>OZ020267.1:22816881-23416881 GCA_963971225.1 Melieria omissa | reverse complement strand
TAAGGCAAGTTTTTCTCTTATTATTATTTATTTAGTATCTTTAAGTAAACAAAAAGTATTATCTAATGTCGATACTACTAAATTCATCAATTTTTTTTTATTTTTTTAATATTTAGTTTTTACAATAAAACAACTTTAGTTGCCATGATGCCACTGTTCGTATATCTCGCAGCACAAATTTATAAGTTTGTTTGTTGAGAACTGCCGACTTAGTAAGTTGCTAGTTGACTCTGAGCTTATCGCCAGTTAGACGCTTTTGCATTGCCGCCAACAACCGCCACTACCAATGCAAGCAACGCTGAGTTTATTATTGTGATAATATCACAACTAAAACATTTGCTGGCTGAGGTGTGCAGCAGTAGAGAGCGCCGTCTGTTAGCCAGACGTCTTTATTCTACCGACGCGGCAAGTTCTAAATTTATCGTCGGACCGTGAATTCAATCATATTTGCCTCACAGAAATAAGTTGAAACGGTAAGCGTAACAGACTCTGCCAGACCGGACCGGACCGTACCAAGTCAGCCCGATCGACTGACAACGGTACCTGTGGTGAGCTGCAGCCAGCTCATCGACTTGTTGCACTTGAAACACAGACAGCCAACAACAAATGACGTGCGAAGCAGGTTAATCGAAAGTGAGTTGGCCGAGCGCCTTCCTACAGCGTCAGCCCAGCATTCAAGGTGATTTGAAAATTTGATGCGAACGGCTATGACGGCGCGGCGCAACTGCACAACGATTGGAGGCAACCCCCATTTGCAGAGATCGACAAATGTGAATTTTATTGCACCATAAAGCTAGTGTGTGTATTTTTAGTGAAACATTAATATTGCAAGTTGCTGCGCTCTTTCATTCGCCTGGCTTTTGGCTTTCAGTTTGGTGGTGTTTTTTTTTTGGCACGAAAACAAACTGAAAATACCAAACGTGCAGCGTGTGTTTACGCATTCACAGCCTTGTTGGGCTAATTTGTTGCATTCGGGGCGAGCTGCAGCAGGAAAAAGGCGCTGATAAGCACCTAATGAGGCTAAACAGACGAAATTCTTGGAGCGAGCGCGGAGCACGTGATCTCCGCTTACGGTCGTACGGTCATATGAGACAATTTCAGTTGTGCTGCGGACACCTGCCACCCCGCCGACGGCACCAGCCCGCGCCAATTTTGTCTCCGCAAACAGACGGCGAGACCTTAGGCGACAGTCGACAGTGCTCACGCGCGTCTACGAGCACAATCCGAAGTCAGAGTCGAAATTGTATCTGTGTGACTGGCTGCCGCACACACACACACACACACAGCCATGCAAGCCTGTTCTCTGTGCATGGATGTGAACGTTTTCGTTCATATAATACAAACTTACAAAAGTCTGCACTTATGTATGGCGGACTGTATTGTTGAGAGACAACAAAATTTCAGCGAGCCAGTGACGGTTGGAGGGGAGAGCAATGAAAATTTAGAACTGTTGAAAGTCTAAATGTATTTGAAGTGTAATACTTATTTCATTAGCGCTGGAGTAATCTTCCGCTTCAAACACCGATTAGAATTATTGACTAAGCAATCGAGAGGCTACTAACGCGAGTCACGTGGGGCTTTCTGTTTCCGTTGCTCCAATCACCTAAAAATAGAACAAAAATAAAAGTTTTTTTAATAGCTTGCGACGTCTGTGATTATACCATATACCATGCAAACTATGCGTGGAGTAAAATCCAAAGCAGCCAAAGTTTTGGTAATAATTTTATTTTTCATTCTTAAAGTTTAATCAGTGCTATTGAAACTCTTCGCTTAGCTCTTCCGCTATTTTGTTGCCAAATGGCAACATGCTACTTTGTGGACGTCTGAGCCCTCTGTGGTTTCAAGAATACAATTTTTTGTTGTTCCTTAGAGTAGTTTGAAGTTTTAGGAAAAATACGAAATTAATAAACTGAATATTTAAGTTTAAAGAAGAGAAGTATACACGTTTTTTTAATGATATATCTTGACATAGCAAAGGAAGAAGAAGCAGAAAAATTAGATAACTTTTTTATTTTACGTTTTCTTTCAATTTAAATACTTTCTTCAGTTATTCCATCAGTTATTTAAATAAATTAGAAAGAAATATTCAAATTTTCGTTATGCGTAAAAAGTTTAATGTTTAAGTCATTATTACAGCCACAACGATGTCCGAGTATAAAAATTAAAAAAATTCTTATAGAATGTGGCTAATATAACCACATAGAAGCATAAAACGTAAAATTTAAAATTTAAACTTTCCCTAGTAAAAACCTAAAGCGAAAGGGATAATCAGTGCTTTTGAAATTCTTCGATTAAGTAATGACTGGTTGCCTGCACGGCGTGAAGCATGAGCCAAGTTCGACTACTTGTATACCGTTGAATATGTTATGCAACCGATATTGATAACGGATTATTGCCCAACTCAATCAAAGCTATTGCAAAAATTATAAAACAGTTACTAATCAAAAACTAACAAACAAACACCATCAATCACGACAAGCAGCTCTGATAACGACAAGTGCCATCAGTTATTTCTATTTGAAATGCCTCATGTGAAAACTGCCGTTGAATAGTAGTAAGAATTGATTTGCCAAAAGCACAAATCCGGCTTATGTAATCAATACTAACTTTCTTAAAATTTGTTGCGCGTGACAGCGTGTGTCAGCTGACACCACGCGTCTACCAGGGTAGCTTTGCTTCTCTGCCAGATAACGCGGCACACGCCACTGTTTCACACAGTATTCCGGCAATAGCTACAAGTATTATTGTTATTTGTTTTCTTTTTGGGCGCTTATTATTGTTGTTTGTTTTTTTTTTTTTGTTGTTATGAGTAGACAATTTTCAACGATTTTATGATTGAGCGAGGCGAGCAATTTCATTGTTCATTTATACATTTTTAATAATGTGTTGTTAGAGCGAACAGAACAACGACTAAAACACAACTGCAAGACTATGAAATATTGCCTCCTCGGCCCGTTAAGGACAGTCAAATGCGAAAATAACAACAAATCGAAACGAAATGAGCAGAAACACGCAACAGCCGCAGACGCAGCCACAAAAGCAACACAATCACAATCATCAATAGCTGAGCGCCGCACACCGCGCCGAACACTCCCAGATAGCCTGATAGCTATTTTATTGGTGTTAATTAAAAAGCCAACCCAACCAAACGACCAAATGGTGGGTCTTGCCAACCAGTTAATACCCTATGCCAAGTACGACAACGTGCTAATTCTTTACTATGTTACACTTTGGCGGTGATGACTAGTTAGCAACAGTGAAAATTCTTTCAAAATTGGAATTGTGTAGTAAACTTCAGATCAACGCCCTGATAGTTTTTTGGAGCTCAGCACAGTGCAAGTTAAATAAAATTCAACCTATGCCAGCGGATCAGCTATAGCCACACCCTAATCGTCCAGTTGTGGTGGAGCAGCGCCAAATATTTGGCAAACATTAAACACACATGTCGCGAACCAAACAACGAAATATTGAAGGTAAAAAATATGTGAAGTTGCACGCAACAGTTCAACGCACGCATTGGACAACAGGCCGGTAGGTGGGAGACAGATGTCCATGCGCGCCGCGCATTTGACTGTAGGGTGCACCGTAGAGAACTTGGTGACCGTCGGCGCCAGAGTGAGCAGCTCTCAGACCAGCGCACAATCAGTTGACGTTGCGAAGTTGAACTGGTTTAAAGTATTTGAATATAATAACGGAATTTTTCGGACTTTGTGGCTGGCGGCAGTCGTGTGCAATTTTGTGGTCAACATTCAGAAAAGGTTGGTTGCTTTGGTGAAAAAGTGTGCACTAACGCAGCTAGAACGCACAGTGAAAGTCACTGCACACACCGAGCACTGTGCAATTAATAATAAATTGAAGTAAATACGAGTTCAATGTTATGAGGTTAGCAGCACATCAATGGGCTTATGTAACCGAAGCGCCAGTTGTCAGTGGCAACGGCAACTAGAAAACATAAAAATATTCAAACCAAACCAGCGCCGAGTGCATGAAATGGACAGCGGAAAACACGACAAAAACATTTACTTAAAATTAAAAAATAGCAAAAAACAAAAATGCCTACATACTTGGTTGCCCGGAGCACGCAAACGCTCCAATTGATAATTGATGATTTATAGTTAGTGTGTTTGTGTTGGTCGCTATCGCGGCAGCAGTAGCGCTGACGCTGGCCACCGCAACTGAGCAAATTAATTTATAATCGGCAACGCTATCTATGGCATATTTAATGCATTTATGTGCCAGCAAATAAATAACAATTATGACTTTTTAGTTTGCGTGGAATTCGCGCACGCCGCCGCCGCGTCACAGCCACCATGTTGTGTCCACTGAATGGGGAGTTGATTGGAGTGCGGCGGGATGGGTGTGGCGGTGTGGCGGCATTGCGACGGTGTCCATGTGCACATGTGCGTGTTCATGGCTGTCAGTTCAAATGTCCAGAATGTGACATACTGCTTGTATAAATACATATGTGCCAGTAGCTGTGCGGTATGTGAAAGAGAAGAAGCATCGTGGAATTCCCACAAGTTACAGTAACGAACCAAACGTGGACGAAACTTCAAAGGGTTTTTTGATTACTGGTTGGAAGGCAGTGGCGTGTTCTTGTTATTATAGTTCATTGACAAAATATCAAAATCCCACATCATTATGAATCTTTGTGGAAACGCATTAACCCTTTCGATACAGATTTTTACTGGGTAAAGTTTAAATTTTAAATTTTACGTTTTAGGCTTCTATTCAGTTATAACTAGGTATCGGATTTATATGCAAAAACTATGCAAAAATATGCAAAGATATGCAAGTATGCAGTGCATATGTTATCTCATTCTTAATATTTTTAAATAAATCCGATCCCTAGTTATAACTATTAGCAACAATCCATAAGAAATTTGTTAATTTTTATACTCGGACACTGTATTTTAGAGTGTTTTTCTAACAGAAACGTTTACAGCCACAATTACTTAAACATAAAACTTTTTACACATAACAAAAATTTGAATATTTCTTCATTTACTTCAGCCAAAATTATAAAAAGAAAGTATCTAAATTGAAAGAAAACGTCAATTGAAAAAGTTATCTAAAGTTTTCTGCTTCTTCTTCCTCTACTATGTCAAGATATATCATTAAAAAAATTGTATACTTCTCTATTTTAAACTTAAATATTCAGTTTATTAATTTCGTATTTTTCCTAAAACTTCAAACTATTCTAAGAATCAACAAAAAATTTATTCTTGAAACCACAGAGGGTTCAGATGTGCACAAAGTAGCATGTTGCCATATGGCAACAAAGTAGCGAAGGGTTGAAGATAAAAATACATTGTAATCAGACACTTTGCAAATAAATCTTTGTCGTAGGTGTTTAAAAAATGTGGAATACATTAAAAAAGAAGAAATATTTTAATTTTATTTACTAAATATATGGTAGAAGCATACAAATGTTCATATGTGGGCAGTCCGATAAGTACTTAGCCCCACCGCCCGATGGTGCCACTATCGTAAGAGAAATTTACTATCATGTAGTACATCCTCGTAGACGGCTACTGTCAAAATTTCAGCCATATTGGATTTGTAGTTTTGTTTTGACCGCGTGTAGAAACGAACCTGTCCGCGGATTTTAGAAAAATTGAAAAAGAGCAACATCGGTCGGTGATTCGCCAAATTGGTCGCATTAGGCTACGAACAGCTGCCCCATCCACCGTATTCTCCAGATTTGGCCCCGTGTGACTTTTTTTGTTTCCAAACTTGAAAAAGTCACTCGCCGGGCAGAAATTTGAGTCGAATGAGGAGCTTATCGCTGACGGGTTAAAGAAGTTGGAGCATCGCTGGGTCAAATGTATCGAGTTGAAAGGAGACTACGTTGAGATATAAATCGTCACTTTTCCAAAATTTTCGTTTTTCTTTTGTAGGCTAAGTACTTATCGGATCACCCACGTATATAACAGCCATAGCTTCACAGCCATGTGAGGTACTAAGCTTGAGATTTCCGCAACTATTCATATTGTTTTTAGGTACGAATGAAAACGGCCTACAATTTAATAAAATGAATCCAACTCGTGGATAAAAAGATTTGCAAAAGATTTGATTGTTAGCTGAGCTAGAAAATAAATCCACGATTCGTTGACCCTTTGTCTAACACATTAGGTAGGTGGAAGTTAGAAGAAGCACCTCTAAAGTGAGAGCAACAGAAGGAAATACCATACATTGCAGTATTCAGATTAAAACTGTTACCTAATTTTTAAGTACTTACTATCAACATGTCAAAAAATTAAGTTTTGGTACTTTGAAAATCTGCTTGATAACCCGCGAAAATATCTTAGGTCGTTCGGACTGGTTTGAGGCCGACTAATGAAGAAGTTAGTGATCCTGTGGTGCCACAGTGGACATACATTTTCCTTCTGTTTGCTCATGTCAAAAAATTAAGTTCTGGCACTTTGAAAATCTGCTTGATAACCTTCATTATACCTTCCGCTTTTATACTACGCTTTCTGTCATACATAATTATAACTACACGTTCAGCATTAAAATATTCCACTGTTACCAAGTTACTCATTTAAGTGAAAAAAAGTCATGGCTGGAGTCATTTTCGTCACATGATCGTAAAAAAATAAATCGAAAATCGTAAAAGTTTATGCTAATTCCTCGTAAATACTCGCAAATACCCCACACTGCAATGCACAAACAAAATCGTTACGCTGCTGCACGTACAGTGTGCCACGAGCAGTCAATTAAAGCTGACTGTTTCTACTGCCCAGCGATCACATGATCGTTTTTCAATGTGCACACGGACCGCGCGACGAACGCGATTTCAGCTCACTTCAGCACAACTCTCAACGCCATGTTTACCCAACAAACTAAACAAAGTTTTATGTGTGGCCTGGGCGACGATATGCCCGTAGATATACAGAATAAATATGAAATGTTGAAAGATATGATCGTTAACAAGCGGAAGAATACGGCCGGTGCAATCCGATGCGGTCGTACTTGGCAAAACAAATTCCACACAGTGCGCAACTTTTGCCATGTTTAATATTTATATTTTATGTAAATCATTAACGCTTCGCATTAAACAGAAATGGGAGAATTGTGTGTGGTTGTTGGCTTTGAGCAAAACGGGTAGAAAAAGTCATTGGATTCAACCGGTATTTGGTAATGAAGCGACTTGATGTGATTTTATCGAAATTTCACATATAGAGAGAGAGAGAAACACACGTATACACATACATACAGGTTTATACATATACAATAATCACCAAGTGGCCTCGAGCGGGCGAATGACCATGACGTCATTGAACTGCAAAGCATGTGACACCTTTTCATTAAGGGCGCCTAACACAATAAAACAAAAAATGTCCAAACATGGCAAACAAACATTCTTTAGAGAGATTAACATTAGCAATCTGGATTCGCAGCGCCATTAGGCAATGTTAAGCTCGAGCTCAACTGTTCTCAACTCAAAGCTTAAGTCGCTTCTTATTCTTCTATTCATCCTCAACGATGTCTTATCTCGTTCATACAGAACGCATATGCTTTGCTTCAGTCACAAATAAATATATACTCATACTATACCATTGGTCGTTATTGTTTTCTAATTTATAACGTCTGGCACGAAAAAATCCATACACCGACGACATATGTATATCAACCAAAAAAATCCAACAAGTATGTGTATTCGGCCAGAAACCAAACACAATCAGCAATGCAAGACGCATCAGTGAAATTTTTTAGCAATGATTACGCAAATTACAGAGCTGCCCTCCCAATGATTCTGTCTTTAAATGCTTTTATGCTCTTGTCTGCATATTTGTCTACAGATCTGTGTGTTTGTGTATATTTACAGTGAATAGCCGCGAGACGTCTTCATCATGGGGGACATGTTCCGCAGTGAGGAAATGGCGTTATGCCAAATGTTCATACAACCTGAGGCAGCCTACACGTCCGTCTCCGAGTTGGGCGAAACGGGCTGCGTGCAGTTTCGCGATGTAAGTGAATGACAATAAGTGTAAAAATACACACAGCACACGTAAATACCAGTATTTGTGTGTATTTTTACGCAACGCCAATTCCTCACATATTGTTGTCGAATAATTACAGCAATTTTGTTTTGTTTGCAGTTGAACAGCAACGTGAATGCGTTCCAACGCAAGTTCGTCACTGAGGTGCGTCGTTGCGACGAGCTCGAGCGCAAGATACGCTATATTGAGGCCGAGATCAAGAAGGACGGCGTCGTGCTGCCCGATATTATCGATGACATTCCTCGCGCGCCCAATCCCAGGGAGATCATTGACCTGGAGGCTCATCTGGAGAAGACCGAGAATGAGATACTCGAGCTGGCGCAAAACGAGGTGAACCTCAAGTCCAACTACTTGGAGCTGACCGAGCTGCGCAAAGTGCTGGAGAATACGCAGGGCTTCTTCTCCGACCAGGAGGTGCTCAACTTGGACTCGAGCAACCGCGGCCCCGGCGTTCTCGACGACGGCAACGCACAGAATCGCGGCCGTTTGGGCTTTGTGGCTGGTGTCATTAATCGCGAACGTGTCTTCGGCTTTGAGCGCATGTTGTGGCGCATTTCGCGTGGTAACGTTTTCCTGAAACGTTCCGATCTGGATGATCCACTGAGCGATCCCAGCACTGGTCACCCTATCTACAAGACCGTCTTTGTGGCCTTCTTCCAGGGCGAGCAGCTGAAGAACCGCATCAAGAAAGTGTGCACTGGCTTCCATGCCTCCATGTATCCGTGTCCCAGTTCGCACGGCGAACGCCAGGAGATGGTCAAGGGCGTCTGCACTCGCCTGGAGGACCTAAAGTTGGTGCTTAGCCAGACGGAAGATCATCGCAGTCGTGTGCTGGCTACCGTCGCCAAAAACTTACCGTCCTGGTCCATTATGGTGAGAAAGATGAAGGCCATCTATCACACGCTCAACTTATTCAACATGGACGTGACCAAGAAATGCCTGATCGGCGAGTGCTGGGTGCCGACAAAGGATCTGCCCGTTGTGCAGAAGGCCTTGTCTGACGGCTCAGCTGCTGTGGGCAGTACAATTCCGTCTTTCCTTAACGTGATCGACACCAATGAGCAGCCGCCCACGTTCAATCGCACCAACAAGTTTACGCGTGGCTTCCAGAACTTGATTGACGCCTACGGCGTGGCCTCGTACCGTGAGGTGAATCCGGCATTGTACACGTGCATCACGTTCCCCTTCCTGTTTGCGGTGATGTTTGGCGATTTGGGACACGGTGTGATTTTGCTCTTGTTTGCTGGCTGGATGGTGTGGGGAGAGAAAAGCCTCGGTCGCAAGAAAGGCGGCGAGATTTGGAACATTTTCTTTGGTGGACGTTACATTATACTTTTGATGGGCTTGTTCTCTTGCTATACTGGCTTCATTTACAACGACGTCTTCTCCAAGTCCATGAACATATTCGGCTCCACATGGCATGTGCGCTACAACACTTCTACAGTGCTAACGAACCCGAGCCTGCAGCTGTCACCACAACACTCCACTTTCGGCGTATATCCCATCGGAATGGATCCAATATGGCAGATGGCGGAGAACAAGATCATCTTCCTGAACACATACAAGATGAAGCTGTCCATCATTGTTGGCGTGACGCATATGATATTCGGTGTCTGCATGTCGGTGGTGAACTTTGTCCATTTCAAGCGCTACGCCAGCATCTTCCTGGAGTTCTTGCCGCAGATTCTCTTCTTGCTGCTGCTCTTCGGCTACATGGTGTTCATGATGTTCTTCAAGTTTATCAAATACACGTCCAAGACCGACTTCCAGCCCGACACGCCCGGCTGCGCGCCCTCGGTGCTGATTATGTTCATCAACATGATGCTGTTCAAGAACACGCCGCCCTTCGAAGGCTGCAACGAGTACATGTTCGACGCCCAGCCCACGGTACAAAAGGTGTTTGTCTTGATTGGACTGCTCTGCATTCCATGGATGTTGCTGGGCAAACCACTGTACATAAAATTCACACGCAAGAGCAAAGTTCACGTAAGTTGGGCGATATCTTCAAGTGCATAGCTTGGTTTTGTCATGCTGATTCTTTTTGTAGTCCAATCACAACGGCGACCTGACTGGCAATATGGAACTGGCCGAAGGTGAAACTCCCATTCCAACAAGCGGTGAAAGCCATGAGGGAGGCGGCCATGGACACGAAGAAGAACCGATGGCCGAAATCTATATTCACCAGGCCATTCATACCATCGAATATGTGCTCAGCACTATCTCGCACACGGCTTCCTACTTGCGTTTGTGGGCCCTGTCGTTGGCGCACGCACGTACGTATTGCGCTTTGAAGGGTCAGTTCGTCAAAGATAATTTCCAATTTTCGCTTTCCCTCTAGAACTGTCTGAGGTGTTGTGGATGATGGTGCTGTCTCTAGGCCTGAAGATGAAGGGCTGGCAAGGTATTATTGGCCTGTACCTTATCTTCGGCGCCTGGTGTCTGTTCACACTGGCCATCCTGGTTATGATGGAAGGTTTGTCGGCCTTCTTGCACACGCTCCGTCTGCACTGGTGAGTTCTTGTAGAATCTCACTTACGAAAACGAGTTTGAATTAACTTTCAATTTGCTTGCAGGGTGGAATTTATGAGCAAATTCTATGAAGGCCTAGGCTACGCCTTCCAACCCTTCAGCTTCAAAGCAATACTGGAAGGTGAAGACGAACCGGAGTAGTTTTGCCAACTCGTTGAAGTTCGACTGTCCCAGTGACAAGCTCACCGCCAACATTATTATGAATTGTATTTTATGTTTCACTTTTGTGTTTGTTGGTCGATATCAGTATTGTGGTACTCTTCCCACATTTAACAGTGCCTTCCAGTTTATTTTGTCCGTGTTTTTGTCCGAACGAAAAGTATTTGTCCTTATTTTTTGGCAATAGCAATGTTTTATGTTAGAATTATGCAATTATATGAAAATGTAAGCAATTTATGTTATTGTTCAATAAAACCCTTACAGAAGAGAGCAAAGCAAAGTCAACCAATGGACTTTCTACTAACTGAAAACAAGTAGGGAACAGGTTTATTTATTAATTTTTTATTTTTTTAACAATTCTACTACTCACCAATATTACTGGCTGGTTAGGAAAAATTGAGCAAAAATTACGCAAAAACTACATCAGCACAAACCAATGTTCTAAACCAAACTAACTGATGACTGCAGCACTGTGAACGTGCCAAGTTAACGATTCCAGTACTGGATTTGCTATTTATCAATCAATCAAACCCTATCAAGGCAACATCACACGATCGTCTTTCTAGCTACGTTTGTGGTCTTCGAACTGCAAAATTGCAACCAACATAGATAATTTCGAAATAATTGATTTTTAAGCCAGAAGTCTTCGGTTTTGGAGTGCTAACTCTATCAGTGCAGTGAGGGCGCTTGATGGAAAACCCCTTGACGGCAGACATCAACTGACCAGTTACTGATATTCAATAATGCCTGATTGATTACACTGGAAAGCGATTTGGACAATTGGAAATTAAGATTCCCCAGTGTGGCAAAAATTTGGATCTAACATTCAGTTTTCGTTCTGTCGCTGAGTTGGTTTAAAGTATCTAAAGCGTTCGACAAAGTGAGTTCACAGTAATTGTAAATTCAATTCAGTTTTCTTAATATTACAGTTAATGCAATTTTTTTTATTAAATTTGTGGCTAAAATTTTGCTACTCTAGAAACTTTTTAAAAGTAGTTTACAAGTGAGATCTTTCAAACTTATTGGATATCATAGTCAAAGGTATTAATTGGCTTTAACCAGCACAAAATTTGAACTTGAGGTGATCAGCTAACCACTAAACAGTATATAACATTTGCTACATACATTTGCTATATACAAATGCTGAAAATATGTTATATATGCTTTCTATGTTATCTGTTCTAACGAACTCTAAAGAAAAAAATTAGGTATAAGAGATATTTGGAGATATTTCTAAAAAAAGATAACAAACTCTTAATTCAGACAATGAAAAATGTTAAATGGAAAATAAAAATGAATACAAGCCCAAATTATGGGCATCTGATATGTAAAATATTTCTCTGAAAATAATCAGTCGACAGTGAAGTTCAGTTTACATTCTGCGGCATCTTAACACTAATAATAATAACACTACTCGACAAAAAATGGGTCAATCGTGGGACATAACACTACTCAACAAAAACTGGGTCAATCGCGTGCACTTCAAAACAAAAGTATTTTCTAGACTAATTTTTGGCCGCTGGACACGAAACTGAAAATCAAACATTTTTTTAAGAAGGGTTTTCGAAAACTAGTTTTTCCCTGTTGTTTCAGTTATGAGCATAGATCTCCGAAACGAATCATCCGACTAACACAAACTGTCCGTCCATCAGAAGATAATACCTTAGCCTTTCCAGCGATATACAGATTGTCCAAATCAGATGAGATTTGGGGAAGTTACTGGTGGTGAAAGTTGTAAAAAAGTGAATTTTTCGACCAATTTAAAAAATCATAAATTTTCGAATGTTTTTTTATAGAGAAAATAAATTATGTCCTCTGGTTTTAAAATCTTAGATGGAGGATACATTATTTGAGAAAGTAACAAGCAAACATCAATACCATTGAAAGAAAAATGACAAAGTTATGAAAGTTATGATCAGTGGCGGATTCAGGGGGGTGTTTTGGGGGTTGAAACCCCCCACGAAATATTAGGATCGACATTAAAACTACATACAAATTAAAAGACAATTTATGAATATCAAAGGATTACTTTTTGAAACCCCCCCCGAAATATTTTTCTAAATCCGCCCCTGGTTATGATGCACTGAGTGAAAACATCAACTTTTCATTTATTACACCGTGCGAAACAATTTTTTTTTGCCGAGACCCATCTAAATGTTGATATAGGCGTGGAACTAGAGGTCATTTATAGTAACCTGGCATACTCAGTTTGTCATTTTCTGACCCAAAATCCCTTTTAAAGGAGTTTAAAATTTTAAAGACATACACATTTCAAATATTTTTTTAAATATTTGCGGTTGTACAATGATGAAGATATGGGTATGAAATGAAAGAGAAAAATTTCTTCTTGTAACTAAATTTTCTAATTTGAACTTTCAGGACCATGTCAGGTAGGAAAAACATAAATGTTTTGGACCTCAGTCTGTAGATTCATACATCTAAATTTTATTATATTTCAACAATCTCAAAAAAGTAACACAAACCCGGGAGGGGGGGATCCCGAACAAAATCTTGCGTGCGCCACTGGACAGGTCGTTAAATTAATGTTGACAAGAAATCTCAATAAAAATCAAATGTGTTCAGTATTTAATTCCCTTTTTAAAACTCCTAAATTAGGAATCGTTAAATGAAAACTAAAAATCCTTCGTTGCAATTACTTCACATTTGCCGCCACTGCGTTTGAGCCAAAATCGCGATAAGATAATGTGTAAATTGTGATAATTTGATGTCACAATAAGTCGCGTTCATTCCGTTCCGTAATGGGGCACACATCACAAGGGAATTGGCGAGCGATGGATGGGTGTGTGAGGATGAGTGGGGATGCGTTTAATTAAATCACATGCTTTTTTGATGGTGTTTCGTTACAACAAACGTCAGACGTCACCAGCAAAATGGATTAGGTTTCGATGAAGTACTCATTACACAGTAAAGTACTCATTAGTACATTAATTATAATTTATGCAGTGGTGAAACGAGTTCGATGAGAGTACGAATCGCGAACTAATTAAATTCCTATACTCAAGATATCCATCTGTCTGTATTTAAAATGATTGTTGAAACTATACAAAGAGAAAACCAACAATTTCTGTGAATAACTATATTTCTATATCACTTTCACAACATTTCTGGATTAGCATTTTTATACATTTTTTTTAAATGCCTTTCTTCACACCACAAAGTAGTGAGAAGACGGCTTCATCATGGGCGACATGTTTCGTAGCGAGCTTATGGCGCTCTGCCAGATGTTCATACAGCCGGAAGCGGCTTATGCGACCGTCTCGGCTTTGGGTGAACTCGGTTGTGTACAATTTTGCGACGTAAGCCAGCCACGACATTCCCAGTCCCAATGCAACCATTTGAAACCATTTTATTACAGCTGAACAAAAACATCAACTCGTTTCAACGCAAGTTTGTCACCGAAGTGCGGCGCTGCAATGAGCTCGAACGCCAAATTCGCTACATCGAGAGCGAACTGCAGAAAGACGACATAAAGCTGCCGGAGCTCATTGACGACTTGCCGCCTGCACCGAACCCTAGAGAGGTCGTAGACATGGAGGCGGAACTGGAGAAGATTGAGACCGAAATTTGCGAGCTGTCCTTGAATGAAATCAATCTCAAGTCGAACTATTTGGAGTTGACCGAACTGTCGCTGGTGTTGCAGAAGACGCAGGCCTTCTTCTCCGGCGTCATGGACACGAACAACTTTGCCGGTGGCGAGGCGAACGCACACGCACACGGCCGCGGACAGTTGGACTTTGTTGCCGGAGTGCTCTATCGGGAGCGTTCCTTTGCCTTCGAGCGCATGCTGTGGCGCATCTCGCGCAACAATGTCTACGTGAAACGTGTTGACCTGGAGGAACCCCTCAAGGATCCCAAGACCGGCAACGACATGTACAAGACGGTCTTCGTTGTGTTCTTCCAGGGCGAGGAGTTGAAAACACGCATTAAGAAGGTGTGCACCGGCTTCCATGCCGCGCTGTACCCCTGCCCTGCCGATCATGCTGAACGCGACGGCATGTTGAAGGATGTGCGCACTCGTCTGGAGGATCTGCAGGTGGTGCTCAACCAGAGCGAGGATCATCGGCGCTGCGTGCTGGCCGGTGCAATCAAGAACGTGCCCACGTGGGCCGTTAAGGTTACCAAAATGAAGGCCATCTACCACACACTCAACCTATTCAACATGGATGTGACCAACAAGTGTTTGATTGGCGAGAGCTGGGTGCCGCGCAACGATATGCCGCGCGTAAGGGCGGCACTTGCCGAGGGTTCGGCGGCAGTGGGCAGCACAGTGCCTGCCTTCATTAACGAGCTGGAATCGAAGGCAATGCCACCCACATACAATCGCACCAACAGGTTCACAAGTGGTTTCCAACATCTGATCAACGCCTACGGCATGGCCAACTATCGCGAAGTCAATCCGGCGCTGTACACTTGCATCACGTTCCCCTTTCTGTACTCGGTGATGTTCGGCGACTTGGGCCACGGCTTGATTTTGTTCCTATTCGGCTTGTGGATGGTGGTCGATGAGAAGCGATTGAGCCGAAAGAAGGCGGGTGAAATCTGGCACATATTCTTCGGCGGTCGTTACATTATCCTGTTGCTGGGCCTCTTCTCCATGTACACGGGCTTCCTGTACAACGACATATTTTCGAAATCGCTCAATGTGTTCGGCTCCACCTGGCGTGTACGGTACAATCGCACCACAGTGCTCACGAATCCCAGCCTACAGATGAATCCCGAGTATGCTTCGTATGGCGTCTATCCGCTGGGCATGGATCCCATCTGGCAGCTGGCCGACAATAAGATTATCTTTCTCAACAGCTTGAAGATGAAAATGTCCATCATTCTGGGCGTGGCACACATGATTTTCGGCGTTTGCCTGTCTGTGGAGAATTTTGTCTACTTCAAGAAGTATGCGCTCATCGTACTGGAGTTTGTGCCGCAGATTCTCTTCTTGCTGCTGCTCTTCGGTTACATGTGCTTCATGATGTTCTACAAGTGGGTCAAGTACATGCCGAAGACCAAGTTCCAGCCCGACACACCCAGCTGTGCGCCCTCGGTGCTGATCTACTTCATCAACATGATGCTGTTCAGCGAGGCCCCTCAGCCGGCCGGATGCGACATGTACATGTTCGACGCTCAGCCGCTGTTGCAGAAAATATTTGTCATAGTGGCCGTAATTTGCATTCCCTGGATTCTGGTGGGCAAGCCAGTGTATATCACAATAAAGCGGAAAATTCGGGTATTTTGCCAATTTCTCTCTCTTACTGGTTAGGAATAACTCATACGCTTCTCGTCCGTAGGCTAAGCGTGAAGATGTGTCATCGATTAGCAAAATGGAGGAAGAATTGGAAAAGCAAGCAGCTGATGCTAGTGGCCACGAACACAGCGAAGAGGACGAGCCAATGAGTGAAATTTGGATTCATCAGGCCATACACACCATTGAATATATTCTCAGTACCATCTCGCACACAGCTTCCTATCTGCGTTTGTGGGCGCTGTCGTTGGCGCACGCGGGTAAGTCGCCAACACTTTCACAATTTTCGTAACATATAATAAAGGGATAACTGTACATTTCAGAATTATCGGAGGTGCTGTGGAATATGGTGCTGTCGGAAGGTCTGAAGATGGGCAGTTATCCCGCTTCGATTGCTTTGTTCTTCATATTCGGCGCCTGGGCTGTGCTCACCATTGCAATTATGATTCTCATGGAAGGTTTATCGGCCTTTTTGCACACGTTGCGCTTGCATTGGTAAATATTCGAATTCGAAAATCGAAAATTTCAAAATCTAAAACTCTCACAATTTATCTATTTCCAGGGTCGAATTCATGAGCAAATTTTATGTAGGTGCAGGCATTGCTTTTGAACCGTTTAGCTTCAAAATTATTTTAGAGTCTGAAGATGCCGAATAACTGGAATATTACACTCAATAACCAATAATAACATGATTTAATATGCATTATTCCCAAGATTAGTAATTTCGAACTATCATTCAGCAATAAAATTTTAATTACTTTAACTTGCAACAATTTTATTGGTGTTCTTTATGCGAAAACTACGAATCTTTTCTATTTTGACATATTTAGGTTTAGGTTTGTTCTATAGGGTTTTCCAACAAGAGGTGTTATTTTGGTATTAAAAAAAAAATGCAATTTTTTTAGATAAATGATCGGATGTTTATTTCATAATAAAGAGGAAGGAATGCCGTTAATAATGAAAAACAACATCAGCCAAATGGCCACCACGAACACGCTTACTGGACCATATCCTTTTCATGAAATTTTCCATAACCAAATCGCAAAGTGGCTGCCCTATGTCCTCGATAGCCTCACGAATTCTATCTTTGAGGTCTTGAATCGACGTTGGGCTGTTGGCGTACACCTGATCTTTCACGTGGTCCCAAAGGAAGAAGTCGCAAGGTGTTAAATAACAAGATCTCGGTGGCCATTGTGATCACCTCTTCCAGAGATAACACGGTCCGGAAACTTTTCCCGTAAAAGAGCAATGGTTGCGTTGCTTGTGTGGCACGTAGCGCCGTCTTGTTGAAAGTAAACGTTGTCCAGATCAATACCATCCAACTCCGACCATAAAAAATCATTAATCATCTCTCGATAGCGCAATCCATTCACCGTAACTGTTGATCCAACCTCATTTTCGAAAAAGTAAGGTCCAATGACCCCGCCGGACCATAAACCGCACCAAACAGTCACACGTTGAGGATGTAGAGGCTTCTCAACAATAACTCTTGGGTTTTCCGAACCCCAGATGCGACAATTTTGCTTGTTGACGTAGCCACCGAGGTGGAAATGGGCCTCATCAGTCAAGATGATTTTTCGATGGAATTCGACTGCAAGATTTTCACCATTTTTGTAGTGAATTTTAATAATTTCGATGCGTTGTTGAAGCATGTATCGTTCCATTTTTAGTAATGGCGTAGTTTCTACTTGTCAAATGTCAAAGAATAAAACTTCACAAGTAACAGCTACCGAAATACCGGGTTATTCAAAATAACACCTCTTGTTGGAAAACCCTATATTTAAATTTAAATAAATTTCATAGTTAAAATTTAATAGGGTTGAGTTCATGAGCGATTTCTATACGGAAGCCAGTCATGTCTTAATTTTTTTTTGATTCGAACAAACGCGCAGGCATTGCTATATAAAGGTAAGGAGATAGGGTTTTGAGAGAAGTGGTTAGGACTCTTGACTTGAACCCATCGAGATCGTAAGTGCTGGGAAAAAAAAAATACCCGCAGGGAGACCATTCCACAACCGCGCTCTGCGGGCCAGAAACGAACTTTCTCTGTAGTGCGTAGTGCGATGGAATATCGTTTCGACGTGAAATACATGGGCGCCAGTGTTCAAACGGGTTGCCCGGGGGAATACCCGGAGTGATGGCAGTAAGCTGAGCATCTCCAGCATCTCCACTGAGCAATTACCGAAAAAGTAACGGTAAAATAAAACCACACATGCCACGTTTCGACGACGATCCAAGGAGTCAATAGAGCTGGATACCCTACTGTACCCTATAGCTTGATCGCACAGTTTTGCACCCGGTCCAGGAGCTCCAAATGGGTTTTTGAAGCCCCCGCCCATAAGTGCGAGTTAAACTCCATTTTAGGTCGGATATCTTCTTCTTGACTGGCACGACAGCTCGATTACGAAACTAAGGCCAAGCTACCCGCAACCACCCATGTTGTGCGCGTGAATGTTTTTACAAGGTTGGAAGGGACCTACAGTTTTATGCCGATTCCGAACAGCGAGTTTGGAGCTTTTTCATGGGCAATTTGACTCTCAGAGGTTTACCATTTTCTGCTGAGAGGACAGCCGCCGAAATAAAAATTGTTGTTTTTCTTTTTTTTTCGGTGTTAACGCAACGGAGTATTGAACCTTAGGTCGGATTTAGATGGTATAAATAAAGCGGAGATCAGACGGAGTGATGTATTTTTTGCACCGCTTTAGGAAGCCGAGGCACTTGGCTGCTTCTTTCGACACGCCAAAAATATGATTGTTCCAACGAAGATCGTTTTTGATGCCATTCAGTTTCGCCGTTATTTTGAACTTTCGGCCAAGATGCTCCTAGGAGGAGCCATAAATACATGTTATGCTTAGGTTAGGTTAAAGGCTGCCTGGGCACGGGACTTGCCGAAAGACACACTTAGGCCACGAAAAAGGGCCCATTGTGATACCACAAAGAGGGAGTGATCTGACTTACTGCAAGTTAAGTGCCTATACAAGCCATTTTGTTTTGTGGATAAAACCTAGCAAGTCCTTAATGTTGACTGATCTAAGGTCATCCAGGTTGTCGAAGAAAGTAGAGCCCAAGGCTTTCCACCTTCGTATAGAGAGAGCCGGGCAGTTACAGAGAAGGTGACTAATAGACTCTTCCTCCTCCACATTATGACAGCTACGGCAAATTCCCGACTGTCAAGACCCAATCTGTAGGCATGACGGCCAAAGGTACAATGTCCCGTAAGAATCGAGACGATCGTACTGATGTGTTGTCTACTAAGCGAAACAAGAATTCTAGTGCGCCCGGGGCTTAGAGTGGGCCATAGTTGTTTTGTGATTGAGCAAGTGCTCTCCTCCTGCCATCGCTTGTTGGCTATGTTGAGGAAAGAAGAGCAAATTTTGAGTTTACATGTACCGAGAGGGATGCCTACTGTAATATCAACGTTGTCATCTGGAAGGGTGGTGCCACGTCTAGCGAGCTCATCGGCTATGCAGTTTTCCCTAATATATCTGTGGCCCGGTACCCAAGTCAGAGTGATTTTGTACTCACACTCTAGCTCATTGAGCAGGGATCGCCAGAGAGAGACCACTTTAGGTGTGGTAAAGGCCTTCTTGAGGGCCTTGATTGCTGCCTAACTGTCCATGAAGATCATAACAATATCACCAGGTAGGTTGTGCTGTTTTAGCAAAGACAGGGCTTTAAAGATTGCTAGTACTTCCGCTTGGAAGACACTGCAGAAGTTTGGAAGTCGAAAACAGTCTTCCATGGGAGGGTGAACACACAAAACACCACCCCCACCCTACCATCCAACTTGGAGCCGTCTGTGTAGAAACATACTCCAGTTCTAGACACCGTATCTTGTACCCACTCCAATCTTTGGGGTATGTGGGTTGAGAATTTGGAGTTAAAGAGGTATGACGGTAGGGAGTGATCTATGTTGTTGGGAAGGTCGGTTACTTTACCTATGATACGGCAATGTCCGAAATCAGTGCGCGCCCATTCCCAGATAGTGTTCAATATTACTGCGGAGAGGGTTGCGGCTTGTTTGCCATAAAGATCAACGGGGAGAAGGTGGAGCAGGGTATAGAGCCCCTTGGATGGTGTTGTATGAGCGCCGCCGACCTTTGAACCGAATCCAAAGGCTTCTGATAGACCCCCTTATCTAGGGCCGTCCACCAATGCATGTTATACAGGTATATAAAAAATATGTCACATTTGAAATCTGCAATGAAACTTGTACAAAAATAAAGTTGTTATTGGTCTTTTCGGCGAATAATGCAAGTTGAAGGTTTGTTTAAAAAATGCACCGCCCCCAGACAAAAGTAGAAAACTTTCGCTTTTCTACGCATCTTTCGAAAGCCTCATGGGCTTTTATATGAGCCGTAGACCACAACTCGGCATTCCAGCAGCTTCATACGAGTACACAATAGCCATGTTGGAATTTCTTCAATGAACTTCTCGACTTGTTTGCTATTTAGCAAAATAGACTTTTGCTTAGGTCGGCGAAATTTTTTTTGCATCGAAAGTGCACACTGGCAGCAGGTGTTCGGTATTGACGACAGTTGCTGCTGCCCCAAGACCATGACCACTCGCATCGAGTAAATTTGCAAGAATATTTAGCAATTGCTTTTCACATTAGCAGCGCAGTTGTTGGTTATCTTTGGGCGTAGTCGCACGATCGCACGTCTGGTGCAAATCACAAATAGTTCCGTGTAGAAGAAAGATGTCCTTGCTGAAAGGAGTGTTGGCCCTTGCGCTGACAGTGCTCGCCGTCAATGCGGGTGAAGTAATGGTGCAATTGAATGTCAATCGGCCGTTCAATGATGTGAACGAGAAGTTTGTGAGTTTTGCCATGAAACCGGAGGACTTGTACAAAGCGTTGGATGGCCCAAATAGGTGTGTGCTTAGTGAAAATATTGTGTTGAATATAGCCTTGAAGGATAATGGATAATTTCTTTTGCTCAGAAAAACTGTCACGCGCATAGCAACAATGCTCGGAGACTCATATGTAAAGTTTACGGGCGATTACTACTTTGCCGCGGGCGCAGACGAGAAGCTGCGCAATCCGACAAGAATTATCTGGAAAGGATTCAATCGCTGGACGAGGTTAGCATTGACTTTCAGCGCGATTCGCTGTGCTAAGCGCATTTGTACATTTCAGAGCAGTCAACTGGACCATGATAATTCCAGTGCCCTACGCACCCAACTCTTGGGATGCGATGCAGACGTTGAAAATAATGAACAACTCATATTTCGTAGGCATCACAGATTGTATTTGGCAGCTGGGAACTGGTTAGTGTTTGCATGTGAACTGTTCAAAGTGCGGAATGTACTCTGTGTGTTCCTTGCAGATTTCGGGTCTTCTCGCGCGCAGGACTATGTAGCCGAATTGCAGACACTTAACTTGATGGTGGACACTTTCAAACCGTACGTGACCGACTGGCAGATTATGGGCGCCGATATTTCAGTGGGCAGCAGTGCAGGCGAGACTGTACGCTATGTGGACATGACCAAGGATTTGAATGCTGCCTATGGTTGGTTGCAGTAAGTATTGAAGAGAAAATAGTGTTAAATTCTTTCGAGCACTTTTGAGATTTGTTGAAACAAAAATAATATAAATGGTGTGAAAAGTTATGCAGATCGTTTCTACAGTTTCCAATATAAATTCCAACAAACAATAACTGTGTGATTAATTTTACCGTTCATTTCAAAAAATTATTAATTAGACAAAATTGTGTTAATTTAAATTTTTCGTTTCTAATTTGGCTTAATTTTTTCTCATAAAATATTCGCAAATATTTTCATCTGCAGATCTTCTGAGCCCATTACACAAGCTGGGAGCTACATCCACGAAAGCGATCCCGCTTTGAAGTCGCTGCTGAACAAGAAAGTACCCGTCTGGCTGAATTTGTCATTTAAGCCCAAAGGCAAAAGGTCCAAGCACGCCAGCAATCGGCCGGACGACGACGCGGTCAACGAAGCCCTGCGTTGGGCTCTGACTTTGGGTGAGGCGGCCAGCACTGGCTTCGATGCTGTCTTCAAACGCGTCGACTTGGCCGATTTGGAGAAGCCCAGTTTGAGTTTCTACGTTACTGCGCTGTTCAAAAAGGTGATGGGCTCTCGCGTGTTTCCCGCGCGCCCACTAAATGTTTTCACGCGCAGCAACAAACTCTACACGCACTGCGCCAATGCCGTATCCGGTGGCATTGCCTTCATGATAGTCAACCCCGACGTTGAACCCATACAGATTGCAATCAGATCCTGGACAAAGATGACCGGCACCGAATACTGGCAATACATTCTGACCTTCAGGAAGGGCACCGCGCTATTGAACAACGAGCGGCTGACACTGAACTCGACGCTGATGCCGCAAAAGAAGACCAAAAGCCCCAACAAGCTGATGCAGTTGACCACACCGGGCAAATCGGTGGGCTTCTGGGTGCTGCCCACCGCCGACTTGGAGCACTGTCAGTACACCGAGATCGAGGCCAACGAACTGGAGCCGGCATCGCAAGAAAAGGTGCTGCACAAGCGTTACTCCTCCTCGGACTTGCTGCTGCGAAAACTGATACAGGAGACTGCGCTGTCGCACAGCGCGCTGTCGAGGGCCGTGAATAGGGGTCGCCGATATGCCACATTCGCAGATCGGCACAAGCGTTTTGTGCTGGAGGAGAAAAAAAGCGAGAAACCGCAAGGCTTGGGAAAACTCTTTGAACCGCTCAAACTCGAAGAAAAGGCGCCGAAGCGCCGCGAGCATGAAGTGCTTGAGAAACGCGCTGTCGCGCTGCAGTGGATCACGGATCTGCTGGACAGAGCGCTAAAGGAGCGCGACAACGAGTCGCCGTTGAAGCGCAATGCACGCAGCACAGACGACTACTTTGCGCCGCTGTTTGGTGGCGGCAGCAAAAGTGTAAAGAAGCCCACATTCGTAAAGAAAATTACGGAGATTAGAAAGCCCGAGCAGAAAGATGTCAAGCCGATTTTCAGCCATGAAAACTTCGATGAGGAAGAGTTTTTTAAGAAAATGGGTGCGCAAAGTGAGCCCGAGGTGCCTCGTGTGCCCGATGGCGATGTGCACCTGAGGCATATAACAAATGCCAATGGTGATGAAGAAGAGGAAGAAGGCGACAAACACACTGCGGTAAAAAGATCACAGAAAATGATTGAAACGGAAGCTGTGAACGAAATGAAACCTTTGCGCCTGTTGCCGACTGAGTTCTACGAGGCGTTGCCCTTAGGTGCTTTGGGACAACACTCGAAGTCGAAACTGGCCAACACCTGGAATAAGTTGTTTCCAGAACCGTTCTCAAAGAAATCGCCAAAGAAGAGCAAGAAATCAAAAAAGTCCAAGGAGGAAAAAGAAAAGGAAGAGGAAGAAAACAAAGAGGATGAGGATGAACAGGAAGATGAAGAAGAGCAACATGCCGATTCCGCCTCCGACGTGGAAGCAATAGGCGGAGGTGGATATCACAGTAGCGGCCATCTGGCAGCAGACTTTTTGCGCACACAGGAAGAGCTGGCGCGCGCCTTTCTGCGAGAAAATGAAAGCAGCGAAAAGAAGGAAGAAAAGTCAACGGAAAAAGAAGAGAAGACGAGTGATGATTCCAAAGCAGCCGCCTTGCCAAAGGAGATCAATGACAAAATCAAAGCGCTGCGCAGCAAATACATTGACTACATAGCTGAAAACCTGGAGAATTATTTCACCGAACATGAATTGAATGATGAGAGCGATAAGGTGAAAGATGCGGAACAGTCGAAAGAGACGGACGAGAAGGACGAGAAGGACGGGTCCTGGTGGGATCTGGGCATCATGCGCAGGCGGCGTTCGCCACGCGCTTTGCACTATCAATTACCCGATGAGGCGTGGCTCAGCAATATGATCACAAAAGAGGAAGACCTGACACCACTGGGCACTTCTTTCCCCGAAGAGCTGGTCGCATATGAGCAGCAGTTGATAAGCGAAAACCGAAGAGACAAGGAGACCAATACAATACCAGATGCAGCGCCAGCAACCGGAACCGGAGGAAACAAACCCAAACATATTGTGACAACGGTCAAAGAGAGATTGAACAAATTTGTCGATATTTTGGCGCGCCATGTCAGCGAGTGGTACACCACACTGACAAAACCAATTGAGCATATTGCGACCGTAGAAACAACAACAACTGGAAATCAATTAAACTGAACTCAACAACCAAAAACAAACAGCGAAGCACGTAAATGCAAATTTATAAATTATGATTTTTGAATTTCAAGTGCGTTTGAAATATGTATTTATAATGTAATAGTAGGGCTGTCAATATAAGTTTGTACATTTAGAATGAATGTGGAAAACGCAATAAACAAAATTAAACAAATAAGTAAAACGGGCGGGCTCAACAAATATGTGGCATGAAGGTTAAAAAATGAGAATAAAAACTAATTATAATATATAAATTATAAGCAGGAAGGTCATATTGTTGTTAAAAACTGAAGAGCAAATATTGTGTAGATAATTAAAAAAAGTGAAAAATTGAAAATATTTACAATTTGGTGAGACTTATCTGCTACGAAGAGATGTCACTGCAATAACTGCAAAGGTCACATTTTTCAGTGATGATTTTTAAATAAAAAATTTATTTCAGCTTTGCAAGTTTTCATTATGAACATCATCTACCCATGTAATACATATGTACATCTCTACAAATCATCTCTGCTTGCTGTAGATATTGCAAAACAAAAGACTTAAGAGACGAACTTACAACATTTTGCCTCTCTTTGGTTTCTCTGGGTTATTCGATTATTTACAGCACTGTTACGCTTTTAATGCACTAAAAAAGCTATCGTAGCATTGAACGAAAATCAAATAAAATAAAATACAAGAAAAGAAAATAATATAAAAAAAATAAAAAATGAATTCGAAAGCAAAAGAGCTCCAGCTCAGCAGTGGTTATCATTTTTCTCCAAGTCTAAAAGAAAAGCGGCAAAAACTGTGTACTGAAAGAAGAAAAGAAAGAAAAAATGGAGAGCAGCGGGTGAATGATTCGGCGAAATACATAAAATCAAGGCAAACTCTCAATCGAAACGGCTGCAAGTAAGTAAACAATACGAAGTTCGGCGACACAGCAGCACCACGAACACCACCGCTTCAGCCCTAATAGCGACGGTAATAAGCGCGACTAATAACAACAGCAACAACAACTCAGCGACAACCTGTTGAATATAATTTCAACGCGCTTGCGACCAGTCGAAAACGAAGCGTTCAAGGCGAAGGTTGTTCATACAGAAAGCTGCAGAATCACGCAAATCATCAGCATCCAAGTATCATAGAGCTGCAGCGCACCAGCAAACTATTGTTTTCACCCAGCCACATTCGTTATTGCCAACACACTGACGCTTTGAGTTTTAGGACAAGGTAAGTGGTGAACGCGCCGAGCTATTTATCATGAAGCCCAAATTTCATATTTTCATACGCAATCAAGTAAAGAAAAAATCGTCAACTGTTTGTACATAATCGTAGCCTAAGAGTGCTTAGAGTGCTCGAAGAACAAATGCTGAGGAGTGCAGAATGTTGTTAACGGGGCCAAAAGCGCTTCAATTTCAATACAATTTAGTCGCGTGGTTGTTGCTGTTGGCGGTTTCGATGTCTGCAATTGCAGCACGAAACCCAAAGAAGGTGAGCATTGAGCCAGTCAGCCCGACAGACAGTCAGAGTGTCGGTGCGGCAGCGAGCAAGACGAGCGTTGGCTGCAGTGGTGTCGGCGAAGCATGTGAAAGCCGAAAGAGTCTACTATGCATATAGTAAGTTCTGGCCGTTCATGATTTTAGTGACGTGGAAGAAAATCGCTACACTTGTGCGTCAAAGTTGTGCTGCTTCGCTGTCGACACAAGTTCTGCACAACATTGAACCTGGATTTTTACATATCTAAAAGTTTGGTGGCACTGTTTTTGTTGCTTAAAATCATCAATATTGTTGTTGTTTATGCGCATTTTGTAAACTGGGAACTTGCGTAACGCCTTTCTGCTTTCGTTTTGTAAGCTGCGAGTGTGAAGATTTCCGAGGTGCGTCGCTGTGTGTTTTGTTGTATAAAAGTGAAAGTGTTTGGTGTATTGTAAAAGTGATTAATTAATCACGAATTTTATGTTAAAATGACAGATTAATATATGCAACTAAGCGTTTCGGCAACTAATTTCGAAATCTTGGCAACTAAGAGAAAACATGGAGAAATCTGCAAAAGTGTTCATTTAGATAAGTGGAATCTGTGTGTCTTTTTCGATGATAACAGAAAGTGGCTCATATGGTATTCCACTTTTAAATATTCACACAGATTTGTTTGTTGTTGTGTCATGGCAACTCGAATGAAATTAAAAATCTTTTTGGCATAGTTTTTGGATTGCAGCAGTGCAAAGTTCAACACATTAATTAATTAATTAATTTAATTTTTAATGACATGAAGGAGTCGTGTTTAATAAGCCCATGAAACTCTTTTAACCCTATCGGGACTACTGGGATAATACGTCCCAGCAAGTTTTTAAGGCCCATCAAAATAATTATTCAAATCTCGTGATCCACGCAGAATAATTATTCGAATTATATGTCTTCGGATAAAGAATATTTTTAGAATTTGTGACTATGCAACACAATGTTGCGTCCCAAATTGAAAACATGGGAACATTTCTACCAAGAGTATTTTAGTTTTCAAAATAAAACTCCGTCCCGAAAGGGTTAAAGCACAGTTAGTATAGTCTAAACAATGAATAAATGAACAGTAAATAATTTATAGTTTTCTGTGAACTCATAAAACGACTTAAGCTAAATTAATGTAAGAAGTTTACAAGCACAGACTCTGCGTTCAAAAGTAATGCAGCTTGCAAGGTGGCTGAAAAAGTCAACCAAAAATTACTTTTATCATTATTTTAATAATAAAGTTTCCTTCGGAAGCTGGCCACAGACTTCCATTACCAAAACACAATAATTCAGTGCTTCGTTGCGTTTTTTTTTTTGTGGCCAATGACACAGCATTTGAAATCGTTTCCCCGCTACTCCAACTCTTGCTTGGCACAATTTCATTAATTGCTGCACATTCAACAGTATTCACACGTTTTAACAACTCTTGCGTTGCCCGGCAATTCTTGCAACAAGAAATGTTTGCATAAACCTCAAAATTAATTGCATCTAATTAATTTAATGCTGCGATTATTTGCTGCTTTCAGAGCCTTGAACTATGGGAAACTCTAGTTCACATAGCGGCCGAGAAGCAAAGTTTAAATTGTCGTTAAAAAGTCAATAAAATTATATGCATTATTGCAAAGAGATCTTGCCAACTCATGACACAATTTCATGCACACAAAACTTGCTGCCTTATATAAGCAAAGCATTTGCCAAAAGTTCGTCGCTGCTCTTCTGCTGCTAATTTTCATCTTAAGCGGATATTAGAGTCCAATTTTAATAAAGTAACAACAACAAAATTAATACTAATCGATTTTTTTTATTTTAGCTTTTTGCAAATTTACTGGTCTTTGAAAGTTTTAGTCTTATTTTCTTTTTATTGTCTAGACACAGCTTCAACATATGTGTATGTATGTGTGTACGTGCATATGAAATCGAAATACCTGTTGACAGTATTTTTATATAATGTTTTGTTTTGTGCTTTTTTACTGCATTTGAATTTTTCACAATTTTAGATGGGTTTCTTGGGTGTGTTGCCAAGCGTTGACTATCTGCGTGATCTGCTATTGTTGGCATTCGTTTCGGCCATTGTTGCTACATTATTGAGCATACGTTTCTATTTACGCATAACAGCGGGCAGATGCTTCACCGAGGTAACACACTACGAACTATAAAAACCCGAAATAAAGTCCAATCCCAACGAATTTAATTGTATAACACATAACGCCCACTTGACACATGCCTACAGATTGTACATATATGTTAACCCTTATACCGAAACACAAACATATATACTGGATCTTTCATAAATCTTTTGTCTGTCATAAAAACACCGGCACTAACCAAATAAACCAAGAAGTTAGTTTCAGTTTGAGTTTTATCTTTTCATTAATTATAAAAGGTCATCAAATTTTTACAGTTTAAATTAACCGAAACATATGACAGCTCTAATATTTATTTGATATACTTATTGTACCCACTTGCAGCGATTACTTTTGTCTCTAAACTGATTTCCCAACATTTTAATTTCCCTCTAAATTGACACTAATTAGCTAATCCCAGTGCTAACCCCACACTGACATTAACGCTGACAACCAGTTGTCCACGCGACAATTTTAAATGTTTCTTTTATGATTTTCAAGAAAATTCGTACATATGTAAATGTTGTGCTTTGTGACCTCACGAACTGCAACCGCTCCACCACGTGTCGCATTACCGGTTACTGTACAATCGTAACAAATGCGCCGCTATTGTTACCAACACTACTTAACCAAACTGTTTACATACTTAATGGAAGTTATGTCGCAATTACATGTCATTCATATGAATTAGAAGTAGTTGTCGCAGTACCATTGCTACGTAATCCGGGGCCATGTGAACTTTATTAAACTACTGGCGAGTAATTAAATATAAATTTAGTAGTTTTCCATTTGAAAAATAGTTTCAATAACTTCTAACACGTCAGTGACGCCACTGCTCTTTGCAGGTTGATGGAATTTTTTTGCATTTAAGACTTATTATCACCTATTTGCATTTTGATCTGGCGCACATTCGAATGATGACAAATTAAAGGGAAATAAATAAACTCTGCAGTGGTTCTTTACCTTTTTTGCTGTCTGGTTTTCTTTAAACACTGCCACATGATTTTTATTGTAATATGTAAAGTTGTTCACACTTGTTTTTGTCATAAAAATATTAAATATGCACCATGATGATTGATAACACTGCACAACAAGGAGTAGGAGATCTTAGTAGGAGATTTTAGTACCAATTTTGAATAAGTACGAAATAAAAACTTAAACACATTTTCAGTTTTGGCTTGATTCTGGCGTTCAAGTTAATTTCTGAGCTTTGATGTATTCAGAGACCTATAGTAGAATTTTATGACGAATATTTTCGTGGTAGATGTTGTCCTTAAAAAGTCCTGTTTTACAGGACATTTTTGGCATTTTAGAAAAAAAGGGTCAAATTGACCCATATAAATAGGAGTTACAGGGTTAAAATGCTCCACAAAAATGTTCTTCGTAGTATTTTACATCAAATTGCTGAAAACATCATATACCTAAAATGTGAGGTTACATGGTTTTCGTATGCCGATTCACCATAAGAATGAGCAAAAAGGGGAAAACTTTGACCCCCTCTAAAAAAAATCAGATGTAAACTTTCAAAACGCCAATACACGTATATTTTTTTTTGCCCCCTCTGCCAGAATCCGTTTGTCAGAACCTTGTTATTTTTTTTGTGTTGTGCAGTGTAATTGTTTTCGTCAAACAATCAGTCCTAAAATCTCTTTCAACTAAAATCCCTTCCAACTATATACAAAAAATAATTAACACACTTTTTATTAGTCACTTTTTACTCCTTTGTGTAAAATTTTATATGTTTTTTCACAATAACCGAAATTTGAAGAAAATTCCAGTTTTAAACATTTTAAACATTCTGGCGTATTTATGTAATTTTGAATCAATACACTTTGTATCAGTTATGTTTTACTCCTTTGTGTAAAATTTTATATGTTTTTTCACAATAACCAAAATTTGAACAAAATTCCAGTTTTTAAACGTTCTGGCGTATTTATGTAGTTTTGAATCAACACACTTTGTATCAGTTATGTTTTACACCTTTGTGTAAAATTTTATATGTTTTTTCACAATAACCAAAATTTGAACAAAATTCCAGTTTTTAAACGTTCTGGCGTATTTATGTAATTTTGAATCAATACACTTTGTATCAGTTATGTTTTACACCTTTGTGTAAAATTTTATATGTTTTTTCACAATAACCAAAATTTGAACACAATTCCACTTTTTAAACATTGGAAATTGTTTTACAACGATACATTTCAAATTCAATAATTTTATTTTTTCCTCTTGCATATGGCAGACAAAAATGGAGGGAAAAACTGTTATCATCACCGGTGCCAACAGCGGCATCGGCAAGGAGACCACCCGCGATCTGGCCAAGCGTGGCGCTCGCATCATAATGGCCTGCAGGAATCAGGAGACAGCGAATGCTGCCAAAGGTAACCCACAGCATTCACGCATTCGCTATGTCATCATTCATAAACATAAATAATACATTTGATTGAATTCCCCTTGCGCAGATGAAATCGTCAAGGAGACCGGCAACAATAATCTCATCCTCAAGAAACTCGATTTGGGCTCACAGAAATCTGTGCGCGAATTCGCCGCCGACATTATCAAGAACGAGAAAAAGATCGATGTGCTCATTCACAATGCCGGCATGGCGTTGGCCTTCCGCGGCCAAAACAGTGAGGATGGCATTGAGTTGACCATGGCCACCAATCACTACGGACCCTTTCTCTTGACCCATTTGCTCATCGATTTGCTGAAGAAGAGCGCACCCTCACGCATTGTCATTGTCGCCTCGGAGCTGTATCGGTTCGCTTCGGTCAATTTAGACAAGCTGAATCCGATTGGCAGCTTTCCCGCTGCCTATTTGTACTATGTCTCGAAGTTTGCCAACATTTACTTTGCCCGCGAGCTGGCCAAACGCATGGAGGGCACTGGCGTTACGGTGAACTTCCTGCATCCGGGCATGATCGATTCGGGCATCTGGCGCAATGTGCCCTTCCCACTGAATCTGCCCATGATGGCCATTACGAAGGGCTTCTTCAAGACGCCCAAGGCAGGCGCACAGACCACCATCTACTTGGCCACTTCCGATGAGGTGGCCAATGTGTCGGGCAAGTACTACATGGACTGCAAGGAGTCTACGCTGAACGCGGCCGCCATGGATGAGGAGAAGGGCCGCAAGCTGTGGGAGGAGTCGGTGAAGATGGTTAAATTAACAGCGCAGGATCCCAAAATCTAAAACTGCGAGATCGAAAAGTGACTGATTTACACATAACAATGAAATTATATATTATTTGCACTCATGTGGTTGTTTTGCTGCTGCTAGACAACTTAAGATTTAACACTTTTTGTACTTGTAATTAAGGCTTCGTAATGTGAACGAGACGGGTTTAATTTGATGAATACCTTTATAATTTATGCGCAATGAATGAATAAAGTAGATATTATAAAATGGGTAAAAAGCGACTTAAAAATTTGCTGTGCTTTGCGATGGAGCTGGCAAGTCTGGTTTGGCATGTGGGTAACAGGTGTGAGCAGAAATCAATGTTAAAAGCAGAGTAAGTAACAGTGTGGCGAAAGAGCGAGCGCTGTTAGCGGGTAAGATGGTAAAAAACAAAGAGAATACGCTGTAAGAGGTAACAAATGAATGCCAAGAATTTTACTTTCAATGCATCAACCAACACGTTTGCTGGCAAGTGGAAACGTTTTTTGTGCTATTAAATTAAGTTATTTTAAAAGTAGGTTGGGTTAGGTTTAAAGTTATTTGTAGGCTGGCAGGTAGAATGCTCTAGTATTGCAAATTGATATAATAAAACCGTGCGGCAAAAATCCTGAAATTAAAAAAAAACACAAAAAATGTATATACTCGCAAAACTAGGAGCCAAATGTAGTAAAACTGCGTGTTTAGTATTTCTCTCTAACGTCAGGATTTTTTTTTTAAAGAACTATGCAATTTCAAGGACATGTTTATTTCCAAAAATTATTTACAAAATTGAGCGCATTGTAGAATAACAAAATGGGTATCAAATGAAAGAAACAAATCCTTAGAATATTAGAAAATTTAAAATTCTGGTACAAAAGGACAAAGACGTATGGAAAATGTCTTTTTAAAACTTTATACTTGAATATCCTTGGAAATTACGAATAAGTTTTTTTGAAAATAATACATCTTAAGGACTAATATGTACACTAGACTGGAATAAGTGGACGATTTTTCGATTTCGATGATTCGCAACCTCTCATTTTATGCGGTTTGGTAAAAAAGTGCATGAGCCAACAAATTTTTGAGCTAGAGTGAGGCTAAATGGCGTCGCATTTAGGTCAAAGTTCACAAAAAAAGCTGGGAAATTCGACAAATTGCGCCACAGCTGGTCAGAAGTTGCTCTTAGAGGGATAAAATCTATGACCGACCCCACTAGTTTTACTTACTGAACATATCTTTCAAACATACTCATCCCCTATCTCCAACCCTTAATGGGGCTCCCATACAAAATGGTCGTTTTTATACAATGGGCTCCCATTGCTCCCAGGTTGCCCCCAGATGTATCAAATGTATGACCGACACCCATTTATTTTCTCTTCCGAATGTTTCTTCCAAACATACATAACATCGGAGCATACAACACTAATTCCACTCTAATGTACACTACCACATCCTTGAATTTCGTCCTTCTAAATTTATAAGTGAGTGAAAGCCTCAGCTAGGAAACTGTGCAATTCAGTTGCAATGGAAAGTAATGAATGTTATGAATGCTTGACTTATTTTTATGCCCTTTTCATGGTTACACAGTTTACTATCCTTAAATACTCCAACATGAGAAAAACCTAAAGTCAATTGTTAAAACTTTCGATCGTTGTTGCCTCAATGCACTCGGTGAGAAAGTTTGTAATGTGAACAAACATAACCAACCAACAAATCACAACGCCTGTACACAATGTTTCAATGTAATGCGATATTTTGCACCGAATTTTCCAAACTGATCGCCCTACAATCAAAATAAACTGGTTCTGAATGCAAGTGATTTCGTAGCCAATCGAAAAGTTCCCACACCTGTTGAATGGCAACGCTGACCAGAATACACGAAACGAAATGACAAAATTCCCAGAGGACCCTAAATGAGACATGAAAGCCACAAATTATCAGATAGACGTGGCGCGGCGCTACTCTCCTCCCCTTTCGGCACTAAACGCATTAGTGGTGGCTGATGATTTTGCGGTAGATTATAGGCTGCTGATAATATTATAGCGACAGATAACAACACCGGCACGTGCCTTGGGGTCTCCGAAGTGCGGTATGAAGGCGAGGGATGTTGCACGACTGCGCAGCTTCGTGTCGCAACTGCTGGTTAATAAGAACTTAACAACCGTAATTGAAATTTAATATTTTTGCGAGGGATTAGCAAATTAACAGTTTGGCGGCGCCAGCAGAGATGATGGCTCAGTTGATTGCCGGGATTACATGGAAAAGCGTATGGACGCAGTCTGCAGACGCTTTGATGCAGGAGCGTGTCATTGCGCAAACACGTTTTCCACGTTTATTTGCCAAAGATATTTTAGCTTAAGTGTTAGTTAAAAACTGTAATTTCAACTATGTTGCGGTGGAAGTAGAAGCAAATTTCTGGTGGTTGACCGGCGCTACGGCTGACATGTTCGCCGACACTATACAGAGTACATACACATATCTTTGTCCACGCAATGTGCACTGTCGCCGCTGTCCTCTTCGGCGTTGTTTCAGCATATTTGTCGTTGGGGAACCCGTTTGTGCAAGTATCGCATTACAATTAATTTGGCGTGCTGCATTCAAGTGTACTCTAAAATATAATGAAGAGCAACGTTCACAAAAAGAATGAAAACAAAAACAAGCACAACATATTGTTGAGGTCTCAATGTAATTCAAGACGCTGTATCGTTGCTCGTAGTATTAGCCACTGTGCACTGACAGTTTCTCAACTGTCACATTGACTGGACACGTTATTGACTTTTACGCGCGAAAATTAAAAATCAACCAAACCAATAACAAATGCTCAGCTCGTTCGTTTCAATAGGTTTAAACATGCTGTCAGTTAGGCAGGACGTCAGCCTAGACCAGCTGTCACCAGTGGACTTATTGTGGGTGACTTGGGATATCGATACCCTGACGCGGTGACGGTGGTATAACTGCAAAAGTGGCTTCAAGACGTTTTGTGACATGTGTAAAAGCATTTGACATGTGCGCAAAGAAAAGTATTAAAAATAAAAATGACATTAGGTCTGTTTGGCAACGAATTATTTGTACGAATTTGTACAAATGAATTCAATGAATTGTTGATTTTTTTTAGGCATTCATTTAAACTCTTTAAGAATTTTGTTGTTATTAATTTTAGTATATGTCACAATATAGGACAGGGGCGTAGGCAAGGGAGGGGGTTTGGGTGTCAGAACCCCCCAAGGCCTATAATTATTTAAAATTTGCAATCACTTTGTACGTTCACACATTCGCAAAAAGATCTTTTCACCTTTAAACATTTAAAAAAAATAATAACACATTTTTTTGGTGGAACCGATATGATTTTTTAAATAGTTCCTTTCAGGCTCAGTACAGCTATTTGCATGATCTAAAAGCATGTTTAATGAGTGTTTTAAATCGTTGGCTGGAGTGTCCTTCAGGATGTCAGTAAAAGCCTTTTGGATGGCTTCTACGTCCTCAAAACGCCTTCGTTTTGTTTTTTATAAGGTGAAAGTCGCACGATGCCGCATCAGGTGAAGAGTGGTTGATGGTTAAAATTCGACTTTTAGTCCAAAAATCAGTAACAATTGTCTATGGATGAGACGGCGTCTTTCGATAGCCAAACTGTTCAGTTAAAATGCGATAATGTTATGTTTTTGAGATGCTTAACTTTCGCCTTACCAAAGATTTTTGTAATCGTGATAGTCCGTTTTTCGAAAAAAAAGTCTAGCTTTAAAGATTTATTTTGCGACTATGGAAAATATGAGAAGATTTCTTTTCAAAGGGTTTATTGAACACGAAGTGAGGTACGTAAAAAAATTTTGTGAGTTTTATTCAAAATTGTGGCGGAAGCGCCTGGGATCACCCGTGTAGGTGTTTGGTATACAAAATAACAAAAAATATGAATACATCCTAAACCTTTTTTGTTTATGTTATTGAAAACTACTTTCGAATTTGTTCTGTAAGTCGAAATAATAACTACATTGGATAAATACTCTGGCAGATGTTGAATATGAATCATGAAAAAGATCATCCGGGTGGGTATAATTAAAGTGAAGCTTAAATCCAATTTCAAGTGATCCCTGAGGAATTACCGCCAAGTTTTAATGGAATCTGCGGCAATCGCGGATTTCAGTTGGTCATCATTTATGTCCTGACAATCGTTTTGAAATCGCGAGTGCCACTCATGAACTCTGCCAAGGGATAAACGATCATCACCATAAACTTCAACTGGTTCTTCAATTGAAATGCTTCTGTTAAAGTTTTACCAACTTTAAAGCAAAACTTAATATTGACTCTTTGCAAATTAGCATACATTTTTTTGTAAGGTGCAGTGTACTTTTAAAAACATGTAGTACTAAATTGGCAATAAATTTTTCTTAAAACCCCCCCATGACCAAGTTCTGGCTACGCTCCTGATACAGGATCAGATGTTCAGACAGTTCTTTCTGAAAGGCAACCAAATAGAATGGCGATTTCAACGAACAATGTTCTGCATTATATTTCATTACATTGTACGATGATAGTCGTCCACAGCAGTTAAATCATATTTCTCTGCCAAATTATTTTTACATACACATGTATGCATCTCTTCTCACAAATTTCACCAATTTCTTACACAAGAATTTCAACGTGTACTTGGTTTGCACACTTGATCTCTAATTAAATTGCATTTAATTGTGATTAGTCCAGTTAATTAGGAAAGTTGCACGTTCTCTGTCCATGGTCATTCATCCCTGCCATACCAAGGAACTTTGCTAATGCAAAGCAAAAATTCAGACACAAAGAGACGAGCGAAATCGGCGTGTGGCAGTTGTACAACATTCGCTATTTACATTTTGCATTGTCCGAACACAGCCCCACAGCAAATGGAAATGTCATGCGAAGCCCCAAGAATGCCGTCAGAAAAGTATTTCATTGATTTTTGAAGCCTCTGCAATTGGGGAAAATGTTGCTGCTAAAACGACCCGCAAAGAAGTATGCATGTACATAAAAAAGCTTGCGAGAAAATTTTCAGTTGAGGCACAAAAATAAATCACAATGCGGCCAACTGGCAGTGCAGCTTACCAACGTACTGCGGCCACTTGCCAATTTCGCAGTGTGGCTTGCAGAGGATGAATTCAAATAGCCGTTTGGCAAACATAATCACGTGTTTATAATTTGCTTCAAACAGCAAAACGGGTGCGATAACATGTATCTGAGCAACACATCGGCAGGTCGCACGTTTCCAGGGTCTTAGCGCTCGCGACGGTAATTTGCGGGTACAATTGTTGCCACTATTTGTCTATTTGCGGCCAGCTCTGTTTGCGAAACATCTTTACTGTGTGTAATTTCGCGTGAAGCTGAATTGAACCGGGGGATGTTAGGTGAACTAGTGGCTGCTAGACGCTGTGGAGATTGAGGGTTGTTGGTAGCATGCGTTGCTGAGGCAACAACAAATGCTGCAGGCAACATACATTTTAAAAGAGTTCTTATTTCTTACATTTACAGTTTGGTAATTGAACTATTGACACAGCTGACACCTGAAAATCATTGACCTGTGATAAATAATTATTGTTCGAGTTTCAGGTGAGCTGCGCGAACACCATTGCAATATCGACTATGACAGTTCCGAGTGGTTTTGGGCTGGAAAGTTAGAACTGTATCCGTAATAATTAACGGCTCTTCTTTAAGCATACATTTACCTCTAAAGTAGGAAAGATACCTCGGAATGATGCCTTTTAATATTGATACCATTCCGACTGTCGGAACGATTGAACGAACAATTTCAATTTAAATTCACTTTTCTTAAATTGAAACATTCATTACAATGACTTGACTGCTAGTTGCATGAATGCTCCTGGCCATAAATGAGTCTAAGTCGACTCATCAAGTCAGGGGCGTAGCCAGAACTAGGCCATGGGGGTTTAAATTGCACTTAAATTTTTATAGAGGGTATTTTGCGATGGCGCCACCCAAATATGAAATTTCAAACACGGTTACCAGGACATAAATGATGACCAACGTGTTAGCCAACTGATTCCATCAAAACTTGGCGGTAATTCATCAGAGATTGGCCAAAATCTACTTGAAATTGGCTTTAATCTTCGCTTTTCTTATACTCACCACTATACTCCAGAGTATTTATCCAATGTAGTTATGTAGTCGGGCTGTCGTGCCAGTCAAGAAGAAGGAGTTATGATTTCGACTCACTGAACAAATTCGAAAGTAATTTTCAATAACATAAACAAATATGTATTTTTTTGAAAATTTTTGTCACGATTTTTTTTATACCAAATACCCACACGGACGCATGGACCCCAAGCGCTTGCGCCACCATTTTGAATACAACTCACACAAAGTTTTTCTTACGTACCTTAGTATGTGTTCAATAAACCCTTTGGAAAGAAATCTTCTAATATTCTCCATAGTCGCAAAATAAATCGTTAAAGTTAGGCCTTTTTTCGGAAGACGCACTATCAACAGAGGAAAATACTAAATACTGAGGTTTAGAAAAAATTATTTATTATTATTTAGTTATTGAAAGTTGTATTCAAAATGGCGGCGGAAGCGCCTGGTGTCATTCAGGTGGGTATTGGTCAAGGACGAATACAATAATATGTGGTAAGGCGAAGCCTAAGCATCTCAAAAATTAGTGCATTTTAACTGAACATTTGCCTATCGAAAGACGGCATCTCATCGATAGACACTTGTGACTGATTTTGCGACTTAAAGTCGAATTTTAACCATCAATTACTCCTCGTTTTCACGTGATGCGGCATCGTGGGACTTTAACCTCATAACAAAAAACGAAGGCGTTTTGAGGACGTAGAAGCCATCCAAAAGGCTGGAATCGACGTCCTGAAGGACAGCCGACGATCTAAAAATTTTAACCATCAACTACTCCTCGTTTTCCCGTGATGCGGCATCGTGAGACTTTAACCTCATAACAAAAAACGAAGGCGTTTTGAGGACGTAGAAGCCATCCAAAAGGCTGGAATCGACGACCTGAAGGACAGCCGACGATCTAAAACACTCATTAGACATGTTTTTAGATCATTCAAACAGCTGTACTGAGCCTGAAGGGGACTACTTAAAAAAACCATATCGGTTTTAATAAAAAATAAAAAAAAAAATTGTATTATTCTTTTAAATGTTTAAAGATGAAAAAACCTTTTTGTTAATGTGTGTTCCTTGCATAGTGATTGAGAATGTTGTCTTATTATAGGCCATGGGGCGTTCTGACACCCAAACCTCCCTTCACTACATCCCTGCATCAAGTGAAATATAAAAATATTCATATAGAATTTATACATATTCCATCTTTTAAGTATAAATAAGGCGGAAAAGACGGCTCAAGAGCTGAAATACGTCTGCAAAACATTAAATTTTCCAGCTCTTTGCGCCTATGGCAGCATCAGCTTCAAACTAGGCAAAAGAAATGCCAACAATGATGGAAAGATGCGAAAATATGTAGAGAAGTGCCACCTTAAGTACACTTTGGCATTTTTCAGCATTTTTTATTGCACTTTAGCAACATTAGTTATAGCATAATAAGTCTAAGTATATCAATACCCAAATACAAATTATGAGCAAAGGAGCAAAAAACCAGTGTGTGATTCTCAACTTGTCAGCTTAATCCGTTATGACAATCAGAAGCAGACATGCTGTGAACATGAAAATTATACTGTGCACCTAAAACTGGTTCGAGATTGCAGGCGGGCCGGGTATCGGCACTGGGATTGTTCGCTCGCACACGGCGCTGACATTGTCATGGTTGCTATGTTGAGTTTATAATATCAAAAGCAAAATAATTCCCACCGTGGAACATGATATGGATTGCGTTTGGGCGTGCGATCATCAAGAATGTCTTTACACTCAACTGATTTAAAGCAAAAAAATTCAATTGAGAAACTAAAGTGAAAAAAACAAACTCAGTAAGTAGTTAGTTCTGAACATGGCAGTAATTAATTTTGGATCACTGTTAATTAAAAAAAATAAAAAAATCTCCATGTTTGTCGAATTGTTCTTAGAACTTGGAAAAGTTATAAAGTTAGTTATAAAAGTAATGCTCAATTAGATGTGGAAGTGTCAACGCTTGCGCCGGAAGACATTCGCATCTTTGGATATCTTCAAAGTGCAGGCGCAATCGGTGCGGTCGTTGTAACTGGATACACGTCGTGCGACCACACTGCTTTCTTGTCTCCTTGTGAAGTTCACTTCGGGGTAGCAAAGTTGCATTATCGGCAGGCATTTTGTACGCTGCAGTTGTTGTTGTTTTTGTTAGTTAACGGTGGGCACTTTTAGTTTCAACTCCGACAACAAAGTTAACGGAAATCCAATATTGCATGCCACCGATGTATTTTGAGTTTCTCAATGAATGTTGTGGCCAACGCTGCATGTGGCAAGCGGCCGACACTCAGATGAGAAAACAAAGGCAATTGGAATACTTGTATTAATTTTAGTGTCTTTGAGAAAACACTCGGACAATCCCCTTTAACGTTTTGCTGATTTATGCTGCGAGCTATGTTGTTGTGGAATAGAAAAACGTTTTTATGTCGATTACCATTTCAGTAAATTCTTATAATTATTATTAACCCAAAGAGCAACAATCGACGGGAAAATTAGTTATTATCAGTGGCGGATTCAGGAAGGGAGGGGGGGGGAGTTTAAGGGTTGAAACCCCCGAACCGAGTTTACAACTAAATAAAAAATTAAAATTAAAGGAATTTTAAAAATATTAAAAAATTACTTCTGGAAACCCCCGCTCCCTCGCCCCCGAAATATTTTTCTGAATCCGCTCCTGGTAATCATATTTTTCGACTACCCAAAACTTCTCCCCTTTTGATTCTCTTCTTCTGTTTTCTTTACAAACAATTCAATTCTCTCAACTGTAAAGTTGAATAAATCAACTCGAAACTTTATTTAAAACTTTTCACCTCTAAATTAAATGCCAACACATTTCCAGTCTGTATTTAGCATTTAATAATTCTTGCTTGAAAACCGCAAAGCAATATCGAATATCAACAATTCTACAATTGTTGTTGTTGTAGCTGCCTTTGAATTGTTTGACTCGTCCGTACGGTGGCAACGATCGATGCGCAATGATTCAAAGCAATCACAACAGCAACAACAAGAAATGCGCGTAAACGTCTGAAAAACAAATGGTGGCGGCAGCAATGAGCAGACAGACAGCAAAGGCGACAACGCGCTCGCCCATTGGTTAAGTGGCAAACACACACAGCACAGCGATTTTCAATGCGATTCAACTGAATTCAATGCAGTTCAATTTTGTTCACCGCATATACGTGTGTGTGTGTGTGTGTGGGTATCTGCGAGCCACTTGAGTTGCCGCGGCCTGAGCGAATGAGCAGCACGCGGAGTCAGCGGCACTGAGCATGTGTGCGTCCGCAAGGGGGTTGCCAGCGTCTGAATGGGCAAGCATCGGGCACACAGCCGGACAGACGACTCGATACAACGTTTGGGTGTACGGCGGAGTGGGTGAAGTGGCCATGCCACAGCACTGTTAGCCGGCCAGCTACGCAAAGACAATGCCTCGTCGCACAAGGGCTCACTGCATCAATGACTAAATTAGCACTCAAGAGTTCGACTCGCAGCGCACCACGCCGCTCCCCCGCCACATTGTCGGTTTGTCTATCTGTCTGTCTGACTGTTGGCGGCGTAATGCCAAGATATTGAATGACAAGTAAGCGAACTACTGGAACTGTCGCATTGGCCGCATGGGCTCGGGGGTAGCACAGTTGCAGGGACCTGAGAGTGTTGTCGCTGTAAGTGTTGCCGCTGCCGTTGGTGTTTCTGTTGCTGTTGCTTTGTGTTGGTAGCTGCAGTGAGGGTAGAGGGAGGATCCTTTCAGCCACTGCTGTTTTGCTGTTGTTTTTTGTGTTTGTTGTTGTTTGTTGCTCGATTTAAAGGGCCGCAATATTCTTTTCTTTTCTCTCCTTTGCCTTTTGTCAGCTTGCTTGCTAATTTCTTATTGTTGTTGTTGTCATTGATAATGTATTTTTTTGTTTGCATTTATTTTGTGGTTGTCGCGTTGCCTTTTAGTTTTTCGATATTCCTTGAAACAGCTTGAACTGCACTCGAACTTTAGTTGCCGTTCACCGCTCAGCGTTACAAGTCGCTTCATATGGAAAATTAGTTATTCGAGCCCAATTTGGTGGCACCGCGCAACGATCCTCTTAATTAATTTCTTTAAAAATCTAAATGCTATAAGTGCTAAACATCGAAAATTATGTAAAGTGCTAACAAAGAAAATTTTATTAAAAAAAATTGGCAATTGCGAAAATTGTAAAAAGGATTAATGCTTGAATACATGTTAACGAATAATTATTGGCAATGATTACAAGCGAAATTTCACGAAGGTATGGCCTGCAAAAAAAATAATCAAACAAAGATGCAAAAATAACAAGAGTGCTGAATTTGTCAAGAAAAATATATTTATAACAAAAGAAGTGACTAAAAAAAAGTGACTAAAATCACACAAAACAAGTATCGATCAACTGAAAAAATTATTAAAAACAATATTTATAGGTGAAATATTACGATACATTACGAAATGGATAATACGGAAATTCTCTACGTATATATTTCAAAACTGTTGTTTAAAACTGATCGTTGAAAAAGTGGTATACAAATAGTTATAATTTACGCTTCCCAGGATACTTGAATGACTTGGAAATAGGTTCCTGCGACCCAAATATGCTTTTGTTTTGACGCATAGAAATGAAAGTAGGCATCAAATATAGCTAACTTTTCTTAAGTGTTTTACAATTAAAACTGCAAAAGGAAAAAAATTAGAAACACACAAATAGATGGATTACAAATTTTTAAGTTTTTATTAGATGATCATATTTGTGCAAACAATTTTTGAACAAAATCCAATTGGAATGTGAGACAGCAAATAATTCGGATAAAAAATTCACATCGCGGGCATTAAAAACAACATTTTTCAAGAGAACGTTCGAATGTGTTATTAAAAATTTTATTTTATTTTTAGTTTAAGTTAGTAGTTTTTTATTTTAGTTTATTTTTCAATCTTAGTCAAAAATGGTTAACATATATTCATATATATATATAGAGTCAGTGAAGTTTATACAAAAATAACCAAGTTTTAACAAACCATTTCAAACTTTTGGACAGAGCAGCAGGGTATTTTAAAAATTTTGAGTTTTTTTTTTATCAAAATCTAGAAAGATTAGAAAGTTTGATACATGATTGATTTTTCTGCAGAAATAACACTGCGTAACAAAATCAAACTTTTTAAAATAACAATGTTCTGACAACGGATGCTGGTAGAGGGGGCAAAAGAAAGATATACGTGTATCGGCGTTTTGAAAGTTTACATCTGAATTTTTTTAGAGGGGGTCAAAGTTTTCCCCTTTTTGCTCATTCTTATGGTGAATCGGCATACGAAAACCATGTAACCTCACATTTTAGGTATGTGATGTGTTCAGCAATTTGATGTAAAATACTACGAGGAACATTTTTGTGGAGCATTTTAACCCTGTAGCTCCTGTTTGTATGGGTCAATTTGACCATTTTTTTCTAAAATGCTCAAAATGTCCTGTAAAACAGGACTTTTTAAGGACAACATTTACCACGAAAATATTCGCCATACAATTCTACTATACGTCTCTGAATACATCAAAGCTCAGAAATTAACTTGAATGCCAGAATTAAGCCAAAACTGGAAATTTTTCAAAATTGGTACTAAAATCTTTTACAAAACTTACACGTGGAATGGAAAAAACAATAGAAGGCGAGAGCTGAAGGCACATTAGCCGAGCATAATATTTTCCATCCACCGCTTGTGCCAACAAAAAAACTTCTTTTACAACCTTTACATATAAAACTTGGTGTGGTAAACAATTTTGTTAAGTGCTTGGACACAATTGGATCGGCATTCAACTTTCCGACATTAACATTAACATTGTTTCGAAAACTAAGCGAAGCAAAAATACAATAAGGTATGAATGCTAAAACTTAACTTTTTCCATATTGGTTTCATACCAATAAATTTACAAAATTTCGCCACAAAATGTTGCTACAGGGTTAAAATGCTCCACAAAAATGTTCAGATGTAAACTTTCAAAACGCCGATACACGTATATCTTTTTTTTGCCCCCTCTACCAGAATCCGTTGTCAGAACCTTGTTATTTTTTTTTGTGTTGTGCAGTGTAATTATTTTTAATTATTTTTATTTATTAATTTTCATTTCTCTTTGACTTTTAATGTCGATCCTTTTAATGTAGATCCTTCCCATTTTTTGTACAAATTTCATACGCACAACACAGATGGTTGTCTTAGACTCGTCGGCTGTCTCACTAGTTACGTAATTATCCCTTTTTGTTTTGGTGTATTTGTGAATCAACTCAGGTTTTTTATTTATTTAATGTGAGTTAAACCAGAAAGCGGCAGACGAACTTTTTAATATCCCAGAACATTAATAAATTGCTTGCAACGCAGATTGAACAAACAATTTTTACTATGCAAGTTTTCAAGCTGCTCTCACTAGTTACGCCCCCTGATATGTTGCTGTTTGTAGAAATTTAAATTTATGGCAGTTTCAAAACTTCTAAATGTATTATTAATAGCACAGCACAACAAAAAAACACTATTTTTCTGTTGCATGAAGTTTTTCTACTGTTTCTTACTAATATGGGAGCGCTGATTTCGAATCTATCCCCAGATTTTTTCTAGCAGCTCTAGTTAGTGAGATATAGTTTTTTGAGTTTTTCCTCTACTTTTTCCATATTTTTTATTGTAATTCTAAACCAAAAGACCGATTGACATGATTTTTCCCTTGTTGCATTAACAACACCGCATGATTTCTTTTTCGATGCCATTTATTTTTGTAAGTTTTAAAATTCCGCGGTAATTGGACCTCAAAGTCGGAAAATATGGAATTTTAAGGCGTTTTCTTTGATGGTCAAAAACATACACATTTTTTACAAATCAATTAACGAGTAAAATGTATAATGAAAGCCGACACATCAAGCAATACAACACAGCCAAATTATTTGGCGGAATATACATTCGCATCGAAAGATTAGCAAAAATGTATTATGGTCATTTTCATCACTTTTCATACTTTTTCCCTAAAAAAATTAAGCGCCTCAAAATATGGCGCCTCAATGAAAAGTGATGAAAATGGCTATGGTACATTTTTTCGATGCGAATGTGTATTCCGTAAAATAATTTGGCTGTGTTGTATTGCTTGATGTTTCTTCATAACATATTCATATACAGTGTACCAATAAAGTCTTCGTACAGCACCTGGTTTAGAACTAATTATTAAAAAACACTAAATAATTGTAGGAATTTTGTAAAAAGGTCGATGCAGATCTATTTATTAAGCATTTATTTTAAATATAACAACAAAAACTAATATATTTCATTAAGTAGTTTAAAAGTTTTAAGCCAAAAACAAAAAAAAGCCGCTTATTTACTGCCAATAAAGTCTTCGTACACTTAATTTATGTCTGCCCTTTTGCCCATAATAATAATTTATTGACAACTATTCTTTGAAAAAGCAATCAAACGAGACATCTGTCATTCATTCGTAGAACGAAAGTCAGATTTGAAGCAATTTATTTTGAAATATTATCAAAAATGCCTGGAAAGTACTTGTCAGTCGAAGAGCGTAAGCTTATATTGAATTTGCACGTGAAGCAGCAAAAATCCTACGCGGAAATAGCTCAACTCGTGTCCCGCAGCCGTTCTACTGTGCAATCGGTCATTGGGCGTTTTAAATACGAAGGCCGCGTAGAAAATAAGCCCAAATCAGGACGGCCTCCAATTCTCACACGAGGAGATCGCCTGCAAATTAAGCGTATGATTGCGGCGGATCCGTTTATAAGTGCACCGAAAATAAGCTCAGAGTTCCTTCAATCAAAGCAAAAAAAAGTGCACCCGGAAACTGTGCGAAAAGCCGTGATTGATGCCGGTTTCAAGTCTCGCACTGCTCGCCGAAAGCCATTGGTAAATTTAATCAATCGCAAAAAGCGTTTGGACTTTGCTCGTGAGTACCAAAATGCATCTCCTGAGTTCTGGCGCAACGTTATATTCTCCGATGAGTCCAAATACAACATCTTTGGCTCTGATGGCAGGCTCAGGGTCTGGAGAAAGACGGGAGAAGCTTACAATCCAAAGAATACAATAAAGACTGTAAAGCACGGCGGCGGCGGAGTGATGGTATGGGGTTGCATGGCTGCCAGCGGCGTTGGAAACTTAGAAATAATTGATGGAGTCATGGATCATCGCGCATACATTGATATTCTCAAGAGAAATTTGAAGCCAAGTGCGGAAAATTTGGGTGTATCTGAGAAATTTTACTTCCAGCAAGATAACGACCCTAAACATATGGCACTTAACACCAGGCTGTACTTGCTGTACAATGCTCCACATCTACTAAAAACACCACCGCAGAGTCCAGACCTCAATCCTATTGAGCACATGTGGAATATGCTTGAATAAAAGATAAGGACTCATCATATTTCGTCAAAACCTCAGCTACAACAGGTTCTTCAGGAGGAATGGGCGAAAATCGACGCAAACTATACACAAAAACTTGTAAAGTCGATGCCAGATCGCCTTAAGGCCGTCATTAAAAACAAGGGGTATCCAACTAAATATTAATAAAACATTTTTTAGGTTTTCAAAATTCGTAGTTAATTAATTTCGTAAGTGTACGAAGACAAATGCACAGACATAAATTAAGTGTACGAAGACTTTATTGGCAGTAAATAAGCGACTTTTTTTTGTTTTTGGCTTAAAACTTTTAAACTACTTAATGAAGTATATTAGTTTTTGTTGTTATGTTAAAAATGAATGCTTAATAAATAGATCTGCATCGACCTTTTTACAAAATTCCTACAATTATTTAGTGTTTTTTAATAATTACTTCTGAACCAGGTGCTGTACGAAGACTTTATTGGTACACTGTACTTGATAACTTGATTTATGAAACATCTATACAATTTTCGCCATCGGAAAAAACGCCTTGAAATGCCAATTTAAAACGCATAAAACTGATTAATGTCAGAAAAGACGACGTGAGATTTTGTCGTGAGCTCATGTCGATGGGATTATTGGTTCGGAAATTACAGCCGATATGTGAAAAAAGTCGAGGATAATTCGAAAAAGTGACATTCCCATTTTTTGCGAAAACTAGAGCTGTTACATAAAAACGGAGTATGGTTTTGAAAACTGCGTGGAACAACGATTCAGATTCATGTAAAAAACTCCATGCAACAGACATCTTTTTGTGCAGTGTAGACAATCAAATTCATAATTCCATTACAGCATTTTCAATTCCAACAATGACCTAAACTACACAGCAACAAAAATATTCAAAAATCTCAAAACTTACTTGAAAAATTAAGATTTCCTCAAATATTTATTTAAATTTCTCCATACAAATCAAAGTGTTAATCAACGTAAAACTTGTAGAGTTGTGTTAAAAATGTTGATTTCAGTTAGTGCTCTACACTTGCAGGTGGCACAAATCCACACAAAATGAAGCGTAGAAAAACGCGAATGAAACGTATAAAAACACAAACGCGCCCTGGAAAAGGAATCATGTCATGGGATTGCTATATAAAAGTTTCAAACTCTTGAAATCAATTCTGGGTGAGTGCAACAATTCCCATCAAACTCCATCTTCTCCCATCCTGAACGTTCCTCACCAAGCGACAGTCGGTCGTGTCAACCACCAGCAAAATGCCAGCGGCCATTATGAGCGCCAGACAATGCGAATTCCATGAAGCTCGAATAGCTGGGATGCAGTTTATTTACTTGGATGCTGGCCAAATGTATACGAGTACGAGTACTGTGCTCGTCTGTATCCATTCACATGTATAGGTAAACTAAATATGTGGGTGTGTGCGGTTGTGTGCGCCCAGCCACGCTCTCACGTAGCGAAGCAAATCGCGTATAATAGCAACAACAGCGCTGGCCATAAGAACTGGAATACAAATACACTACTACAGCGGCGGTTAAGGGTGTGGTTACTGGGTGGAGTCTGCTGAGTACAGTGGCCAATATGCAATGGCGTTGTTGTTGAGAATTCATTTTTGCTATTATGAATGAAATAGTCGCCAATTTCTACACGAAAGTTCGCTGTTCATGTTTAATTTTTTAATATGAAATATTATTCAACAATTGGATTGCCATATTTTCAAGTTCGAATCTTCATACTAAATTTTGTATCAGTTTTCCATAATCAAAAAATTTAAAGAAAAGTTTATCTGGCCCGAATTTTGCGTGTTCTGCCCATTAACCTGTAGCGGTAAATGTTGCAAAGGTGGTTGATTCCTTATGTGCCAATCTGTTTAGTGTAGCACAGCAACAACATCAACGAAGCACTCTATGTATTGCAGATTCCCTGGAAGATCAAGAGGGTGGAGCTATGTACATATCGTGCGATGTCTCAAATGGAGGTCCTGTGGAACCAGAAACGGGATACGTTCCCAACAATCCATTATTCGGCTTGGCATTGGATAGTCCGCAGGTATTTCGCGTTTTTGCACCGCAAAATAAACTGCAACATTTTTCTGGATATCAGTGAAAAAGTGAACAACAGCAAATAATTATACAAAATTAAATTATAGATATTAAAGAGTTTTCATCAACAAAAAAGGTGATTTCAGATTGTTGCAAACAAATTTAATAATATTTTAATTGAATACAAAAAAACAAACAGTTTTAAACTTTCAAAAAAGTCCTAAAAGTGAATATTCTTTATAAATTTAACAAAGTGCCCCAAGGGGAAGGTTTGTTTAATGTGAAAACAGACTCTGGCAGTTTTGAATACCATTTCATTTCAAAAGTGCTTAACGATATTAATAAAATAATAAGTCTTAAAGGAAAGTCATAAAATTAAAATTTGTTTTTGGTGAGAGTAACTTTAATCTTCAACACCGCTTTTCTAATATTTATCAAATATCCAAAAGAAAGTTTTAGAATAAATCTAATTGTCTAATTGAAAATGTATTTGAATTGTAGGAAAAAGTAAAATACATGCAAATTATTTATTCGCGAAATTCCTCTCTCATTTTTTGCATGCAGCAAGAGTGTGCTGCGTCCTGTGTCGGCTGCTTATCCTGTCAAGGCAACACCGTCCTGCCCATTTCCTCCTTAACTTCCAACGATTTCGATTGTGGTTCCTGTTTCGATCCGAGCGCCGGTGTGGTTGGCATCGGATCCGCACAAAGCAACTCACAACACGGCAACCTCACCGGCAGCGGCAGCACCAACGCCAGCACCAACTACTGGAGCACCGATGAAATGGCGTCCACCTTCCCGGGCCTGCCGCCGCTAGACATCGATCCCCTGCCCAGTCTCTTCCCCTTCTCGCCCTGCGGTGCTTCGTACAACTTCTCCGCCAACCCGCATCAGGCCTCGCTCTCGTACACCGTTCATCCGCACCAGATGCTCGTCTCGCCGAGCAGCCACGCCCACCACTCACAAGCACAACCGCAGCAGGCAACGCACGGCAATGCGCTCAGTTCCACCGCCCAATCGGCTTGCTACTACGATCCCAGCGGCAGCAGCGCTATGGCGAGCAGCAGCAGCGGCGCCTGCGGCCAGCATATGGGCGCCGCTGCCGCACCGCCGCCCATGTATCCCAGCATGAGTGTGAACGTCAGCATGAACATGACGATGCACGGCTACGGTGCCGACGGCACAGTGCCCATGCCCTGCTCGCAGGTACGCTTCAGCGCGTTTCATTAAGTCCGAGTTGACTGAACAGTTGTTTTTTATTTTCACCTCATAGCAAATGCAATGGACACCGCCCAGCACCTCCTCATCGGTCAATGTCCTCTACCCGCCGTTGCTCAGTCCGTCCCACTACCCGGCCGCAGCGACCTACTCCTTCACCGCCGATTTTCGTGCGCCCACCTTGCAGAGCAACCAAAATGCCACCACGAACGCCATGTCAACGCTCACGGAGCACATCGAGAAGGATCGCCCGTCGCCCAGCGTAACGCCGCGCAGTCTCTTCGCCAGCGCCCAGCCCAGCCAGACCTACTCGCCGCCCGCCAAAAGTCCCATCTTTGCACAAGTGCGCGACACCAAATCGTTCGACAGTGGCGGTGGCTACGACGATGAGGACAGCAACGAGGAAGGCTCGGACTCCAAGCCAAATCTGTGCAGACTTTGCGGCAAAACATACGCCCGCCCCAGCACGCTCAAGACACATCTGCGAACTCACTCGGGCGAGCGTCCCTACAGGTGGGTCAACTCAAATTCAACGCAATTCGGTCAAATATCCATTTTGTGTTTTGTCGCCGCAGGTGTCCCGACTGCAATAAAAGTTTCTCACAGGCCGCCAACTTGACGGCGCATGTACGCACACACACCGGACAGAAGCCGTTCCGCTGTCCCATTTGTGATAGACGTTTCTCACAAAGTTCCAGCGTCACCACGCACATGAGAACCCACTCGGGCGAACGACCCTATCGCTGCTCCTCCTGCAAGAAATCCTTCTCGGACAGCTCCACACTCACCAAGCACTTGCGCATCCATAGCGGCGAGAAGCCGTACCAGTGTAAATTGTGTTTGCTCAGGTAAGTGAGCGGGTGGGAGAGTTCTATGTAGCTATGGAAATCTGCGCTGATGTACACACATACAGATTAATGTATTTATTGATACATTTATGTATGAAGAGTGTTTTCAAAAAGTAGAAGTTTTAATGTGGGGGTGGTCCATGCATTGAAAATCTTTTAATGGGTAGACAAATGATTTACAGTAGGTTGCTATACATAATTAAAAAAAGGCACACACTTTCATAGACAAGTAGTTCACTGACTCGACTGACTGCTGGTGTACGAGTATATACTTATTTGTCAAAATATGGGACTTAAACGAATTTTCACAAGGTTGGAAGTGACCTACAGTTTTATGCCGATTCCGAACGGCGAGTTGGGAGCTCTTTCATAGGCAATTTTACTCTCAGAGGTTTGCCATTTCCTACTGAGAGGACAGCCACCGAAAGAAAAATTGTTGTTTTTCATTTTTCGGTATTAGCAGCAACGGCGTCTTGAACCTAGGTTCGAGTGTCGCATTTGACTCGCAGCCCAACGCACTAGCCAGCTGAGCTACGGCGGCTGAAATAAAAATAAAAAAAATAAAAATAAAAAAAAACCAGATAGACTATTTAGTTTTCTCCAAGTCTCTTAAAAGCAAAAATTTAGTGGAATATTTCAAGATTCTTTTGTGGAAGAAATGCAAACGACTTTTCATCGTTTATAGGTGCGAAAACGCGAAGTTAGTCACAAAATGCTGTACAAATTTGAAATACTGAAATTTCTGTTTCATTCTAATACCTGTTTTCGGTAGGTAAAGAAATATACAGGATTTTCCAACTAGAGGTGTGATTTTGGTATTCAAAGAAAAATGCCATTTTTTGAGATAAATATTTCATAATAAAGAGGAAAGTATGCCGTTAATAATGAAAGACAACATCAGCCAAATGGCCACCACGACCACGCTTACAGGACCATATCCTTTTCATGAAATTTTCTATAACCAAATCGCAAAGTGGCTGCCCTATGCCCCTATGTCCTCGATAACTTCACGAATTCTATCTTTGAAGTCTTGAATCGACGCTGGGCTGTTGGTGTACACCTTATCTTTCACGTGGCCCCAAAGAAAGAAGTCGCAAAGTGTCGCAAGATCTCGGTGGCCAATTGTGATCACCTCTTCCAGAGATAACACGGTCCGGAAACTTTTCCCGTAAAAGAGCAATGGTTTCGTTGCTTCTGTGGCAAGTAGCGCCGTCTTGTTGAAAGTAAACGTGGTCCAGATCAATACCATCCAACTCCGACCATAAAAAATCATTAATCATCTCTCGATAGCGCAATCCATTCACCGTAACTGTTGATCCAACCTCATTTTTGAAAAAGTAAGGTCCAATGACCCCGCCGGACCATAAACCGCACCTTCACATCTTCACATCTTCTTCATATCACTAACTTTTCCCAACAGCTCGAATTTTTCCACCAATTTCTGTATTACGGGCCGACAAGGTGCTTCACGACGACCCAAAAATGCTTTAGTTTTGCGAACTGTGACTGCAAGATTTTCACCATTTTTGTAGTGAATTTTAATAATTTCACTGCGTTGTTGAAGCGTGTATCGTTCCATTTTTAGTAATGGCGTAGTTTCTACTTGTCAAATGTCAAAGAATAAAAGCTTCAAAAGTTACAGCTACCGAAATACCGGGTGATTCAAAATAACACCTCATGTTGGAAAACGCTATAGTTAGTTGTAATAACGTTAGCTACACATTAAAAGGTCTGTATACAGTGACGCAGGATTTTGCTTCAGGGGGTTTGTGTAATTGTTTTTGAGAATTTTGAAACGGAATAAAATTTAGATGTATGAATCTACAGACTGATATCCAAAACATGTACCTATGTTTTCCCTCCCTTTACAGATTTTGGTCCTGAAAGTTCAAAAGAGAAAATTTAGTTAAAAGGAGAAAATCTTTCTCTTTCATTTGATATCCCTATCTTCATCATTGCACAACCGCAAATATTAAAAAAAGAAGATTGAAAGATGTATGTCCTTAAAATTGTAAAGTCCTTTAAAAGGACTTTGGTCCCTTGAAACGGACTTTGGATCAGAAAATAAAAAAACTGACAATGCCAAGTTACTATAAATGACCTTTAGTTTCACGTCTATATCAACATTTGGATGGGTCTCGGAAAAATAAAAATATTTTTTCGCACGGAGTAAAAAAATTTAAAGTTAGTGTTTTCACTCAGTGCATCATAACGTTGTCACTTTTCTTTCGATTCTATCGATGTTAGGCTTAATATTTGCACAAATAATGTATCTTTTATCTTCGATTTTAAAACCAAAGAAGATAATTTATTTTCTCTATAAAACCAATCGTTCGAGAATTTATGATTTTTGAAAATGGTTGAAAAATTCACTTTTTACAAATTTCACTGTCAGTAATTTTTCAAAATCTCATATGATTTGGACAATTTGTATATCTCAAGAAAGGCTAAGGTATTATCTTCTGAAAGACGGACAGCTTGTGTTAGTCGGGTGATTCGTTTATGAGATATGTGATCATAACTGAAACAACAAGAAAAACGATTTTTCGAAAACGCTTCTTACAAACATTTTTTGATTTTCAGTTTCGAGTTCAGCGGCCCAAAGCTAGTCTAGAAAACACTTTATTTTTAGGAGAATAAAAAGCCGCCGTAGCTCAGCTGGCTAGTGCGTTGGGCCGCGAGTCAAGACTCCGCGAGTTCAATACTCCGTTGCGTTAACACCGAAAAAAAGAAAAGCAACACACGGCTGGTTACAGGTAGCTAGGCCTTAGTCTCGTAATCGGGTTGTCGTGCAAGTCAAGAAGAAGAAGAAGAATTTGTTGTGTCGAGTAGTGTTATTAGTGATTGAATATATATGCGACGGTTATTAATTAAAATGCTGTACTAACTTAAAGATATTTCGGGGAGTTTAAACCCCAAAAACCCTCCCCTGTGTGCGCCACTGTCTGTATCCATAACTAATAAGCATGGAATCTCCAGCTAGACCCACTACCAATCAAGTTCATGATTTTTCTAGCGAAACACAACATATTTGTGAGGAAAATTCACTCAGTCACATATAAAAATATATAAAAAAACTATAACGTGTTCTATAATTTGTTCTATGTCAAATTTAGTAACGATTTACATTTATTTCTTTGACTTTTTTTAAATATTCAATTTAATTTTGATTTTGCTTAGTGATTTCTCTATTGAGAAGTAGGAGTAGACCAGAAATCGGTGTTTGACGCATTTTTTACGTATTTTACAATTACATATATACTTATATTCAAGTTCCGATTTACATTGCAATTACAGATTCTCGCAGTCGGGCAATTTGAATCGACACATGCGCGTACACGGCACCAACAACAGCGGCAACAACAATGGCAGCAATTTGTTGACATGACAAAAACCACGTAGTGGCGGCGGATTCCAACACTACTATCCCTATGCACACAATCCCAGCCACTCCCACAGTCATCCACACACACACATGGCGCCCGGCAATTACGATTACAGCAACTACGGCATAAACGATTACACTTCGCCCGGCACTTCACAAAACTATTCGGGGTACTACTTCTGTGCACTCAACAAGCCCAAACTGGAACGTTTCTACTGAAGATGCAGCGCAATACTGCTGCTGCACGTAGACCAAACACGAGCGAGAATTGTGATGTGGTTCGCCAATTTAAGCCTTCAATGAAAAAACCATGACCCAACTGACCACGAAAGACCAGCTTGGCCGAGTCGGGTTTGCGGCCAAACGCAAGAAAGAAATTGTGCTAATAATGTTAGAAAATCCTGTAGACTACGCATTGCATTTGTTGTAGTTTTATGTGTATTAATGTAAATGTAAGCTAGTTACTTGGTAAGCAACAAGAAGTAACAACAATTCATTTAGTTTAAATGCTCAAATTCCAATTAATGTGTAAGTGTAACTAAACGACGGCGGGCATTCGCATTCATTGTGTCCGAAGTGTGTAAATAGTGAAATTAAACAACTCCGCAATGCGAGTTTGTGTGTTTAGCGTTAATAAAAATGTAATTAAAAAATATGTATGCAACTGTATTTACGCTATGTCGATGATAAAAACCATCGCAGTGACAAAACACGCATAAACATTGTTAAATCGAGAAGTAAACGGATGATAAGCCGCCTCCAGAACATGGTGCCGGGCTTTGAGACCGTCCATCTAGCATTCGACACATTTGCAACTCAAGGCTGGTGCTGTAGACATTTTAGCGTTGCCTCTCCCATGCATTTCAAAACTTCAAATCTACACCTTCACCTCAACGAGTTTCCACTCTTTCTCCGTAATCCCGCTTGAAGCTCTAGTCACTTGAACTTTAATTCTCATTTAAGTGCGATCTGATATTAACACTTTTATACATACATACATACAATATATGCAATAGACAAATAAATTTTATGCATAAGTAAAACACGTTTTTTTAAATAACCACTTTAAATTTTATTGGCAAAACTGAGAGCGGATTTTAATCGTTCGGAAACAGTGTCTTGGGAATGTTTTGGGTGGGAGGAATAAAATGTTTTTCAAGCAGAAAAATATTGTGAAAAATTAATCAATTGGTAATTTTATTGCCAGTCAGTGGCGCACACAGGGAGTGTTTCGGGGTTCAAACCGCCTTCAAACAAAAAAATGTGTAGTACATAATATGGTTTCAAATGGAATTCGGCTCAAAAGTTGTACTCAAAACCCCCCAAAATGAAATCGTGTGTGCAGCACTGTTCATTCACATGAAAATAATAAATTCTGGAGCTCATGACCAAGATTCCCCTTGCAGGAATTAAATTTTGTTTAATAAGTATACTTTTTTAACATTTATTTAGTTCTAATTTAAAATATAAAAAGTTGATATTGATCATTTTATTCCGCTTATAGCATATTATCAATAAAGTAAATCGCTTCGCTATCACTGCCACAAATGATTTTCGTGCCATTAGCGTCGAATGAGTTAATCGCTTTGCGCAAGTCGGATATGAGCGAAGTTACACTGATGCGACTTTTAGCGCGCTCCCCATTTAGCCATGGATTCACATTTTCCGCTTTCTGTGACTCTATATCTGTTACACCCATTGTGGGATGCTGCGCCCACAGCCATAGTTCGCCGCACTCGGCAGCGCTGAACAGTTTCGATGGCTCGGTGCGATGAAACCCTATCTCGGTGATTGCGCTTGTGTGCGCGCTTAAGTATGATGCCGGATAGCCTGGCTGACGCAAATCCCACACAGTAATAGATCCCTCCTCGGAGCCGGCCAACACAATGTGCGGCTGTGTGGGATGTGAGGCCAGGCATGAGACAAAATTGCAGCGTTTATCATCCTCGCAAGACGTCATGAACGAGGCGGTGGCTGTGCTTTCGGCAGCAGCGCGTACATCGAACATGCGTATCACGCCCATTCGATTGGCGGTGAGAACCTCTTGCGGATTGACATAATTCACTGTAGTTAGCGCGCAACTATCGGCCTCGACACAGCGACGTACAACGCGCAGTGCGCGTGCATCAATTATATTTAAGCGACCATCCTCGCCGACAGTGGCAATGTCTTTGTCATAGATTGAGAGCGCTGTGCATGGTGCGGCCGCACCACTTGCCTCAAACTTATGCAGCAAGGAACTGCGCGCCTCCTCTTGTAGCAGATCCTCCTCCACAGCACGTTTTATCTTCAGCAAAGTGATATGCCCTGCAGATGAAAGTATATATGTATGTAGATTGAATGAAAGGAACACTGCAGAGCAAATACAGCGCTTACCATCTGCGCAGCTAACTGCTACCGTGTCCTCCGTGACAAACTCCAACCCAGTTATGTCACTAGCGAAGGACTTTTTGTCGCTGCAGCGTGGCACATACTCGTTATAATCATCCGCATATTGATTAAGGTTCAAGCGCCACAGGCGCAAAAAATTTGTGGGCATATCCCAGCTGCCGGTTAGAAAGCGTTCGCTGGCGTGTAGCTGCTCCGGTACCCAACGAATTTTCGAAACCTTTTCCGATATAAAGAACGTGTTGACTCTGGTATCGCCCATTCTAGGTATATCTTATTCAAATATATGAAAAGACTGTGTGCACTAAAGCAATAAGTAATTGAAATTTATTTGAAGCGGTAGTTTTTGTTATTTAAGGTTAAATTCGTGTGTCAACAGCTGTACGTAATTCTGTCCATAGTATTTCACCATGTTTGTACTAAACTCACCATACTTATTGTGAATACTTAGCAATGCTTTGCCTTGATTTGATTCGTTGCCATTGGTAATAATTTTTTGAAAAACTTAGTTTTGATTTCTACATTTTAACTCATTTATTATTTTGTGTATTTATTCTTGTGAAATAAAGAAAATAGACGCGAAATTTGTATCAGAATGTTCCACAATATATATTGCACCGTACCTCAAGATGTTCCGCGCCTGCAGGATAACGATAATAACTTATTCATCCAAATGGTGCTGGAGGAGGATCGCCGCGTCAAAGAGCTGCACGCTCAGGAGATCCAAATGACTGCCGAGAACCCACGTATTCGTGCGCAACATGAAACGACCGACATATCCGTCGAGCTGAAAGCCCAGAAACATGATAATATTATCGAGGAAAAACGGCGCCAGCAGCTTCGTGAGGACAACTTGGAGCTGCGTCAGCTGCAGATTCAGTTGCGCTCAGCGCTGGTTTCTAAGCAACTAGTAGACCAGAAGATAGCTGTGGATCAAACTAAGGAAGCGTTAATAAAAAAGAAGCGCAATGAAAACATGGAGTTCGAGAAAGAGCGTTTGCGTTGCCAAGAGGCAATGCGTGAAATGGAGTTGAAGGAGCGACGCAAGAAGGAGAATTTTCGCGGCGTATTGCAGGGTCAGATGGCTGAAATCAGAGAGCGTCGCCGACTGGAGCACGAGGAGGTGCTGAAGGATCGTGAGGAAATGCAGAAGATACTACAGCGTATCAAGAAGGAACAAGAGCTGGAACGTTTAGAGTTGGAAAAACGCAAAGCAACCGCTAAAAGTGAAATGGATGAATTCAAGCGTGCGCAGGAGGAATTCAAACGAAAGCAGTTGGTAGAGTCGAAGGACGAGTATGAACGCTTCATACAGATGATGGAAAAGCGTGACAGAGAACAACGTGAGGCCAAGGAACAGAAACAACGATTGCACGACCAAAAGGTGGCGCAGAGTGAGAAAATTGGTCAGCAGCTGTTCGAAATTGAGGTGACAATTACAGCTCCAGGTATTAATAGTATAGTACATTACTAAATTTTACTTTTCAATAGAAAGCTAAACTTCACCGCGAAAACCTGTTGCTTGATCTTCTGGTGGAGGAACGCAATACCAATGAAGATGAGCGTTACAAGCAAAATCTGCAGAAACAGCTCACAAATCGCACACAGATGAAAATGGAACTCGAACGCCATCATATGGAAGTACAATCCAAAAAGGAACAACGTAAGCGCAAGGAGATCGAAATCTACCGTGCGCGGCAACTGCGCCAACAAGATGATGATCAAAAGGAAGTAAAAGAGAAAGAGGAGAAAAAGCGCGAAAAGTTAAGGGAGCACGGCAAGGTTATCATACAGATGATCGAGGACAAACGGCATCTGCGGGCTCTGGCGGCAGCAGAAGAGCTGCAGCGGCACGAACTCCAGTTAAACGAGGAGCGGAAAAAGTATGCCATTTCGCATGTTACATTCACAGAAACATCAAATGTCATTTCAATTGCAGGCAAGAACTGGTGGAGGACGAACGCTTGCGTATTCTAAAAAGTGTTCCAGCGGAAGTGCTGCGCTATTTGCCCTATGGCGTTATACGAGAAGCAGACCGTGTAGCACTCGGTATGCAAGCAAAGGACAAAAAATAAGTTCCAACTCATTACAAGCTCATTAACATTTACAAAATTTCCAATTGACTTTACATATTTTAAACGTTTAGAATCGGTATTTTTATACAAATTGCACAAGTCTGAATAAAGAAGACCGTTTTGGAAAAAATTTAACTTGCTTAAGAATATAGTAGCCGAAATTAAAACTTTAAACAAATATTCGGAAAATATTAACAATAAATATGTGAATCCTTCGATAACTAAATTTATCCCACTTTGGTGATTTAATAAATATTTTGTCTCGGTTTATCCAATGGCAACTTCAACCTTGTGTCCATTGGCAATGGGTAATTTTCAATTCCCCACAAATCATCTGGCAACACTTCCAACGTGCCAATTGTCAAACACTGCTGCGGGGCAGTCTTTGCACGTGTGTTGTGCAAATTGTTGTATTTTTGTAGTTATCGTTGTGTTCCCAATTTGCTTTGCCCGCCACTTAGCCGTTGACCACAGGAATGCCTCCAGTGCGCAAAGTGAAACCCATTTCCAAACCTCCTGCGCAGGCAGTGCCTGCGGAGAGTACGGAGGAAAGAACCGTTGTCTCTGGTCAGGTAAGTGTTGTTCAGCACGTAACTGTTCCTACAACTGTTACAAATTTAATTCCCTAATTTCGCGTGTCTTGTAGTTGGAGAAAAAGATCAAGCGGCAGCAACAAAAGGCAAACAACAAACGTGGCGTAGTATTCATTAAACATCTACCGCATGGCTTCTTTGAGGAGCAACTGAAGGGTTACTTCAAGCAATTCGGGAATGTCACTCGTTTGCGTCTGGGCCGTTCCAAACGCACCGGCGGCAGCAAGGGATATGCATTCGTTGAGTTCGAGTATCCCGAAGTGGCGCAGGTGGCAGCCGAGACTATGGACAATTACTTGATGTTCAAGAAAGTGGTGAAGGCGGCATATATCCCACCGGAAAAACAGCGCTTCAATTACTTTAAAACTAGTGTGCGCCATGTCAAGAATAAGGTTTGTCCATAAAATAACTAGAGAACTCGACTTGCCTTCTCCTCAACCTCTAATACTTTATGCTGTTTTGTTTTTGGTGTAGGCTGGTAAGGAGATCTTCATCTCAAGCAAAACGGCCGCAATTACACGCAAGGTGAAGAGACACAACGACTGGTCCGATGAAAACTACCAAAAGCGCTCAAAGAAGAGTTTGGAGAAGATCAAGAAACTCAATCAAAAGTATGCACACCTGGGCATCGACTTTACCCAGTTAGCCATATTACCCGAAAACTTAAAGAAACAAGCAATCGCTGATGAAACTACGCCCAGCACTGCCGGCAAAACAAAGCAGGAGTTGAGCAAGCAAAAAACGCTAACAGAAACTGCAGTAACGAAAAATAAATCCAAGCAGCAACTACAGCTGGAGGATCTATTGGGCAATACCATCAACGATGATTCCGAGGACGAAGACTACATTGCCATGTCGGGAAGCGATAACACAAGTGATGAAGAAGAGGAGCTAGGCAGCGACGACGAGTCCGATGACGGTAGCGATGATGCATCTAGTTCAGATGAGGAGACATATGGCTTTTCAAAAGACTCGGACGATGATGATGGCCCGAAGCAGGCGAAGAAGCCAAAAGTGTCAAAACCGAGCAAAGCGTCTTTTGGAAAATCAGTAAAAGCAACGAAGGTGGATCGTTTTGAACAACTTATCAAGCGCAAACCGCATACGGGCGCCGTACAAAAAGCCAAGAAACCAGTCGTCGCAAAGAAAACAAAAAGTTCGGTACAAGTAGCCGCCGCCAAGGAAATGGTAAAGACGCTCAAAGATAAATCTAAAGCTAAGCCCGTTCGAGTGTCTAAAGTCACAAAAAAGGGCAAACTTCGTAAATAGGCTGTAGTGTGTAGTTGTTTTATTTTCTTTTTGTTTGAGGATAACGTAAAGTCTACTTATATCAAGCGATAATAAATAATATGTAAAAACTATTGTAAAATTTATTGATCGTTCTGCTGGGTTTCAGCTGGCTCGACGGTGTGGTTCGTTTTGAGGTTTTGGGCTTCCAGTCTGAGTCGTTTCCATTTCATGCGACGATTCTGGAACCACACTTTTACCTAATATGTAATTGTGATATAAAAAGTGCTTATATTGTTACATTATGGGATGTGTACCTGTCTCTCTGTTAGTTCAAGTGCCACTGCAATTTCATACCGTCGCAATCGGGTCAAGTAGTTGGCGTGCCGGAATTCTGCTTCCAACTCCTTAATTTGGTCTTTAGTGAAAGCAGTGCGCTCCTTACGGTTCGATGATGCATTGGGGGACGTGAATTTGAGTGACACTTCGGCCAGCCGTGCTTCTAAAGTGAAAAATTTATAATATTAGTAAGTAATATTTTTAAATTGGTTTTATTAGAGGCGCGGCCATCACTTTATCAAAAGGCAAATGGAGCTAAACTAAATATTTGTTTTTTCAGTCAAATGAATGGCACCCGCATATAATAATTTGTAACATCGATTACTCACTAAAAAATATATATTCTTTATATCTAGAATTAGTAATATCCTAGTTGATGAAGCACCACAGATAAACTTTAACCCTTACGAAATTTAACCGAAACGCTGGTTGACCAGGATTGGTGCTTGCAAGAATTGCACTAAAGGAACATTTGCCCTGATTGGAACTGTAACAGTCTTACACATGGACAATATATACTTCACGTAACTTTCATTTGCCACAATGTTGTCGCCAGTTTTAATATTTTTGCTATAAAACGACAATTGTTCCATCACATCAGCATTGAACAGTGTTTTCATTGGACAAGGTTGTCCATTGGGCAAGGATGTTCAAACACCTTGGCTCTCATACCCGATTTTCTTTTATCCCAGTGTTTGAATTTTGTAAATACGATTTAATTTCTTGCCGCACCGAGCAACATATTCTTTTCAGTACACATAATTCTGATTTACACGGAAGATTGGTTCCAGGAAAAACCGTGTAAAAAAAGACATTGATCGTATGCAAAAATAGGTGATTGGTTCCCTATCTCTTGAACCTATTAAAATGAGTGAAAAACAAGGATTTTTAAGAACAAGTATTCATGTTTATTTTATTAAATCACATATATTGGATGAGTGCATAAGTTCGTGTCCGATTTTACTAGGTGGCGTTTCAATCGTTCACGGTTGGTACTCATGACTGAAATGAATACTTGTTGTAATTCTTTGTAAAGGTGACAAATCAAACTTTGATTTCTTTGAGTTTGCTTGTTGGAAAAGCGCATTGAAAATGGAAAACGAAAACGAACATTACCGTCATATTGTGTTATATGAGTTTCGGAAGGGAAAAACTGTTGGCGCCGCAACGAGCTTTTCAAGTAGTTTATTTGGACCGTACACCAGCGCTTTGCACAGTGAAGAAATGGTTTGCTAAATTTCGAGTTGGTGATTTTAACCTCAAAAACCAACCTCGCGCTGGACGGCCTTCCGACCTTCACGACGACGTTATTCGCACTCTTGTTGAGAACAATTCACGCATTTCAACGGAAGAGGTTGACCAAGAACTGAACGTCAGCAAATCAACTGCATTTCGTCATTTAAAAAAGGTTGGGTACACTTTGAAGCTCAATGCTTGGGTGCCGCATCAGTTGAGTGAAAAAAATGAAGTGGACCGTGTAACAACAGCCATTTCTTTGCTTCGACGTATCAAAAATGAACCTTTTCTAGATCGGTTTGTGACAGGTGGCGAGAAATGGATTCTGTACAACAATGTCCAACGAAAACGAACATGGAAACAGGCACACGAGAAGGCGGAACAGGTCTCCAAAGGTGGATTGCATCCGATGAAAGTGTTGCTGTGTGTTTGGTGGGATATCCGAGGAGTGATTAATTTTGAGCTCTTGCCCGTTGGCGAAACGATTACCGCGAATAAGTATTGTCAACAATTGGCCCAATTAAAGAAAGCAATTGAAGAAAAACGTCCGATTTTGGCCAATCGCAAAGGAGTCCTCTTCCACCACGACAACGCCAGACCACATGTTGCAAAACCGACTCTGTCCAAACTGAAGCAGATGAACAGGGAAATCATGTCGCATCCTCCATTATCACCAGACATCGCGCCTTCTGATTACCACTTATTCCGATCATTACAGAACAATTTGAATGGAAAAAGATTTAAAACCGTGGACGACGTTAAAAGCCACCTTGTCCTCTTTTTTAACGAAAAAAAAGCGTGATTTTTATGAATCCGGCATCCGTAAGTTGGTTGATCGTTGGGAGTGGATTGCCGAACATGATGGCGAATACATAATTGATTAATAAAGATTTTGTTTTGAAAAATTTCAATTTGAGTTTTGACTTCAAATCGGGCACGAACTTATGTACTCATCCAATATTTGCAAACCGTGTAAAAACAGGCCGTGTAAAAACAGAATTAGGTGTACTTGACCACCGTTTATCACTTTCGTAGTTATTGTTGTTACTTATCTTTCACACATATCGAATCAATTTACTTATCCATAATTTAAAACAAATACTTGGAAGCAAGTTTATGGTTTCGACAATGTTTCAACACAAATTATTTTACGAAAATTAAGAATTTAATGTAATTCAGATAGAGTTGTAACCAACTTCAAATTTTATTCGGATGCCATTCATTGCATTTAACCCTTTCTGGCTACTGGGAATACGTCCCAGTAAGTTTTTAATGCCCCTCAAAACAATTATTCAAATCTTACTACAAACACAAAATATTTTTTCGATTTCGGTGTTGCCGCATAAAAGGATGATTTCACAATTTGTGAGCATCCAATTTAATTTTCTAACCCCAACATTCATAGCATGAGAATATTTCTACTGAGAGTATTTGGAATTTCAAAATTAAATCCCGTCCTGAAAGGGTTAAACCCGAATTTAGAAATTATTTTATTTATTAATTTTGAAAAAAAAAATGTTTGTTCATCCTATGACCCGCCCAGCAGGCCAAGACAAGCTTCTGAGAAGAAACCTATTTTCCGACGGCCAGGCAGTTGTTTTTCCTAATGAGATTTGTGTCAAATTTAGTTAAAAACAATCTGTATGGACAGACTATTTGTTCTCTCTTTGGTTTATGCGAGTAAGTTAAGAGTTCTTCAAGTATTTTTATTTTTCAATTTATCTTTTAAGCGATGCAATTACAATACCAGTTCTTGAGCAAAGTTTTCACTATGGTTTTTGACAAATCGTAACTCACCTGACATTTTGACGTCGTGATTCGTTTCAAATTCAGCTCTCTCCTCTGTCGATATTCCGCAGTGGCCGATTCTATTCGTATCATGGCACCCCAAGTAGTTTGTAGAGAAGCTCCAGTCGCCCACAGCATTCGCGGAGTATATAGAATATTCACAATTTTGGTACAAGTTCAGCGCACAATTTTCGCCAGCATGGAGCGCACTGTATTTGGCAGCATTCGTCATGTCTGGAGCTGACGTCATGCGCATGTAGTCTTCATTGGAGCTGCACAGCTCCTTGGCGTTATTGTTGTTATTACAATTTAGGCGTATCGACCTGGCACTGATACCGTAGCCGTAGGCGTAGCCGCAGGAACTTTGATTGATCGATTGTAGCTCCGGATGTGTCGAATTCGAATGCGAATGCATATTTCGCCTGTTTCCTTCTATAACGCAACTACCGCCACGGCGCTTGATTCATTACTAATCCTGCTTTGGCAGCGCAATGACGTCCGGTACTTGGGATCTTGCTTTGCTTGCCTCTGGCCATGGCCGCTGCGCACGATCTCTTCCCATTGGCTGTTGGGCAAGCAGCGCAAAGTGTTGATTGGCTCATTGTGAGGCCAGTGCACACTGAGAAAAAATTCGTCTAGTGAGTTGCACAATGTGGTTTTCCACTTAGCTGCGACTGAGCGCGCACAGTCAAAGCAAGTCGTGTGGTCGCCGCGTGTCAGCGTGTTGCTCACAAGCGTAATTTATGAGCTGCTATGACAGCGGAACAGTGGACTGCGTACACACATGAGTGGGGCGATCGGAAGGAAGTGAGCACTGTGCTAAAGTAAACAAACTTCAAGTGCGGCGCGCTGATTTTCAAGCGACGGAAGAAAGTGCAACGTAGAACAGCAAAGAAGCTCAGACAACAATTTGTCTTTCAATTGCTGGGCCCATTGAACACTCACTGTATTGCACTTCCTTCGATCGTATCTATAAAGATCGCAAGCCGTCGCTTCCGTGCGATCTGCTGGCATTGCAGTGACCATAATCGCAATTTCTTTCTTTGACTAATTGTGAATTAAGCGTCTTTTGTCGTCGTCCGGCAGTTCCTCCTAGTGCCAGCGAAAAGGTAGAACACTTGTTTATCTGCTTATGTTGTATCTATTCGTCACTGGCCTGCAGCCTGCAACATATGGAAAATGTTTATGCGGTTGAAATGCCCTGAAGTGTTTGTTTTTGTAGTATGTGTGCCCTACTTGACGTTATGTTTTGATTTTCTGCACTTGCATACCGTCGAGCCGTCGCATACCCGGTGGCGTTGTCGCCCATTAAAACAACAAGCTGTGCGTGTGTGTGTGTTGTGCACTTGTCATGAAAGACGATTGTTGTTTCAGCTCCAACATACTAAAACTTGTCAACAGCTAGTTGCATTTTATTGTCGGATTGGACTTTCAACAATTTGTTGTCAGAGAAATTGTTAGTCTTCGGAAAAAGCCACGAATGTGTGATTTTTCGTTGGACAGTTTCTGATGTTTTTTCTTATTTTCCTTTTAATATTTACATAATTATTCATTGAAAGTTAAAAATAAAATACTTTTCTTAAATTCAAGCATCAGACAAATAACAAATAAAGTATTCAACTTTGTAAATAAAGTATTCAATCGAAAATAAAATTACCTTAGTTTTTGAACTGCTACTAACAATTCATACATTTAGAACTTACTAAGGCAGTCCGAATACCGAAATCCCGGGATCCCGGCTATTTTTAGCATCCCCGAAATCCCGGGACTGATCTTCGAAATCCTGGGATTTTCACCTTCATTCTATATTGTTTTGACAGCGTAAACCGTGTATGGTGATTTAAATTCCTCAATGATACTTTTTTGCATGGAAATGACTTAATAATAAACAGTGTTTTGGGAAATAATTATTTTATAATTACATATTTTATTAGTAAAAAAAAGAAAACACCTGCATAAATTGTCGCCAGTGGCGGATCCAGGGGGGTTTTGGGGATTGAAACCCCCGAAATATTTGGATCGACTATAAAGCTACATACAAATAAAAAGGCATTTTATAAATATTAAAGAATTACTTTTTAAAACCCCCCTGAAATATTTTTCTGGATCCGCGCCTGATTGTCGCAGTAGGAATTTGTAGACCCCAAGCACAAAGTGAAGGTCAAGTACTAGGAAATTCAGCAAATTGATTTTTTAATGGTTGACTGATTTGGAAAAAATATTTGAAAAAAATAAATGAAATATTTCTTACTAAATCTTACTAAAAGTGAGAATAACGGCAGCTTCTGAGCAATTTCCTAGCACTTTCATGAACCTAGAACTCGATGCGAGTAAATGACAACCCCTCTTCAGTCTTCAATTTTTTGTTGCTATTATATTTCATTAAAATTCATAAAATGAGGAATTCGGAATATCAGAATTTCTTTGATGGTTTTATTTTGGTTTGCGATATTTTTATACGATTTTTTAACAACTTTTGTTTAACCCATTTTTTACCGCCCCTAGATCCTGTGGACCGATTTTGAAAATTTTCATAACACAGCCTATTTAAAGCCTCCGTATGCCATTTCTGCTTTCAAAAAAATTTTTTTTTGGGCTGGAGCAGATGTGACTTTTAAGACACTCTAGCAAAATACGTAAGCCAAATTCGGAAAATTACACATTTTTCAAGTTTTAGTTACTGTTTCTTTTTAACTACGCTTCGAAAGTAGTTGCAACCAAGGGGAAAGTTGAATATAATGCGATTCCCGTGTTTTTAAGGACACATCAAAATATTTCAAGTTAGAACACGCTTAAAACTTTATAAAACTGAAAGTTTCATAATTTGTATGTCAACTTTGTTTTTTTTGGTAAGCAGTATTAAGTGTTTTATTAAAAACAAAAATTCATTTTGTATTAAAAAAAAAAATTTCTTAAAACCCTTAAAAAAGGTGGTCCTGTTTATACCAGTTTTACACTAAGTGAAACCCTAAAATTCGGAAATAGTTGTTCGCAGTTTGAAAGCCAATGAATGTAGCTTTCCGATAATGTTAAAATATTTAATATGCGTTAGAAACTGTTATTTTCAGAATTTTTCAAAGTTGCCGTGTCTTTAAAGACAAAAGAACGTCTTATAACTTACGTATCAATTAAATACCCATACAAACACTTTCGCAGAACTTGTAGATTGATTTCGTTTAGCCTTTATCCTTTTATCGTTTATGTTTTTATCCTTCTACCTTTATCGTAAATTATCCTTCCAATGAATTTTATTATTTACATCATCATTATTTACATTATCATATCATTGCATTACTCGTTAATATTCGTTTAAGTTTTTCGTTAAAACCGAGCTATCACGATTAAGCGGTAAATTAATAAAGGATCGGAAATTGTATCAAACTGCAATGAATTTTTTGTTAAAACCTAATTCGATTCAAAGTCGATTGGAACTTTTTAAGGATTTTCTTTCATTTAATTACCACATTTCACAACCTTTTTTAATATCGTAAATTATTTTGTTAATAGTGAATGTCGCCTGTATAAAGAAGAAGCATTATTTCCGAATTTTACTTTACCGGGCTTTGTTGTGCTGAAAATTTATTTTTCAATTAATTTGGTGCATTCGCCGTTTGGCAAATTCCGCAAATGGCCTCTTCTGTACAAGAGCGCCTGCAGATGAGCCGCTCAACGCTGGACAAATGGACAACACGCGAGCAGCTTTGCTTGGCATCGGCCGTCTCTTGCAGCAGCGACCAGAACTGGTCGCCGTCAGTAAGCCGAACTTTGAAGTTAGTATGCGGCAACGGCGCTGTCGCTCGACCGGCAGACTGGTTCTCGCAGAAAAATTGCGCCTTGCAGTACAGCCACTTGCTAGAAAATGTAGAGACGCTGAAGCGAAAGAAGCGCACCAGTGAGAGTGGCGTAGGCTCGCCCTCTGTTGTGGAGACACCTACGGATTCGATACTGCGCCGGCTCACCGAGGAACGCATAAACGAACTGAAGCTCGAGATACGTAAGGAGCAGGAGGAGTATACAAAGATCTACAACGAGCTGAAGGCCATGCAATCGGGCCAGCTGGCAGAAGAGCAGCTACTGGAGATGTGGCGCGATATTGAAAAGCAGCAAGAGCGACAGCGAATTGAAGAGATGAAGCTGGAGAACCAAATGCGCGAACGCGAACAGCAACGTCAGGAAATTCAACGCAACTGGCGTACGCTGGGCCCGGCTACGGCCGCACAGAAGCCGACTGCCGACACCACAGCGGTTGACATGGACGTGGAGGAAATCGTTGACACACCAAAACCAACTGCCACCAACGTTCAGCAACAACAGCCGCAACAACAACAACAACAACAACCACCGGCACCAACGGGCACTTCGCCATTACTATCTTCATTGCTAAAGTCAACGACGGCCGGTGGCGGCACAACTGGCACACCCGCTGGCGCCAACTTGGTGCGCACAGCCGCACCTACAATAACCACTTTGCTGACCGGCGGCTCTATTCCGAATGCCAACCACCCGGCGCTGATAGTGCGAAGCACTGTTTCGCCAAACGAGGCAGCACAGATACTAACACGGCCCATAAGTGGGCCCCCAATGGATGCGACGCCTGCAACCGGGGGAAATGCACAAAATTTATTGAGTCCTTCGCAAGCAGCACCCACACTTTCGATGTTGCTGGAGAAGACAAAGGTGCCCGGAAGTAATGCTACTGTCGCCAGCGTGGACGAAAAAGTTGGAGAGTTGACACAGGTGCCTGATAAGAGTGAAATGCCGCCTATACAAGATTCCAACAACGAAGAAGTTCCCATGGAATTGGAGGAAGACGTGACAACACATGCATCTAATGCAAATGTAGACATGACGGCGGTTGATTTTGATGAGTCGGACGCTAATGAGGAACAGCAGTTGTTGGAAGTCTTCAAAAACATTGGAAACATTGATGAGCTGGACATTGATGTGGCGGCAGTGATAGACGATGAGGAGGTGGATTTCCTCAAAGGCGTGGATGAAGATCCGCCCCACGATACGGCGGATGACATGGAACTGGAGAAAAAAGTGCAGGCCGTGACGCTGGAAGCTGCAGAGGTCGAAGCGGCACTCGCTCGTGTCGATACAAAAAACGACAGAAAGACGGAAGGAGAGAGTAGGGATCTGAAAGAAACGGACGCTGCAAAAGCGGAAGCAAACACAGAGACAGCTGAAGGAGGTTTAGCAGAGTCAGAAATCAAGAAGGATGCCGTCAAAATTGAGACCATTTCAAGTGACGACTCGAACGATAACATTCCACTGGCTGCAGTAGCTTCATTGGAGCAGAAGGCCGCACAGGAGAAGGAATTTTTAAAAGAGAAGGTGGAGTCTGCAATAAAAAACGACAACGATGAAGTTAGCGTGAAAAATGAAGTGATGACAGCGTCTGCTGCGGCAGCAGATGGAAGAGAGGAAAAGGAAGAGAATCGTCCGCCGTGTTCGTTAGAGGGCGGGACCGAGGTAGAAAGTGCGAACGAAGCAAAAAACGGGGACACTGCGGAGAAGTCACCAGCAGCAAGTGAAGGTTCTGACGTTATTGTCATAGCGACCGACGACGACGAATCTAACAGTGACAAACAGACGCAAAAATCAAAACAAACCAGCGAGGCAGAGAGCAGTAAGCGGGAACAGCCAGAAGATGCTGATAAATCGGATCAAACTGCTGAAAATGAGTCAGGTAATTGTATAACATGAAACTTGTTATATTTTTTTTACTTCTACTATTTTACTCTGCAGCCACTACAAAAACTCCTGAATGCAATGATCCTGTCATCGACTCAGCGGCAGTCGAAAGTATGGAAGCAACCAGTTGCACTGCTACTGACACATTGGCACCGCCGCCGCCGACCATCTCAATTGGTGATACCGATGAAGATGACTCGTCCGCCACCGATGCTAGCAGCGTCACACGTAAGGACGAAAAGCTTTCCGGACCATCGGGAAAACATTTCGCACCACAAGCTCGCAAAAGTCTGCACGACCATTCTCGTGCTGAACCGAAAACCGATGAAGATTCGAACGCTTCAACAACGCCAGCGTTCACACTCGCCAGGCCTACCATGTTGCGCAAGCTACGCGACCGCGATCGTTCCGAGAGTCCCATGATTGACACCGACACATCCATTGCCAACAGCACCGCCGCCACTGATCACGCCGGCAATCAGCGATCACGACGGCGTTACTCTTCTACTCCGGTGGCCGACAGTGTGCCGAATTCGCCCGCCTCCAGTGATCGCGATCGTGACGAGATCGAAACGAAGGTGTCGAAGAAATCGTTGCTGAGCATCTACCATACGCTGCAACACAGCAAAAACGCTGCGGCGCTACAGCGCGCATTCCAAGAGGATAATACGCCCAAGTACGAAGATGTGTGTCTGCGGCCCATTGACTTTCAGGCGGTCAAGCGTAGTATTGAATTGGGTAGCATACGCACTGTCAATGAGCTGCAGCGTGACATCATGCTGATGTGTCAGAATGGGCTGATGCTCTTCAAGGAGCACTCGGTCAACCACAAAGCGGCACTCGCCTTTATGCAGGAATGTCTAAGCACAAGGGAATTCGTGGTCAATTCGCATACTAACGAAAATGCAAACAAAACAGAGCAAAAAGAAACCAAGGAGGGAGGTAAGACATCCAGCAGCAGCAGTAGTGTCAAGGTTCGCAGCGGCTCCAGGAAGAGTCAGCGCATCTCGTAAGGCAAATGAGCACAATAAGGCAAAAGGAAAATAAACTCATTACACAGCTCAAAAAAAGCACATGCACTTTATTTAATATAAGTCGTATTTCTATGAGTAATTTGGGGTATTCAGTTCTTAAAATGTTAGCAGTAAATTTTGTAGGCGCCGCGCAGTCGACGAAGTGCACACTGAGCGCCGGCGCGGGCAATCAAATTGCCTCAAACAACGCGACAACCGCAAATCGCAGTAACACAAACGCGCCGCGCACGAGTCTGGTCCACCCCATTCGCCGTGATCGATGGCGCATACCGGCTTGCCGCGATAGCACTTCCAAACATAGGGCACAAAGTACTGAAGATACGAGATGCAGTTGCTGTGCTCGTAGCACTTATCATGTAGCTTGCAGCAACGGTCGATGTCATCCACCGGCAGGCCGGCGCCGAGAAATCCGCAAAAGCAGCCGTAACCCTTGTAGGTGAGCGGATTGCAGCCAGTGGAGCACTGAATCATTGAATACAGCTTAAAAACGTCGCGTTTGGTGCGGTCATCGCTACCGGAGGGACTGCTGGTGTTTCTGTTAAGAAGATATTTTAAACATTGAATAAAACTTGCGACAATTAAATTATGTTTCTAATCGATTGTTTGTATCTTTGGAATGAAATCCAAATCTGAAGTTTTTTGTAGCCACTTCCAAGCATTCAGCTTTCCTCAATACATATAAAATTAAACATAAACATTTGTTTCGCTACCTCAGCTCCCATTTAACAGAATAGCCAAAGGGGTCATTGACCCGCGCCAAATAAATATCTGCATCGTTCGCCTTTGCATTCTGCAGCACTTTACTCACGCCCACTGCGTCATCGTTCGACTCGGCGCTTGCATCCGCCGCACCCTGTGACGGCGAGTTGGCCTCTTCATCGAAATCCATCAAAATATCGTCAATAGGATACGTGCTGTCCACTGGTGGCTTGTGGCTGGAGTCGTAGGTGTCGGCTGGTAGCGCAATGGCACCCGACCAACCGTCCAAGCCGAGCAGATTCCAGTCATCGTGCTGGCCAGACTCCTCCTTACTGTCCGTTTCTGTAGTCTGCTGTTCTCTCAAGTTGAAGTCGGGCGTTCCAGGTTTGGTCATGTTGTGCTGGCGCCGTAGTTTCTTCAGCTGTGCGCGCATGTGCTGCACGGTTAGGTTGGGGAAGGTGGGATCGACAAAGTCGCTGCGTTGCATTGACCACATCCAGTAGCCCGATGCCGTATCCTCCATGTTGACAGCAGACTTTGACGGCGCGTCCATTGAACTCAATTCGGTGGGGATTTTGAAGCGAAAGACAGGATTCGCTTGTTGCATTTCGGGCTCATACATGGCCGGGATTAGACGATTCAGCAGGCTGGTATTGTTCGTAATCACTTTGAAGGCATTCTGTATATCGTTTAGTACGGTCTGAGTTGTGGACGAGCTGGCACTGACGCGTCTCAAAATTATGCAAACTGCAAGCAATTTGAGCGCTGCACTTGCGTGCCGCTGCATTTTTCGAAATAACATTTAAATTCAACGGAACGGAAGTCAGAGCCAAAGTAAATCCTAAGTAAAGAGTATACTTTGGTCAGAGCGTTGACTGCTCGTGCGCGCTCACTACTGTGCTCGCTTGCACCGAATAACATTGACTGCTGCGTCGTAGCCGAGTACGGCTGACTTGGCCTAAACACAGCGTCAAGAAAAAACACACACAAGTGCGCCCAATTGTGTAAAAATTTAAGAAAGCCATCGCAATAGCAAATCAAACAAAGGCGCAGACAGACAACAAAAAGTGTAAATAGAGCAAAAGCTACAACCGCCGCCTGCTGGCGATGGCAGCGGCAGTGGACCCTCCGCGCAGACGCAGACATAAATAAACCATGGTAGTGGCACATGACCGTTACCTACTTTTCGTCGGTTTCAACTTTAACAGTTTCAACAGCAACAGTCGGACGGCACAGATGGGACAGTTGACAAGCGTTAAATCACTGCCGGCCAAGTGTTGCTGCTGTTCGGGTAATGCGAAAACTTGACAGGTGTAATTTTTGTCTTAGCCGCGTTTACTAAACGTCGCTTAGTATTATTAGAGATTGCAAAAAACACTGTGGGCCGCGAGCGACTGCGGAAAGTGTGCGCGCGCTTCGATCCAGCGCCAATTGCACTCTTACTTTCTCAGTTAGAGCCGAGAGATTTTGCCAAGCAGCCACAACATTAACCAAACCACTGCTTTTTAATAGCTCACAGGCATTTCAAGCGAATGCCGTCGCACTTGCCGGAGCAGCATTTATTTATTGTTCAATCGAAGTAACTATTACAAAATGCATGCTTGATATTTCCTTGCATTGTATTTGAGTTGATTACACTTCAAAGTAGATTTTACATTACGTCACCGGAAGTGTGTTTTGTGGATAACCGTGTCTACACCTGAGGAGTGCTAAAGTAGTCGAGTGGGTACGCTGGAATGTAACGCAAACCGCTTATTTGTTCATTGTAATCTCGGCAATTTTTGGGTCTCTATATGCAAATAAAAACATAAAAAACGATTAGTCGAAAATTGAAATTAGTAAACCATTCATATACGAAAAATGGGTTGACATAACGCATAATGGGTTAAGGCACGTACTTAACTCTAGTCTTAGTGCCAACATAATAAGTTGTCGATATATGCAAGCAGAATATCGTGTGAACTTATAAAGCATTTACTTTTACACTTTCAAGCGGTCGTCTGTGCTGGTCGACGGGCGGACATGATTAAACCAACTGATACCACATAGAAGCCTTTGTATACTTACTTACTTACTTTACTGGCCATAACAACCCGTTATCGGGTTACGGCCTGCCGCAAAACTTCTCTCCAGGCGCCTCTGCTTTGCGCGCGCCTTCTCCAGTTAGTAACACCAAGAGATGACAGGACTTTTCAACTTGGTCCTTCCACCGGAGACACGGCCTCCCTCTTCGCCGTCGACCTCCAACCATCGCATCGAACACCTTTTTCGCCGGAGCTTCGTCGTCCATGCGGCAGACATGACCGAGCCAGCGTAGCCGCTGGATGTTTATTCGCTGCGCTACGTCCATGTCCTTATACAGCTCATACAGCTCGTTATTGGTTCGTATACGATAGTCGTCACCAACACGAACAGGGCCGAAGATTTTGCGAAGTACCTTCCTCTCGAACACTCCAAGGGCCGCTATGTCGTTTCGTGTCATTGTCCATGCTTCAGCGCCATAGAGGAGCACGGGCAAGATAAGCGTCCTATAGAGTGCAAGTTTTGTCGGTCGAGAGAGGTCTCTACTTCTCAATTGCCTACCGAGACCGTAGTAGCACCTGTTGGCAAGAGTTATCCTTCGCTTTATCTCCAGGCTGACATCATTGGAAGCCTTTGTATACCGCATAGAAAAATCAAGTTTTACTGTCGCACAATTTGTGTTTTAAGTGTTATTTGCGTTTAAATTTAACAGCTTTTATTTATCTTTGTTTCGGAGGTATGAATAACTATGAATAGAATAGACGATATTTCAATATACGTCGGTTTGGGTACAGATAATTTGTACACATTTTTTTTCATAGTAGGGAATAGAAACTGAGAGCGTAAAGTGACAGTTCAATTTACGAGAACTTGCAAGTTTTTACTGGAAAAATTAATGAATGAATGGGGAAAAACATTTGATTGGCCGCCATAAAATTGACTGCCCAGACAATTAATTTTTGCAAACATTTGGAGATAAATTGAACTAGTATAGAAATTGTGCGTTCGACAGTCCTGCTCAGCTTTATCTACTGCAATATTTTGCTTGTCTGAACACTAGTTAGTTTCCGTATAGTTTGAAACCTCAAATTAATCTTTTAAATCATCTGTTTCTTTCTTATTTTTCTTATATTTAGTTAGCCAATTAATTGTTTTCGTTTCCATTTATGAAGTAATTACTTTACTGAGTAATTACGTTACTGATAAGTTTGTTGGCAGCTCTGGTGAATTATACTGTTTTACCAAGAATTAAGGCAAATTAATAACGGTGGCTGCCTAAGGGCAATAACAAAATTCCCATGTATTTTGTTGTTGGGTTTGTGCAACTTGATTCAAAATCAGCTCATCAAAATCAAGCCATCGGCAACCAACCAAACAAAAACAGCTATTTTGACAATCTAGATCTCTTCCAACATTAAAAAAGACAATCAGCTGGTTCAACGAGGTCACCTGTATTAATTCGCGTTCCCAAGAATTGAGTAGCTTTCAACTTGGTCGGGTGACAAAGAGCTTTTAAAGTTTGCACACAGTGTTGCAAATATCGCAGACCAGCAATGTTGCTTTGAGAGTATTTTCCTGTACCATTTAACTAGTTTACAGGCTATCACGGTTAATATTTTATCTAAAGAATACGTCCTTCAAATTGTTTTAATTATTTTCACGCTTCTATTTCGCGATGCTGCACTCAAAGCCACCATTAGTGGCACTTGGCACGCGCTGTTTTCGCTGTATTTGCTACGCTTTTTGGTGGTAGGAACACTGGCCGGTGGATACAATTCTGACAGATGGGGAACATTTTTTGCTTCATCAAGTGGAGCAGAAATGTTTTGGGGTTTTTTCGCAGCTCAGCACGTGTGTCCGTAGCTTGTACAGCCACAGTAGTTCCAAGAGCGTTTGCATTTGCAAGGTTGTAGACGAGAACGAAAACTTGCTGAGGCGCAGAAACTGAATCGGTTCGTTGGATTGTTCGCGCGGGAAAAGTGCTCGGAGTGTGTGCGGTGCGCGGAGTGTGGCAGTTCGAGCAGTCGTAGTCGTAGCAGCAGCAGGTAGCCGTAGTGGTAGTGGTAGCAGCAGAATGTTCTACTTGATCGGGCTGGGGCTCGGCGACCCTTCGGACATTACAGTGAAAGGCCTTGAAATTGTAAAGCGCTGCAGTCGTGTGTACCTGGAAATGTATACGTCCATACTGGGCTGCCCCCAGGAGGAGTTGGTGAGTGGAGCGCGGTTGAAATTATTGATTTTTGGATTTGTGCTGAGAATGGGGTTTTCGGTTGTGCCGTTTTGCAGGAGGCGTTCTACGGACGGCCGCTGTTGCTGGCCGACCGTGACCTTGTCGAGCAGGGCGCCGACGAGATACTGGCCGGCGCCGGGGAGGAGGATGTCGCATTGCTCGTGGTGGGCGATCCCTTCGGCGCCACCACACACACGGACTTCGTGCTGCGCGCCAAAGAGAAGAAAATCCCGTACAAGGTCGTGCACAACGCGTCCATCATGAATGCCATTGGTTGCTGCGGCCTGCAACTGTACAAGTTTGGCGAAACCGTGTCAATACCGTACTGGGACGAGACATGGAAGCCGGATAGCTTTTACGACAAGATCAAGCTGAATCGCCTGCACAATATGCACACGCTATGCCTGCTCGACATTAAGGTGAAGGAGCCGACACTCGAGTCGCTGATGCGGCGGCGAAAGGAGTACCAGCCGCCGCGCTTTATGACCGTCGCCGAGGCGGCGCGCCAGGTTCTGACTATTGTGGAAAAGAAGGACGCCCTCGAGCGCAACACCATACTTAACGAGCAGTCGCTGTGTATAGGCCTGGCGCGGGTAGGGCACGAGAACCAGCAAATTGTAGTGTGTCCGTTGCGCGAAATGACCAAAATTGATCTCGGCAGTCCGCTGCATTCGCTGGTGATACCGGCAAAGGAGATGCATCCGCTGGAAGTGGAGTTCTTGCAGCAGTACGCAACCTTGAAGCTGGAAGACTACAATCACTGAGTTAACGTTGCCCAGGAACAGAGCAGATGTCTGTGTCCGCTGGGGCCTTGCAGGAGGTTGGCAGGGCGACGCAACAGAATCCACGATTTGTTCAACATAAGCAGTGGAAACCCGATAAGAAGAATTCACCAGCAAATGCAGAGCAAACACAGCCAAGAAACGGCAATCAGAAGCAGGTCCTCTTTAATTGTAATTAAATTTAAGAAAAGCACAGTAATGAATACATACATATAAATACATAGTAATTCCCCTAGCAGAGTTTTTTTGTAATTAGTATGAAACTGTTGTGCATTTGTTTAAATTTAATGTATGTAAGCCCAAAAATCTTGTTACAAGCACTGTTTAACATTAAAACTATTCAAATTTCTCTATACTGTAGTTCATTGAATGAAGAATATATTTTTCTTTTCTAAAAATGGAGAAAGAAGGGGCATTTTCACAGTTGTTTTTCTATGGAGATGGCGAGTGAAGGCTACGTGTTTGTATGGAATGATAAGGGTGTCTTCCGGCCTTGTAGTCTGCAGTAGTGGGCTGTGAACGAGAATGTCGCCTCACCCCATTCTGTGGAATTGGTTCATTTGTCAATGAATTTGTTCTATATTCTAATTTGCATTCGTAACTACTTTTATATATTTAACCTCAAATGCATGAATTATTTTCACGTTTGCTAAATAAACATAGGTTTAATACAGAAAACCACTGAAAAGTAAATTAAATATTAATAAACTACTAAATATTAGCAAACAGATTTCGCATGTGGTTGTCGTTTCAAAATAATATATCGGGGTTTTATTTGAAGATATACACAAAGATGTCAGTGTGCCGAAAGGCATCAATATGCATTTGAGGACAAACTAAATCTACTGCATCCGTTTTGCTACTTCGGTGCTGTACCCATTTGAAGCCACTCATTCTGGAACCCGTTGTTCGATTTAGTGGGAATAGGCACATTCAATTGAAAATAAAAACCGTTTATTGTTTCACACATCACGCGCGCTCCTCATTCTATTTCTTCTTGCTAGTTTTTTTCTTTAGTAATACAGACCGCGCATACGCCGGCCGGAGCCCTGGCGGTCGTAGAGTACATTGAATTTGTTCACAAAGTGGTTCATGTCGTTGCAGCCCTTGGTTAACGAGCCTAGATAGCTGATCAGCGCCACATCGTTGCATTGCGTGTATAGCTCTTCCTGAAAGGCAGCTCCCTGCATCACCGGCAGCCGGTGGCTCAGCGCGTAGGCGTCGCGCAGTATTTCCTGGTTCTCTGGCAATTTACCGGCTTCCACATCGCGGATGTACTGCAGCACAATCTTAATGCGTTTGTTTAGCATTTTAATGGCACTGTCCTGTGCCACTAGATGCTCCGCCACCACTGACTTTTCGCCCGTCTCATTGGTAGACATGCGCGCTACGTGATCGACGCCAATGCGTTCTGCTTCCTCTGTGGCCAGCGTATAGACCAGCGGCACAAAGAGCATAGTGGCTTCGCCGCCCACCAAATCGATCACCGATTCGTACAGCTTCAACGGTAGTTGGTCAACGCTGCGCGACAGCGGGTTGAGCTGAAGCATGATGGGACACTCGTTTATCTCGGCGATTTGCTTCTGAATCTTTATGTCGCGGTCGCTGGGCATTTCGCCAGTGGTATACCATCCGATAAAGTCCAAATCGCTGAACACCTATGCGAAAATATTACAACATAAGCTCTATGAAGCTACAAACCATCGACAGGAATTGCTACTTGCCTGTTTATACTGTTGCTCCTTGTTCTGATAGTACTCGCGATTTATAATAACATCCTCGCCGATTGTGTCCACCTTCAGTTCGAACGAGTTCATCACCTCAATGTTTCGGCCCTTCTGCTTCCCAATTAGCGCTCCGTACACCTGGCATGATGCCTCGCCTGCTTGTGCACGAATGCGGGTCCAGTGCTCCGAAATGTTCATTATCACCAGCGGGTGGAGCGAGATGTTCACCGACGGCACGGTGCCCTGACCGGCCATAATGCCGGAGCTGGCGCCAGACTTTGCTTCTCCAGCCGCCAAAGCTGCCGCCGATGTGCTGGCCCTCGGCAACACCTCTATGTCCACGTCCATGCGTTCCATTTCAACAATTTCACCTGTCTTAGCAACGATTTACAAATTTGTTTGGTTGCTTTTGTAAATATCGCAAAATAATTTGTTCGTTTCCTTCTCGATCTGACAGTGCAACAGAGTTGCCAGCACTCCGGTTTCAGGCACTTAATTCCTACACTGTGGCTTCACAATTATCAAAGTGTTGCAAGCAGAGTGTAATTTTTCAATGCCGAAAAATAAGATTGGATTTGACAAATGAACTGGGAGCAGTTGTGCGCTCAGCTTTACAATGTAAATATATTATATAACATAAAAAATTAAATATATACATAGTTTTTATAAAATATACTATGAAAATATGAATCCAAAGGAAATTTCATTTTTTTATATACAATCCGACTACATAGCTCTTTATTTATACTCAGGTTTTACATTATATACTGCACAGTATTTTACAATAATTTAACAATGATCTAATGTTTTTGCTTAACTTATCCTAAAGAGATTCTCACGGTAGTACTTCAGTTCCTCAATGCTCTCCTGTATATCATCTAAGCTGCGATGCACCAGTTTCTTCTTTGGAGCTGATTTCGACACATCCGGATTCCAACGCCTACACAACTCCTTAATCGTGGACACATCAATGATGCGGTAGTGCAGATAGTCATTTACCAGAGGCATGTGTTCGCCCAGAAACAACCTGTCCATGTACACTGAATTTCCTGCGAGTGGGCACTTGCCCTGGGGCACATTACTTTGTAGATATTCCAAAAGTAATGGTTGCACCATTTCCGGCGTCACATCCGATTCCATACACTTTCGCACCAGTCCTGATTCATAATGGTGCTGCATGCACCACTCGTTCATACTTGCAAACACTTCTTCTGGGTGTTTGATGGCAACATCGAGGCCCTCGGTTAGCACGTTGAGGTTCTTGTCTGTGATCAGGCATGCCACTTCGATGATTTTATCTGTTCTCACGTTGAGTCCCGTCATTTCCAGGTCCATCCACACAATGGCCGTGTCGGTGTTGAATTTAGGCTTTGGCACGTTATTCATTTTCTGCGTAGCACTTGTGGTGTAGCAGTTCAATTTTGGTTGACAACGCTTTATCACAGCAACTGTGAGTTTGGGCAATTTCCCAAACGATGATCTGAATATATTTGCCATTTGTCAACACAAACGCTTAGGTCCAAAAACAAGTTAAGCACATGAACTTTGACAGGAAAAAGTGTTGCCGCAAGCAGAAGTACAAGGAAACAGCTCTGCTATGAGAAGTCAGTGTTGCAGGTTACTGCGAAGCTGTAGCATTTATTTCATTTGTTTTAAGTTATATGCACCGGCGTTATTTTATATAATAATAATGAAATAATATATATATTTTTAAAATATATTATTTTTCTATTATATACATATTTCCGTTATAATGTCTTCCACTTTCAGTGAGGAGCAATGGGATCTTAACTAACTATAATTGACGACAAGATGGATGATGTAAATAAATGATTTTGCCACAGTTTGTAGATCAAGTCTAAAATTATTTACTGTTGATCACACACACACGCAAAATCAATATATATCTGCAGATATATATCTCTATATCATTTTAGACACTTTAGCAATACTCGAAAACGAGAAAAATTCTCGCTTTAACAATATCGTTTGGTTTGCTGGGTGTGCACATAATAGAAAAATTTAACTATAAAAATTAACGATATATGCAATTGTGAATCTCAGTTGAGGGTTATTGATGTCAGGTGGATGGTTGGAGGTTAAAATAAAACGTGCATTCTGAATTGTTTCCCTAGTTCGCAGAGTGTGATTGAACCACCTAGTAAAACAATAAAAAAAATCTACTCCCATTGTACAAAATTTATGCAACCCTTCAATCGGGGGCACACTGTACACAATACTGTTTTTGACACTTTGACTTGGAGCAAGCGCAAGTAGGTAAATACAAATTGTGGCTGATTGTGAGAAATTTACATTTTTTTACAATAAAAAAATTTATCAACGAATTTTGTCTTCCATTTAGCTAAGACTTGCGGAGAAATGTCGTCGTCAGCGGATCGGCCAACCACATCGAAAGACTCGACTTTTGATACCTTTTACACAGAGGTGAGTGGGGCTTCTGTGGCCAAGTGCGAGTCCTGTGCGATATTTTGTGGGTGTCTTTTGTCCGTTTAGTGAATTCCGCCAGCGTGCAAAGTTTATGTTGAGCTTGTTTAGTGTAGTTCGCCCCGTTGGGGAAGTGCTGTTGGCCAAGTGAAAGTGGGTGTTGTGGGCCACAGCCTCCGAGCAGCGTCGACTTCAGCGTTGGCGGTGGCGTGGCTGGGGGTGTAGCGTTTTCGTAGTATTCTTTGTTTGGTTTGCATGCGTGTTAGTCTACTAGTCTATTTAATGGTCGGCTTGGCCGACTGTAACATTGAATTTATTTGCCGAAAAACACAAAATGAAATTAACCACACTTTGGACATTTTCACAGGTTAAAGAAATTGAAAAACGCGATTCTGTTCTAACTTCTTCTCAACAAATTGATCGTTTACTTCGTCCAGGTTCCACGTACTTCAATCTCAATCCTTTCGAGGTGCTGCAGATAGAGCCTGAGGCGACCGTGGAAGAGATAAAAAAGCGGTACCGCACATTGTCCATATTGGTGCACCCGGACAAGAACCAAGACAACAAGGAGCGTGCGCAAATAGCATTCGATATAATAAATCGCGCATGGCGAACGTTGGAGAATGAGTTAACGCGTAAAAAGTGTTTGGGCGTCTACGAAGAGGCCAAGGAGCGCACCGATCACATGGTATGTGACGCAGTCCCACGTTGCTCTCTGTGGAAATGTAATAATGTTGTTTGCGTTGCGTAGATTTCGGAGAAGCGCAGAAAGTTGCGCAAGGAGAACAAAGGATTCGAGAGCATACCAGAAGATGATCCTGCCAAGTACAAACATGCCGTCTACGTTATGGTCATGAAGCTGTTTGCGGACATGGAGCGTCGCCGCCAGCAGTTGGATCAGCGCGATCAGGAGGAGCGCAAGCGTAAACGGGAGGCCGAAATCGAGGAGGAGGAGAAACGCAAAGCGGACCGAGAGTGGCAACAGAATTTTGAGGAGTCGCGACAGAGCCGCGTCAACAGCTGGCATGACTTCCAGTCGGGCACCAGCAAATCGAAAAAGTCGAAAAAGCAGAAACGCATGCATGGCATGCTGGTGCCGCCAAAATTCAAACCAGAAACGCGATGAATCCTATAAACCACAAAATAATTTGATTATAACACATTTTTTACACTTAACATATAAAATACCTTTTTTTGTCGTATACAATAATTTAATTCTACCAACCATAAACTATCAACGCAGTATGTACTACGCAACTTTACAATAATATGTCCATATTTGTTTTGCAAAATACCTTTAATTTTTTTCTCATACATTTTCAATAATGAATGACACAAATAATGTGCATTAAACTTTATAAATAAATATAATTTTGTAAACAAACGCCACACCAGATTAAACAAGAAGAGAAGGAATTGAAAGATGTAAAATCGAAGGTGAGAAATCGGAGCGGAGATTATTGATTGCTTGTGCAGCTTGCATTTCGTTTGTCCTATCATAACAAATAGTTATTGTTATTGTCCAAGAATAGCGTTGTGTATGTATTCCAAAAAAAACTATAGTACTTTCTCAACGCGTTTAAAGTTATGAAAATTCCCTTTATTTGTTGCAAAAACACTATCGCATAGCAATTAGCATTAAAACGTTGTGTATAAACTTGCAGTGAACACAATATCTCGTTTAATAGCAGTGGATGCTTCCTCCATTTTGCTCTGCAGCGCTGGATTGCCAATGCGTATTGCTGCAGTTTTTACGTCGCGCAGCGTTTCATCAAGCTGCTGTATGCAGCGCACGATTATGCCCTCCTGCACCTCAGTCAGCTTCATAATCTCGGCAAAAGGCTAAATACAAATAAATCATCAAGCAAAGCCATTCGCATTGATTGCACGAGTTGTACCTTATTGCGCGCCCATTCATAGACCACTTCTAGCAATCCGAAATTCAATCGGTTCTCGGATTCTACCACCGCTTGATGGCGCAGCTCCTCAGCCAAAATTGTGTCGTTGATTTCCTCAAATTCTTTGACACACTGACAGCAGAGAAAATAGCAAATTAAATTTAATTCTACCAGACTCCTTTTTTCACATTTGCACCTTCTTCAGTTTCTCCGGTATTACAGGCTCGCCTTGGGTTTTGCCTTGAAAAACTAAACCGGACAACAAGGCTGCAATTTCCGCTGGCTCCAGATCGTTGAACATGTTGCAGAGAATCAGTTCGGTTATGAGCAGTTCGTTCTGTCCCATTTCGCAGGCCACTTTACCCTTCAGTGTCACTGTGATGTAATATAAAATTATGTAAAAGGTTGCAAATAGCCACAAGCAAATGGTCACCTTCATCCAAGTCATCAATGTACTTTAAAGAACGCAGCACTTCCAGCTTGTTGCAATAGTCCGGATAGAGTGAAAGATTCTTGGTGGAGTTCTTGAACTTCAGCTCCTCTATGCGGCGTTCTAGCACTTTGCGCTCAAATACCACCGCAAATTCCTGTTCAAAGCCAGCGATATTTGTGTGTGGAACCACCTCCGCCAGCTGCCGCCACAGGCGCTCTACATAGCGTATTTGATCTACTTCGTTTTCACCGCTCACACTGATGTCTTTGAACATGTTCAGAAGTTTTAATGACTCCGGGTTGGCGTTGTAGTTTTCATTCAGCTGCTGCAATTCGCTGACCGCTTTCACCACGGTGGCCCCTGGCGGCGAGTCTTTGAAGCGTTCAATCTGTCGCTGTTCCCAGTTGCGTATAATCACATCCGCGTCGACTTTGATGTTCGATTTGGTGACTTCGACAATGTCACTGGCCTTCACCTCGAGTATGGTGTGGCCGCCAATGCCTTCCGGTTGGAAATATTTGTTTTGAGGTGTCAGCGCAACTATTTTGTAGTACATTTCGCCGCGATTGAAGGTGTCCTGCGGAACGCAACTGAGACTTTAGTGCGAAAAAAACGGAGTTTATAAAAATATTCACCTTCTGTTCAACCGATTTAAATTGATGATCAAGAACAAGGACTTTGTAGACGGTTTCCTTGCCCGGCGACAATTTCGAAGACAGCAAAATGCCCAGTTTGTTGTAGTGTTTGGCTTGTGTTACGATCAGTACACGTCCCACTTTCAGCTCCTTCACGATTTTAGGCTGTGCCAGTAGATCTTTCTGCATAAGAAACATTTACAATACATAGACTTACAGGCCCACCCGTCTTATATTACCATCAAACGCTGCCGTTTCAATACGTAATCGCTGGCCAGCTCATAAAATCGACACAATGGCTGCAGATGCTCACCCAGTTCGGGCATTTGGGAGACCTTGTTTTGCGCCACTTCTAGCTGCTTCTTCTGCACCGGTAACTGCAGCTTCTGGTTGAACTCCTTGAAGCTAAACTGCATAATATCCTCGACCTTGATGCTCTCGATGCGCAGGCACGTCAATATCACCGCGTAGCGTAGTATGAACTGAGACTGCAACTTTTCCGGCTTACCCAGTATCATGGACCGCAAGTCCTGAGCGGGCGGCACATTTGCCTTGCACAGCAGCATTACAGTGCCGTTCTCATCGTGGCCACGTCGGCCAGCGCGCCCCGCCATTTGAATGTACTCGCCTGGCTTCAGGTTTCGAATCTCCAGGCCGTCGAACTTGCGATGCGAATCGAAGATGACAGTACGTGCCGGCATATTCACGCCCATGGCAAATGTCTCAGTGGCGAAGAGTAATTTTACCAGCCCCGACTGGAAGAGCATTTCGACAATCTCCTTGAGTATGGGCAGGATGCCACTGTGGTGAACGCCAATGCCGCGCTCCAACGAATCCTTCATGGTGAGCACTTGTGGCAGTTGGCGATCGGGCGGTTTCAATTTCTGCAGGCACTGCTGGAAGAATTTCTGTACGGAGCCTTTTTCGCGTGCCGTATTCAAATCGACAGACTGTAAGGCCTGCAAATACGAAATCAATTTAAATTCAACTGCAAATTATGATTAAAAAATTTAAACCGAATCGCTGATTCGACTCACTTGCGCATTGATGTCGCAGCGATTGCGCGACAGGGTGAACGCCACCACTGGCATCTTGTTGTTACGCTTCAAGAAATCAATTAGTCCGATCCACATGTTTTGGTCCTGTTTGGCGCTGACATAATTCTTCGCACCCGATCCACCGCCTCCACCACCCTGGCCACTTTTTGATTTGCTTTGCATTTCCTTCTTGCGCCTTACTGCTTCCTCGTAGTTGTTCTGCAGAAACGAGCCATTTGAATCGACCAGTAGAAAGATATCATCTTTGCTTTTGCCACCGCAGCCCGTGTACAGGTAATGCATCAGTGGCACTGGCCGCTTCAATGTGCTGATGACGTACACTTTGCGCTTTTTGGTGCTGCCCACCCAGTCGGCCAGTTCCATGGTATTGGGCACGGTGGCGCTCAGCATTATGATGTTCACATGGTCGGGCAGTAGTATCAGGACCTCTTCCCACACGTGGCCGCGCTCTGGGTTGTTGATGTAGTGTACTTCATCGAAGATCACGTATTCCAAATCGCGCGTTATGTCGCTTCCGCAGTACAGCATGGATCGCAATATCTCGGTGGTCATTATGAGGCACGTGGCGGTGGGATCTATTTGAAGGTCGCCGGTAATGAGGCCCACATCTTTGAATGTCTTCTTGAAATCTCGGTACTTCTGATTTGAGAGCGCCTTGATGGGCGATGTGTAAATGGTGCGCGTCAGATCGCGCTGCGACAACGCGATGGCGTACTCCGCCACCACAGTTTTGCCTTCAAAGAACCCCATTTGTTAAAATAAATAGTTGGTGGCATTGAAAGTTGTAAGTATAATATTACCTGCTGATGTGTGAGCAGCCACAAACACGTATTGCCGCTCTTCCAGCTTAAGAATGGACTGCTTCTGAAAGACGTCCAGCTCGAATGGGAAACGCATTGCGGGACAGGGTATCTTTTCTTCGAAATTCGTTATTGGGTGCGAGATGTCCACCATTTCTGCCCATTCACTGCGGAAATTGGTTACGCTGCTCGAGCTGGATATCTCCAAGACCGGCTTCAGATCTGCACTCATGATTTGCTCATCCAGGTCCTTGAATTCGGCGGGATAGTTAAGCCCTTCGGCGTTCTCCACATTTTGTTCTTCGTTCTGGGTCAGTTTCAGCCATTCCTGCACGTCCAAGTCCTCTTCCAGATTTTTCAGCAGATTCACATTATCTACAGCGGCACCAGCCAGCCGGTCCGTGCTGGCCAGTGTGTCGGCATTGAAATTGTAGCCGCGCTGAAATCCGGGCGGCACTGTCAACAGCTCAGCGCCCAGATCGAAGCTCACGTCGAGTTTCTTAATTTCGCGCGGCGGCTCATCGAAACCGCCTGGCCAGAAGGGAAAGTTCATTGCCGAGCCGCGCGTCACCTCCTCCAACAGGCCAGGCTCGCGACGCATAGAAGTCGAGTTGTTTGCATTGGCGCCGACATCCTCCAGGTCCACCTCGGCGAACTCGATTATCTCGCCGGTAACGAAGTCGCGTCGTGGCACCAGCTTGGTGCTGGCGGCGCCCTTGGGCACGTGCAGCAGACGCAGCTCATCAAACTTGCGCGGTATCACTTCAGGCTGTGGCTCATGAATGGATAATTCCGGGCAGACGATATAATTCTGCAGCTTGCGTGTATTTTCATTCATTTTTCCAACAAAATAAAAACAATGCTGCAACTGGGCTGCCAGCTGTCATTTACAACAAAAATCTTTAAGCTAAATAGGTTGAAACTATTTTATTGAAATTTACTAGAATGTAGAATATTGTGTAGAAAATAATAAAGTTATTTTTATTTGTTGTTGCTTTAGAGGAACAATTATTTAAGTTTATTAAGTGTACCAGTGAAATTTGAAGTCAGTGCAGTGGAGGAATTTTATGTCTGGTAATGCGCGAGCGAACAGCTGAGTTGCGGTACAGCAGGTAAGAGCGGCAATGTTGTGCATCGCTTAACTAACAATTTCTGGTTCATTAGTAAATTTGAAAGGATTAGCAATTTTTTCACAACACACACTATCTATCTATCTATCTTTTAAATAGCTTCTCACGTGGAATTCCAAGAAGTTTTGTAGAATTTCTATCTATTTATTCAGTTAAATAATTGTTTAGCCCTTTCGACCCCAAAATTGCTTGAGAGCAACTTCACCTATTTGTCATCTTATTGCAAAAGCTACGATTGATTTATGGGTTTAATTTAAGTAGGCACCAACAAATTAATATTTTTAGAAGTGAATTCAAAGCAAATTACAAACATTTTACTGTTATCCCCAAAATAATTTTCAATAATTTGCAGCGATGTCAGGAAAGTTTGTGTTCTAATTGAAGTCTATGAATTGGGCGTGTTTGATCAAAACCCTCTTTCTTTAATAATGGTTAAATAAAATCAAAAAGTGATAATTTTGTATTTTTCCATAAATATTAAATAATTTTTTTTTTATTAAAAAATATTGATACAAATTTAATTTAACCCGTTTTAAGCTAAAATTATTCAAAAGTAAACTTGCTCTAGAACTCTAACAAAGAGGCGTGGTGACTTCAAATGTCGTGTGCACATTTCTTGGGCAAATGTTTTATGATTTAATTACCAAAAAGTAACATCGAGAACCAGGGTAAAATTCGGGGTCGAAAGAGTTAATGTTTGACCCCAAACATTTTAAAGTTTAATGCCATCAGTACTTGTCAGACTTATGCCTGTAACAGATACAACTCGACTAACCCTTACGGCAGGCATTCCTCTTGCTTCCTGTAAACTTAAGATCTGTTCCCTCTTTCTCGATAAGGCCAACAGGCGGTGGCAAGGGGAGAGCACATGTACCACAACCAAACAGCTCTGGCCTGTTTTTAATCATAGGCGAACAAGAGCACTTGTATCGCTTAGCAGGCAACACGTTGGCACGGTCGTCACAATCCTTACTGGCCACTGTCTTTTCGGACGCCATGCTTTCAGCCTGGCCGTCAATGGATGGGACTTCTGTCGCAGTTGCCACAATGAAGAGGAGGAGGAATCTATCAGCTATCTGCTCTGCGACTGTCCGGCTCTATCTAGACGAAGATGGAGAACCCTAGGATCTCCTTTCTTCGACAACTTGAATGATCTCAGTTCAGCTAGAATCAAAGACTTGCTTGAGTTCATCTACACTTCGAAATGGCGAAATGGCGACTTACAGTAAGACAGATCTTTCAACTTGTGGTATCACAACGGGCCCATTCCGTGGCCTACGTGTGTCTCTCGGCAAGTCCCAGGCCAAGACAGCCACTTTAACTAACCTAACCCTTACATAAGTGAACTTTTAAATGAATAACTAAATGAACTTCTCCACTAGTTCAATTTTAAGAGGAGTAAATGAAACTTTGATCAGCAATCATAGTCAGGTTTTTCTTAATTTTTTAGCTTCATATTCCATGTTCAGATTAAAACACAACCGATTTTTAAATCACTGGATTTCTTGATGTGTATATTTTTATAACAAACATTGTACTACGTCACACTGTACTAGTAAATGTAAGAGTATGTATGTTGCACACGAGTGTAAATCACAAGTTTCTTAAAATATATATCTACATACTTGTATGCGTTTACATACAGCACACATGTACGTATGTATTGAGTGGATATGCATTTAAAAATAACGTTCATTGGCTTCGTTCTTGAGTGTATGTATGCATAGTAAATATGTTTGGCTGCTTGGTTTGAAAATTAACGTTAACGATAATCAGCTTTGTAGCACGAAGCTCGCGTGTAGTAAGATTCATAGATGGACATACAAAATAAATGGGCAATTTTAGTTTTCATATAAAAACGAAAACTCATTCAATTAGTACGAATATGCAAGCAAATATAAAATTCGATGATTAGAAATAAAAATATGACTGCAAAAAAAAATTCTATTTCTCAGTAGACGCCATTGATATGTGGAGCTGGGGCGTTATTCTCCTGCGGTTCTATTCGCCTCCGGGAAGTGGCCGACGTCGAGGGTGCAGTGATGGAGCTGCCGCTCACCTTTTCGGCCTCGATGCGACCCGAAAGGAATGTGGCAACGCGTTCCTACGAAGGAATAAAAAGCAGTGTTTTAATAAGCATCGTTTGGCAACGATTGCAATTCGAGGAATATTACCAAATATGCATTGGTGAGGCCCTGCAGATTGGCATAGAAGGTGACCATTCGCTTGAGCAACGTTTCAGCCTCGTCCTTCGACAAACTCTTCACCTTATCCAGTTTTGTGATGCTAAAAATGCGATTGTTGAAGTAGATTACGTGATGCACAACCTCAGTGGTGGTATGCGAGATAGTCCTAGGAGACAGAAGATTCGGTCAGTGACATATCGGTTGGATAAACTGATTAAGTAACTTGAACAATTCGTGCAGTGCTGTGTATGTACTTTGGTATGTTGGAGGCAACGTTGGCGCTAAAGTTGACCAGGTGCACCATGCACCGGGCCGACTCGCGTGTCAGCAGCACAACCAGCTGCTCCAGGGTGGTGGGCCGTGCCTGATTCTCCGGCTCATCTTGGCTCAAGTATTTCCACAGTTCCCTGGCTTTCTGCAAGGCCAACTTTGGATCGGTGGCGATCTGAAAAATCAATTCAGTTTAGTCAACGAGCGGCAGAGATGCATTGCACGCGCGGCAGAATTACCAATTCGGCTGCATAGATGATGATGTTGATGGCTTCGCGGCTCTGCTTCTGGAGCGCCCTGGCCTCGGCGATGGTTCTTTGTGTGAGGCGACGCTTTAGCTTGCGCGAAAAGCGTTTGCCATGATGAATTGCCTTGATGGCGCCTTTCTCGTTTTCTGCACAAGTATTGTTATCTTCTTCGTTTGGCGCTGCAGACAGTAGTGATTTATTAAAAAATGTACTAAGAATCCAGTCTGGGTGTCGCTGCGAACGCATTGTCGCCTGGCACCGAGTGCACACACACACACATACATGCAGACGTTCAAATGCGCGCACACACACGAGACCGCATGTATGTGTGTGTGTGTACGGTAGGTGCGGTAATTATAAAATTGTTTTCAACGTTTGAGCTCACGTTTCTCTCTACAAAGTCTATTCCAAGTGTTGGCTTATCAATGCTTGGTCGCAGCGTCAATTTACATTTTAACTCAATTATTAAATTATTTACTCAAGAAGATAACCTCGACATTTAAAATTCGTCTTATTATTTTAAATACGCGCAGCTGAGGATTTTTAGTGCTAATTGCAGGATGTACTGCAGCAAACTTTCAAACGTCTAAACGGTACATATATACATATATACTGTCTGTATACTGCACCAACGTTGAAGCAAATGTCCACTTACCGTCTGTCTGATCCTGCTCGCCGCCAATGGGCACCAGATATTTGTCAACGAATTTGTCGCCCACCGTAAAGGCGCCATCGATGCGCTCCGCCGCATAGGCGGTCAGTGAATTGTCCAGCATTGCATTGCCAATTTGCTTGACCGAGTCGGCCCGCTTCAGCACCGGCTTGACCAGACGATCCGACATATACTCCTTGGTGTTCCAGTACATCTTTAAGGACAAAATGATCATCTGAATTACGCCATTAACCTACAGCACTTACATCTAACCGAAGAAACTCTTCAACTCTATTTACCATTTCAGGTGGTAGATAAACGAGCGGTATGCGCGCCTCCAGCAGGTCGAGGCTCTTGCACATGACGCCATCCAGTCGCCGTATCGGCATTTCGAAAAGCCTCACAGCCGGCTGCACTGATTCGTAGGCGGCGAAAATTGTGGCCTCGGCAGTCTCAAAGTACCAATTGAAGAGCCGATTGTTGTTCTTCACTTTGCCATACAACTGCTCGATATGCTTGAAGCTGGACTCCACCAACGGAATGTTGATGATGCGATCGAGTGCTTCGAGGCGCATTTTCTCACCGGGAGCATTTGCTGCAGGATTACATAACAATTATTGTTGCAGTAGAGTAGAAAAAGTATTGTTTGGGGGATCGGCGGTTTTAGATATTTTGAAGCTTTTAATGAATATATGCGATGGAAGGAAAACTTGAGTTATAAACAATGTCATTGAAGAAGCTATAAAGATTGAGCATGGATTAAAGTCTTAAAGATGTTTTAAATTTGTATTGGTAAAGGTTCAGTAATCAATTCGAACCGAGGCACATGTTAACCACAACCAACTTAGGTAACGTTTTGAAACCTGCAAATAGTATCAATCTTGTCAAATTCTTAAAGTCTTCATGTTCCGAACACAGTAGATAAAATTTTATTTAGAAAACATTTCATTACCAATTAAAAAAAAAAAAATTACACGCAACATTTTAGGACAATTTGGTGCAGGAAAGAAGCTTTAATTTTTCATTAAAAAATTTCATAACACTATGAAGACCTTTTTAAAAAAACCAATATGTACTACTATTTTATGTATAATTGTAAAAATTTTAAAAACGTTCACCAACCCATTGCGATGCTGCCGCCTAAAAACCAAACTTAATTCCAATGGTAACTTCACTTCGTATGTTATCCTTTGTGCAGAATATAATGTTTTTTTTACATATATTTTTATATGTATATATGTGCTTTTTCCAATAAATGAATCACTTCTTTATTTCCGATTTTTCGCTACAAAACGTCCGTATCTCACTGCTCGCCGACTGCAACTGAAGTCCGCTCTTGAAAACATCCGTTTAAGTATAATCAATGCTAATCTTGGTTTAATTTCGATTCAATAATAATTCCATTAAAACGTTTATTCTATAACAACGGCACCGAATCGACTGACTGCTGTGTACAAGCGGCTCACTAATATATTTATTTGAGCGGTTCTGCTCGGCCGCTGCAATCGTCGAAAAATTGACCTTTAATTCCGTTAGCTTTCACGCTGATAAGACGCCGGCTGTGACAGTGAATTGGTGGCTGGTGATTATGGGTGTTTTGCCGTATCATGTGTTGTCCGTTCGCCGCGTCCCGCCATTGCGTTGCAGTGAGTGTTGAAGGCTTCAAAGTACATTCGGCCGCATGCTGAGTACCCTGTCTGCCATGCGATCTCGCTAATAGGTGTTGTATGTACATATGTATATATGTGTCCGTACGGAAGTGTGTGTTGTTTTTGGCCTACGAATTCATAACGCACGGCCATGAGTCAGCTGGCATATGGTAGGTATTTCGCCTTATAGATCCATTAACTGTGGTTATATAGGAGTGTCCAGTTTTTTTGATATATTTAAATCATAAAATATTTGCCCAAGAAATGTGCACACCACATTTGAAGTCGCCACGCCTCTTTGTTAGAGTTCTAGAGCTAGTTTACTTTTGAAAAATTTTAGCTAAAAACGGGTTAAATAAATTTTGTGCCAAAATTTTTTAATTACAGAAAAATTATCTAAAATTTATAGAAAAATACAAAATTATTATTTTTTGATTTTATTTAACTATTATTAAAAAAAAAGGGTTTTGATCAAACGCGCCCAATTCGTAGACTTCAATTAGAACACAAACTTTCCCTGATATCGCTGCAAATTATTGGAAATTATTTTGGGAATTTACTTAAATTTACTTAAATTCAAAGCAAATTACAAAAACTTTACTTTTATCCCCAAAATCAGTTTCATTAATTTGTAATAAAATATTAATTTGTTGGTGCTTACTTAAATTAAACCCATAAATCAATCGTACTTCTGCTATACGAAGACAAATAGGTAAAGGTGCTCTCAGGCAACTTTGGGGTCGAAAGGGTTAAGTAAAACAAAGCGGAAAGTAGAAGAATATTTCAACCAAGTATATATTTCTTGAACGATATCTTTCTTAAGTTGATCTGCAGTGATCTAACAGGGTGAAGCTTTCAACGAATAAACACACACAAAATTATCACAATTCAGTTCGGTGAAATAAAAGCTGTAACTGTTTTTGTTTTTAGTTTGTTTCATGTGCTGTTCAGAACAAAATAATGAGAAATATACATGTTTTCAGTGTTTCTTGACATTTATCAATTAAGTAATGCATGAAACCGTTAAATTCCACTCCGGTCAGATATTGTAAAATGTGTAGTCCAACTGAACGAAGAGTGGAAGAAGCTAAAAATGAATGAAATTAAATTTATTTTTATTTAGAAAAGAATTTGTATTAGTAAAGAATTCAGCTACGCTTTCTTTGAAGTTGAGGGATTCTGTGAACAATTAAAAAACAATTACTTTTCTTGACGTGTTTAGCTGACTTCGTCACTATGACTTGAACATCACTGTGACGCGAACCGCATCTAATAACGCAAATAGTGGAGTAAAAATACTAAGCTTGATTTCCATAATTAACTAATTTACATCACTTGGGTATATTTGTAACTTTATTATATTTTAATGGACATGCAAATGATGGTCTCAATACGTGCTACTTGCTTAGATATTTGCACATATACTATATATTCCTTGGAAGTGAGGTTTTCTATTAATCGAATTTATTCGAATTTGTAATTCTATATTCTATATTCTATATTCTATCAGGTGTACAACTTTGCTTCCGCCGTTTTTTTCCAAAATTAAAAGGTTTATTGCGAAAAAGTGCTTACAGATGTATTATTCAAAGTATTGTCCGTCGCTAGCGACAACTTTCTCCCATCTTTCTGGCAATTTTCGGATCCCGGCTCGAAAAAAGGAGTCCTCTTTTGACGCTATCCATGAAGCAATCCATTTTTCCAATTCTTCGAAGGATTGAAAATGTTGATCTGCCAGGCCGTGTGCCATCGAACGGAATAGGTGGAAGTCAGAAGGGGCGACATCTGGGGAATACGGCGGGTGGGGCAAGACTTCCCATTTCAGCGTTTCCAGGTACTTTTTGACCACTTTTGCGACGTGAGGCCGCAAAAGTGGTCACCACCATGTTTGTCTTCGACATCGAAATCACCATTTTTAAAACGTTGAAACCACTCCCGACACGTTCTTTCACTCAGAGCAGCATCACCGTAAGTTTCTGAGAGCATTCGATGCGCTTCAGCTGAATTTTTTTTCGAATTGTAACAGAAAAGTAAAACTTCCCGCAAATGGCGAGAATTGGGCACATAAACGGACATTTTCGAGCGTGAATAATACGAAAACAAGAACAACTGTCACTGAAACGGCGATGACAATTCGTTAGGCACTGTCCACACTCACTTTAAAGGCATTACCATCTATGTATTTCAACCAGCCTCAGCCGGTACAGCCACCTATCGGAAAACGGCGGAAGCAAAGTTGTACACCTGATATATTCTATATTCTATATTCTATATTCTATATTCTATATTCTATATTCTATATTCTATATTCTATATTCTATATTCTATATTCTATATTCTATATTCTATATTCTATATTCTATATTCTATATTCTATATTCTATATTCTATATTCTATATTCTATATTCTATATTCTATATTCTATATTCTATATTCTATATTCTATATTCTATATTCTATATTCTATATTCTATATTCTATATTCTATATTCTATATTCTATATTCTATATTCTATATTCTATATTCTATATTCTATATTCTATATTCTATATTCTATATTCTATATTCTATATTCTATATTCTATATTCTATATTCTATATTCTATATTCTATATTCTATATTCTATATTCTATATTCTATATTCTATATTCTATATTCTATATTCTATATTCTATATTCTATATTCTATATTCTATATTCTATATTCTATATTCTATATTCTATATTCTATATTCTATATTCTATATTCTATATTCTATATTCTATATTCTATATTCTATATTCTATATTCTATATTCTATATTCTATATTCTATATTCTATATTCTATATTCTATATTCTATATTCTATATTCTATATTCTATATTCTATATTCTATATTCTATATTCTATATTCTATATTCTATATTCTATATTCTATATTCTATATTCTATATTCTATATTCTATATTCTATATTCTATATTCTATATTCTATATTCTATATTCTATATTCTATATTCTATATTCTATATTCTATATTCTATATTCTATATTCTATATTCTATATTCTATATTCTATATTCTATATTCTATATTCTATATTCTATATTCTATATTCTATATTCTATATTCTATATTCTATATTCTATATTCTATATTCTATATTCTATATTCTATATTCTATATTCTATATTCTATATTCTATATTCTATATTCTATATTCTATATTCTATATTCTATATTCTATATTCTATAGTCTATATTCTATGTTCTATAAATGGGACTACAAATATTTTACGATATTATTCAATTTTTTATCTATAAGTAAATTGAAATGGATTTCTCTGTTCAACATTTTATTATTATTTTTTATTATAAATAAAATTACAAAAAATTATCAGCACTAGCTACCAGGGCTAACGGCTTCTTATTCAATATATTTGTATTAAGGGGAGCACTCCATGAAATGGTTTAAAAAAATCGATTTTTTTTGCTTTAATCGAAAGATATATTATCCGAGAACATTATTGCAAAGTTTCAAAGTCGAACTCTGAAAACTTTCGGAGACACAGTTCTTTTCATCGACGCGCGCTCAGCCACACCAGGTGTTCCGAATAGCTTTGGAACGCGTTTCCTCATAAACACGTTTTTGTAGTCCGTCCACATGATAAAAAAAAAAACTACTGAACCGATCTACACGAATATATACTCATTTTGTAGGATATTGAACAGAGAAGTGCATGAACCTCTGAAATCTATTAAAAAAAAAGTAAGAAAAAACGAGCTTGTTTATATTTATATGGCTTTGTTGCTAAATTTGGAAAATCTTTATAGTTTTTGAGGTTCACTCACTTGCGACAAGTCTGCTGATTAATTTGATATATAATTTGTATGTTTCAGACTTTAACTTCGGACGGCATCGTGTTTGCCATTTTTAATTTTTTTTTATGTATAAATTTTTTTTTTAACTTTTAACTAATACCTACAGATGTTCCAAACGGATTGTTCCTGTCTCTTTCGTTTTTTGTACAGTAAAATAAAGAAAATTTGTCATTTTTTTGAGCATTTCATGGAGTGCCCCCCTTAATTTGTTGGATCCTCTTACAACTTTATTGGCCAATAACATTTAGTTTGTGTGTATATTAGTATCTTTAATAACATTTATAAATATTTATTCCAAATATAAAAAGTATCCGTACTTGCGTTTAAACACCAAGATTCTTGACAGACCTGGCTTGTGCGGCGAATCTGCTCTCCTTCATTTAGAAGTCGAACTGGTTTTCCCCTGATTGAGGCTGTTGGTTAGCTCAAGAAAACCATAAGAAGGGACTTTCAATGGGCCATTTTGGCCTCCGAGTGAGGTGCGACGACGAAGTTCCGGCGAAAAAGGTGTTCGATGCGATGGTTGGAGGTCGACGGCGAAGGACCTAGTGGAAGGACCTAGTTGAAGAGGCCCTGTCATCTCTTGGTGCGACCAACTAGAGAAGGCGCGCGCAAGCCAGAGGCGCCGATAACGGGTTCTTATGGCCAGTTATGTAAGTAAGTAGTAAGTGTAAGGTGCGGTCCTGCTGCACATACCTTTCCCTACCTAAACTAATCTAACCAACCGTTTAGACAAAACACTAAACACTGGAGTGTAGAGCTCTCAAAAGATTAAAATGCATTGCAAAAACCAAATACATTAAAAACATACATGCTCCATAAAATGGAATATAAATAGTAAAAAATCAGAGCATTATTTCATTTCGAGCATTCTGATACTTTCAGACAATACAATATTTATTGATATTTTTTGTATAAATATAAATTGAAATTCAAATAACAACTTATCAATTATACATTTATACATATCTACATATGTCTAACACATTTTTAAATCAGCACCTTATTTCGTTTTGTGTAGAATAGAATTAAATTTAAAATAGAATTGAACTGATTACTCACACAAGGTGGCCTATGTGAACTTTGTTTACATTAGTATATTAAAAAATTCCTATCACAACCATGTGTTGTTGGTTAACCGTTGTCAACTAATAAAATTAAACTGCTACAACAACAAAAATACACATTTTTATGACCCATATTATACTTTGAGTTCTAACTTTGAGTTCTGACGTAACTTACTATAGATTTGGTGATTCAATAAATGATTATGAACTGACATACCTGTTCTACGCGCCTTCCCAGTGTTTGCCACTTTCAAAATACATACAAGTACATCAACATTTATTGCAGTATTGCGCTGATTAGTGTAAACAAATTGGTTTAGTTGATCAGTGCATTGTGAGTACACCCTGCACTGGTGTGGCGGGTATATTCGCTATTGTAACGACCTAAATATATACATAAATGTTTGCTGATAAACAATAATTTGAGAAGCAAGTTAGGTTTCGGAGTTGATTTTAATATGGTTTGTACGGAGCCTCGAAAAATTAATTGGTGAGGAAATGTGAAAATGTGTACAAGCTTGAATCTGTTAATGAATATTTATAGTTGGATTTTGGTTTGGCACACACTTCCAACTTTTTTGATGTGTTAGGTAATGTGGCGTTGGTCGGCACAATTGAAAGTAATCGGTTGAAAGGCGCATTGTACAGCACCAATTAGACTTGTCTAGGCCGATGTAGCCACTCTTGCTTGTTTTATTTCAGTTACTGAGTTAATTAGCCGCAGTAACCAGTCGACAACAACATCGGTGATGAGACAATATTGTGAATAATCAAGCCGACACTTTTATTGTAGTCAATGTACAACACAATATATATCATCGCAGTGGTTTGCATTGACTCTTTCGCTTCAAATTGTTTATGTTTATATAGAATGGAATCGAATGGAACGGCTTCGAATGGGCTGCTTGCAACTGCGCGTTATCAGTAAATGTCTGCGTGCTGTCTGTCCAAGTTAATTGGCGCATTTTGAAGCGGGTGTTGGCACCTTTGATTGGCGCTGGTCATTGGGTCAGTGCTCTCATTAAGCGGCTCCAATGGACAAAGTTAGTGGCAGCACTTTGGAAATTTTCATCTGAGAACTTTTATGGGCATTACAAATTTAATTGGCGAGACGGCTAGACATGATTGGCGCGCATGTATGCCAGCAATTAATGCATTGTATGTAGTCGTAGTTGTGTCTCAAAGTGTTATTTCGATGAGTGGCTGGCAATGCAATGCAGATACGCAGCCAATGGGATTTGTAACTTTGATTTACATAGATTTCAATGAAAGTATACAGTTGATGTGTTGGTTTTGTGTTGGCAGAGATTTATTCGCATGTGTATTGGGTGAAGAATTTTGGAAGAAAAAATTGTTTATTTGTTGGGGTGATGGGAGACGATTTCAATTGAAAATTGTGTGGTTATGGTTATGAATTGTGATTCGATCAAATTAGAAGAGTACTAAGTAGTTATTAGTTTAATAAGTCAATTTCAAATAATTCGGTGACTTTTTGAAACGTTATTCAATTATTTAAAGATTAGCTAAGCAGCAGCTAAGAGTTTCAGTAGATGTTGGTAATTAAATTTTAATCCTTTCGACCCCAAAGTTGCCTGAGAGCAACTTTACCTATTTGTCATCTTGTCATCAGATTGATTTATGGATTTAATTTAAGTAAGCACGAACAAATTAATATTTTAAGAAGTGAATTTAAAGCAATTTATACAAATTTTACTTTATACCCAAAATAATTTCCAATAATTTGCAGCGATGTCAGGGAAAGTTTGTGTTCTAATTGAAGTCTACGAATTGGGCGCGTTTGATCAAAACCCTATTTCTTTAATAATGGTTAAATAAAATCAAAATATGATAACTTTATATTTTCCATAAATATTAGATAACACTGATCAACAGAAAACTGGCTTTTCTGGGTTTGACATCAGTTTTAGGGTAATTAGGGAGCGCTGATTTCGAATCCACAAACAGTTTTTAAAACTTAGTTTCCGTTTTCGCAAAAAATGGGCGTGTCACTTTTTCGGATTTTCCCTGACTTTGTTCATGTTTGGGATTGTTATTTCTTAACCAACAAACTGGTCACTTTGTGGCATTTACAACACCTCACGTCTTCTTTTCCAATGTAATTTATTTTTATAAGTTTTACAATTCCGCGGTAATTGGACCTCAAAGTCGCAAAATATGGAATTTCGTGCCGTTTTCTTTGATGGTCAAAAACATACACATTTTTTGTAAATAAATTAACGAGTTAGGTGTTCAATGAAAGCCGACACATCAAATAATACAACACAGCCAAATTATTTGGTGTGATTCCTATTCTCATCGAAATAATAGCAAAAATGTACCATATCCATTTTCATCACTTTTCATACTTTTTCCTTAACAAATTAGGAGCCTTAAAATATGCTCTTTTTTATGTTCCATTTGCAGTCTGGAATACAAGCAAAAAATAAAAAAATTTTGAATTGCTCAAAACAAAACAAAGTTAAAAACTTTGCATATTGTGAGGCATCTAATTTTTTAAGGGAAAAGTATGAAAAGTGATGAAAATGGCTATGGTACATTTTTGCTATTATTTCCATGAGAATAGGAATCACACCAAATAATTTGGCTGTCAAGGCCAGAAAAGCCGACCAAAAGTCGAAATTGGTTGCCTGTGTAATTTTTCTGTAATTAAGAAATATTGATACAAAATTTATTTAACCCGTTTTAAGCTGAAATTGTTCAAAAATAAACTAGTTCTTGAACCCTAACAACGAGGCGTGGCGACTTTAAATGCCATGTGCACACTTCTTAGACAAGTTTTTCATGATTTAAATACCAAAAAGTAATATCGAGAACCAGGGTAAAATTCGAGGTCAAAAGGGTTCATGTAAAATTGAAACAAAACAATCGCTACAAGAGAAAAACGAATAGTGTCCGAATGGTGATTCATGATTTTTGGAATTAATTTTTAAATGAATTTATTTAAAGTATTTATTTGATTTTTTATGCAACAGATAATTCCTTCTAGAGAACAGCGAGCAAGTAATTTGACTTCAAAAATTAATGTGCAACAATTTATTTATTAATTTTGGTGGCAATTTGTTCGTACATTTCAATATTCAGAACTGGATTCAGTGGAGCAACTGATGGTTGTGCTTTATGTTAAATTTCGTATTAAAGTGTGTGCCCACAGGCTAATTACAGAAAGTGTCACGCGGAATTGCTTTCTGTTCCACGGTGCAACCACATAAATGGCAACTAACACAGCCAACCTGACTGCACAAAACCAACAAAAGCAAATGTGAAAAGCTTCTTTCTATGGCATACATTGTTGGAGAAGCGATGCAGATAAGGGAGGGCAGGAGCGCAAAAAGCAACATCACACATACACACACACACACAGTTTACCAGATACCAGCACACAAAGGATACAAATGGAGGCAACATTAGCTTTTTGATGAATGCCACAAGTTGAGGCGATTTGTCTGAGTGAGAATGCATGAGTGGTGTGTTGTTGCTGTGTTATTGTTTTACTGAGCGCAACGAACGAAACGGAAGTGAAGCGACGACAGGCGCACGAGCACGAGGATGCTGCTTGGCACAATGCGCTGGCAACAAAGCTGCCGACGGCGAAGCTAAACGACTGCAATTCCGAGTCATTAGCAGCGCACAGAAAGCCGAACGGGCCGAACGGGCCACGGCGGAGACGCACGCAGTAAACGTAGCATGTTGCAAAAGCCGAAGGCATAACGTGTTTGGCTGCGAGCGACAGGTGGGTGAATTGATGTGGTGGGTGGGTGCTGAGTGCATGAGTGAGTGAGTAAAACTGGCACAGAGCGCACAGTTGAGTGAAAATTATAGGAACAAGAAATGCTAACGTCGCACAGTGGCTCAATTTGTCATTTCAGGTTGCAAAATTAATAACTCCTGAACGAATAGAGATAATTGGAAAATTTTTTTGGCTGTTGATTAGAAATTCATCAGGCTATTGTATTCTAAAAAATAAACTCAATCTAGGTACAGGGTGCTACGTAATACTTTGTCAAAGTTCGGCTTACTGTAAATAAGAATAATGCGAGCAACAATAATAAGTTTTAGTTGCAAAATTAATGAAAATGCATTAAAAAAGATGAAAAGTAATAAGAAATTTAAGAAATAAGCGGAAAGAGTCAAATTTAAAGATACAAATTCGTAAATTTTGCTTTCAAAATGAGAACCAGAATTCGAAAAATGTACAAAAAAAGTCAATTTTTCTTTGGACAAACCTAAGTTTAAAAACAAGGCTAAAGCTTCATTAGGACTATATTTGATCGGTAGCACATTGGGTGGGGTGGGAATACTGTTTTTTAGTCTTTTAACGCGACCCGGGCTTGCTGGTAAAACTGCTTTCACTATAACGCCTTTCATTTTCTCCTGATCCTTATTTTATTTTATGATCAAAGCTTCTGAAAAGTGGGTGACAGTTATTTTTCCCGTTGCCTCCATAAGCTTCCTTTTTTTAGTGAATGACGCACAGTCCTGCGTTGACTTTTTCGGCCTTCCTTTTGCCGCCTTTGATGTCGATGGTTGGTCATCGCTTATGCTATATGCTTTTCTTGCATCGAAGTATATATTTTTTCTAACCACTCTTCATTACTCTGGACAAAATTGAATTTGGTACGATTTGCCGCAATCCATTTTAACTTGATAGTGCGATAAGTCTTGGATATCTTCTCTTTAGTCGTAGATGTTTTGGCTGCAGGCAAACTTCCTTCGACGTAACCAGAACGAACTGTTCCTTTGTCTTCGAAATAGTAAATATTTCAAACAGCTTCGAATTTTTTTAAAACATTTTTGTGCTTCTTCTTCGGTTTAGTTGCAGTGGCGGAGTTGAAGTGATGTTTAGTTTAAATTAAATTCGAAACTAACTTTACTTACATTCAAATAGCAGGCACTTAGCTTCTAGTAATACCAGGTACCTGCAGTTCTTAGATTTTTACCCGTTGTGAGATTTTTGAACAGCCCAGACACATACAGTATTGTGCAAAACCTAAGCAACTTTTGTATTACTCATGAATAAAACTCCATATTTGGCAATAGTTCAATTCGAAGTGGGAATAATTTTATATTTACGTAATGCTCAGAATGTAATTACAACAAATATATAAAGAAACCAAACATATCAATTCACAAACGGTAAAAACATTTACGAAAACGAAACAAACTCCAAAATTAGCTGCGCAAAACCTAAGCAACTTTATACTAGTATTTGGTGTAATACCCTTTGCTTTGTATGACTGCAGCACATCTTTTAGGCATTGACTCAATTAGGTTTAAAATTGTGGTTTCAGGTATTTTTCCCCATTCTTCTTTTAACTTAAAAAACAATTCGCTCCTATTACGAAAGCGTGTTCCACCGAGACGCTTTTTAAGAATGCCGAACAAATTTTCGATGGGATTCAAGGCCGGTGATTGGGCCGGCCAATCAAGGACTGTAATCCCATTTGAACTGAGCCACTCTTTTACCAACTTCGATGTGTGTTTCGGATCATTGTCGTGTTGAAACACCCATCAAAGTGGCATATTGTCTTCAGCATAGGGCAGCATCTGGTTTTCTAAAATATCCTTATAGACAAAGCGATCCATTTTTGTCGAAATTTCGTGTACAGGGCCAAGACCAAAACCAGAGAAGCATGTCCAAATCATTACATTCCCACCGCCATGCTTTACAGTTCCTTTGCAGTAACGTTATGATAACCGTAATTCTAAAACAGTAGCTGAAGCTAACAGAGTTGCTTACGTTTTGCATAGCGAATTTAGGTATATATTTAAATGTCGTTGATTTTTTTCTCGTTAGTGAGGTTATATGTATTGCTTTGTAAATATTTGTTGTAATTGCATTCTAATATTTAAAAAAATACCCCATTTTTTCGAATTTATCTCATTTGCAAATATTGTATTTTGTTCATAAGAAATGAAAAAGTTGCTTAAGTTTTGCACAATACTGTAAGTGGGTTTTAGACAGTACACATATGTAGATATAAGTCTGTTTTTTGTTTTTCAATAACTAATTGTTTCATTGGCGCGGTTTAAGTCAAAGACTAATGGCGACTGACTGAGTTTTGCTCAAATTAAAAAAAAATTGTATGACAGACACAGTGTTAGTATTTTGTTAAAGATATTACATCAAAAGATACATGATAGCTGATTGCCGGAAATGAAAGCCAACTTGTTTTTCGTACGTGCGAACTGCGCATCCAGCAAAAGTACTCTTTACTTCGAGCTTACAGCAATATACGCCAAAAAAAAAGTCGACTCAATATGGAGTTGCAAGCTTGTATCACATCTTAAATGAAGCCGAAATCCAAATTTGCATGCCCTGGCAACGATTATAATCGCGTGTAATTGATTCACTATCAAAATCTTGACGAACTTGTTCGAACGCACGCACCCGAAAGCACAAAATTGCGCGAGGTGGCCACAGAAAAATCGCTGTAAAATCCAGTCGGGCAAAATCGGGCACCCGATCTCTTCAGGGCAGTACTCACAGAAGACTAGTGAACAATTTTCCCAAAGACGGAACCGTGGCACTTATGGCCTTTTTTTTTAAACTCTATCGAAAGTTCAAAAAGAGTGATAAAAACAGTGCTTCAAGTGAGTGCCTATGAAAAGACAACAACAACAACCAACTTTTTTTTTCTATATTTAATTATTTACTACAAATGCCTTCTTTTACGATGCCGGTGCAAAAAGTTTCAATTAATTTTCTCCTTTCCGTATTTTAAAACTTCAGCTTTGCCGAAAAAGTGCAAATTGCTGATATTATTTCACACTCTAAAAATTGCTCAACTTTGACGGGCTCTACAAGCAAAACTATTTGTCCAATTTAGTTAAGGTTTTCGGATTTCTTAAGTCCAAACATTTATCTATCGGACAAGTATAACAGTTTCCCCCAAATCGAACATGACAAAATCGACTTTTGCAACCTACGCCGGCAGAATCAGCCACTGTGCGTCGCGATGCGCCAGTTGAGCACAATAACACCTGGTGCTGCAATGGGCAGCGAGCGGAACGGTGCAAATAGTGGATTGCCACCAATGGCGTCATAAAGTGCAAAGTGACGAAGTTGAAATGGGACATTTGCCGCTGGTGCGATGCAGAAGCGTTTGGCGTTCACTGCTGCCTGGCTCATTAACCAGCAGGCAGTATAAAACAGAGAGAGCGGGAGTATGTTTGTGTGCGTGAATGTGTGCGCGAGAGAGAGAGAGCGCGCCTGCTACAGGTGTGAGTGTTTGAGAAGAATGCGCTCTGACCAGAGGTGGTAATGAGCGGCTGGCGCGACACAAATGGCGTGGGAATTGAATTGGGTCCCTGCGGTACAGCTGCCGCTGCTGTTGTTGCCAACAACAAATCGCAAAGCTGACCATCCAGAGGCGAGCAGATAGTGTGCGTGCGGCCATTGTGCTGGACATATTGTGATTGCCAATGTTTGAGCATAAGAATATGGCGAAGACGTTGTGTCGGTGTGTTTGTGCGGTTGAATGTGTTTGTGTGGTTGAATGTTTTGTTGCTTACAGTTTAATGTGGCCGGGCGCATTCCCGGCATAATAAATTACGGTCGCAATGAATGTGAAAGTGAATGGCGCTGGTGTGCGTGTGAGTCGAGTTTGCTTGTGTGAATGAGTGTCAGTGGCTCAAAGGATTAAAGTCCATGCGAGTAGGTGTGAACGTGCAGCGGTCTGTGCATTACTGTCATTGCACGCGTGCGATTGTGTGTTTGTGCGTTGATTTGTGTACTCCTGTCGTACATGCATGTCGGACAAACATTTTAATTGTAATTGAACGCAGTGTCCAGTGTGTGGCGATGTGTGTGTGAGCCAACGTGCTGGGCGGCTGCCGCACTGGCGCACAGCGCAGCAGGCAGTCATTTGCGGTCACTGTGGTTACAGCACGAACATGTCGAGCACATGTTGTATTGGCCGAACGAATGGTCGTATGAAAAGATTGACAGGCAGATGAATTGCTCGGCCAATGGTTGGTTGAATGTGGGGCATAAATGTCGTCTGCAGGGGCTGCTTTTATTGAGTGCCGGCGTGTGTCCAAGTAGACATTGAAGTTGGTTGGGGGAAATTTGCAGGAATTTGCCGAAAATTTAATTGCCTTACAGTGGTATGATCTGTATAAATTGTGGAATTTTATCAGCTAATAATGTGCAGCTAAGAAAGCTAATTATTCATTAGCTCAATTTGAGTGATTACGATTGGGTGGGGAAACATCAATTCTTTGGTTGTTCGCCCACGCTGATTGTGTGCTCTTGGCATTCATAAATTATTCAGTAGGTATGCGGTTCAGTAATGCGCAAAACTTTGGCACTTTAAGAGCAATCGAAACGCTTGACATGGTCCTGTTTGTGATCTTAAGGATATTAGGCTAAGCGTGCTCAAAGGACATTGGCAACCAGTGTTGTGACTAATATATTAAAGTAGTGTAACTAATAACGTAGTATATTACTTTTGCTTTAAAAATGTAGTGTAACTAGTTACTTTTCCCCATAAGTAATCACCTTCAGTAATATTACTACTTTTTTTCAAGTTACTTATTACAATATTACTTTTTAGTCAACAAAGTTCTAACTTTCATGTAAAAAAGCAGCACTGATAACATAATGAAGATGTATTACAATTATACAACGCTGCACTTGTTCATACTAAACATAGCTCGCGTGTTTCATTTCCAACTGAGTTTGGTAGTGGAGAAACAATTAACATTTGCAAGCAAATTCAAGCGGTTTTAACAAAAAAGGTAGCGATTTGTTGACGGAAAATAATATATAACTTTTTGTGATACATTACTTCACATTTCCAGTAATAAGTAATGTAACGATATTACTTTCAAATGTCAGTAATGTGTAATAAGTAATATGTTACTGTCAAAAGTAATAAGTCCCAACACTGTTGGTAACGCGTTGCTAAATGTATGCACGTTTTAGTACAAAACGATTGCTAAAAGTAGAAAGCACAATCAAAATCTATTTTTACTTTTCGCAACGGTTAAAGCCAGTGGCGACAACATAACCTCTTCCGAACACTTCCTCCCGCTTTTTCTTTGAATCGCTCGTATTTTGGATCCCGTTGCAGCGCTTCTAATCCGTATTTGAACATTATGCTTTTATTTGAATATACTGCCAGCTTATTTTGTTTGTTTGCTCAATTCTACCTTTTTTTCCGTTTCTTTCGCTGTTCTCTGCGCCTTTTTCTGTAGCTTTCTAGTACTCGAGCAACTCGTTCCTTTCTTCCATCTTGCTTCATTCAAATTGTATTTTTCTTCATTTTCTACTCGACCGCTTATCCACTTTTTCTATATTTATCATTTTCCCACAGTTTATTTGTATTTCCCATAATTTTCGCATTGTTGTCCCGCAGCGATAAAATACACATTTACACTGTACAACACTGTACGGCGAAAATAAAAAGGCGCAACTAACACGAAAAAATGTCCATCAATGTCAGCTGCGCAAAGCAGTTCATAAATTGTGTCCGTCGTGTACGCGTATGCGTAGCCATTGTTGCTGCCACAGCTCTAACCGCTGTTGTCGTGTCAGCTCTGGGCAATGTGCGCAGCCATTCACTCTCCACTCGCCCGAAGACACAAAGCGATGCGGCTTTGTCTTCCCTGGGCTGGAGACAGTGTGGCAAGACGTGCTCGACCCGAGCCACACGAGAATTGTGACAACAAGAACTACAGTGGAAAGGTGGGATGGTGCGATTGCGATCACAGCAATTGTAAGACCAACAGAAAAAAAACACAGCAGCCGTGACGAAATGAAGTGAAGTTCATTATGTTGTTGCGCGCTGTCACTTGGCACGAGGCAGCGTTGCCCTTGCCGCCCTTGCCACCCCCGCCGTCAGCATCGGCGCTGCCATGCTGCTACTACATATGAAATTCGGTTGTACGTTCGCGCAGCAATAACAATGTGGCCAGCAAAAAAAAAAAGAACAATATTTGGAGCGAGTAGCTGCAACAACAAAATATGTACATTTGCTTGCTGTGGGAAAGCAGCGAAAGTGGCAACGTGAGCAATATGAACAACTGTGGATTCAACGAAACATGCTCCTGACAACAGTGATGACGAAAGCAACAACAACAATACCAAGAGCAACAGTAACAAGCAACCACAACAAAAATAACAACAACCAAATGGACTATTGCCAAGAGTGTACACACGAAATGCAGCGAAAAGCATGAGGGTACAATAAAAAATTCGAAAACCCAATTCAAAGAAAGGGAAAAGTCTGCAAATACAACGGAAAGATTGGAGCACATTTTCACTTATACACAAACTCACGGACGCACACATTCACGTACACACACACACGCACACAGGCAGATATACAGTCATATCGACAAAAACTCACTCACTCGCAGCTGTGGCAAGCACAACAACAACAACAATAACAACAACAGTGCCAGTGCTACAATCGAAAACGACGACACGGAGAAGCGCTGGCGCCTACAAATAGATAACAAACTTTGGCATTCTGAAGTGTGCAGCGCAGCAGGCAAGACACACGCGGCGAATACGCGACACGCCTCCGATTGGCCAATACACGCGCCTCACTAACCGGGTGACTCCTACAAAAATTTCGTGAAAAACCAATATATATACAAATAAATTCTTAATTAAAAAAAAAGTGAGTGTGATTTGAGGCGCAAACAAAAGAAGCGCGTAGTGCAAAGTCAACAAAAGTGAATGAATAAATAAAAATCATCAATAAAAACGAAGAATTGAAATTTTAAATAAAACATTGAAAATTACTGTGCGGCTTTCATTTACACAGTTCCCGTCGATATTAGTGCAAAGTCAAAGCACACTTTTAGGCGCTCGGTGCGCTGCTGCAAAATCAAAAAAATAACCAAACTTGAAACGACCGTTTGCGTGTCAAGCTTCGCGGCCGTGTGTCGGCGTTGTCGTTCTCGCGGGTGTTCGGCGGCGCTGCGCCACAGTTCGGTGATATCCTTTGCTCCTGTCGCATGTGTACGCGCGCGTTCGCCTGACTAGAGTGCTGGCTGGCCGACTCTTTGACGTCGCGAGTTGTCGCCGCTGTCGTTACACGCAATACAGGCGCTTCGAATTATTGCGTGTACGCGGCTCCGAATTGTTTCGGTGTATTTGTGCGAGTTTTATTTCACTGTTTGACCATTCAACTTGGGTTGGTTGGGTCGAAATCAATGTGCGTTAATTTATCAGTTTTTTCACTTTTCGGTCGCTTTATTATTTACTTGTTTGTTTGCTTTCATTCGCTGTTGTTCGCGGTTGATTGAGACAAGCGAGTTCGAGCACTTTGGCGGTTGGGTCCTCTTTGCATTCCTGTGTTTTCTTTACGAGTACTTCGGTTGTTTTACTGAGGCTTCGCCAAAGTTTTTGCTGTCGAATTTTCGTGTCTTAAGTTTGCCATTCGGTTATTTTTCACCTGTCACCTGCCGCTTGTCAGCTTCTGTCACCCCACGCACCACTACCCAGCCGTACGGTTTATTAGACAAGTGAAGCGACTAACTTGCAGATAACAAGGAAATATTACAACAACAACGACAGTAACAAAAATAACAGCACTAAGAATAGCTGGCAACAACAAGTAGTGGCTTGTTGCTTCAACAAGCCAACTGTCCCAAGGCACTGTGCGTCAAAGTCTGAACGCAAGAGCGACCGCAGTAGGCGGGAGAAGCAGGGAGGCCGTCAAGGCGTAGCAGCAGGGTGCCAAAATTAAACTGAATAAAATGTCCGCAGGATATGAGAAGTGAAATGATATAAAATGTTCATGTTCATGTTCAGGAGTTTTATGAAATATTACGCTTGGCGGTTCCCGATTCGAGCTCGCTGCCATTATTGATGCTACTGTCACCTTGCTTGAGGCCATAGCAAGTCAAAACCTTTGGGTGGCGCTGCTCCCAATGCTGGCATCTAAATGTTTTGTTGTGCACCGCATTTTGTCTATGCGCGCGGTGTCTCTTCAAGATTGCCACGTCGCGTCTGCTACTGTTCCGCCCGCGTTTGAATCACCCGCATTCTTCTGGCAATGTGAATTTTTATTTATTTGCCATTAGTCTAAAATGTGTGTGTATTGTGCACGCCTTGGCTCGAGTACACAACGATATACTCTTTAAGGACACTAAGGATAAGGACGCACACTTTTGCGTGCCACCTAATGGTTTGCACTTCACACTTTGCGCCAGTGCCAAACTGCTTCAAGCAAACGCTGAAAAATGGCAACAGCCGTAAATAAACTTTGTCAGTAAATTTTTATGACTTCGGTGTATTTAATGTTGTTGTTGAACTTTATGTATTTTGCGCGCACTTTATGGCGGATTATTGAATTTTTATAACCTGCCACACGGTGCGCCGTAGATGCAACCAGCCACAGTTTTCGACTAATACTGCAGTCTGCACTCAGCCGCAGCAACAACAAAAGGAACAGCAACAACAGCAACACTAGCAACGGCAGCAACGACACAACAACCAATAGCGATTTACTGTTTTATTTTTATTGTCATTTTGCCGCAATGAAAATCGCATTTTTAGTACTCTTTAACAGTGGTTGTGGTTGTTGTTGTTGTTCAAACAATCGGTCGCTGCCGCTTCCGCTGCTGCAGCATTTGCCATTTGTCGTGCACGCTTTTGCTTTCTCGGCCTCCGTGCACAATGTGTGTGTGTGTGTGTATGTTACTTTTGTTGCATGTTTTCTTCACTGCTGGATCCCTGCCTCGAGCATTCCCTTGCCACTGTTTTTTCTTGACTCCTCGACATTGTCATTGTCTTCTTCTTGTTAAGCGGCAGCTGGCTACATATCGTCGCAGAAGTAGATGCGAGTATTGTTGCTATTTTCGTTGTTGCTGCTTATGTGCATTGTTGTGTGGCTTTCATGCGCCTCCGCTTCCACTTCCGTGAGGCCGTTTCCTTCACTCTGTCCACACCGCACAAATGCGAGTGGGCGGTTAGGCAGTGCTTGGTGTGTGTTGTTGTGTTGGTATGTGTCGCGGCTCGTATGTATGTATGTGTAGTGTCTAAAAATAACTCTTGAAAATCATCTCTTATCCTTGAGCGAGATTTTAGAATGATTTTTATTTCATGTAGGTACTGGCATAATTTTTCCCATCAGCGGTTTTGTATTCTGTACAATATTTCAATTTAATATTCAAAGGATTATGCGAATTTTCTGTACCTGTCGACTTTTGGCTTACGTTTTCCCGCCGGCTGAGTTCACAATGTAAGGTGACCAGTTTTTATGACAAAAGAAATGCTTTGTTATAGAACAACAAAACGAATGTAATTGTGGTGGGAAAGTCTTTGAAGTGTTTTTAATTTTAGTTGTGTTTTTTTTGCAGATTTAAGGCTTTTATATTCGAATTAAAAGTCATGGAGTATTGTGTAAATGTATAATAAAAGTTAGAGACTTGTGTTGCAAATAATAGGTTAGATTAGGAAGGCAGTTTAAGTATGTTCACTTAGGTCAAAGTTCAACCATTGTGCTGCCAAAGCACAGTGATTCGTGCCATAGACTAAAATTTAAAAAATTCATCGTCTCAGAATTTGACGATTGTTGTGTCATTTGAAAGGCAACACTCCAACTAAGATAACCCCAAAAAATCTGTGCTAAAACTGAATTAAAAATAGTATGTGCCATAGCTGCCTCAAGCCGAAACACATGTTTTCTGTTTTTTAGTCTATTGAGCAAAAATCGTAAAAATAAATGGTTAGCAAGAACTTGCTTAAACTTTCAATAAAGATTAAGAATTTTTGTGGGCATTTTTGCTTTTAAACTTTTTTCCAAAATTTGTAAAGCTAAGGTTTCTACTTCACATATAATTTAAAATATTTTTAAAAATTAAAAAAAATCTCAAAATTGCCAAAACTTAGAGGAAAATATCTAAAAAGTATGTGAAAGTATGTTCCTGGATTTTTTTTTATTTTAAGAAGCATTTTTTCTTTTTCGAATAATAAAATTACATCCTCCGACATCTTCCGATCTCAGAAAATAATTCAATTTTAAAAGTGGTTCTATTTTTTGACAAGGTATATTTTATTTATTCCTAAATTGGTAAGATTACCCTTTGCAATTTGAAGGGAACCATTTGTATTTCCTGAAAAGCAATTTCCTGAGTTTTTTATGTAAAGATGTATGAAAAATCGAAAATGTAGCAGAAACGAAGGATAGGAAGACGTATTTTGAACTCACACATATATGTATAACATAAACGAAGTGTATTCGTTTGGGTCTCATCTAATCTCATCTCATCTCATCTCATCTCATCTCATCTCATCTCATCTCATCTCATCTCATCTCATCTCATCTCATCTCATCTCATCTCATCTCATCTCATCTCATCTCATCTCATCTCATCTCATCTCATCTCATCTCATCTCATCTCATCTCATCTCATCTCATCTCATCTCATCTCATCTCATCTCATCTCATATCATCTCATTCCAAAACTATTTGGAATGAATTTTGTGCACTTTTGCTTTTTTTTAACCTATCTTACATGTTGTTAAAATCTTGGCGCACAGTTACTTCTCTTAGGCTTTAAGACGTTATGTTCAGCTTAAGCAAAAATTGTACATGCAAGTATGTAGATGAGCCTATTGAAATATGCACACATGGTCACCCCAACTCAAGTGAATTTCATGAGCAGTATGGTTGCTAATCTAACTCTTTAATGAATTTTCTTGACTTTGATGGAGTTTGTCGTTTATAAACAAGTAGCTCTCGAAAAATACACAAATAGATGTGAATATTATCAAAGAGAAGGGGTAGAGGGGATGATTAATGAGAGCGGGCAGGAGAAGCGCAACTGTAGTTGCCATAGCAACCTGCCATAGCAACAACAGTTCGTGGTTATTGCGCTCAGAGATGCGTGGCTCCAAATTCCGACTACTTAAACTAATTTCAAATAAACAAATCATTTGTTTTGGCTGCTGTGTTCCAAGCACACAATGATAAATATATGAAATTAAAGTAATTAAAGGTGGAAAACTCTTAAACCAAGTGGTCGTAATATCGTAGATTCTTCGATATTGCTACAAAATTACTTATTACATACATTACTTATTGTTTATTATTTCTCCAAATCTCATACAAGTTTAACATTAAATTGAGATTGAGATTAACTTTGAATTGAGATTAACCCTTCGTTGCATGATTTAATTTCCGTAAAGCAAAAACATTTTTGTCATATAAGTCTTGTTGCTTGTTAAGTTTTGAGGGTAAAAATTAAATTTTGTTAAATTTCTGTATCTATGGAAGAAGTTTTGCGAAAAAATTTGTCATATTCTCTGAGAACGCTGCCGCTGAAAGGAAAGTTGGTTTGATCTATATTTTAGAGTTGGCTACTATGGGGATTTGAACCCAGATCGGGCTTGACAGCTGAGCGATGGCAATTGTCATCAATAACCAAAATTATTTTACCAAATCGACCGTTGTTTTTTCGGCTTTTTTGCACAAACTTTCCATTAGTAATCAAATGTTGTAACATAAAAGACACAACTGAAACATGAACGACTCTAAAATGCTAAATGGAATATTTCCCAAATCTATGAAAAGTCAACATTGCATATATGCAGCCAAGGGTTTTAAACCAAATCTTATTTTTCCATGAATCCTGTAGCTGCGCCTAAATAATCCTGCCATTTTATTTCAAATATTTATTCAAAGCTTTGAAGCAACAGCTTACGATTGTTCATTTCAATAGCAATAAAGGAATTCACATTATATTCAAGAAGAAATCTGCTTTAATTCCCCCTTTGTCTAATGTACTGCAGATTAACAGAAAAAAACAAATATTTCACGTTATGCAAAATTGTTGATATTATTGAGATTTTATAGCCCAAAGCGTAGCACGTTTGACGCATCGAAATTTGCATAGTCTGCGCTTTTACGTGGGTGTCCTTTAATGCTGCGCTTACGCATTGTTTTGTTTTTCTCTTTGATGTCTGTCGTTAATACTGTGCTTAAGTATGTAAGTGTGTTGGAAAACGTGCGTCGGATCAATAGCACTTTGGGTAGCTGACATTCGTGTAGCAACGCATAAAGTCCAAACAACATTTAATTGGGGAGTTATGCTCGGCAAAGCGCAACACATGCAGGCAGACGTGTCTCGCTTTTGATGACTTAACAGATTTAACCTCAGCGTAATTATTCAAAGAAGTAGTCAAATACGATTATGTGCACATTTCAATATTAGTACTGAAAACTCATAACGACGAATTGGATTATATAAAATGTTACAATGTCAGCAAAACGCCCGAAATCTCCTACTCTTTAATATTTGTGAAAGTGAAAACCGAAATTGTGCAGCAGCTGCCTTTCGATTGAGCGCAGCAGAATGTGTGTGTGTGTGAGAAATCTGGACGAGTGCCAGCAAGTTCAGCCAACGTAAGCTGCACATTTTTTCTATTTTCTGATTCGCTACAGTGGCTGTGCGCACCGCCTGTGGGCTGGGAATATGCAAAATTCCACAGTGAAAACCACTGTCAGACATTTGTTCATAAACATGGAATTGCACTTTTGTGTGGTGTTTTCTTAGAGACAATCATGAAATGTTAAATACTTAAATACAAAAATATGATGAGAGTATGAAAAGAGATTTAGAAGATTTAGGTTTTGGTTAATCATGGTCTGCTGAATTGAAATCCCCATTTTATTTTTTCTTAAACTTTTGTAGTTTGGCAATGCCTGAGACTTAAATTTACAATTTTCGTAATTTTTGAAAAGCTATAGCACCAAGTGTGTTGGCTAGATTTGTCAGATTTTACTTTTAATCAGTTACGTCAACATTGATTATTGCAAAGAGTAACAGAAATTGTCTTAGGATCCTTTAGTTTTGCAATAAAAATGATAAGAATAGATGTATGTTTTGCATTTGTGTATTTTTTTTTCAATTTTTCATGCTGATTGCATACTTTTAGGGAAGAATAAAATAAATTTTGTCGAAAAATAGGTGTTAGGACCACTTTTTAAATTGAATTATTTTCTGAGATCGGAAGATATCGGAGCTTGTAATCACTTAGGAGCGGCGCAAGCACAATAAAAATGACTTGCAAGCCATCGCTGTGCTTTCAAATACTGTCACTCTTCTTCACTTTCACTACAAATTTGATATTCATACGAATACTGCACGAAACGACAATAGAACTTCAAGCACCTTGAAGTATAGAACAACATTGAAGTAGAACAACATTGAAGTAGAACAACACTGAAGTAGAACAACACTGAAGTAGAACAATACTGCAGTGGAACAACACGGAAGTAGAACAACACGGAAGTAGAACAACACTGAAGTGAAGTACTGAAGTAGAACATTTTCAAGAATACGGTGTTTTGTTTTGAACGATCAGAGTAGCTGATGTTTGTTTTTGGTATTTTGTATTGAATCTGGGCATTTCAAGCACTACAACAACATTAATATAAAAACTATGCAGGTTTAAAACATGTTTTTTCGATATTTATTTAAGTCTGTCTCACTCGGTGTGAAGTAGAAGTTCTGTTTCACTCAGTGTCAAGTAGAAGTTCTGTTTCATTCGGTGTGAAGTAGAAGTTCTGCTTCACTCGGTGTGACGTAGAAGTTCTACTTCACTCGGTGTGCGTGCTGTAATTTGCCGTTACTTAACGTCACTATAGCTTTCTGTTTTGATGTGAAGTAGAAATTCTACATCACTCGGTGTGAAGTAGAAGTTCTACTTAACTCGGTGTGCTTGCTGTGATTTACCATTACTTAACCTCATTATAGCTTTCTGTTTTGATGTTTTGCTTCACAACAGAACACAAACATTGTCGCTGCTGTAGCGAAAAGGTTATCGAATGATGCAGTGCTTGCTTTATTGCGGAATAGAACTATTGAGCATTTTAATTCGCTTTCAACGCGACACTGAAGTACAGTACTTGACAGTACTGTGCAGTAGTGAAGTGTGCTCAATAGAAAGTTTTGTGCAGCTCTTTAGTAATTACATTAAACGACAAAGAAAGAATGCTTTTTTAAACATAAAAGATCCAGGAACATACTTTTACATACTTTTTAGATATTTTCCTCTTAGTTTTGGCAATTTTCAGATTTTTAATTTAGAAAAATATTTTAAATTAAAAATGAAGTAAAAGCCTAAGCTTTGCAACTTTTGCGAAAACATTGAAAGCGAAAATGGTCACATTATTTCTTAATCTATATTGAAAGTTTTAGAAACTTCTTGGTATCCATGTATTTTTTTTACAAATTTTTTTAATTTGATTACTCAGCAGACTAAAAAACAGAAAATATGTGTTTACCTTTTTTATTAAAAAAGTTTCAACTTTGAGCCGCTTTTGCACAGACACTAATTAATTTTTAACACCGATTTTTGGGGGTTTTCTTAGTTAGAGTTTTATTACGTTTCAAAAAACATCAAACTCGTTAAATTCTGAGACGACTATCTGAATTTTGTCTATAGATCGAATCACTGTGCATTCCTTTGAACTAATGTGTGGCCACTTGCACATTGAATTAAATATAAATACAATCTGTTAATCAATCAATTAACCCTTAGTTGCTCTACTTCCTCTGAATGAGTGAATAACTCACTTACAGCGCATTTTGTTGTCTTGTTTGCCAGCATCAAATTTCAGGTCATTTTATTTTGATGTGAAAATTGCGCATCGTATGAGTGGCTGCATTTTTCATCTTTCTATATGACTGTAATTTTTTCTGTAAATCTTGCACCACTCAAAAGAGAAGAACTTTCAAAAGCACAATGAGCCCATTAAGTTGAGTGCAATAAAAACCAAAAATAAAAATCTCAAAAAGGCATTGCGGTGTGTTTGCCTTAAAATTATTTGAGTATTGCAATTTTTACCTAAAACTATGCAACAAGGAAGCAAATATTTACTTATTTTCAAAAGGCAAAGCCGCTCTTCGTAGCCGTGTGTTGTGTGTTGTGCGCTGCCAACTTCCGCAAATATTTATTTATGCTGCACTAATTAAAGCTTTAGTTTTTCTATGCCCGCAATATGCAAATAAATTCAATGTGCTCGTCTTGGTTCTCACTTGGGCGCAGCGGCACGAAATAAACATGAAATTCCCATTAATGCTGCGAGCGTTTCGCTTCTTTCTATTTATATTCAATTCACGTGCGTTGTGCGCTCAAATAAATTTCGAGCTCGCCTCGTGGCCGGCAATGATTTTACAAAAATAGTCTCGGCTGCGGTGCGGCTAACGAATCTGCTGGAAAAGGTTGCTTTCGGCTGCTTAATTGAGAGCTGCTGCGCTCTGTTCACTATTGTTGTTGTTGTTTGGTTACTGATTTGCCAACTGTCGATTTTGGCACACATGGTTTTTGTTGTAGCAATTTTTTTGCTTGCGTTGGCAATTAATTTTTCTAATTAATTATTCTTCTAACATATTTTGTTTATTTGTTTTTGTGACAAGAATTTGGTTATGAAACTATTTCATATTATTTATTTGCACTATTTATTCATCTTTTGCACACTTGCGCAGCAGTAAATCGAGCTGCGTGCAAATGTAATGAAGAGCAGTCAATTTAACAGTGTTTGTCTGTTGGCCAAGAAATAAAACGAAAGTGCCCGAAAGTGTTGTGCCAGAAATGAGGATGAAACAGTAAATCTATTTTTGTGGATACAACGTCAAGAGCTGCGCCACATCACCATGTTACGGCGAGTTAGTGAGAGTTGAGGTAAGTTTTTGCACTCGAATTTGTGTGCAAATAAATATTTATTGCTGTAATGTAAGTTGGTCCTTGTCGATGGCGCCGCAAACGGTCGCTTCTTTCTTAACTTATTTTCCCAAAAGGCACTGCAATGCTTTCTGGGCTCAAAGTTATTTTACGGTTGAGGTTTCCGTTTCAAAGAAGTCAATCGAAAGTAAATAAATCAAAAGAATATTGAGTCGGCAAAGGAATATTTGGTTGAATAAGTTTCGGCGGATATCACAAATTGAAAATTAATGGAATTTTACTGACCCGTTCTTTACATTAAAATCCCAAATGCATGAATTTTTTGTGTAATTGTTTAAAAAATAATTAGAGGCGGCTTATGAATTCAATTCAGTTTAAGTTTTACTTTTCTTTAAAAGCTTCAAATTTGGATGTGGATGGAAGGCAACTATGAATCGAATTTGGAAATGCACTATTTATATTAAATTATATAATAATTTTAAATAATTTAATAATTTCAAAACAACATTAAATTGGAGCAACTCGAAGGAAAATTCGTATTAAAAGATTTTAAATAGAAACAACGAAAATAGCTCGTTTCTTTGTGGCTGTTGTTGTTGTTGTACTATGTCAATTTCATGAAACTGTTTGCAAATACTGCAAAAGTTCTATTTCAATGGACAAAGTCATAAAATAGAATAAATGTTTACTTAAGCCGCTTTTCTTTTAGCAATAAAAGATAAAAATCAAATATTAAATAAATCAAATCTTCTTTAAACAAGACATTGCGACAATATTTGTATTTACTTATATAACTTGACAACTTTTACATAAAGACATACATGAAGACAACCACTTTGTGTGAATTTAGCTGCTGTAATTTAAGTTAAACGATTAATTTTTCCGCCAATAAATGTTGGAATAAGTGGTTAGGAACAAAAATATCATGTTGAACAGATTCTCAGTATTTGTAGAATATATTATTTCTTCATAGTTCGGAAATCATTGAATAATTTTCAGTTCACAGAAAATTGCAATAACAATAAGTCATATCATAATAATAAGTCATATTGCCTGATTCGGGGCGTATGAGTAACTTTTATTGTAGCGAAATTAGTAGCGGGTTCCTATGTCGAAACCGAAGCCTCATTAGGATTATTGTGACATGAAAATATGAGTGAACTATGTATTATGTTTCAATCTAACATTCTAATCTTTTGATTTACATCAAAGTTGTATGTAAAGAAGATCGATACTCGAGAACTAACTGACTAAGAAGTGCGTCGTTTAAAATTGTGACATGCAATTTTGTGAATAACTTCGTTAATACAAATTCAAATAAAACTTTCTTTGATCAGGTGATCCAAGAAAACTCTATCGTTGAATAGTTTATCCTCATTTAGAGTATTGATTGAGTATTTAATGATAAAATGGTAATGATAAAATGATGATGAATGACGAAATGATAAAATTAACAAGAAACAATGAAAGCCCTCATGAGGGATATTCCAAAAAAAGTTAGAAACTTTACCCTTGAAAATGTATAATAATTCCCTTTGAACATATATAATAATGTATATGAATTCTAAAATCTTCATAAAAGACATGTTTTACGTAGGCTGCCTTTTATATTTTTTCAATAGGGATGGTCCAGAGAGTTTTCGAAAACTCTGAGATTGCCATTGAAAAGTTTGTCATTTTTTACCATAAACGTGCTAAAACCTTTTGATGATCAAGCGCTATTTGTGTTGTTTAAACTGACTTGAAAAATTCATCTCGGATTTAACTCGTTAACATTTTCGAGCACTAATTTTTAACGATTTCCGATGTGAGTTATCTCAGCAACAGAGCTTCGATCGCCTTCATTCGGCATTTGGTGATGAAGCATCAATCCTCAAGACAATTTATAACTGGTATAACGAATTCAAACATGGTCGCCGTTCGCTCCAGGACGAATTTCGTTAACCCTTTTGCTACAGGTTTTTACTGGGGAAAGTTAAAATTTTAAATTTTACGTCTTAGGCTTCTATGTGGTAATATTAGCAACATTCCATACACATTTTTTTTATTTTTATACTCGGACCCTGTATTTTAGAGTGTTTTTCTATGAGAGAAACCACATCGTTGTGGCTGTAATAATTACTTAAACATACAAATTTTTACGCATAACGAAAATTTGAATATTTCTTCTTTTACTTTAGCCAAAATAAGAAGTAAAGAAGTAACTAAATTGAAAGAAAACGTCAAATTATAAAATGATCTAAAGTTTTCTGCTTCTTCTTCCTTTGCTATGTCAAGATATATCATTAAAAAAACGTGTATACTTCTCTTCTTTAAACTTAAATATTCAGTTTATCAATTTCAGATTTTTCCTAAAGCTTGAAACTATTCTAAGGACCAACAAAAAAATGTATTCTTGCGACCATAGAGAATGCAGACGTCCACAAAGTAGCATGTGCCATATGGCAACAAAATAGCGAAAGGGTTAAGGTCGTCCAAAACCTGTCATTATGCCAGAAACATTCGATGCTGTGTGTAAGATAGAGGCATCCTTCCATCCATCCTCATCTGCCCCATACAGCTCTGACCTAGTACTCAATGACTTCTTTGGATTCCCGCACACCAAAAAAAAAAATTGCCTGGTCAACGATTTTCCATTTTCCAACCATGTTTTGGAGTTGTCTCAATCGGAGTGCAAAAAATTCCTTCGACAATTGGTTTGAGTGCATTCAAAAGTGTATAAATCTTCAAGGAGAACACATTGAAAAGCAATGAAACCATTTTTGATGATAACAAAATGCATTTTCATCCTTTTTGAAAAAATATAAAAGGCAACCCTCGTATAAAACCAAACTTTTAAAAAATTGAACTAGTGGTTGTTGAGATGTTTTAATTTTTCGATGTCACAATTTTCAATGACGCACTCCTTAACCCTTTCAGTCACAATGTCCAATACATTGGACTACAGCCCATACAATTCATACAGAACGGGTTTATTTTCATGTCGCAAAGGGTTAACTAAAACCTCGACTCCAAATCAAGTCAGATGTCAGACTTGATTTGGAGTAAGAATATGAAATAAGATCAGACAACAAATAATAAAACTGCTTGCAAAATGTTTTTCCTTAGCAGTCAGAAATCGAAGCCATTACTGTTTAATTGATACGACTATTTGAAATTAGAACGAATCAATCATTTACCTTATCAGAATTTTATCAATAGAGAACATTTAAAATGAAAACATGTCATTGAAGTAATTAAGGAAAAAACTTAACTTTCTATCAATATAAAAGAAGCATCTGCAACAGACTGCACAGCGAATGTTTATGAAATTATAAAAAGAAATTTCAATTTGTTGTACAACACTCACCTTGTTTCTGCATCAAGCGCCAATGGCTGCTTTAGTTGCTTCAATAACAATTAATGGCAATTTATCTAATTATAACAACTGCACAGCAGAATAGTGCAAACATCTGCGTACCCATGCCCATCAACTCCCACGCTCGCACCACTCACTGCAATGCTGCTTACGTTGATAAGTATGTGTGAGTAGATGTGATGGCGTGTTTTTATTTCGAGCCACTGGCATAGTTGGCTCAAAGCACTAAAAGGTACACTTAGTGCTAACCTTCGATGTAATAGTCAATACCTGCGCCAATAGCGTGAAAGCCAATCTGCCTTTCTGTCGGGCCGCCTTACCCGCCACAACAGTTGCCTGCTGTCCGTAGCCGCGCACCGTGTCGAGTTGTTGGCTTTTGTACATTTTTGCGCGCTCTTTGCCTCGTTGCGGCTTTGCTGGCGCAACACGTCTGCCAACCGACAGTCGACAGTCGACAGCCTGGCAGTCGCGCACAATCTAACATTATATCAATAATAATGACATTGTTATAGTCGTAATAAAATCTAAATTGTTGCGGAAACAGTGAACCCTTTTGTTGCCATTTTGTTCATCATCAATGATTTTTCATTCTCTTTGTTGCCGTTTGTGTCCTTTTTTCAGCGCTGATTTTTTCACTGCATCACATTGATGGTGGCAGCGGAACTTGTGTGCCGTTACGGCTGTTGCGCCCACGCTCGTTCTCCACCTTTTGTTGGTATTGAAAACGTCGCATTTTTATTTAGTTCTCTTCTCGTTGCTTGTTGTTGCTATTGTTGAGCAAATACGAGTACATATGCAACCCTGACAGCAGCGCAGCGTATTGTCGTTGTTGTCTGTCCTTTTTACAGTCGCATTGCCGCAAACCGAGTTCATATCCGGGGCCACGGCTGATTTCTTCTCTTTTTCCGATCGAGTTTATTTTTTTCTTCATTGCAGGTTTTTTCTTCGTTACCGTCGCTGCTGCTACTGCTGCTGCTTGTATGGTATTTATTTTTTCCAATTGAGTGCGCCGAGCGTCAGTGTCAGCATTAATGGCACAGTGGGCGGATAACGGCATTTGCATTTAGTTGCTGGTCAAACATTTTAATAGGGGTACCGGTTAATTCATGCGGTTTTCTAACAGATGGCGTAACTTGATTTTGTGAACAGTGATTCACCTTTCCAAATATGTGTTGGAAAGCTATTGTCATATAGTTTCAGAATAAGTATTCATCATTTAGCTGAAGCGTAAACAACAATAATTTTTTTTTATTCTGAAAATGTCGAATTTTATGCCGAATAAAGTGTTTTTGCGGGGAGTACTTCGTCATTACTTCAATATGAAGAAAAAGGCTGCCGAAAGTCATCGTATTTTGGTGGAAGTGTATGGTGTGCTGAGCGTACGTGCCAGAAGTGGTTTGCACGGTTTAAAAGTTACAATTTTGACTTGGAGGACGATGAACGGCCCGGACAGCCAAAAAAGTTTGAAGATCACGAATTGGAGACATTGCTCGACCAAGATCCATCCCAAATGCAAGAAGAACTTGCAAAATCACTTGGCGTCGCTCAACAAACCATTTCCGATCGTCTAAAAGCAATGGGAATGATTCGGAAGGTAGGCCATTGGGTGCCGTATGAATTTAAGCCAAGAGACGTCGAACGCCGATTTTTCACGTGTGAACAACTGCTTCAACGGCACAAAAGAAAAAGGTTTTTGCATAGAATTGTCACTGGCGATGAAAAATGGGTCCATTACGATAATCCAAAACGTCGAGCAACGTATGGATACCCCGGCCATGCATCATCATCGACGGCCGTTCAGAATATTCATGGCCTGAAGGTTATGCTGTGTATTTGGTGGAACCAGCTGGGTGTGATCTATTATGAGCTGTTGCAACCGAATGAAACGATCACAGGCGAAGTCTACCGACGACAATTGATGCGTTTGAGCCGAGCACTGCGCGAAAAACGGCCGGAATATGAACAAAGGCACAAGGTTGCAAGGTAATTTTGCAACATGACAATGCTCGGCCACATGTTGCACAGGTCGTCAAAACCTACCTTGAAACGCTCAAACGGGATGTCCTACCCCACCCGCCGTATAGACCAGACCTTGCGCCATCCGATTACTATCTCTTCCGATCAATGCAACATGGCCTGGCTGACCAGCACTTCTCCAATTATGAAGAAGTCAAAAATTGGATCAATTCGTGGATAGCGGAAAAGCCGGCCGAATTTTTCCGAAAGGGTATTCGTGAATTGCCAGAAAAATGGGAAAAGTTATAGCTAGCATTTACAACAACAAAAACAATACTTTGAATATTAAAGTTGTAACCATTTTTTCACAGTAAAGCTTCAATTTTCCCAACAAAAACCGCACGAATTAACCGGTACACCTATTAATATCACTCAAGTGCATTCAGATTAGTGTCCGACCGAAACAACTGTTTTAGGCCGAAACCGAATTTTGGTTTTTTTTAATATTCGGCCGAAACCGAACCTTTCTAGTTGAAATAAAAATCACCATATCAAGCATTTTGTTTCGACAAACGAATTTTACTTTAATAACTACAATAAAATGTAAAAAATATTCTAGAAAGTTTCAGTTTCGGCTGTTCGGGCATTTTTTGGCCGAAACCGAATATTCTGTCTGACACTAATTGAGATATTTAGAATTGAATTGTTTGACAAAGACATGTTGGAACAGAGAACAGGACTTAGTTGTCCACGCCTATTCGATCCATGAAGGTGCTACACCAACAACATTGGCGCTCTTTCAAGTTGAAATGTCAGTTAGAGATGTCAGTTGTTGGCAGCTCGACTTTGTTGCAACTTGTCATTCATGTGAAATATGAAAAATGCGCGCACTCAGCTGCATTTGCATTTACAACAAAAACAACAACAACAACAATAACGGTTTATTTAGTTTTGCGCCACTCGAACGCTGTGACTGTCACTGAGTCACGCTAACGTGTTGCAGCTTGTAAGTATGTAGTTGCGCCACTTGATGAGCGTGAGGTGGCAGCGGCGTTGCGGGTGTGTAGCGATGGTGTCCATTCATGCCGTGCACGCATGTCCTCGTCAATACAGGATATGATTGCGCGCTCGACTGGGCCTGAGACTTGAAAGGCCAGCAATTTTACCCCCACCTCCTTCCATTGATTTCCTCTTTGTGCGGTTTGTGACTCTGTGGGCGTTGATGTTTTGCTTTGTCGAATTTTATTTCATTTCATTTCATTGCGTTTCGTTTCATTGCTCGACGCTGATTGAATTCAAATACTAATACAAATAAACGTGCACAAATACTCGAACCAACAACACTGCCATACTTATGGCATTATTATTCGATTGCGTCTATGTTGGCGCTTACACGGCATGAAATTCCTTCATATCCTATCGAACGTATTTTCAGTTCATGTTTCGGCAGTTGCAGCCTTTTCTTCGGTCGGCACCCCGACAACGAATCCGCTTAACTCTCCGCCTTTCCGCACCTCTGCCGCACTGGCTTTATTTAATTTGCTTTTTGTTTTTCCTTTGTATTCGTGTTTTGTTTCATTTGGTTTTTTTTTTGTCATTTTCGCTGGCGCTGTCCATGTCCGTTGAGGTCCCGGGAGAGCGTTTGACTTTATTGTGTTTGGGTCTATTGACACGTTATGATGCGCAGTTATTTGGGTTTTTTCGGTTTTCTTCGCCTCGCCAGTTGTTTTGGCTGTTTGTGCAGTTATCGCGCTGGCGTATTGACGCGTCGGTGTGTGCGTGTGCGCCACTGAATGCCAGCGGGTGTCAAGGGTTTTCTGAATGTCATGGACGAGTGTTTTAATCCAATCACTTCGATTTCAGTTTTGTGTGCTCGACGGCCGCTCGTTGTGTGCTCCACGTGCCCCATCCAAGCGGGATTATGAAATTTTCACACACACACACACTTACAAACACATACTACAGGTTGATGTCTGTATCCATATTTGATTTGATAGTTTTGCCATTTCACTCGACAATTTTGCACAATGCGATTTATATTTTTGAGGGGAGTTTTCTGCAGAGATTGCACACTATTGTGCGCCATGGGCTATGCTGCTGTTGGTCGGTTGGCGGGGCGGACGTGCAGACGTGCGGAAATCTTATGATACTCAGCGTTTTGTTGAAGGCCAGGAACTGGCAAACGGCCATGAAGTCTCGAATTGCCCCAACGTTTGCCATCAAAACGAGCGCAACTTCGACACAAGTGCGGAGCAGGGTTGAAGTTTTTCATTGCATTGTTTACAAATATTCTACAATGCACCACAGATATTGTTCATACACATTCACACTCACACACACACTCACACAAATATGGCCACATAGGGCATTTATTACAAAAATGAGCTTCGTCCCCGCCGGCATTCGCGTATTAAGTATAGAAATGAAAAGCAACATCCTTGTTTGATTGAGTGTTGCTGCCACTCATAAATGATGGATGCGCGATTAATCTTCCGCTGCCCGCTGGTGGTCCTTCGCGCAGCGTGCTTGCCGCTCTTATAACTTGAGCGTTTTTTTATGCGCAAGTTTTCTCCTTTTTTCACATAATCAGCAACTTTTATTTTTTAATGAAGTCAGCTTGAACTTTTCCAATCTACCCGGCGGACTGCTGAGCGGCGCAGAAAAATTATATTTTCTATTGCATGACATGATGGAGTAAATGCCAAAATGATGACTGGATGCGCTCGTGCCGCACTTCGGTCCGCCCGCAACATGGAGCTCGAGTGCGCGTGGTGTCACTGCAGTTGCAATTAACTCGGTTTGTGCGTGGCTGGCAACGATGCGCTTTCTATGGCAGAGCAAAATGTTGATGACATGAGACCAGAGTTGACAAAGCTCATTGCAGCGGCAACATTATCCTGGCACATAGCATTAATTTGGCTTAACTGAAATGTTGATGGCGGTTTCAATTTGTGCACCGAGCAGACACAGTTGAGCGAAGTATCACGCGAATTTAATTATTTTTGCCTCAATATTGACAGCGTGGCAAAATGTTGCACTCAAATTTGATAGTATAGAGATTTTTTAATGTTTAAGCATGTAGGTAGGTGGGGTTGTAGCTAGACAAGGAATCGAACCTTGGGCCTTTGGTATGAGAAGTCAGCGCGCTACCCGTTGGACTATCGATCCCGGCATGTTTAAGTAACTCAAATAACTCAATGTTCCGAGTTATTTGGTCAACTCGTAGTGATAGATTACACAGGGCAACAAATTTCGACTTTTGGTCGGCTTTTCTGGGTTTGACATCAGTTATAGGGTAATTAGGTACCGCTGATTTCGAATCCGGAAACCGTTTTTAAAACGTAGTTTCCGTTTTCGCAAAAAATGGGCGTGCCACTTTTTCGGATTTTCCTTGACTTTTTTCACGTTTGGGATTGTAATTTCTAAACCAATAAACCGGTTGACATGATTTTCACTTTGTGGCATTTACAACACCTCGCGGCTTCTTTTTCAATGTTATTTATTTTAATTTTATTAAGTTTTACAATTCCGCGGCAATTTGGCCTCAAAGTCGGAAAATATGGAATTTCAACGCGTTTTCTTTGATGTTGAAAAACATGCACCTTTTTCGTAAATCAATTATCGAGTTATGTATTACACAAGTTTTTTTGGCGTAAGTCACATTCTCATCGAAATAATAGCAAAAATGTATCATAGTCATTTTCATTCGGGCATTTTTTAGCCGAAACTGAAACCACTTATTTGGGCCGAAGCCGAATATTCGGTCGGACACTAATTAACAGTAACTGAGAGTCGATTCCTTGCATCTTTCTATCTCACTGTCTCTATCTTCACTTTCAAAAGTCATAAAATATGTAATTGAAGACATTTCTTCTTGTTTGTTTCTTAACTTGATTTTACTATTTGTAATTTTATAATTGAAAATAGAAATTCAGAAACCATATAGCAAACGAAATAATCAAATTCAAACATTCATAATGTCACTTGCAGTACATTGAAATCCATTTCTTTGTTAGCGCACAGTTTAAACTAAAGAGCGGCGCAAGCACTATAAAAATGACTTGCAAGAATGACAAAAAATGACTGTGCTCTCAAATACTGTCGCTCTTCTTCACTTTCACTACAAAACAAGCACTGCAATGAAGAAAGTTTTTGATATTCATACGAATACTGCACGAAACGACAATACAACTTCAAGCACCTTGAAGTATAGAACAACACTGAAGTAGAACAACATTGAAGTAGAACAACACTGAAGTAGAACAACACTGAAGTAGAACAATACTGCAGTGGAACAACACGGAAGTAGAACAACACTGAATTAGAACAACACTGAAGTGAAGCACTGAAGTAGAACGTTTTCAAGCATACGGTGTTTTGTTTTGCACGATCGGAGTAGCTGATGTTTGTTTTTGGTATTTTGTATGGAATCTGGGCTTCATTTCAAGCATTACAGCAACATTAATGTAAAAAAAACGCAGGTATAAAACATGTTTTTTCGATATTTATTTAAGACTGTTTCACTCGTTGTGAAGTAGAAGTTCTGCTTCACTCGGTATGAAGTAGAAGTTCTGTTTCACTTGGTGTGAAGTAAAAGTTATACTTCACTCGGTGTACTTGCTGTGATTTACCGGTTCTTAACCTCATTATAGCTTTCTGTTTTGATGTTTTGCTTTACAACAGAACACAAGCACTGTCGATGCTGTAGCGAAAAGGTTTACGAATGATGCAGTGCTTGCTTTGTTGCAGAATTGAACTATTGAGCATTTGAATTCGCTGTCAACGCGACACTGAAGTACAGTACTTGACAGTACTGTGCAGTAGTGAAGTGTGCCCAATAGAAGCTTTTGTGCAGGCCTTTAGTTTAAACATCATAAGGTCACGCCTGAATGTATGCTTTAATATTATTCAACATGCAAGCAATAATACATGAAAGAGCATCTTTCGTCGACTACTTCTACACTGAAATAAATTTCCATTAGTTGGTTTCAGCAGCAACATTTGAACAAACAACACGGTCGCTTCATTCCGTTTGAATAAGTACAAAATTCGTTCGTTTCTGTCATAACTAATAGGGTCAAAATCAAAGATTAACCCATTGAGTAGTCAAAGGAAACCATAATATGGCAAATGAAAAACGCCTACATTAACAATACAAAATATTTGGACGAAACGTGCAACGATTTTATCGCAGGAAAATCAAACTTGGGCATGTGGAAAAGTCATTTGACCGCTATTGCTGGGTTTCCTAACTGCCAACCTGTGGTTTTCCTTATAACCAATTATGTGCTCCGTAATTTTTCATGTTCAAATATTAAGTTGAAGAACAAAGTTTTGCTGGAAAATATTTCAATATGGCCCGCAAAAGGCGACATTCTTGTGTGACCACGATGAAAGAAAGTTGAGAAAACAGGCAGCGGTAGTCAATTAATGTTGCCAAGCCATTTATTAGGCAGCAAATTAAAGTCTCTTAATAATAAACGTTTGCTTCAGATTAGATGATAACTACGAAAACAGCAACAACAACAAATGCCATTAAACCAGCAATCGGTGCCCACGTGCTACACAAAATCGAATCCTATTAGCAGGCAGCTCGCTTGCTTTGAAATATTTATCGGCACACATGCAACCGACTACAAACACACTCACACACGCACACACACAGGCGTCACAAACTGGTTGAAACAGAAATACAGATAATATTATATGTGAAGCAGGTCGAGCGGCGAATGAAGATGGCAAATGTTTACCTTTTCATCCATCGAACCAACAACAGCTAAATGCTCATAATTTCCATGTTAACACTCCGATGCCCAACAAGGTCCGTAGGGACCTATGGCGTTTTAAAAGATGCGGCATTTCAATACGGGGGGAGTGATGAGCTTGAGACTTTATGACTTCTATAAATGGAATGTTTAGAAGCTGTTAAAATAGATTTCGGCAAGATTGCATGTATTTTACTACCATAACTATTGCATTGAAGTCATTTAGGGCGTCGATGACCGACAAGGTCCGCAGGGACCTTGTAGGTAGCTCCATGTAATTTGATTTTATTTTTTGTTAGTAAGTATAAATAGTTAGTGCTAAATATCTATAGCAGCACAATTTCAAATAAATCATTGAAATTAAAATACGTACGGTGATTGGGATCAAATTGATATGCCGCCGTACGCGCTTTCATAACTGAGCATGAGTGAACAACAAGCAGTAATGCAGACTTTGGTTAGATATTTGGAAAACAATGAAGAACCTTATTCATTCACCGAGGAGACAAATTACAAAGATTTCTTGCCATACAATGAAACATATGATGCTGAAGTTGAACTGAATGTCACTCTGGCGGTTGAAGCTGACTCCGACGACGATGATCAAACTCCATTATTAGTTTGATAATGGCTGAAGGTATTGCCTAAGTATATACACAAATAATGAAAAACTGAATAAAAATAAAAATAAATATATATAAAAACCCATTACTCTAAAAAAAAATGCCATACTTGCAGCGGCATAGATGCATGAACAGCTAAAGCAAAGTTAGGCAACTAAATGCAATTATTTTGTATTGTATACGTTTTTACCTATCTGTCTGTAGTAACAAATACACATGTGTTTACAAAAAAATATACACGAAGCAAAACTTTTTGGCTCTCCAAACACATCTAGACACATTCTGTAACCCTACATTATAAAATTACACATCTTATATGCAATATTACAAAAAAGGTCCCTGGGGACCTTGTTGGGCTTTGACCGTGTAAAAAATTATCGGTTATCGGAGTGTTAATCGAACGGCAAATTGTGTCGAGGGAAAAAGTATCAACAGATATTGCAACAACAAAAGCAACAGCAATAAGATAAATACCAGACAAACACTGTGTACGAAAATCCAAATCTAAACTATTTTATCGCATTCTCCTCGCTACTCGCCACTCGTTCCCGTTCGCCTTCGCGCCGCGCACATTCTCCTTCGGTTGGCAACTACCGAAATCCCGTACAGCATAGTCGTACAGTGCCGTTATTTTTTTATTTTATTCGTTTTTTTCGTCTTCTCTGTTGGACTATAAAAATACCAATTTTCCGCTTGCGGTGCAGCGACGAAAAGTCGACACGTGCACGTAAAGGTGCGCGACGTGTGGCAGCGGAAGCCAGTCAGACTGGGGCAGCCAGTCCGTCAGTCGACCGGCCGGCCGGAGCTGAAGGCAACGAAATATGAAGAACGTGATTTCATGCTAATTGTGTGATAAAATTTTATTTGATCGCCGGTTATTAGGGAAAATTTCTTTCCTTCTTTCTGACAGTCCTTCGCTTGCTTCTTCTTCAACTTTTTGCGACTTTGCACCTTAGCGGACGTTGAGCGATTTTTTTTGGCTCGTTCTCACCTTTGCATGTGGCAGTTGGCTGATGGCACGAAAGTTGGGATTGAATGATTTTTTGTTGTTTGGGGTTGATTTGTTCGGTTGGTTCGGCTGGGGGCGAGAGTCGTTTAATAGCCAACACTATGATTATGGATGGATGCAATTTGGTGTGTGTGCGTGTGTGTGTGTGAGTGATGAAATTGTTGCTGCTGATGAAGATGATAACGGTGCTGGTGTGGCAGCTGTGTACGGTAGTTTTTGTTGGTTGGTGTTGAAATATTTGTTGTTGTATGTAGATGTAGATGTCGATGTTGAAGTCATTGATGTTGTTGTTGTTGTGTTTGCGGTAGCTTTAGGTGTTAATGTTGTTGTTGCGCTTATGTAGGACAAAGTTTTGCCACTCTGGGCGTTTTAGCTGCTCTCCCCCCACTTCGGTTGCCGCAATGTAGTTCAACTGCAATTTTCTGCTTCGTTTAGTTGGGACCAACACAACTGAGTACAATCTACATCCTTCGGGCTGAGTTTGATTTTCGTCCTTTTTGCATGCAGCAGCGGCCAACTTCCGTATTCGAGAGTAGGTTTTTAATGCAAATATGAACTTATATACTATTTTATGTACATATGTGTAAATATGATCAAGAAATTGTTTTTCGCTCCACTCGAGTTAGCACATTTTATTGACCTCACATATAAAATCGATCGATCGAAGTGTAGTCCAATTCAATGAACTCAGCGCTTTCTTCGGTATATGAATGTTTTTAATATAACGCACCCCTGTTTATTTCTTACTGATTGCAGTTAATCGATTTAACTACTTGCGTCTGTCTTTCCATTTGAACAGTTCACCATTTCGCCGCGCCGTAGCCTAGAACTGTTTCAATTTAACTTATTTTCTGTTGTTGTTATCCTTTTTGTGTTGCCTTTCGTTATCGCTTCGGTCGCTTTCAGTGTCTGCATCGTTAATGAGTTACATTAAGGTTAATGAGTTTTCATCCATTACACTGGCAGTTGAATAGTTTGTTGGCTTTGTAAATGGGCTGTGGTTTTTCCCTTTCCTCGACTTTATTTGTTTTAATAAACAACAAATGTTTATTTCATTTGAAGATTTTTTCTAGTGCAACTTTTGTTGTGCGGCAGCTTGTATAACTGTTCATACATAGTTTTTAGGGTATTTGATGCATACATTTGCCATGCAGCCGGGACAGCTCTGACAACCCCCCTTCACCACTTTCCCTAAACTCACCACTGAGACCATCGGCAGCGACATTGTTGCCATTTTATGCGACTTTGCACCCGTTTCTGCTTCACTCGCATTCACACAGCACCGTTGTTGTTGTTCTCCTCTACTCACTAATTTTCATTAAAGCTTTGATCGTTTTGTTTTTTCGGTTTCGTTCGGTCTTTGTTTCCAAACTCTACGCAGTGTGTTTTTCATTGTTGTTTCTAAACTGACTGTGTCCTTGTTGCCTAATGTGGTTGTTGTTATTCCCCCAGCGCTTTGTACTTATTGTTGGTGTGGTTGCTTCTCCAGCTTCCCACCTACATGTACCTCTGTGTTCGTATATCTCGAATTTTATATTACAATGTTCGCATACAAATTGAATTACGTTCACGTGCTTCCACCGGCACTCGCACCATATTTCCCACCATATTGTTGTTGCTATTGTAATGGCAGCGCGCTTTTGTTGTTGTCATTTGTCGTACGTTTGCATGCAATCGGCGGAGCATTGTCTATCTGATGTCGTGTATCCTCTATCCGGCGAAATGATTTACAATGTAAATTGATGTGCAAGCAAGAACCCATTGTGAGCTGTAATAGCTACAACAACAACAGCGACCATGTACAGACTTGTGTACGTCGAGTATGCACAAGAAAAAACCAAACCAAAACGAGAAATAAATAAAGACAATATTATTTACCGTTGCGGCAGGCTTTTCATTTACTTATTTGTCCCACTCGACTCTTCGCCGCCGCCTCGATCCAGGTGCCGCGTGGGGCTCTGGTGTGCAGTAATGTCGCCTGGGTGCGTTGCAGGACGCGCGGGAGTGGCGTGTTACAAATCATTATGTTACCATAAAATCCATATTAATGTGCTACATGCAGCGAGTACGCGTTGACTTTTCGTTTTTTGCTGTTGTTTTTTGTTGGATGCCTATGTTGCGAATATGAATGCGTGCTGCGTAAATGGCCGTTGCCACGACACGATACCCTGGAGTAATGCTGATGGCAAATTGAAAAAGGAACACTCTGACATTAATAAGCTGTGTACATGTAGTGCTGGGTATTTTGGGAATTGTCATTGGCTCGTTATAGATTTCAGGCAGTGGCGTAGGCAGGCAAACTAACGAGGGTATTCGTCACTTTCTTACATCGAAGTGACGTCCATGAGCCTTTAAATTTTCAGTTATTCATTCTCTAAGGATTCAAGGAATTATCAGTTAAAATGAGTTTCAATTCAAGTTAGTTGTAAGCTTTCAAGCTTCTTTTCTAAGCAATGAATAGCTGATTCTCCACTCATCATTACTGAATCGCACTAGAAGTGGAAGGCAGAGGTGGGAAACTTTCGATAGTTCGCAGATTTGATATTTTCGATAGTTTGAGTGAAAATATCGACAATCGGATAAATCAAAATTATTTCATATATATATACACCCAGCAATTTCACTGAAAAATATTTATGTTGAAAGCTTTTACCAAGCTTTTACCTTTTACCTATTTTGATACGTATGCCGGTTGTTCGATATTAAGATTCTGAGTGGCTTGAAGAGCACCACACCTCTTTTCCAATGTCTATGCAATTTACCTGTTTCAATGCCATGAGACTTGTAGTTCCGAAAGTATTTCATAGTAAACATTTTAGTTATATGGACAATGCCGCGCCCCCTTATTCAGCGCCTATTCCATTTTTCTAGTCGAAAGATGAGACTAAGTAGAGAATTCGTTGTTCCATGGGACAATGTTGTACCAAAATTCAATGTCGTAAGTCTTATAAATCCGATGTGAGTTGGATGGGCGGTCTAACGCCCTCTTGTCCATCCACAACAAAGAACATCCAGAAACCTTCTCTTGGACAAATTATCCGTTGGGTCTTAATCGATCAATCGGTCAAATAGTTTCTATTCGTGTAAACATATTTGAATATCACAGCGAGACATCTACGTGGGTGGTCCGATAAGTACTTAGCCTACAAAAGAAAAACGAAAATTTTGGAAGAGTGGCGATTTATTTCTCAACATAGTCTCCTTTCAACTCGATTCACTTGACCCAGCGATGCTCCAACTTCTTTAGCCCGTCTGAAACATACGTTTTCTGGAGGCCTCCGTGGCGGCGATAACCTCGACTCAAATTTCTGCCCGGCGAGTGACTTTTTCAAGTTTGGAAACAAAAAGAAGTCACACGGTGCCAAATCTGAAGAATACGGTGGATGGGGCAGCTGTTCGTAGCCTAATGGGACCAATTTGGCGAATCACCGACCGATGTTGTTCTTTTTCCATTTTTCTAAAATCCGCGGACACGTTCGTTTCGTTCGTTCGTCAAAACAAAACTACAAATCCAATATTTCTGAAATTTTGACAGTAGTCGTCTACGTGGATGTACTACACGATAGTAAATTTCTCTTACGATAGTGGCACCATCGGGCGGTGGGGCTAAGTACTTATCGGACTGCCCACGTATGTCAGCACATTCAGCATAAAATATTCTGAAGGCGTTTATCATCATATCATCACATCATATCATCCAATCACATCACATCACATCACATTACATCACATCACATCACATCATATCACATCACATCACATCACATCACATCACATCACATCACATCACATCACATCACATCACATCACATCACATCACATCACATCACATCACATCACATCACATCACATCACATCACATCACATCACATCACATCACATCACATCACATCACATCACATCACATCACATCACATCACGTAACATCACATCACATCACGTAACATCACATCACGTAACATCACATCACATCACATCACATCACATCACATCACATCACATCACATCACATTACATCACATCACATCACATCATATCACATCACATCACATCACATCACGTAACATCACATCACATCACGTAACATCACATCACGTAACATCACATCACATCACATCACATTACATCACATCACATCACATCATATCACATCACATCACATCACATCACATCACATCACATCACATCACATCACATCACATCACATCACATCACATCACATCACATCACATCACATCACATCACATCACATCACATCACATCACATCACCTCACCACATATCACATCACATCACATCACATCACATCACATCACATCACATCACATCACATCACATCACATCACATCACATCACATCACATCACATCACATCACATCACATCACATCACATCACATCACATCACATCACATCACATCACATCACATCACATCACATCACATCACATCACATCACATCACATCACATCACATCACATCACATCACATCACATCACATCACATCACATCACATCACATCACATCACATCACATCACATCACATCACATCACATCACATCACATCACATCACATCACATCACATCACATCACATCACATCACATCACATCACATCACATCACATCACATCACATCACATCACATCACATCACATCACATCACATCACATCACATCACATCACATCACATCACATCACATCACATCACATCACATCACATCACATTACATCACATCACATCATATCACATCACATCACATCACATCACATCACATCACATCACATCACATCACATCACATCACATCACATCACATCACATCACATCACATCACAGCACATCACATCACATCACATCACATCACATCACATCACATCACATCACATCACATCACATCACATCACATCACATCACATCACATAAATAAAACTTTCGATATTATCGATAATACTATCGACAGTTGTACAGCTCTAGTAGGAGGCTCATTGGGTCATCACTACCACTTCTTCGTTTGATAAGCCTGCACTCTAATGGCTCTAATGGGACTCTAGACCGTTGGCACTCTATCCCAAAAGGTTAGAGTGCTCTTCGGGTTTACTGTCAGTGAGAAAGAAGACGAAATAGAAACGTCAAAACAATTGTGACCGCTTTTTTTAATAACAGAGAATTTTACTCTCGGCCAACCTTGTTTCCAATAAGAAACTTACAAGAAGGCTTTACACACCTTTCATTGCCTTTTTTTTGGCCACATAGTGTGTTTGCGAATTAATCTGCCCGCTGTCCGCCAAACTAACCCAACTCACTGACCTTTGCATTGATTTTATAAGACGTTTTTGTGCATCTTTCACTTCAAAATTGGTTTCTGCTCTTTACCCTTTAAGTCAAGTTCCAGCTTAACAATGATTGATGCCCAGACTCTGCTGCTGAATTATTAATCTATTCATTTACCCAAAATGCCTCGACTAAGCACTGCCAACAGCCGATTTATGCCATTTGCCCGCATTTGCTCCAAATTAGTTGGGTCTGTTGGCGCGCTATCGGCTGTTAATTTATATTCACAGCTCACAGTGTCGGGGATGCATGGGCTGCCAATAAACCCGTCCCGTCCCGACCCGACCCGACTGGGCTGAACGGCTGTTGTGCGGCTGTTACTTGTTTTGCTTTTTAATTAATGCTTGGCATTCGAAAGAGTGCACAGCGAGGATAAAGGATAACTTGTCAGCTGTTATGAATGTTACGCGCTCATCGTTTTAATTTACTTCGAATGGCAACACGAAGAACAACAAAAACAAACACAAACAACGGCAGTAGCAGCGCGACGGAACACACAAATAGCAGCAGTAAAAGGCACAGCGGCGAGGCAGCAATAAGCGTAAAAGCATTAACAATGACAAAAACAAAAAATGAAAAATAACAACAACACAGCACTAACGAAATATTTAGCTAAATGAACGTTTTGCTTTTCGAGTTATGCGTACGCTTTGAAGCAGAAACAGGAAGCGACACAGCGCGGCGCCCGGACGGGGAAGTTGAGCGAAATAGGAAATGAAAGGTAAAAGTGCGCGGCACGAGAGCGAGCGGCAAACGGGTGGAGCGGCGGCGCAGGAGTGAAGTGCTTCAGTTGGATAAATAACCGAAAATGGAAAGCCTGACACGTTTTTGTCAACATGGCCGACATTCAGTTTGATTGTGTACATAAATTAATATATATTTTACATATTCTCGGCGCGCCACTTGTTCGAGCCGACATGTTTTCCTTACGTTTATTACAAGTGCCATACTGAACAACTTGTTGGTATAATTTTCATTGGGAGCAATGTTGTTGACCACGCCTTTTTCAAGTCTAATGGCTATAAATTAAAATAATTTATTTTGTAATTTGGTGTGTAGAGTATTTAATGGTGTATTTTGTGTCGGCGTGTGTGCTTGGGTTTGAATTTGTTAGGACAAAAGCTTAACAAAAAATAGTTTGAATGAATGGTTAGTTGAGAAAGTGAAATATTTAAAAATAAAAATAAAACTATTTTGCTATAAAATAACATATTGATTTCAGAAGAATGCAACAAAGAGTGCGAGAAATTACAAAAAATGACATTAGAAAAAAATTATGTTGTAGGAGAGGGAATATAAAAGGAAGCGTTAGTAAGTTTAAAGTTTAAACTGTTTTCGAATGAGGGAAATAATGTGTAGAAGAAGAGAAAAGTGGGCACAAGGAAAATGAATACCAATCATTAAATGCCTCAAATCAGGCTGCAGTGAGGAAAAGTGAAGGGAAGAGGAAGAGTGAAGGGTAAATTCAAAGACGTAATCTATATATATAAAAATGAATCGTGGTCCGTTCGGCTGCTTAAAATTTGAAAATGACTGGACCAACTTGGATACTTCCTTCGGCGGGTTTGGTCGAAATTGTTACGTGAAGGTTTAGGAAAAAAGAAAAGTCGGGTAGACGGGGCGTGGCACCACCAGAATACATTTTTAATACATTAAATTTGGTACAAACTTATTATTTAATCATGTCCTTCGACCGAGGGAAGGAGGTGGGTATTGAACAAGGGGGTGTGGCACCGCCCATACAACTCAAATCTTTTAAATGGAATATAAAATTGTAAGCAGCATTGAAATGTGGTGTACCGTCGTTTCATAGATGTGTCATTCTACTGATGAGATTTGATCGGCGGATTGGTCAAGGGGCGTGGCACATTTCACATCAGTGAAACTTGGTACGAACTTTTCACTTAGTAGCACAATTCGACAAGAAGAAAGTTGTGAGCATTGGACAAGAGGGCGTGGTACCGCCTCCATTTTTATATACATAACTGACCCTAACTGACTGACTGATTGATTGATTGATTCATCATCGTTCAGCCCAAACCGCTGAAGCTACAAACATGAAACTGTAGGTACATCTTGAAAAATTAACCTCCGCTAAGGCGGGATTTTTTTGAAATTTTGGGTGTAAAGGGGACAAACATTTGTTAAGGTGTTGTATGAAAAAAAATTATTTAAGAAACATATTGATTTCGAACTTCCTGAAAATACTCTAAATCAATAATAATTCGACAAGTGTTTTATAATTTTTCGAAAATCAAAATTTTAACTGGACCAATGGGTTAAGATTTCTTTAATGGTAGAAAAAAACATGAACCGATAGGCCTATTGACTTCAAAAATTGTAAAAATACTTTAAATTAAAAAAAATTATACACGCGTTTCTTATTATTTTCAAAATCGAAATCTAACTGGATCAAAGACGGGTTAAAAATATGTATGGAGAAACAAATTTTTTTGAGCATTTTGACTTCAAACTTGGTGAAAGTACTTTAAATGTAAAATAACTCTATACGTGTTTTTCATTTTTTCCGAATATTAAAATCGGACGGGGTCAACGACCGGTTAAAAGTTTATGTAGATAAACTGTAAAAAAACATGAATTAATGGGGCCAATGACTTCAAACTTTGTGAAAGTACTCTAAGTGAGAAATAATTTGACATGTGTTTTTCACTTTTTTGAAATCAAAGTCTAACGGGGTCAACAATGGGTTAACAGTTTCTATAGAGAAACATTGGTCCTTTTGACTTCAAACTTAGACAAAAAGCACTTCAATCGGGAAATAATTAAAAAGTGCTTTTCATATTTTTGAAAATCGAAATCTACCGTGGTAAACTAAGGGTTAAGAATTTGTTTAGAGTAAATGTGAAAACTCATGATTTAAAGTGCATTTCGACTTCAGAGTTTTTAGAAACCCTGGATATCAAAGATAATAGACATATGTTTTTTTTTAAACCAAAATCTGACGGGGTCAACAATGCGTTCAAAATTTGTATCGGGTGAAACATGAGAGCTTGCGTGCGAAGTCGCGGGGCCCAGCTAGTGAGAGTGTAGAAAGTTAAATAATCAAATAAAAAACAGAGACGGTGAAACAACTAATTTAGAGGAGAGAAATTGAAGAGCATAAACTAAAGAAAATGCAGAAAAAAGCAGTACCCCCAACAAGGATGCAGAACACAGAGATCGAAAATTAGCAGAGTATTATTTACCACCACAACTTGAACAACGAAAAGCAAACAAATGTGAGGAAAGATATTTAAACGAAAAGCAAAAATAAAGCCAAAAACGTATTTGCACATTTCTTTTCAAACATGCATCGTGTGTACATAAGATAAATAAAAAGTTGTTCAAATCACTTAACAAAACAATTCTTCATTGCAACATTCGTGTGGTTTAGGTTTTCAAAATACCCCCATTGCACCCTGTATGTATGCAAATGTCGTGTGTTTACACATGTGGGCCTCCAACTTAAGTGTCAAATACCAGATGCCGCCACTCTGCGTTTTATTTTTAATTTCGCTGTTTACTCGTGCATTTATTTGTGCTGTTGTTGTTGTTGTTGGCCTTAATGCGAATGCGTATGGCCACGTGCGCGCGTATTAGTGTATTCTTTCAATTTTGCATACATGTGTGTGTATGTCTCCTTGCAAATTATTTCATGCTTTAGCTGGTTGATGTGTGGCAACAACGGACGCGAACAATGTTAGGCAAATGCTTAACAATGTGAAATAATATTAAATATTTACCGACATTTGCATACACTGTGGCCATTACTACCTACAGCACACACACACACACACACATGTGGCGCCCAACCACGTTGTTGTGGTGTGGCGACTATCCTTGCGCGTATAACGAACGACATTTGTTTGTGCTGGCAAGTAAATTATGAATTCCAACAATTGGAGGACTCTGCGCATAAAAATAAACTTGCCACAGCTGCCACTACTAACCGCCACCCGCCTACAACAACGCTCGTTGTCGCTGCTCGTTGCCACTCCTCCGTCTGGCGGTGAACCATATTAAAAAAAAACGCTAAACCCCTAAAAATAAAGCAACAAGAACGAACGGCAGCGAAATAAAATGAAATTTCGACTAAAGCGCTTGAGTGGCAATATTTTTCTCAATTGGCTCAAAGTAGGCAGCAATTGTTGAAATGTAATTATGAGAAGTGCAGTCCACGGCACCACGCACGAGCGCCTCGAAAAATAAGAATAACAACGACAACGAGAAAGTCGCATGAAGACAATCGGTGCGCGTAGGAAAAAGGTCAAAGTGACTTGGCGGCAGTGTTGCCGCTGAATTATGCAATGCAGCGGGCACAGAGAAACAACACTGCGGGCATGAATCAGTCCAATGAGTAGCCAGCAGTGACCCACGGCTCAATACGCGCCCAAAAGCATATTCGACACAATGGCGGCGGCAAACAAGTGGCCAACATACGCGCGTCGGCGTTCAAATGAATTATTCGGTTCAATTTCACGTATTTTTTGCCGTTTCAGCAGTAAATTTCATTCGTTCATTACATGCGTTTCGGTAGGTATTTTACGTGTTTTATGTTTGAAAATTACAGGCAATTTAAAATGTAAATAAGCGTAAGGCAGCATTCATTGCAGGCGCGCAGCATGTGTGTCGGTGCGTGTGGGCGTTCGGTACGCGGCTCGAATGTTATGCTGCGCCAGCGAAATGAATGAATGCCGCGGCAGTGAGGACAGCGCGCAGGCGGGGGCTGAGGACTCGCGCTGCGGTGTGCGCCAGTGACGCCACAAGGCCATTTGTAATTCCCAGCGCACGCCGTACAGACGCACTGCGGCTGTCGTTGTTTTACTTCCGCTGCTCGCTGGCTGGATGGCTTCGCATTTGGCTTATTGTACGTTTGCGCTTCACTTGTTATTGCTTCTGCTGCTGCCGCGCACTTCTGTGCATGGCTTTGTGTTTCGTTTTCTTTGGCTTATGGCTTATGGCTTGTGGAGGCGAGGCATTGTAAAATTGACCACTTTTCGCCCTGAACGCGCGGACTCGGCATGTTACGTGTTGTGTTTTTTTTTTTTGGCCCACAATTTCCCGAAGCGCACAGTTGGCATGAATTTGTTTGTTTGTTCGTTTGTTTGCTGTGCGCCTCTAGACTCATTTTTCATATTTTTTGAGCTGCCTGCTGTTGCGTAAATATTAGCCAATTAGGGCTAATTCGATTTTCAGCACAAACCAAATTTACATTTCTATTATACATGAACATTACGTGCCAGTGATGCTGGAGCAAGCAATTTTCGTAAAAAAGAAAACATGTTGAAACGAAACAGTGAGCGACAGTAATGAATGGCTTTGAATTATGCGTTTACGGAAATTAATGTCGTGTATCAATAAAGTTATCACATTTCACATTTCACAAATTGCATGTGCCGAGTGCTGCGCTGCGAGCATTAATAAACCTACGATTACATTTGGGTTTTTGGAAATTATGAAAGAAACCAATGAAAGTTGATATTTAAATGCTGAAATTCATGTTAAAAAAAAGCCAATAGAGCCAATGCTTCTTCGCAGCCACCATCTGTTGCGCATCTGACACTAAACGTTGTTTTTTTTTTGTTTTTTTGGCGTTCTGCTTTGGAAATGTGCTGCCGCACTGTTATTAGAAAATCCCTTGGATTTTTTTTAATGCTGCAATTTATTATCTGCTGTTAAATTCGCCTGAACATTTTTATAGAAGCTTAGAGTTCTAAAACATATATATCAGTAAGTTTATTAGAATTTAAAACTATTAACTGTTGTACACTTTCTGACGCAATAAGATGTTGTTTTAGCACAACAATTTATAAACTTTTGTAATATTACTCATACGCCCTGTCGGCCTCACAATGAAGATGGTACTGGCATTTGTAAATGCTACATTCAATACAAAAAAAGTTTGTATTCCGAAATTTCAGCATGATGCAAGAAATACTAAACATACTAAATGATATTCTTCGTATTCGTAAAAAGCTTGAGTCGTGATGCCACTTCGATCTAATATTAAAACTGGGTTATTTGAGCTTCTAAGGATTTTTAAGATCTTTTTTAAAACAAACACGAAACAGACATTTGACTGTGACTAATTTATTTTGGGCGAAAGTATAGAAGTTGATAGAATTTTAAACTTTATACTGGTATTATTTTTTATTGTTGTATGGAAATTCTTAGTAGTTCTTGATAATATTCAAAATGGGGAGGTGAATGGATTTAGTTTAGATAATACATTTTGGCTTTTGCTTCGTTTACATCCAAAAGTTGATAACCTCACAACTTTGTTTTTTAGGAAAGGCGCCCTCTGGTGGCGAATATTTTAACTTTAATAAATTTTGTATTTTTTGGATTCTAGAATGTTGCCGATTACTAAATTAATCATTCAAATCGATCCAGTAGTTTCCGAGATACGATGTTTCAACCTGGGTGCAATGGGAATCCATTTAATAAAAACGATCGAGTCCGACCGATTAATCGGCATCGGCATCGGCCAAAAAATAAGTATCGGCATCGGCATCGGAATCGGCCTTTTTTGGCCGATGCCACACCGGCCGTTTTTGGTCGATGATGCAAAGGCCTATTTTTCTGATTTCATTTTTTGTACCAACGGTTTCTTACACCCCTTTTCAGTAATGTATTTTTAGATACTGTTTGTTGTTGAGAGTACAAAGTTTAATAAAAAAATCGTAATTTTAAGTTAAATAAAAAAATGAATTCGTATGCAATATTTACGTCTAGTTTTGTTTCTCTCTCAGCGGATAAATGTGATTTATTAGTTTTTTAATACATGTTAATATATTAGAATTCTGAATTCTCTTATTATTTTATTTAGTTTTTAATTCTTTCTTTTCTCGTTATTTTCTGATGAATATTACAAGAATATGTAATAGTTTCTTTTGTTATTTTATAAAATAGACTGTGTTTTTGATTGAATTCATTCGTGTTATTTTTTCTATGTAATCGGTATCGGCATCGGCATCGGCCGATTTTCGCCCTTTCGGCCGATTAATCGGCATCGGCATCGGCCAAAAAATGTGGTATCGGTCGGACTCTAAAAAACGATCATTTTGTATTGAAGCCCCATTAAGGGCTGGAGATAGGGGTAGGTTCGTTCCAAAGAAATATTAAGAATGAATTCTCCTTTTTCCTTAAGAAGAATTAGCAGATCTGACTCATAGATTTTAACCATCTAAGAGCCATTTCTCAGCAGCTGTGAAGCAATTTGTTGAATTTTCAAGTACTTTTGTGAGCTTTGACCTTGATTCGACGCCATTTAATCCCATTCTAGCCCCCAATTTTTTGGTTCACACACGTTTCCATTAAACCGCATAAAATGAACCTCTCATTTGAAGCATCGATATTGAGAAATCGTACACTCAATATAACAAAAATATCTTAACGAGATTTCAGAGAATATAGAGTGCACCTTTGCTGGGTGTTTTGGCACAAAGACATAGAAGGAAATTGTATAGACGACTAGCTGGCAAAAGTAGGCACGGAGCTACACAGTATCAATGTCACGAAGGAAGTGGGAATACCATTCTTCATATGGGGCATTCCACCTCAAGTGTTCCCACTTCAAAAACGAAACATTTCCGATTTTGATGATATTTGGTAGAGTTGTTGTACTATCAGAGTACATTGATTGTGGAAAAGGAGGGGCGGATTTATGCACGGGTTGCAGTGATACAGGGGCTTGAATTTTCGCCCTTTATTTCGGACGTCGATTTTAATTAAATTCTCAGTCCAAAAAGCTGTTGCTAACGAAAAAACAACATGCACGTATCTTTCAGTATTTTTTCCGTACTTTCCAAAAAAAAAGTATATAAACAATTTTTTATGAAATTTAATAACATTTTTTTTATTTAAACTTTGTTCATAACATTTTTTCAACAAGAGCCTGTTGGGATTTTTTTCAGAGTTAGCTATAATACAGTTCATTTCCTCCCCTACAAAAGTGTATATGGTATTTTATGGGCAAAGTTGAGTTTCTTGTTTTTTTGAAGCACCAAACCCAACGCGTTTACCGCGCCCGATGCGCGACTCAGCCGTGGTACATTTTACTTGTGTCGCGCGCGGTAGACACTTTGGGTTTGGAGCCTCAAAAAGAGAAGAAATTCAACTTTGCCCATAAAATACTATATATACTTTTTTGTAGGGGAGGGAATGAACCGTATTATAAGGTAAGTTTGAAAAAAATCCGAACAGGCTCTTGTTAAAAAAATTTTATTAACAAAGTTTAAATTTAAAAAAATGTTATTAAATTTCATGGAAAATTGTTTATATGTATATTTTTTTTTGGAAAGTACGGAAAAAATACATAAGGATACGTGTTCTTTGCTTTCCATTATCAACAAATCTTCGGGCTTACAATTTTAAATAAAAAATGTTTCGTTTTTGAGGTGGGAACACTTGAGGTGGAATGCCCCATATGTAAACTAATTATCAAAACTTTATACTTAAAAGAAGTAAACACCAGATGGCTCAATGAACAAACAAACCAAAGCAAATTGAGGGAGTTGATACCACTAAACAAACTCTCCATGGGGATTGCTGCCGTTACTTGGGCAGGTGGATACTTCTGTGTTTTCTCCGATATCTGCCCTGTACATGTATATTGAAAGGTTGACCCAAAAGGAAATTGAGTCGTCATGGCGCACCAGGACCGACTGCGGCACCTGTCGGGCACTGTGGCCCTCCCTCTCCTTGACGAAAACACGATTCGTACCGTCCCTGAGTCGTACCTCTATTCGACAGCTCGTTGGAGTCATCACCGGACACTGCGCTATTGGATCTATGCTTACCAAATGGCGCCTCTCGTCCGGTGATGTCTCCCGTAGCTGTGGAGATGAACAAGAAGTAGAAATGGTACAACACTTCCTGTGCCACTGCCCGGCTTTGCAGGAACGCAGACTCCGCACCTTGGGGTCAAGGTTCCTGACAGACCTGGCTTGCGCGGCGAAAGTCGAAATCTCGAATCTGCTCTCCTTCATTAAGAGGTCGAACTGGTTTCCCCTTGACTGAGACTATTGGTTGGCTCCAGAACACCATACGAAGGGATTCACAATGGGCCATTGTGGCCTCCGAGTGGAAGTGCGTTCCTGCCGCACACACCCTTCCCTACCTAACCTAATCTAACCTACTTGGGCAGCTACTTCATGCACAGCTTAGCAGAGAGAACTAGAGAGAACATACTTAAGCAACATATACATATTTCTGTGGTCAAAAGCAATAACCGCCTAAGTCGAAAATTACTGTTTCGAGCAATCTCGCTTTAAAGTTTTAGCGCATAGTGTGTTCGTTATGGGAATTGCTAATAGGTTTTTATTAATAACTTCTTTTATTTTAAAGTTACAAACTCCCCGATTTTACACAAACGTAGAGCACAGTCAAGGGAACGTGGCGGCATCCATAACTCAATTTCTTCTTAAGTCGACTTAAGCGGTTATTGCTTTTGACCACAGATTAATCAGAGCCTTCGAGTGGCATTCATCTGCCAAAAGTGAATAGGTGAAGCTCCCCCCTGTGGTAATACAATGTCCAAAAGGCCTAAGTGATGCCCTAGAGGCCGGAACTACATAGATGAATAGGTATAGCCGATATTATGAGTATTCGCAATGACGTGTAGGCCGCGCTTAGTTAACAGTTCTGAAAAAAATGTCATTATTTCCAGTAGCTTGGAGGTGGACGACAGTTGGACGAAATCGATTTTTTTCTATCTTTTATTATTGGTTTAGTTAGAATTTAAACCAATGCACGTCAAACTCGCGATCCAAAGCATTCATCCTGCGCCATGGTTGGCGGTTAACTGAAATAAATGAAATAGTTGATCGTGCAGTTTGAATACTAATTCGTGCAGAATATTTAAGAAATGCCAACATATATGAACAATTTCACAAGAATCTTTTTTCTATGCAAAAGATGTCCATCAGTGGTGGATTTAGGGGGAGGGGGTTTGGGGGTTGAAACCCCTCCGAAATATTAGCATCGAGTTTAAAACTACATATAAATTAAAAGGCATTTTTGGAATTTTATAAATATTAAAGAATTACTTTTTAAAATCCCTTCCAAAATATTTTGCTGAATCCGCCCCTGATACCCATAAATAAATTGAATTACTTGCAAATTGTCAGTATTTGACTTTGCCCTTTGTAAGTATTCGATATTGCTTTGAATAGCCATTTCAATTTGCATTGCACTCAAAACACTCACACACACACACACACACACAAACACTCACACACACACACACAAAAGCCAATTTATTCTTGCTGACAATGTAAATTTTTCTGGTGGTAAACCTCAACTCGACGCATTGAAGTGGGTTGCTTCTGTTTTCCATTCGGCATGCTGCCGCTGACCACAGCCGCCACAGTTACTTGGATTTTGATTTTTTATTTGTGGCATTCTTGTTTCGATACAATTTGTTTAGCTTGAAATGGGCACTTATATGGCTTTTGTGCCGCTTTCATTTGTGATGAGTTTTACTAATTCAATGTTGATGCATAAAATCCGATGAGAGTGGCAAGAAATGAATAAAGTGGTGTGCTCGCTTAGCCGCAGATTCAATTGTGCGGCAGCAACGGCAACAAACAGTAAAAGCAGCCCCTAATCAAATTCAAATATAAATACACGAGCGCACACAGCGCACCGAACACATGCTGTCGCCGCCTGAGTGGACAAACACTAAAGTTTGTGCTTCCACTCAACTTGAGCTGGCGCCAGGGTACACCGGGGCGTATGAGTGATGCACAGCCAAGGCGGCGCAGTGTGCAGCTTCTTAGCAAGAACAAATCTCCTTTGCAAATCCCTCGGTTCGGCGGATGCTCCGGCTTCGAAAGGTTACAGCAACAACAACAGCAACAGCGGCGCTTCATAAGCGTTCTATAAATCAGTTGAACTGCCGTTGCTGCCATTGTCGTTGCGGTTGAAACATTGGCAAATAGGAGTGGCCTGGCCCCAGGAACAGGAAAACCAGAAAACACAAACAACGCTGATGAAGGCAACGGCAGCGCGTTTTATTGATTTAAGACAGCGCTTCGAAGCTTAACTGGCCGCATGTGGCAAAGAGGCGGCGACGACGGCAACAGCCATGCAGCAACCGCACGAAACTCATTTCCCCCTGAGGCGTCGGCGTCGGTGTAGAGTGCGCTTCGAGAGGTCTTGTCTTTGGCGCAAGTGGCAGCCTGTCGAAATGTGCACATGTTTGTGTGTGCACATTTATTTGAGCGCGGTGCCGCGATTGTTGCTTGTTTCTGGTTTCTTGTTTCCTAAAATTAATAAGGTTTTTTTTGTGTATTGTGAAATTGAGTTGAGATGCTTAGAAATGTGCCAGCCAGGAATAGATGCTACCACCTTCTGCCGTTTTGCATTACTTACGGCTTTCACGCACAGCTTGAAACCCTATCTTCCGGCCGCATGGAGCTGACTGGTTTGCATATGCAAGTTGCCTATCTGCTGCTCTCCATTTTGACATTTGCCTGAAGAGGCCTCCTGCCAGTAGGCAGATTGATGTGAGTATTTGCATACATCATCAAATTTAAATAATGAAAGACATACTGGCAAATACAAGCGCATCCACTTAGATGGCCACGTATGCATGCATGGCTCAGGTGCGTAGCTGTAAAGGGGTAGTGTGAGGAATTGGAGTTGTTCTATGAATGCATTGCAGCATTTAAAGTTGGGGGTAAGTGCTCAAAACTAGTAAAAATAGGAACTTGAAGACGGCATACAGCTGGCTGGACAGATGGACAGCCCTAAAGCGTGGACGCTGCAGGAATTAGTTGCAGGTGCAGTTGAAAAAGTAGCAAAATAGGCGAAAATCAATTGGAGTGGTTGCTGGAAAAATGTGAAAGACAGTTTGATAGGTGAGGTAAATCTTTATTGGTTGCTTGGTTAAATCACCTTCTCTGACTTGCTCTCTCTCTTTAAGGTGAAAACAACTAGGCTCTCCTTTCTTCGACAACTTGGATGACCTTAGATCATTTCTTCCTTGTGGTATCACAATGGGTCCTTTTTGCGGCCTAAATGTGTCTTTCGGCAAGTCGTCGCCTTTCGAAACTGAGTTTAATTATGAAATCCAAAATACTCTTATTAGAAATGTTCCCATGCCATGAAAGTTGGGGATAGAAAATTATGTTGGATGCTCACAAATTTCTTAAGTCATTCTTTTATCCGGGGACACAGAATTCGAAAAAAATAGTTTGCATGGATCATAAAATCTGAATAATTGTTTTGAGAGACATTAAAAAGTTGTTGGGACGTATTATCCCAGTAGTCCCGAAAGGGTTAATCTAACCTAACCTATTGGTTGATACTAATGTCCTGCATGAATATATTCATTTTAGCGACTACACTACTGTACATACTGTACGGGTACTTCGTATTCGAAGAATGTGTACAACGAAACGAATAGAAACGAGAACCAGCGAGCGTCGCTTCTCGTTTCTATTCGTATTCGGTGAATAGCGAACACTGCAGTGTTCGTATTCGGTAATCGAGAACTTTGCGAATGGTTCATCGAATATTTTTATGCGCAGTATGTCACTTTTTCATGTGTATACTTGTGGTGTGGTTGAAGTGGCTTATTAGTTAATACGCAAAATGGAAATTATTGAAGAAAGTAACATAACAAACAAATAAATATTAATATACAGCATAAATATTTCTAAATAATCTTAGGAATAATAAAGCAAGTATATTCGAATATTCAAGCAGTTTGTACTATTATTCGAATGCTTTTGTCCTCGTTTTCCCGCTTCGAGCGAATATGAATAAATAGTGTACGTCTACTCGTTTCTGTTCGGAGCTTACCCGTACTCGAAGAGAGCTGTACTCGTATTCATTCGGACTGGTCCACAGAGATGAAGTGAAGTATTCTATTCAAAAGCATTTGAATATTTGTTGAAAGAATAAAGGATGTAGAAATGAAAATCTGAGTACGCAGTATTACTATGTTTGGTCTCTAGTTTCACGCTCATATAGTTTTTTTTTTCCGGTGTGAAACAATTTTTTAATTTTTGTCCCACTGTGCTATTATAGGTGACATCTCTTACATACTAAACAGTCTCAATGCAGCATTTTTTCCTCAACTACTTATAACTTTTGGGTCTATGTTCCTCAATGGAATTGCACAAACTTATACTTAACTATAAATTAGGTTCAAATCAGGTGTCCACATAATTTATTTCCTTAGAGATTCAACTCAATGCTTTGCATTTGTAGGCAAATCATTAGGGATTTATGTATCAATGAACACAGTATGAATATTGATTCATGGCATAGCTTCTTCGTTGTTTCCATATCTCTCTTATCCCTTTTGTAAAATTTTTACCTTTCCCCCAAAGAATTCACGCACGCACCTGGTAAACACTGTCCTCTGTGGCAAAGCAAATGGAATAAAATTGCAAAATAAATATTATTTGAAAATTGATGACTCTCATGATGAGGAAGTGCGCTCTGTGCCTGTGTGTGTGTGTGTGTGTCTGAAAGCCTTGTGGCTAATGAGGATGCAGGATGTGCCTCTTGACTGATGATACTGTTGATGACTTTGTTGGGTTGATGAAATGTTTTATGGCACAAAACACGCAAAATGCGCAACGTCGAGAGCGCACAAAAGGTTTTCTAAAGTTATTTAATGCGGAAAAATGTATCGCACGAGTGCGTGCTTTTGCATTTTAATAAACTGATTTGTTGCGCTAATGTTGCTATTTTTGTATTTTGATTGCAGCACTGTCACATTATGGCTGTCATCATAGTCAACGTACAGCAACAACAATCAGTGGTAATCAGCAAATGCGAGAAATCATCCGACCTGGTCGTATTTCGTTTGCAAAAATGTTAAGGACCAAAGGCTAAAGTTCAACAAGTGTCGAAATGACAGCGCAGCAAACACGCAACGCCTAAAGACTGGACAAAGCGTGTAACGACACACACACATGTGGGTGCACGGAGCGCACTGGCAGTGGCAGCACTGAGCAAGTGTCGCGCGACCTTCGCACAATATGATACCGATGCTAACAACGTCGTCAGCAGCACACATAACAACAGCAACAACAACAACAACAACGAGCACAGTCAGCGCCACAGTGTCTGCCGCTGCTGCCGCCAGCACAATTGTAGCACTAACAGCGGCAGCTGCCAGCACAACTGCCGCCACCGCTCTGCGCCTGGTTACGGCCGCAGTCACGCAGGCTGCACCGTCAGCATCAGCCGCAATCTCAGTCGCAACAACACCAACAACAACAACAATAACAACGCCAATAACAAAAACGCCAATGGGCAAAGCAACAACAATGCTGCGCGCTCTCGCCACCAGCCTCTCGCCGGCACAGTTCATCGAGCCGAGCGCCCATGCGAAGTATTTGAATTTCGTTGCCAGTGGGCTGATGGATGCCCGTGACCCCATTGGTGGGGTCACGGGCGCCGGTGTACACGTCGGTGGCGCTGTTGGTGCGGGCGATGGCGGTGGTGGTGGCAGCAGCCATCTAGTTCCTATTGATGCCGCGGACGCGCTCAACGATTCGGTGTCTGCGGCGGCGGCGGCCGCAACAACGGCCACAACGTCGCAGCTGACATTTGTCATAATCAAATGTTTCATTTTTGGTTTCATCATACTCGCCGCCATACTGGGTAACATGTTGGTGATTGTGTCGGTGATGCGGCATCGGAAATTGCGGTGAGTATGGTTCACTCGAGAGGGACTGGGTGCGGCGGAAGGCCAACGTTGCATGAGTTGCGACCCCGGGGAAATAACAAATCGCCCACAAACATACATACACACACACAAAAATATGTGGGTGTGTGCGTGTGTGTTTGTATGGCGCATAGCCAGAGGACAGTTGCTTGTTTGCCTGTGAAAAGTGATAATGGGATTTCTAGTTTATCTGCGACGGTTGCGGGGTGCGCGCCGTGCGTGCATGTTTGTATGTGTTTTCGTTTTATTGGGCTTATTTATTCGTCATATCTGAGTGTGTTTGCTTTGTGCTGCGGCGCGCTGTGGAATAGTTGCTGATGCGGCAAAAACATTGGCGGTATTTTTGGAAATCGCGCGTAATTGAAATAATGGCTGTTAGTGGATTATTTGGCAGCGGCAGCGCTACTCATCACCGACACTCGCATTCGCAGAGTGTTTTATGGCTGCGGCTTTGCTGAGAGACTGAGATATTGGCGCAAATAATATTTATGGGTTTTGTTGGTACAGGCAGCTAGCGTTCGATTTGCCGCATTCGGATACATTTTGGAAAGAACCGACAATAATTTACTTTTCGAGTGGGCACTGTTCTGCCTACAATAATTAGGCTTGGCGGCTCGTAATTTGCGTGGGTTCGAGAAAACGCAGTGAGCGCACAAAAGAAATAAATTTGGAACGTGGACATACCACGTAGGCATGTCTGAAGAAACGGCCGTACGGTTAGTTGGCGCCGCCTTTGGGGCGCAGCGAGAAGTACATACAAGAGTTGAACACTTTGGATTGAATTGAGAATGTAGAGCGTGTCACATAAGGCATGAAGAAAACTTGAAAACTTGAAAACTTTAAAAGAGTGAAACTTTTGTGCAGCTTCCAAATGCCAAATGCCTTGAGGGCGCTGGTGCGTATGAGTAACATTATTTATGGCTCTTCATTGAAATGAAGGAATTTGTTTTGCGAGTTGTAATTTATTTGGTATTGATTTAAAGACACGAAAGTTGACTGTTGAATACATACTTTCAAAGTTGATACGATATAATTTGACTCGTGCTTCAAGTTATTCAGATTATGTCAGGAATGGGTTTCGATAGAAATTTAGCGGCATCTGAAAACGTTTAGCGTTTTAGGTGTCAAAGTAAAATGCACATTAGAACCATTTCGAGTTGTTCATAAATGTATTCGGCTTACAGAGTCTGCTCTGAAATTTCACCTATAATTCCGCACCAATGATTTCTTAAACACAAATAGCTCTCTTTCCACATGCACGGATGGCAGATGTACTGAAAACTGACTCCTCTCGCTTTTAGTTATATATACAAGTTTGATCACTTTCCACCTCCTCGAAGCCCATTAAACGTTTCACCTTCCATACGATGAGTGCCTATCAGCGATTTTATGCAAATAAACGTTTGAGTTGCCGTCAATTGACTCTTTCCAACTTTGATGGCCTAATTCCTGCAGCAATTTTCGCGCCATCTCATCTCTTATCTCACCAAGTGTCTGACAATAGAAAACTGATACTTCTTAAGCCCCCAAAACTCTCTCAAGCAAACGTCGTTTTTTGACAAAGCTCGTTAACGGCTACTTAAAAGTTTTCTGTACACCTTTCCGTGCGCCTTCGGCAATCTCAATCTCAGTCTGTCTTTTCATTTTCAGCGAATATCTGCAAATACTTGCTGGAATGTGGCTGTCTCTGCCATAGCCGCAGCCGCAGCGGCAGCCGCAGTCACTTTGCTTGACAACTTAAAGTTCTCATATTCGAGCGCATCAAGACGGTGATTTGCGCGCGCCAGGCATAATTCAATTGCAAATCGATATCTGCTCGGCTCGCAGCTGTCGCAGCAGTCAGCCGCAGACAAAGGCAGATTAGATAACCAATAAACGCGCGCTTAAGTAAGTCATTTATTTATTTTGCTTGGAAAGTGTTTACCACTTTTCAGTGCTCGCTGGCGCTGCAACAAGACCCGAGATAAACGACAATTTAATGGAAACGCAAAATCAATTACCAGATTTCTTGGCGCTCGCTGCCAGCAACACAGTACTGCAAATTTGCCCTGTTCTACAACAAAAACAATAAACAATGCTCAAGTCGTTGACGTTGCGAATGTTCGTTGTCGACATTGTTGACGTTGACGTCGCTGTTGATGTTGATGTACAGTTGATGACGACAGCGACCACCAAGCAGACGAAAATTCGAAATTGAAAACACTGCGAAATTCCCTGGTGGCAGTAACAGCAACACTACGCACACGTCATGCCAGGGGTGCAGTCGAAGGGGGGCGCCTATTGCTTTTGACTGAGCTTTGTTATTCTGACAAGTTTTGTGATACTGGGTGACAAATTGAACTCGTTAAAAGCGTAGGACGTGTACAGACGTCGTGGAAAGTAACAAATGACGACTCGATAAATGCACAAACAAATTACAATCAAGTTTTAGATTTACAGATATAATTTAGTAAAATGGGTTTTCTTTGTTTTACATGTTTTGCAAAATTGTATATGTATTTTATATTTAATGGAAAAAAATTTATTGAATTTTTAAATTTTTTCTAGAATGGTTTCCTTTATTTCATTTTATTTTATTTTATTATATTTTATTTTATTTTATTTTATTTTATTTTATTTTATTTTATTTTATTTTATTTTATTTTATTTTATTTTATTTTATTTTATTTTATTTTATTTTATTTTATTTTATTTGATTTGATTTGATTTGATTTAATTTGATTGGATTTGATTTGATTTGATTTGATTTGATTTGATTTGATTTGATTTGATTTGATTTGATTTGATTTGATTTGAGTTGAGTTGAGTTGAGTTGAGTTGAGTTGATTTGACTTGATTTGATTTGATTTTAATTTATTTTATTTTATTTTATTTTATTTTATTTTATTTTATTTTATTTTATTTTATTTTATTTTATTTTATTTCCCACGGCCTCTCTCCCCCCCACATACCGCGCGAGGTGGGGTCCATTAAAACTGAATATGGCGGCAGTAAGCGAACCGCAAGCCACTTATTTTATTTTATTTTATTTTATTTTATTTTATTTTATTTTATTTTATTTTATTTTATTTTATTTTATGTTATTTTATGTTATTTTATTTTATTTTATTTTATTTTATTTTATTTTATTTTATTTTATTTTATTTTATTTTATTTTATTTTATGTTATTTTATGTTATTTTATTTTATTTTATTTTATTTTATTTTATTTTATTTTATTTTATTTTATTTTATTTTATTTTATTTTATTTTATTTTATTTTATTTTATTTTATTTTATGTTATTTTATGTTATTTTATTTTATTTTATTTTATTTTATTTTATTTTATTTTATTTTATTTTATTTTATTTTATTTTATTTTATTTTATTTTATTTTATTTTATTTTATTTTATTTTATTTTATTTTATTTTATTTTATTTTATTTTATTTTATTTTAGTTTTTATTTAGTTTTCTTTTTTCTTTGAAATTAATTTTTAATATTTATTTTGGTTCACAAAATTTTACCGAATATTAAAATCGGACGGGGTCAGGGACGGGTTAAAAGTTTGTATGGAGTAAAGGCTTGATTACACGTAACGAGTCGAGTGACGAGACATCAAAATGGTACTAGGCCGAAAGAATTGGGATAGCGAGCAAAAGCGACGAGTTGTTCAAACGTATTTCAACACGCGGCGAGTCAGTTCGGTTTTACAATGCACAAAATGAACTAAGCAACTCGCGCAATTAAACTCAACCGAGCGAAAAGTGGTGTGTGACGCATACCGCATGTGACGAGCGATTGCGCGAATCGCTGCGAAAAAGAGAAAAATATAACGGTAAAGTAGTGGTCGCTCGGCCTAGCAAACAAAATGTGATTCTAGTGGCTCTCTCGCCACTTTCATCGGTCACTGACTCAATCAGCAACTCGCCTTACCGTTTAGACGAAACGAGTACTCGTTCGAGTTGCACTCTACTCGTTAGTGTAATCAAACCTTAATTGTGAAAAATATGAATTAATGGGCACATTGACATCAAACTTAGCGAAAGTACTCTTAGCGAGAAATAATGTTTCACTTTTTTGAAAGTCAAAATCTAACGGGGTCATCAATGGGCTAACAATTTGTATGGAGAAACAAGATTTATTAGGCGTTCTGACTTCAAACTTATCAAAAGCACTTCAATCGGGAAATAATAACAAGAGGCTTTTAATTTTTTTAAAAACCGAAACTCGAACAATCGAAATATGGTAAATCAAGGGTTAAGCATTTGCTTGGAGTAAATACAAAAACACATAATTGACTTCTGACTTCAAAATTTTGAAAACACCCGAAATCAAAGATCAAAGACACATGTTTTTTTTTTAATCAAAATCTGATGGGCTCAACAATGGATAAGAATTCATATATGGGGAAACAGGAGAGCTTGCGTGCAAAGCCGCAGGGCCCAGCTAGTTTTATATAAGACCACTTGTGTTGCATGTCACGTGTTTAGACGTCATTGCTTGTTTTAATTTCTCAATTTAAACATGATTTGCATACAAATTATGTCGTGAACTGCTTCAAAATTAACAATTTTTAATGGTTTCCATAAGTAAAACTTTCTGGCTGCTGAATATTTACAAAAATTTTATGGAAAATATGTTTTTATGATGAACATTTCTGAGACACATTTATTGAACTTAAGAACTTTTAAACTTTTTGATGCAAGTAATGTTGAAAACATTTCTTAGAAACATTGCTAGTGGCAATGAATGGCAATGCCACCCGTTCTGAGACCCCTCTATCAAGCTGACGCCCCAGTGAGTGCAAGTACAGGCTTCCATCAAAATTACTGAAGACTTGGCAACAATGACAGCATCCAAGTCAACGCCAACAATTACAGCTACAACACAGGCAACAAGGCGAACAGCAACACGGCGAACAGCAACAGCAACAGCCACATCATCAACGTCAGCACCAGTTGAGTTCGTCGCTCAGGTGCTGCTGTATGGTCCCACAATCCTTGCTTGCTGTCACTTACGCTGCTTATTTATTATTTTCGGCATTAGCGCCGATTGCATGCCACCGAAATACCTTACCGATTATTTGTAACGCAATTTGCAAATTACCCAACTTTACGCCCAAGCCACTTCCGTCGTCAGCCCCCTCCCCCTTCCGCAAGTATGCGCCACCTTCACAAATATGCTTCTTTATTCAGAGCCTCACGTTACAAAATACCATTTATAATATTTACGTCGTCGTTCATTTTTTTCTTCTGGCTGGAGTTTTTGCCGTGTCGCCTTTTCGGCTGCTTTATGCGAATAAAATTGCTGGCATTTTTAATACGAAAATCGTGTGACAATCATATATGTGTACGCATGTATGTGTGTGTCGGTGTTGGTGTGGTGTGTGTGTGCGCTCGAGTGTGCTCGTAATTAGATGCCTATGCGTGTTGTGTTGGCGCTCTTTGGCCTTAGCAGTCGGGACTTCGGGCTGTTGTTGTTGTTGTTTTTGTGATACCTTTTTGCCTTTTTTCCGGCAATTTGTCAATTTTATGAATTGCTGCTTTAAGCCACCTCAGCACAGTGACAACAACAACAACAAGAACAACAACAAGAAGAGCAACAGCACTGACAGCCACATCAGCAAAATATGTCTGAAGCAGAAAACGAATGGCGCCAGTGGGCGCGGAAGTGCAGCCAAGGAGAAAATGATATAAGTAAAAGTGTAAATTCAAATGTTAAATTTCTTTCTTACTTTCGTAAGGTTACGCTTTCTGCGCTGTGGCTCAAGTGTTTGCTGTAGCCGTTGTGGCATTTAAATGGCGCAACGCCTCGGAGCGTTCGAATTGTAAGGCGGTGCGTGAATGGAATGTGGATACAGACGGACGGACGAACGCATACGAAAGTGCTAAAGCGGCAGATTCCTCGCCGAGGCAACGCATAGCACGCAGCACTTTTAACGCCCGAGCGCTGTAGTGGGCGTGGTGGCACTGGCGCCAGCGCTGCCGAGGTGTGAGACTGGGCGTGCACCTTGGTGCCGTTGCCGCTGTGACATTTAAATACTCATTTATATGTCACTGGGAATTGGAAGGGCAGGCACACAGCGGCACTCACACACACACACACACACACACACAAAGACAGAAAGATACACAAGCGGGCCAACAGACGGACGGACAGAGAGAGATGGACAGACGCATAGCCACCAGGCGCGCACACCAGCAGACCCACAGTTGGCCTGGCGGGTGTGCAGCCTGGGGGGTTGGGAGATTTTATGGCTTATCCTGCTGCCTGAACTTTGGCACGATTGTTGTTGGCTGTGGCTGTTGCTGTTGTTTTTGTAGTGGTTGGTTGGCAGCAAGTAGCAAGAGGCGAGCAGCAATTCGCTGGCAACCAAAAATGGGAAATTAAGCTTAATTAGTGCAACATGAAATCGTACTTATGAGCGGCAATAAAAAAGCCAAAGGACAAATCGTTAATAAATGATGGCGTTATTAGGGAATTTATGGATTTCGGGCACTCGTTGGACTGGCACTTTGGTCGGCCTAATGGCAGTTAAAGAGTTGCGCAATTTGCGCCTCCTTACGATTTAAGGTGCGCCCGACCGGCAGTCGTCCGGCTGACCGACTGAGTTATGGCGCTGAAATTGCCGGCACGTGTGCTTGTAAACTACCAGCTACACGCTTACACGTTTCGCACGCCCATTATGACAAACGGCACATTTAAATACTTTACTTGCCAAATTTATGGGATTTTTATTGGCTTTGCATGACCAGCGCGTTTGTCTTCTAGGAACCGCAGCATATCCAATGAGAGTTTTTGTTGTGTTTGCGCTTCGCCAATGCCTTGAAGGCTTCTCTGTATTGCAGTCTTTCATATGAAATTATTTATTTTTACATATTTGTAGCTGAAAATATGTATCGCGCTCACGTGCGGTCGCTTGATTGCCGCGAAAAAGTCCGCGTCGGTGAGGTGTGGCATCATGGAGCTGCTTAACGTGGGTCGCACAGTCAACATTTATGGCATTTTTATGCGTTTTATAAAAGCTGTTAAATGCTTGTAGCTATTTTTATAAATGTTTGTTTATGACCTGGACGCACGTTTGGCGCATTTAATGCGTGTTTTTTGTTTCTTTTGTCTTGTTGTCCCAAGTTCACATTCAACATACACGTGCGACCTTTGGTGGCTTCAATTGAAAAACGCTTTCATTCAATTGATTTCATTTTTATGTGAAGAAATTCTGCACAATGTCAACTGTCATTAAATTATTTTGATGAAATAAAAACTCGATGTAGTTGTTGGTGCAGAATCAATGGCTTATTAAGAAGAAGAAGAAGAAGAAGACGAAGAAGAAGAAGATGAAGAAGAAGAAGAAAAAGAAGAAGAAGACATACATGCAGTAGACCACTAGGGGTTGTAAAGAGAGTGTATCATGCTTATGGTCAAACTCCATAAGCGCGTTTCAAGCGTATCGTCGTTTTTCGCGTTTCGAGAAAAAGCAGAATCAGTGTATTTGTATGAAGCAAACTCCATGACTTGACGTCGATATGCCCGAAACGCGTTAAAAGTTCAACTATTTTCAACTTTCTCTCGCGTTTCGCGCTTAACGACGTCAAACAGCTGACAGAGCTCCTAAAGATGTCATAAATTATGTGGTTAAATGGTAATGCCGATAACAAATTTGTGTTATCGCAAAAGTCGAATGCATTTATTGTACACGAAAGCTATTAAATACATTTAAGAAATATTTGAAATTCAATATTTTAACATAAAATGTGGAGAAATTCCTAAAAATTAGCATAATTATTTGACAGACGAAACTTAGTCTTTGCTGTATTGGAAATTCGATAGTTTATTCGTTGTCGATCGAATTTTGCTCATCCCTGTGAAATAATTTGCTACAAATTGAATTCAACTGAATCTTTTTTTTATTTTTTGCAATGTTCGATATGCATTTAATTGTTTAAAATGAAATCAGTAAATTCTTTAAAATCTATAACGTCGTATAGCAATTTCATTTTGTTGTTTTTCACAATTCACAACGAAATCAATCAACAGTTTGCCAATTAAAAATTAGCATCAGCTGACGTAAGAAGAAGAAGCTGACGCGTGCAACGCGTGTTATGGAGTATACAACATTGCAACACGAATAACGCGAGAAACGCCATAACGCGACAAACCCTGAACGCCTGAAACGCGTTTTATGGAGTTTGACCATTAGAGGGCCACGTGAAAAGAAGTTTCTGTTTTTTCTTCAATAATTCCATTAACTTTTTGTTGCTATTGTTGACTTTGTTCAGCAATTTTGTTCAATTAAAAACACTTCCTAATTAGGAAATTTGACTTTCATAGTAATTCCTGTCATTGTGTGCTTCAAGGAAAGTACATTCTCTTAAAATTTCCAACACAATTTGTTTCACTTCCTTTATAAAATATTTCAATCAAAAATTAAATGACTTTTCTTATGGTCCATGTACCATTTCCTTGCATTCTTCCTTCCTGCATTCTAAAACCGTTTGCAAAATTTCGAATATTTATTATAATTGACCAAAATACTTGAAAAGCTGAGAGCTGATTGCTTGCAGCTCCACTGCTCATCCATAATCATATCGCCCCAAACGCAATTTGCCACGCATTATTAATTTTATGAAATCATAAAAATGTTGTTTACATTTATATGATTTTTCGAAATTGTTTCGCTGCTGCAATGCAAATGCCAACACGCCACGCTCGTCTCTGCAACATTTTGAGTGCCCTTCAAGTGGCGCAATAAACTTTTGCAGCAATTGTCGGTCAAGCGTTCGACCGCACTCGCATTAAAAGCGAGGAGGCTGGGCAACGTCTGCTGGCGTGTTGCACGTACGGTCGTTTAATTTTTAATGCTCAGCGACGAGTAGTTTTGTTTTGTGCTTTGGTTTATTTGCGGGTGGTTGCTGTCGTTTTTGCCATTCTTGCCATTGCCGAGGGGACTAATTAATTAAAGGGCTGGCAATGTGTTGTTTGCAGGCGGCGGCGGCATTAAAGCATTGAAGACAGCTGTGTGCGGTCGAAGGTGCTCGTCGAGTCGAGATTATGCAAATGGGCGCAACGCTTTTCGGGCAACAAGCGTTCAACTCCACTCCACAAGTTCAATGTCACTTATACGCTCCGTGCGCCGGGCATAAAATTGCCATTTGCCTTTCGCCATGCACCACAGCGTGCTGACTTTTCACTTTTCGCTTTTTATCGTTTGCGTTCTGCTTGTTCTACTCCCTCTACCATTGATAGCATCATCACGAATTACTTTGTGGTTTCATTGGCTGTGGCGGATATGCTGGTTGCGCTGTGTGCGATGACATTCAATGCTTCCGTAGAGATTTCCGGCAAATGGATGTTTGGCTCGGTGATGTGCGATATGTGGAATAGTTTCGACGTGTACTTTTCGACGGCGAGCATCATGCATCTGTGCTGCATATCGGTGGATCGGTAAGTGAGATGAGAGAGCGAGAGAGAGAGTTGGAAGAGGGAAATTGACACCGGATATGGGACTCGCGATGAAATGAAAAAGCGCTGAGTGAACTATAAAACGGATAAAATGAAAATTGCGCAGACAGGAATTACATACAGTCGTGTCTGGGTATAGTGAACACCCTATATAGTGAAAACCTCGATATAGTGAACACCCAAATTTTGACATGAAGCCTCTAAATATTCAACAAATTTTAAAAGCAAGTTCAAGCATAAAGTAAAAGGTGTATTTTGAGCTAATGAAACGAGTTTTTGAACAAAAATGTTAACAATAACACAGTGCAACACTGAAAAAAGGGACAAGGTCAAACCCATCTCATACGATAGAGGACCTCAGTAGATGAAAAAGTTCCAAGGGATTTTTCCCGGAATGTTCGAATTGTTTTTTAAATGCAGTTTAAAGATGGCGGCTAAACAGTTAAAGTGATTGAAATGAAAATAATAAGCAGTATAGATCTTTGAATGCTTTTTCACCAGAAGTTATTTCAATAAATTTAGCTCTCACGGTTTCCAGGATATTTAAGGATACAAATTTAGTTGAGGTCCTTCATATCCTTTTTCATAAATTTTTTCCAAAAAGGATATTGTGCCATCGACTTCATATCATAAGCTTTCATTTGACGTAAAAATTATTCCTTTCTGACATTTGAGTCAAGAGATATGATGTTTTAAAAGTTTCGGGAAGGGGCTTTAAGCCGCCATTTTTAAACTCAATTTAAAAAAAACTCGAACATTCCGGGAAAATCCCTTGGTACTTTTTCATCTACTGAGGTCATCTATCGAATGAGATGAGTTTGACCTTGTCTCTCGAAAGTTTTTTTGAATTTGTTGCACTGTGTAATTAGTTCACTATATCCAGACACGACTGTATAATGAAAAGTTAGCCTAAAACTATGCAATGCAAGTGCGCATTTACCAAGTAAGAAGTCGTTATATTAAAAGTATTGTGCAGCATACTTTTGGGCTGACGTTGATTCGAAAATTTTGTTCTATAACCTTTAATGTTATTGCAGGTGTTTAGTTGCCAGCAATTTAATCCGCTCTCCAATATGTTCTACTTTGATTTGTTGTCGTCTTTGTTGCAGATACTATGCGATTGTGCAGCCACTGGATTATCCGCTGATTATGACACATCGGCGTGTCTTCTTCATGCTGCTGATGGTGTGGCTTTCGCCGGCGCTGCTCTCCTTTCTGCCCATCTGTTCCGGCTGGTATACGACCGCAGAGAATTGGAAATACCTAAAATCGAATCCACACGTAAGTGTATTGAGCGAACGAGAGCTTTTTGTGACAGCGAAAAATCACAAAAAAGCAACAAAAAGTACTCAAAAATAGAAAACCCAGTGACAGACATCAGTTGGAAAATAACAATTTTGTATGCAGAGTGGCACTCGGCGGTGAGCTACTCTCAGTTGCGCAGTCAAAAGGGGCTTAGAGGCTGTTAAGACGCATAAATCGACCTAATAACAACAACAATTACAGATTTATGAACGTTTCTGATGGAGTGCTTTGGGGTGGATTAGGATTAGCAGGCATTAAAAATTGATTTACAATTTGTAGATATTTAAATTTTAATAGAAATTTTTCGAAAATTCATTGAAGTAATAGCAAACGTTGTATTTCTAAATCTGGTTTATGTTCGCTGGAAAAGGCTGCTTTGAATGTATAAAAACGCTTGCGGCATTTGCTGCGCGTGTACATGTGCCATCATTAGTTTGGTTGTTGCTGTTGTTGTTGTTGTTGTTGTTGTTGCCGTTGGTGATCCAACACAGCACCGGAAACTGACATTTTGATTTATGAGTTTGATTTTTCTTCAATGTTGCCTGCAGTATCTCACAGAAACCCACACACATGTGCGCTGCCACTCACAAACTGCACATTTATTCAATTTCCGCAACATATGCAAACTTACAACAGCACCAGCGGCAAACACAACACCAACAACAACAGCTGTAGCAGGCAAATAAAAAAGCAACTGCTGCAGTTTGCCAGGAAAAACTGAGCCAAGAACCAGCACCCAACAACGTATGAGTGGCAACGGCGGCGGCAGAAGAGCGCAGCGGAAACTTTTAAATTAGTTTCACTACACGTAGTATTTACGCATATTTTATACGCGCACGAAATTGTGCGATAAAAGTAGCAGTTGGCGGCAGCCGCACAAGTTTCCATACAAATGCAGGTGTGGGCGTGGCTATTGGCGATAGCATCTTCTGCGCGATTCAATAGTTTCACCTTGGCAGCCACACGTACGCGCTGGCAAGTTGCCATTGCTGCGAAAATTGATTTACGCAGCCACCTTTGTCTGTGTCGTTCGCCTTGCCCACACACGTCGAGCAACTTTTACCCTTTAAGTTTCTGACACGGACCATTTAATGTAGTTTATTGAATTTATTAGCCAATGCTGCTGCTTCACCGCTCTCAGTTGCACTCTGCCGCCGTCTGCTTGATTAGCAATTTCCTACATCTTCTTGTTCCCAGTTGTTTGCGTTGCAGCAAAAAAAATATTTGCAAACACATTTCCGCTTTATCGATGGCGTGCACCCGGTGAAACATACAAACATTGACTCACACACACACACACACACTCGCACAACGATGTCAGCTATGCTGTGGCATAAATTAATTGGCTTTTGCCGCTTGTTTCCTCCTCACCACCAATTCGCCAGCATAGTGTTGGATATAATTGTGTGTGGCACTGTGAAAACATAATTAGGTTTAGTTACTTCTATCTCCTCCCCACTTGCTAAGCGCTGTCGCTCTCACTCCCTTCACTCATTCTTCAAAACTCTTCTTGGCCTTGCTTTGTTTATGTTTTGATGGCTTAAAATAAGGTGACCTGATCGGCAGAGAAACCATGTGCAGACAGCTTGGATTAACAAATCGTTGGCAGTAACTAAAAACAATGTGAGAAGCATGTGGAAATAGGCAAAAAAGGATTTTTAATGAAGAATTTTAATGAAGAAGAAAAATAATGAAGGAATGAAATTTTTATTTAAATAAAATAATAATTAAAAATATACAGAAAAATTGAACGATTATTAAAATCAGTTAGTATTGGAGTCAACTTGCTACAGTAACCAAATGCAGGGTGGACCATTTAAGATTTGGAATTTGAATCGGTTATCAAAAAAAAAACTAATGAATATTTTTTTTCAAATTCCGGTTTTATTACAAAGCTTGGACTTTGTTATTTAAGAATGAAAACGATAAAAACGATGAAACGATATCGTTCATATGTCTGCCACGACTGGCCTTAGAGAACGCCGTTCGGTCCACCCAATTTTCAAGTACTTTTTCGATTATTCCGGGTAGAATTTCCTGAATGGCGACTTCGATTTCATGTTTCAAAGCTTCAATCGTCTCTGGATGGTTAGCGTAACACTTGTCCTTTACTGCTACCCACAACAAAAGGTCCAACAGACTTAAATCGCAGCTCCGAGGCGGCCAATTGACTTCAGAATTTCGGCTGATTATTCGATTTTCGAAAACGGTGCCCAAAAGTTTGATTGCTACGTGACGGATGGTCATGAGCCTTCAGTTCTTGGACCAATTGCATTTTGTAAGCCTTCATACCCAAGTCTTTATGTAAAATTCTCATCAAAGAAGTGCGAGAAATGTTCAATTCCTGAGAGCGATGGCGAGCTGACGTTGATGGATGTTCACGCACATTTTCGGCTACAAAAGCAATGTTTTCGGCTGTGCGCGCTGCATGAGAACGGGAACGGGTTGTTTGGTCCATTAACGATTCATTTTCACTAGCTCGCTTCATAAATTGATCCACAAACTGAGTTGAAGGCCAATCTTTTTTTTTTGAATTTTTTTTTTCTAATTTCTTACAGTTTGGGTTGCAGACTCTCTACTTTTGAAGTAAGTTCACAATATTTCCCAATTTTGTTGAAGCGTATAGCGTTCCATTTCGTAAATGTCAAACTTTTAACTAAATTATGTACACAAATTGAATGACATTTGGACTGCCATACTCGAAATAAGGCGTAGTTCAAATTCCAAACGCTATGGACCACCCTATATTACGCCGTGCTACAAAAAGCAGAAAATTTCAAAACATACGAAAAAATCTATATGCTTGCAAAACTAAGAAAAAAATGTGTCAAAACTGCGTTTTTAGTTTCAGGATTTTTTTTAAAGAGACTTTGAAATTTCAAGGACATGTTTATTTCAAGGAATTATTTCAAAAATTGAGCGCATTGTAGAATAACAATATGGGCATCAAATGAAAGAGAAAAATCCTTAGAATCTAAGAAAATTTAAGGCTTTGGTGCAAAGGACGAAGAGGTATTGAAAATATCCTTTTAAAACTTTATCCTTGAATATCCTTAGAAACTTCCAGTAATTTTTTTTGAAAAAAATATATTTTAAGGACTAATATGTATACTACCACATCCTTGAATTTCGTCCTTCTAACTTTATTAGTGTAAGATATACAAAATTTAATACTTCTGATAGTAGTTTTTTTATAATCAGTTTTACTACATTTGGCCCCCTAGTTTCGCCAATGTATCGATTTCTTCACAAAAAACGAAACGAATTAAACTTCAATAACATTCTTACCATAAAATGGGGTGAACACAGATATAGCAAATACATACTTGGGCCTAACTACTGCGACTAACCCTTTCGCCACAGATTTTTACTGGGGAAAGTTACAATTTTACATTTTACGTCTTAAGCTTCTACGTGGTTTTATTAGCAACATTTCATAAGAAATTTTTTAATTTTTATACTCGGACCCTGTATTTTAGAGTGTTTTTCTATAAGAGCAACCACATCGATGCGGCTGTAATAATTACTTAAGCATACAACTTTTTACGCATAATGAAAATTTGAATATTTCTTCATTTACTTCAGCCAAAATTTTTTTAAAAAAAGTATCTAATTTGAGAGAAAACGTCGTATTAAAAAGTTATCTAATATTTTCTGCTTCATTTTCCTTTACTATGTCAAGATATACCATTAAAAACGTGTATACTTCTCTTCTCTGAACTTAAATATTCAGTTTATTAATTTCGTATTTTTCTTAAACTTCAAACTATTCTAAGGACCAAGAAAAAAATGTATTCTTGCAACCATAGAGGATACAGGCATCCACAAAGCAGCATGTTGCCATATGGCAACAAAATAGCGAAAGGGCTAAGTATAGTTTTGAGTGTGTGAGTGTGTTTAGAGATTGAAGGGAGTCACAGATTTATGCCAATTCTGAACAGCGAGTTAAGAGCTTAGCTAGCTAACCAACTTTGCCATCGCAACATAAAAATTAATTAAAACTTTAACAAATACATCCACTAATGTCTTATAACAGCTGTTAATTATAAATAAAAAAACAGTTTCGAGATGCTATCTAAACTATTAAAAAGAGTCATCAAAATAAATCAAAATTTACTTGACGTACAGTCACTCTGCCTGCAAAGCTCTCGTCAAGCACACACACACACACGCACACTTTGTTGCCTGAGAAAATAAATGTCCTATGTCTTACAAAGCTCAATGGAACATACGACATTCATTTTCTAAGGCTACGACTTGTCAACCGTGGCTGAGCTGGAGGAAGGAAAATTTGCAATGCTGTGCTAAACGGCAAAATGTCTTTCACAGTCAACGCAACTTCGCGCCGCTTGTTTCCGGCCGCATTACTCTCTTCACTTTGCACAGCGCGTGACTGCATGCAGCTGTGTGAGTGTGTGTGTGTTTGTCTGTGTGCGCTCGAGGCGTTTTGCATACATTAACATAAAGTTGAGCTTTAATTAGTTTTTAGTTGTTGCGGTGGCGTTGGTGTTGGTGTTGCTGCTGCCGTTAGTGGCAGAATTAAGGATGTTGTTGTTGTGCTTTAATATGAATCGCATTATATTAAAATGTTTGTATGTTTAAAAAGCGCTTAGTGGTTATGTGTGCGTGGGTGTGTGTGTGTGTTGCCGCCTATCACTGCAGCGCTGTCTGTCGACATTAACATTTATTTGACTGTGCGCGCGTTTGTCGATGTGGCTGTTTGTCTGTCTGGCAGCCGTTTAGTTAAATTGAATTTTAATTAATGCCGTCGAGTGTGCGGCTCTGGCCGTGTGAGCGAGTTCAGCAACGCGATTATCTGGGTTATGTTTAATTAAGTAATAACTGCACAATGAAAATTCAAATTGCTCATACGCCATGCGGGCCAACTTCATGATGCGTATATTCCATATGTTTTTGTTGTAGATTTGTAGTGCAAATTGCACTGTCAGCTATTTGAGGATTGTGGGGAACAAAAATGTGTGCAGAAATGAAAAAAATTAAAATGAGAAAAACCCATTGGCCTGCTTGAGGTTTTGTTGTTGGTGGTGAACATTGCACGTTTGCAATGTACTCGCATGTAATGCACTTGATTCTGGTTTTTAACAGCAGTGAAATTTAACGAATGCAAGTTTGTATTACAATATAATAATTTTTGTATATAATTAGAATTTGTTTAAGCAAAATACATTCATAACACTGTACAACACAAAAGAAAATAACAAGGTTCTGGTAACGGATTCTGGTAGAGGGCGCAAAAAAAATATACGTGTATCGGCGTTTTAAAAGTTTACGTCTCAATTTTTTTCTAGGGGGTCAAAGTTTTCTCCTTTTTGTACATTCTTATGGTAAATCGGCATACAAAAACCATGTAACCTCATATTTTAGGTATATGATGTGTTCAGCAATTTGATGTAAAATACTACGAAGAACATATTTGTGGAGCATTTTAACCCTGTAGCTCCTATTTGTATGGGTCAATTTGACCCTTTTTTCTAAAATGCCAAAAATGTCCTGTAAAACAGGAGTTTTTAAGGACGAAATGTACCACAAAAATGTTTGCCATAAAATTCTACTATAGGTTTCTGAATACATCAAAGCTCAGAAATTAACTTGAACGCCAGAATTAAGCCAAAACTGAAAAGGTGGTTGAGTGTTTATTTCGTACTTAATCAAAATTGGTACTAAAATGTCCTACAAAACTTGGTTTTTGAGGGTTACATTTTAGGTAATGATGTTTTCAGCAATTTGATGTAAAATACTACAAGGAAAATTTTCGTGGAGCATTTTAACCCTGTAGCTCCTATTTGTATGGGTCAATTTGACCCTTTTTTTTCGAAAATGCCAAAAATGTCCTGTAAAACAGGACTTTTTAAGGATAAAATGTACCACGAAAATATTCGCCATAAAATTCTACTATAGGTCTCTGAATACGTCAAAGCTCAGAAATTAATTTGAACGCCAGAATTGAGTAAATTGGTACTAAAATGTCCCACAAAACTTGGTTTTTGAGGGTTAGTGTGTATGGGAAAAATGTTGAACACAAAATTTAACTATAAGTCACCGTACAAAAGAAAGCTCTAGCTCTTGTTATTTAAAATAAAAATTGATTTTGTTGTCCAGTTTTATATTGAAACTGAAACCGGAGCAATGTTGAGTGTTATGTTTCTAGTGGACGACGTGTTTATATTTTGGTTTTTATATTTGCCTTCATATCCAATTTGTACTCATTCAGGAAACAATAATTTTGCGGCAACTAAACATTTTAATAACTTAAATTTAATTTTAAGCCACATTTCGAATTTGTTTGCGGTAATCAATTGTATGCAAAATGGCTGCCTACACGGTTCTTTTTCTTCTTCTTCTTTTTAATTGATTTGATAATAAGAGCGACGACTTGGTGACACTTTAAGTTCACCCATTAAAATGTTTCCACTTGTTTCGTTACATCTTCAAGCAACAAGCACCCAGCAACCCAACTCTGCAGAACAACAATTGTTAATTTATCAGCAACACTAAAGTGAAATTTAACTATGCCCTACAAAGTTCAAACTTCAATGTGCTTTTTATGCTTTTATGTGCCCTTGAAAGCAGATCCGCATAAAGTCGCTGTGCTGTGTCATGTTGGCGTGCTTAAGTGCGCTGCATGCAACCCAAGGCAGCATAAAAAATTCAGCAGTCTGCCAGCGCAGCAGCTGACTTTAGAAGCGCACAACTACAACTACAACTACTAAAACTGGGGCACAAGTTGGCCAACTGATAAGCTGTGAAACTAACAAAAAATATAACTGAAAAGTGAAATCCGAGTAAGCGCATAGAACAAAAAATGTCAGCATGAAAAAGGCATTTGCGTACATTTACAAGTAAAGCGGCAAATCGCTTCCTTCCTGCGCGATCGCCTCCCGGCCACAACATTGTTGCATGCAAAACGCTTTTGGCTTTCCAACTCCCGCTTTGACTCACTCTCTCCCCATGTGGATGAATCGAGTTTTCAACAATGGCGCGCGCCATCGACAGCAACAATGTCACCGAGTGACTGCCAACTGCCAACTGCGGCTGCATGCATGCCGTCACAACAATAAAGCGCGCGTCTCATTGACGCTTCTTTATTTGTATCGCTTTTCGTGTTTTGCATAGAAATTCAATTTAAATTCAATTTTATTATTATTGTAGCAGAAAGAAAGCAACTGATTGTGTGACAGCAGTGCGCGGCAAATGTGGAATGCCGCCGCTGCAAACAATGACACCAGGCAGTATTTGTTGTGTGCCGGGGCGGAAACTGCGCGCGAAAGTAGTCTGTTCGCAGTTTCGCAATTGCGACACCGAACGACGCAAACAGTTGACTGATGGTTGACTTGAGCTGGTAACACTTTTCGGGGGGCGGAATAGGAAGGATACATACAATTTTAAGACTTTCTGGCTGTGAAACGTAATTTGCTTGGAAAGCGCTTTTGCAACATTTACTTAAACATTTTATGACTAGTTTGACAATGTCCACAAAGTTTGGAATGTTTTTTGATGTGGTCATTTAAGATTCTTATGCGACATTTTGTTAGCGAAATAATCTGTTTGGCAGCCAATACTTATATGCAATTATTTTAAAGATGCTTTTGCATTTTTATATAAATATTTGGGTACTACGCCCAAAAAGTGGATTCAAAGAAATATTTGAATAAATTTGAATATTTTCTATGGAACATTATTGTAAAAAGTGCGATCTGTGTTATTCAATTTAATAAGCTAAGTATTCTATTATGTCTCAAATAAACCTGCAATCCTCAGTTGGACCAAGATTTCCATCAAACTCTCCAGTCTTTGGCCCTTAAGATGTCAGAATCAACATCACTCACTTAACACTAGAAAGACCGCAAGTTTTCTATATGTACAAAGCCTACTTATTATATCCTCCTTTATATATCGAAAAGTACCCATCGGATTTAGCTAGTTGTAGTTGTAGAACCCTAAGTGTAAAACTAATTGTAGAACCAGATAAACCAAATAAAAATCATCAAAGCAAAAGTTGATAGAAATACTAAAGAAAATACAAATAGAGGATGGCGCAAAAGTCATCACTCTATCGGCGGCAAAAGTAAATTCTGCTTCGAATTCCGCATTCATTCATGCATTCATTCATTCATTTATACATTCATTCACTTATTCATTCATTTATGCATTCAGTCATACACTTACTCAGTCATTCATTCATACATACATTCCCACATTTATTCATACATTCATTCATTCATTATTTCATTCAGTCACACAATTACTCATTCATTTACTCATACATACTATATACATTTATTCATACATTCATAAATTAATTTATTCATTCATTAATTCATTCAGTCACACAATTACTCATTCATTTATTCATACATACTATATACATTTATTCATACATTCATAAATTAATTTATTCATTCAGTCATACAATTGCTCATTCATTTATTCATACATACATTCATTCATTTATTCATTCAGTCATACAATTACTCATTCATTCATTCATACATACATTCATTAATTCGTTCATACAATTATTCATTCATTCATACATTCATTCACTCAATCATTCATACATTCATTTATACATTCATTCATTCATTCATACATTCATTCATACATTCATTCATACATTTTTTCATTCAGGCATTCATGCAGTCATACATACATTCATACATTTATTCATTCATTCATACATTTATTCATTCATTCATTCATACATACATTCATACATACATTCATACATACATTCATACATTTATTCATTAATTCATTTATTCATTCATTTATTCATTCATTCATACATACATTCATACATTTATTCATACCTTCATACCTTCATTCATTCATTTATTCATTCAGTCATACAATTACTCATTCATTCATTCATACATACATTCATTAATTCGTTCATACTATTATTAATTCATTCATACATTCATTCACTCAATCATTCATACATTCATTCATACATTCATTCATACATTTATTCATTCAGTCATATAATTTCTCATTCATTCATTCATCCATACATTCATTCATACATTTATTCATTCATACATTCATTCATACATTTATTCATTCAGTCATACAATTTCTCATTCATACATACATTCATTAATTTATTCATTCATTCATACATTCATTCATACATTTATTCATTCAGTCATACAATTTCTCATTCATACATACATTCATTAATTTATTCATTCATTCATTTATTCAATCAGTCTTACAATTTGTCATTCATCCATTCATACATACATTTATACATTTATTCATTCATTCATACATTCATACATATATTCATTCATTCATTCGCTCATTAATACATTTATTCATTCAGTCATACAATTTCTCATTCATTCATTCATACATTCATTCATACATTCATACATCATTCATCAGCAAATTACGGATAAAGAATATTAGCTGACTTCTGCGCCACCCTATCTTTAAAAATGAAAAATCGTTGGTTTTTCTGGTGTTAAGAGGTCATTATCGATAAGGATCGATTGCGGAGCTTAATCGTTGGGCTTTGTGAACTCGATTGTTGAAATTATTTTTCCGTTTTACAACCGATGTCTCGATGAACACCGCTTCAATTCTATACATCGTTGGACTACACTATTTTTAATGCCCTTTATTCTGCTAATACGACAGCTCCGTGCTTGTGTTCTAATCATTTAAGTACTGTGACTCACTGTTATTATTTAGTTTGTATCACAAAACTATCTGAGTTTGAGATTTGTAAGGATTTAAAGTTAATTACTACAGAAACTTGAATGGCAAATATCAATGTAAAAGATATTATATGCTCTTCTCAAGGATAACAGAAGCCCAATCTTAGTCCGCACCAGAGTAGCATTGACTCTTTTAAATGTCTTCAAAATACTTGTCTACCTTTTTAGATGTAATTTAAGAAGCATTGCGGAGGCTCCGAATTACAACTTTTATTTTTGTTTCAACAAACAAACAATCAAAGTCCAACTTTCTCATCATAGCGTCTTCTAGGAGTCTAACTTTCAAAAAACCCTTATTTTGCCTTTTATTTGCCAATCTAACAAGTATAAACTCTTTTGTTTTTTTTTTTAAAGAGAACTAAGAGGATGCGCTTGCTATAGCGTTCCGACAAGGGGAGGGAAAAAAGAGGATGCCAAGTACTTGAGTAAAGGATAAATAATGAAAATGTCATAAAACTCATTTCAACACTTTTTATAATTGTGCATTAGTTGTCAACAGCTTAAAGTGACAACAACAAAAGCAATAATAATTTAAACAGCACCTGCGGCTGTTGCTGGCGACAAAACAAAGCAAAAGTTACACTCACGTTCATGAGAACGAGTGCATGAGGTGCGCCTTCAAATCTCGGTGCGTGTGTGTGTTTATTTTGTGTGTAACAAATTGTGTAAAACTTCACATAATCTCCTAAATGCTAAAGTTTTCATTTACATGTTCACCTCAGTACGTGTAAGTATGTTAAAGATCAGATGAGGATTTCGCCCACTAGTAAATAAGCACGACACCCTGTGCTGCCCGCACGACATGTATAGTACGTTGTATGTATGTGTGCGTGCAAGGTGGTGGTGGTAGGTGGTGGCAAGCGTATAAAACCGCCAAGTATGTTTGTACACGTGTAAGGCTGCAAGCAAGCGTGGTCTCGCAGCACGGCGCTGCTTTAAACTTTTCCTCTGTATCCAAAGTCGGTTGAGACACGAACTTTTGCAATGAAAATTTTTGTTATTTGCCATTACTTTGCTTTCGCTTCGGCTTGTGCGACAGTTTGCCGCAATTGCTTAATGAATGCCGAATTAAATTGCCACGCACACATGTCAACTGCGACTACGTTTTAAACTGATGACAACAAATTGCAAAATTTTAACAAACGACCGCAACAACAACAACTAAAATGGACGTTGCCGTGCTTGGAAATGGAAAATGAAAATGAAAGACCTTAACGCATTATGTCAGCTTAAGAACGCTCATACGTTGAGCTACGCCGCACCGAATTAATGTCATTGAAGGGCGAAAGAGCAAAAGGCGGACAGACCAGCAAATGCTATGAATGCCAAAGAGACGAGCGCCAACAGTTGGAACAACAATTTGTGGAAGCGAAATTGCGTTGGCGTGGCATAAGGATAACAAATTAAAAAATCACTTCAGTCACCAGCAAAAAAAAAAAAACAAACAAAAAACTTAACCTCATTAATTAATTCCTGCACTTGAAATGAGGGCGAAAAGCGCGCAAAACGTTTCAAAAGTAATTAAAATTTTTAAATTGCCGCCGCGTTTCTGTTGCCACGTTTCAATATTTACTTGCGCACTTTATTCGTACTTCACTTTCTCCAGCCGCCTCACCGTTCGCCGTTTCGCCAATCAAAACTTCAGTAGGCGGCTTATCGCTTTAAATTCGGCGTTCATTTTAGTTGCGAACAAAAGTCGGGCACTTGTAATGAAGTGGCGCCCACTTAAATTGCCACTTCAGCATTGTCACTGTCGGCCACTCCAGTTGTCGCCCCTATGGCTGCCCAGTTGTCTGCTTTAAATGGCTTAAACTGAGACTTTGACTTCATGTTTGCTTTCGTTTTGCAGATTTGCGAATTCAAAGTGAACAAAGCGTACGCCATTATCAGCTCGTCGGTGAGCTTCTGGATACCGGGCATTGTCATGCTGTCCATGTACTATCGCATCTACCAGGAGGCCGACCGGCAGGAGCGCCTCGTCTACAGGTAACTAACTACCAACGCGCCGGACGCATGCGGGCAGTTAATTAAACAGATGCCTGAAATTAATACCAATTTTGTTGCTCACATTGCCTGCCAACTGCCAACTGCCACATTTAACGCGGCCGCCATTGTCGCTTTCTCTCTGTTTCTCGCTTCGTTTAGGTCAAAGGTGGCCGCGCTGCTGCTGGACAAACATCTGCAGATCAGCCAAATACCAAAGCCGCGGCCCAGCATACAGGTCGAGCAGTCGACCATCACGACAATGCGACGCGAACGCAAGGCGGCCCGCACTCTGGGCATCATCATGAGCGCCTTCCTGCTCTGCTGGCTGCCGTTCTTCCTCTGGTGCGTATGAATATGTAAAATTTTCATCAATTTTAAATTCAGCCTTCATCCACCTTTAATTTGTCCCCATTAAGAGCGCAAAATGAGATTAATACTGTTGTTGTTGTTGTTTGGCTTTGGCCGCTGCGTTGTGCGGTTTCATGTCATGTTTCGTTGCAGGTACATTACGTCGTCGGTGTGCCAGAGTTGCACCACGCCGCGCATTGTGGTCGGCATTCTCTTCTGGATTGGATACTTTAACTCGGCCCTGAATCCCATCATTTATGCCTATTTCAATCGCGACTTCAGAGCTGCATTCAAGAAGACGCTGAAGGTGAGTCAGAGCCGCCAGCGCGTGTGCGTCTGCTTGTGGAGCGCCTGGTGAAGCTTTTGCCATTTCATTTTGTGCAATTTGGCTAAATTGGCTTACATACTTATTTTTATGTTCCCAACACTTTGTTCACTTGTTTCATTTTGTATGTTTCGGTGCGTGATGAAATTTCAAAGTTGGCCAGAATGCATGAGAAAAAAATTCGTAGAATTTGTGGGCAATTTGATATGATTTGAAAAGGCTTGAAAAACTGAAAATGCAATATTGAATATTTAGTAAAATTACTAAATATATTTCAAAATTTAAGCCTTAGGCATTAAAACAGTCAAATGAGAAGCACAAAACTGAGGGGAAACGTTAGTTTCGTAATGTTAGTTTTGTAATAATATTCAGAGAATTCGTTGGCATTTAGATATGATGTGAAAAGACTTGAAAAACTGAAAATATAATATTGAATGTTCAGTAAATTTATTATACTTTAAAATTAAAATCAGAAACAGTCAAGTGACAAGAACAAAACTGAGGAGAAACATAATCAAATTGATACCCAAGAAATGTTAGCTTTGTAAAAATGTTCAGAGAATTCCTTAGCAATTTTATATGATTTTGAAACGCAAAATTGAAAACAAAATATTAAATATCCATTAAATTAAAATTAAATTAAACCTTTAGGCATCAAAAGACAGTTTAATGAAAAGAACAAAACTAAGCAGAAACATGGTGAAATAGTTAAATTGGTGGTAAATGTTAGTTTCCTGTATTTTCAATTTAATTAGTGTAAAATGTAGATATAGTTCCCTTTATTCTTCTGTTTCTCTCGGCTTTTTGCTATTTTAGATTTGTTGCCAGGTCAGCAATTTTGCATAAATCTTAACCCTTTCGCTATTTTGTTGCCATATGGCGCATGCTACTTTCTGGACGTCTGCATCCTCTATAGTTGCAAGAATACATTTTTTTCTTGGTCCTTAGAATAGTTTGAAGTTTAAGGAAAAATACGAAATTAATGAACTGAATATTAAAGTTTAAAGAAGAAAAGTATACACGTTTTTTTAATGGTATATCTTGACATAGTAAAGGAAGAAGAAGCAGGAAACTTTAGATAACTTTTTAATTTGACGTTTTCTTTCAATTAAGATACTTTTTTCTTTTAAATTTTGGCTGAAGTAAATGAAGAAATATTAAAATTTTCGTTATGCATAAAAAGTTGCATGTTAAAGTAATTATTACAGCCACAACGCTGTGGTTGCTCTCATAGAAAAACACTCTAAAATACAGGTTCCGAGTATAAAAGTTTAAAAAATTTCGTATGGAATGTTGCTAATACAACCACATAGAAGCCCAAAATGTAAAAGGTAAAATTTTAACTATCCCCTGTAAAAACCTGTAGCGAAAGGGTTAAATCAATACATTTACAATATAAAGTTGAAGCTTTGAATATCAAGACATCAAATCAAAAACATAAAGTACAATAAGTTATTAATAAATTATCGAATTATATCAAATGTGCCCATATTCTTTTATTTTCAGCTTTAAGCTGCATTTAATAAAGTTTTTCAAAAACAACTTTTTGTTCATGTAAAATTTTTAGTAGCTAACTTGCGCTGACTTCACTTTGAGATCTCATAGCCGCACATGCACGTGTAAATTTTTTAACCAAAATGGAAACTCACCAAAATTTTCTAACTCGCAGATGACGTTTTCATTTCTCATACGGTGTCTGACACCATCAAAATGCTAGAGATATTTTTTAACGAATGGGTATGCAAACAAAATCAAGCATTACTTATATCAGTGTACTCGTGAGCCCCCAATTCCCTCCAAAAACCAAAACAACACATTCACACACACATCATAAAATAAACGACAGACACACTTACGCACTTATGTGTCCTAAAAATGCATAAACACTCAAAATTGCCAAACTCTACTCTACCCCTTTGTGTCTTTTTCTTTATTTTATTTATGTATCTTCGGTGTATAGACGTCCGAATAGTCACAACGAATGCATAAAAAAGATAACAAATATCTGAAAAAAGTAAAAAAAAAACTGTTTCTTACAAGTATCGTTATATGTCTGTATTTTTGGTGGCCTCTAAGTGTGCCCAGTGTCTCGTACTCAAGTGTCCCAAGTACTCCATAATGCAGCGCTCACATTTTTCAGTCATGCTGCCCCTACACGCTCATAAACTGTCGCGTCAGCGCGGGCGCTGACCTGCCGCCGTACATCAACTCCACCGCCTCGTCCGAGATTCACATGAACATCATTCGCGCGCGCCAGTACGCCACCTCGTCGTCCAATCAGCTGCAAGCGCTCTACCAGAACTAAGACCTGAGCTGAGAACCAACAGCTGGCGGCGCGCAGCGGACACAACAACACAATAAATAAGTCAACACGCCAAACCCAAGGAGCTCGAAAAATAAACAATAATATTAACAAATAAATACTGTTACTGCTAAATTTAGATATACGTTGTACTAATGCATTAAATTTAAAGGGGGCGCAACGCAAAGCGTCCATAACAATAAGAACAACCACGCATATGAATAGAAGTTTAAGTTGAAGAAGAAGAAGGTGAAGGAGAAGAAGAAAAAGAAGAAGAAGGAGAAGAAGAAGGAGAAGAATAAGAAGAAGAAGGTGAAGAAGAAGAAGAAGGTGAAGAAAAAGAAGAAGAAGAAGAAGAAGAGGAAGAAGAAGAAGAAGAAGAAGAAGAAGAAGGAGAAGGAGAAGAAGAAGAAGAAGAAGAAGAAGAAGAAGAAGAAGAAGAAGAAGAAGCAGAAGAAGAAGAAGAAGAAGAAGAAGAAGAAGAAGAAGAAGAAGAAGAAGAAGAAGAAGAAGAAGAAGAAGAAGAAGAAGAAGAAGAAGAAGCCTCAGCGCAAAGTTATAAAGTACCACACGACAATCCCACAGAACTAAAGAGCCTTGCAAACTAAACAAAAAAAAAACCAAAAACCAAATTGTAGTAAACAAAAGTATAAAAGTTTAAAGTACATAAATGCAAAACTCAGTGAAAGCAGTAAATTTACAAAGAGACGAAACGAGAGAATCAGTCAAAGCGCAGCTTAAAGTGGCTAGTAGAGAAATTTGTGAGCAGAAAGGTAGGAATATTTGATTAAACATATCCTTTTGGTTAGGAGAACAACAACAACAACAAAACAACAAAACAACAAAAACAACAACAATAACAACAACTAAAGTACACACTCACATATACATATCTGTTGCATTTTGACAAAACAACTTACAGTTTGTCAAGTAAATGTTTGCAAACTTAACAAAGGTAGAAACATTATTTTGAAAAGCTTTTAAATATAACAGAAATTGCAATATTTAGAAATTTTTTTTAAAATATAGGTTATTAGTAATGTCTATTTGATACGCGAAAACAGTGTAAAAAATCAAAAAAGAAATGAAGCTTTATTTCAAATTGTCAAAAAATTCGTCTTCTTTCAAACTCGAGATTGCATTGAAAATTTGGCGCCGTACAGTTCCGAACAGTTTCATGAGATACATCAGTTCCGCATTCTATTTTTGTATATCCAATGCCATTTCCCTTATTTAGACACGTGGATTTTCACGAACTTTTCGGATGATTTTTTCTTTCTTCTCGGTCAGACAGTTTTCTGGGTCGTCCAGGAGATGCTTTCAAATCAATTCGCCCTTCAATACGCTAATCAAATAGACATTACTTTGATATCACCGGCACACAAAAAAAAAGTGGTCTGTACATTTGACTAGACCCACCTATCCTTATGTATTTCGGTGTGCTGAAACCGAATCCGAGGTCAGTTTTGTCCGTACACCCTCAAAATTTTGAGTTATTTGCGACTTTTAGCCATTTTTGGCAGCTTTTTGCAATTTCTGTTATATTATAAGCTTTTCAAAATAAGTTTCTACCTTCTTTAAATTTGCAAACATTTACTTGACAAAGTGTATGTCGAAATAGCACAAATGTTCAGTTTTTTAATCATATAGAAACAATTTCAAGACGCTTCTATTTAGTCATTTTTTAGACATTTAGTTACAGAGATATTACGTGTCTAATTTCAACTTTTCGGGAGTTTTGTATGAGATTTGCTCTGCGCCTTATCCGTTTTTTCGCTCTCCTGAACATTTTGAAAATTAGACTTAGGTTGTTTTGTTAGAATGCCACAGATATATACGAGTTTATACAAACATATAAATATGTACATACATACATAAGAGCTCAAATACATTTAGGTAACATTTAAGTTTTGTTGTATTTGTTGAATTTGTTAAGTTTTGATAAAGAAAGTAAAGTGTTCCACTTTGATTCTTTCCATCGAAGTTGGTGAGACGTTGAGTTGAACAAACAACCGAGTACAATCTGACACTTGAGTTGTGCATATTTCAAAAACTTTTCGCATAAATTTGTGACATGTGTGTGGGGCGTTCACGAGACATATCGATTTGCTGCACTCGTTTAAAAATTATAAGATTTTAGATAGTGTCGCAACACAAAATGGCAACTCAAATATTTATCCATGTAAATATAATCGATTTGTCCCGTGAACGAGCTATGCATATATATTCTTTTCGTTTGTTACATGTGTGTAAAGTGACATTTAATAAACATCAGCCGATAGTAGTGGGATTAATCAATATATAGAAACAAATTGTTTTATTCATTTAGCTTACAACTTAAAAAATGCTATTTATGAGTCTAACAAATTTGTGTGCCCAGTTGGTGTCTGAGTGCATGGTTCGATGTTAAGTTTTAGCCTTAAGTTACCTGAGAATCTCAACAACAACAAGTGGAAATTGTAGCCAAAAGTCATAGTACATAATTAGTCAGTAAGCAAGTAAACTAAGGTCAAAGTGTGTTAGGAAGCGAGCGAACCGAAATGGAGATGGAAAGATAGGGCGGACAAGGTTAAGGCGCTCTTGTCTCTTAATTAGTGCTAATTTTTGTATAGTGTATGTATGTGTGTTTCAGCAATAAAGTATGCATATAAATTTATTAGTAGCTTAGAGCCGATCAACGCGAGATCTTAGTGCAAGAAGCACTTGGTTTGTCTTTGATGTAGTTAACTGATTTTTGTTTTATGTAAATTTTCATTCGCAATGCTAGACAATCTCTTCATGTTTTTGTGGCTTTTGTTTGTGTAATAAAAGTCACTTTTTGCTAGAAACTGCTAAAAATTCATACATACAAGTGTAAGCACTTTTGTTTTAAAGTTTTGCAAAGTGAATACTAATTTTGTTTTTTTGCATATAAAAATTATTCAGCCCTGTTCCAGAATACGAATCGGAATCGGATGTGAATCGAAATGAAATCCGATTCCAATTTGAAGAGGTGTTCTGCAATCCGAACGGAATTGTCACATTCGAAGTTTATTTCGAATCCGATTGTTGGCAAATTAAACAGACCTTCAATCAGCTGTTTGCTTGAAATGTTCAAATGAAAAAGGCAATTGTAAAATTTTGTGAGATTTTTTATTTTATTATTGTTATTTTATTGGCAGTATTGCTTACGAACGAGCAGTCCGCCGTTGAAAAAGTAAAGCGCAGAATTTTGCGAGACCTCAGCAATCCGATGGAATTGCCAGATTCTTCGTAACTAGTACAAGTTATTTCAGTTATGTTCAAAATTTCTTATTTAAGGTTTATTGCTCAGTACCGCCTTAACAAAGCAGCATTCAACATGATTTTGACCGAAATTAAACCTTTTCTTCGGCAATGCTCCATTCCGCCAGAATTGAAATTGGCGACGGCTTTGCGATTTCTTGCCGAAGGAGGCTATCACCGATCGGTAGCAAAGGCAACCGCCTCTTCCATTTCGGAAAGTGTGTGCTTCTTAAAAGGTCCACCGCCGGTCGCTAAAGCTCCTCTTCTATTATGCGCCAGCTTCCTTCTTACCTCACTTTTCCAATCAACTCAGGAATTGAATCAACTATGATTGAAGAAAATTTCACAAAATTAATTGATTTAATTTACTTCTCACCTTTTCCACTCTGTTACACTTTTTGTTGGTGGTCCTTGCCCATTCAGCGACTGCGTTAAATGCTGCCACTTATTTTCAAATTCGACTTTGTCGCCTTTGCAGAATCCTTTCGCGATGTCCACATTCTCCTCCATAAAATCCAAGAGCATTTTGCTCTGGTCAGCAGTCTTATGCTTTCCTTGATTAAAAATTCATTTATTAGTTTTATTTAACACGATGTTTAAATTATTTACTTACATTTTTGGTGTTTGTTTTCTTTTTGCTGCTTTGCGATTTCAATTCCACACGCTTTTTGTTTAACGGAATATTTTTGACAACAATTTCCGACAATCGGAATGCAGAACACCAAATTTCCGATCCAAATTCGTTCGGACTTAATTGGATTTGAGAACAGGGTTGCATCGGAGAATATTTCCGATAATGGGAATGTAGTCGGTGGACTGTCGGAATCAAATCCATTTCCGATCCGATTCTGGATTCTGGAACAGGGCTGATTATAATTTAAAATTCCTTTTGTAAATATTAAAGACATTCACACTGAATAGAAAAACTTCGCCACTGAAGCGGCCATAATAACCCATTAATGGATTAAATTGACTTCATAAATAAATTAAATTGAATTCATCAGTAAATCGCGCTCATCTTTGCTTTTTGAGGAATAAAGTTTTTCTGGAATTGATTATTTAAATGATGAGACGTTACGAGAACTGTTTCTGCCACAGTCAGAGCACAAATGGCTTCACCTTGAACCCAATTTCTACGCATACATTTCTTACCAGCCAATTTATATTAAAAACCTGCCTATTTCATTATTAATTTATTAGGTATTCCTCATTGCACTTAGTTGGAATTTCATCATTGGCTCGAATAATTTTAAGCTGACTGCGCCATAATTTCCATGAATGCGCGCTTCATTCAATCAAATTGACGCAATGATGTGGAGCTCAGCATCTGACCCCACCCCGTCCCTTCCTAACAAAATACAAAATGCCAATAGGGCCAAATAAGTCCATTTCGAAACGAAAGAAGAGAAAATGTGAGAAAGAATTTTCGCGAAAATTAGAAATAATTTGCTAGCGAATAAACGCAGCAACAACAACAACAACAAAAACACCTCTCACACTAGTAACTGTTGCTACCTGTATTCGTTAACAACAGCAGCGTTGGTGGCCATGACGGTTGCGTTGTTTGCGCCATATTTCCATTTTATGGGATTTTTCGCTGCAAAAATTTTCAGTTGATGAAAGTTAAACAAGTTGGAAAAATAAAAACTAACAGCGACAAAACGAAAAAAAAATAATAAACATTAACACACAACCACAAACATCACTGATAAAAGGCAACCATACAGACAAACAGAGCGCGACAAGCAGATGGATGCGCTCGAGCGACGGACAGACGCGCCCATAAACGCATGAAAAATAATGATAAAATATGCTAATGGAAGCAAAGAGCGAGAACAAGAAAACCTTCAAAACGGTAGCAGCAGGAAACAACAGCAGACTAGAGCCAAATAACAGTAAATGTGATGGCGCGCAAAAATGTGAAAAAATTAAAAAAAAAAATGAAAAACAGAAACAAACCAATAGACACACAAACACACATATATATATACAGCACATGCGAATACAAGCGGCGCCACAAACATTTTTACATAAAACACGCAAAACACAAAACACAGACAACTAAATCGACCCCAAGGGATGGACAAATGAAGCGCGTACGCACACACACACACACACACACGCAAACGAACACGCATACAATTTTGATGACTGATTAAATTAAATTGAATACATTTTATTAAATGCATAATTTAACAAAGTTGTTTAAATAAGGAAAAACAACAAAAACCATGAGAAGGAAACAAAAATAGTAACAAATCCAAATACAAATATATATGCAACTCATATGTCGGTCATACGTGTATACATATATAGATATGTAGTATTTATTATTAGCACAAAGCAAGAACATAAACAATGCCAGCAAGGTGCAGGTTGGCATTGTTAAAAATATATAGGAAACTACAACAAAACACAGAAAAAACAGCAAACAATGTCCACAAATGGTTTTACAAAAGTTGTTGTGTTCGGATTTTTGTTTTGGATACATTTACCCAGTCGTACAAGTAAATATTATACAATAGTTGTTAGCGAGTTGTTCGAGAGATGCAGGCAAATAACAAATAACAATAAAACCAACAAATAATGTAACATTAATGCGAATTTATGCTTTTTGCAGTTGAAATACCGAAATTACAAAGATTTTTTTATTTGTCTAAAGCAATAAACTGCAACTGTAATGGTTTGAAACAGCAACAATGCAACAATACATAGAAAAATATGTCCAAATTACTGATAAGGCATCAAAACAAACATTACAAATAGACAAATCAAACAGCACTTCAGTTGAAAATTGCGCTGCAGATAGCAGCTCAATGGAAGAGCCTAAAAGTATGCCAGCCTTAATGACATCCACACTTTAGCAGTGAAATTTGCTGTTCTGAATTGCCTGAATGAAAGCATACTTTTGGCAAGTGACTGCAATGGTTGTCTGTTGGTTGGCCGTCAAGCAAAATAAACCAATAAACTTGTTAGATGTTGTAGCAAAAATACGCATAGAAAGTGCCAAACGGAAATTGCTTTGACAGCAGTTTGTATCAAACAAACAAGGTTTACGAGTTCGAAATAGAAATCGATTGGTAGTGTATTTTTAATGCTTTGGTTTCGAGTTCGTGACTCACTTATTTTAGGCTGCTATGAAAATAATTTTATTATTGGAAATATCGAGAATAAATGCCAAGACCATATCGAGCAATTGCGAGTAATTCATTTTATAAACCGCATAATATTTTTATTATTTTCTCAAACAATCTATTTATCTACTATCTACAGTTGAAATGAAATTGCTGGAAATAGTGTTTGATATACAGTCGTGTCTGGGTATAGTGAACCCCCTATATAGTGAACCATAGTAACCCCCTATATAGTGAACACCTCGATATAGTAAACACCCAAATTTTGACATCGAGCCTCTAAATATAGACACAAATTTTCAAGCAAAAAACAAAAAGTGTATTTTGAGCAAATAAAACGAGTTTTTGAACAAAAATATTAACCTTGATATAGTGAACAACCTCAATACAGTGAACAGGCCTTGCAATAATTAGTTCACTATATCCAGACACCACTGTATCTGAGAAATTTAACGACCTATAAAACTTTTATTTGCTGATTCAAGAACAACGTATGTCAAAAATCGAAAATAATGTTGGCAATGTATATTGGATATGTTTGATGTTCCGCATTTGATGTAATATATCTTAAACAAAGATGAGCTATGCGAAAGAGCTTCAGCTGCAGATTTCTAAATATGTTAGACATTGAAAAATAGCAAATTTGTGTAGCTGAAGGAAATAAATTTGCAATAAAATAAGCCAACGTCAGAGTTTTGGTCAATGATATTACAAAGTTCTGGTATGAAATAATACTGGTTTCGATTGCTCAGGCAGTTTTGTATTTGTCTGTATTTAAAACTTTTATAATTGTGATAATTTTGATTGATTGATTTCTTACGCATTTCACACTGAATTAGTTGTTGGCTACACAGTACATCAAACATAATGACATCATCAAACTAAATGACTTTTATTTTAAAGTAAATTGACATCTGTTGCTAACTGCTCAAGCGGCTTTTTCTGCTCAATATTTGGCATTTTCTGATCAAGCTGCACTGCTTCGACTACTTTTGCTCTATGTGCCATTTTATGCGTTTCTTCGGCTTCTTTTCTCGCCTGGTGACCATATGTCTGGCACAATTTAAACGACCCCTTCATATACAGTGCCTCACAAAAGTATTCGGAATTTTATATTTCCATTTTCATACTTTTTTTCAGCCATACTTTATTTTCACAATCAGGTCAAAAAATGTAAAATTTGGTTTAATCGCTAAATATTACTTTGGACCAAAACTTAATTCCATGGTTTTTGTACTTCTGCGCGAACTCTAAACGCTTCTTCCGGTTCTTTGCACTGATAAGTTGTTCGACACGTGGGGTTCGTACGTGGTAACCAATTTCGCAATCTCTTTGAGACTTTATCTTTCATCTCGTAGGTTATACATAATATTTCTCTCGTCCAAAGTAGTTGTTTTAGATTATCTACCCATTTGGTCAATAAAATTTTAAATGCAAATAAAAACCAAACACACTTGTCAATTTTTACTGTTCAAATGAATGTAAATCTTAATAATGGCGAAATCAGTTTGACAACATGACGGAATTTTTGCAAAGGATACCATGATTGGGCAATTACGAATACTTTTGCAATGCGAATTATGTATCCAAATTCGGTTGAAATTTTATGCAACAATGAAAGATAATGAATCAATCAGAAGATATGAATACTTTTTATACATACAAATTTAAATTAAAGATAGACATTTTGATTAGCTTTCAGAAAAATTGAAATTCCGAATAATTTTGTGAGGCACTGTAATACAACTCATATAAATTTAATACAATAAATACCCAAACAAGCCACAGACCGTAAGTCAAGTGCAGATATAGACAATGAGTGTACAAATGAAATTTGATAGGCAATAAAATGTTTTTAAGACTTGTTGTTGTTGTTATGGCCATTGTATTTTTATGGTCTTTTAACACATATTAGATGAAACAACACCAGATTTTACGCTTGGGGTCGCAACCTCAAAGATAAAAATATTTGCAAATGCAACATTCCATGTCACAGCACTTTAAATATAAAATTTGATTGCCACATTATATTGATTGATTGATTTTTTAGGTGCTTTTAAATTTGGCTTTGACTTTACAATGACAGTGCTAAATTTCAATTTTGTTTTGTTTTGTTACAAAAAAATTTAAACTGAAAAAAGCGACTGCAAAAATGAATTGTTTAATTTTTCTTGGTATTTCAACGTGTAAAATATGGTTCTGCAAATAATCTTTACATCGCCCTTATGATTTATTGTTGAATATTTATTGAAAAGGCTCTGTGCTTTTGACCATTGCACTTACACCAATGTATAAAATCTGGAAATTATAGTCTCGATTTTTTTTTCATTTTTAAATGTATTTAATTTATTTTGTGTTTTTTTGTTTAGATGTAAGTAAAGAATTGCTATTTGAATGTGTATTAAAGGTCAATTCAGGAATTGAAATACTTTGAAATTTCGCAAAGCAGAAAAATGTTTAAATGTTAACATAATGAACGTTTACACATAATTCTACATATACCTAAATAGCTGTATAGCTGTGTATGTATGGTATTAACTATAGATATATATATATAAAATACAAATAATAATATTAACGTATAAATAACATTAACTTAAATATATGTAAGTAGCGCTCCCTCTTTAGTCTGCAAGATTTCCACAAAAATTCCAAACTTGCAACTCGCAGTTGAGCTCAACTTTTCTCCATTTCCCCCAGCGGTGAAAACAAACTAGAACCGATTACAGCAGCACAACGCTCGGCGTCTCTGTTGAATATCATTGTGAGTTGTGATTGTACGTATCGCGAAATCTTTTCTGTATCAACTGATATGCATTGTAGACCCTGTCAATGATTTTGTAAAACAACAAAGAAAATTATTAATAAAACAATTCAATGTTAGAACGTATGGAAAATAAGTATGTGAAAAATAGGTATTTGACGGCTTGAGATGTGGCAAAATGCAAGTTTATTGAAAAAACTACGAGAATAAGCAAAATGGTAATAAAACGAGCTGCAATTATTAAGTAAAGTGCTGGCAGTTTTTCTTACTTTTCTTTCGCCACTTTGAAGGACTTTTTGCGTTGCTTTTTATTGCCTGTATTCTGTGAGCAGTCGGCGTTTGGCAGGTCCTCAGGCGAAATCATGGTCATATTATCTGTTGACAGCAGAGTAAAAAAGCTCTTCATATGCACATAAAATTAAAAATGGACTGACAACTCACCTGGATGGCAAAAGAACGCAATGGAGTGACGGCCTCGAGTGCGTATGTGCGGCTGCTCTGGCACGACCACACGATGGTTCTGTTAAAAAGCGGCAAGAAAAACAAAATATTAATCACTTTTGCGCACTTCACAATCAGCGTCGTTTGCACATACCAAAGCGGGATAGCGTTCCTGCGTCCATATTGATAAAATCTCGCCACAATTCACCAGAATGGCGCCTGGCAAATGGCCGACACGATGCCACTTTTCGCTGCCCGGCAAACGCACTTCCAGCCCACCCTCCGAGTCCTGTGCCAGCAGCGTGAATGTGCCGTAATCGGTGTGCGCGCCGCAGCGTATCACTTCGCCGTTGGGCAATTGGCGCTGTTTGCTGTCCGTGGCACCGTCACTGCCCTTGCTGTCCAGTTCGCTCAGCTCTTCGCGTGGATTACGCTCGGGGCGAAAGTCGGGCTTGTCGGACAGGCAGCGCTGATAGCTGTAGATGCAGCTGCCCTTGATGAACTCGTCCTTGTTCTCGTCGTCGTCCTCGATGATGGGCGGATAGTAGAGCAGACGCAGTGTGGACTCGTTGTCGTGATCGCCCGACAACATGTGCGAGTGCTTCTCGAGGAACCAATTCTGCGGTATGTCCAGCGAGACGGCCAGCGATTGCAGCACGAAACGTGACAGAGCCTTGAAGTCCTGGGCCAAAACGGAAATGTGATCGGCAAAGCCGGGCAGCGGTTCCTCGGGCAAATTCTTTGCATTCAGTGTGCAAATATTGAAAGCATGACGCAGTTCAGGCGTTTTGCCATTGAATCGCTCAAGACCGGGACTGACATAGCCATGATTATCGTCGCCAGTGCGTATGTAGTGAGCCTTAATGTCGTCGGGCAGATCGACAAAGTCGTCCAGATGATCCCAAGCGGTTTTCAACTGAGGAGTAAAAAGACAAGGCATCAGTGGGAATAAATGCAGTGAATGAGTAATAGGGATTGAAGTACCTTTTCATCGCCAATGCCATGGTTGACCAGGAGTGCCAGGCCCTTCTCTGAGAGGGCCTTCTGCAGCTGGTGGCCAACACGCTGAACCACTGAGCGTACGGGACATTCTTCAGTGCCTGTGGAGGAGTAGAAAAAAAGGTAATGAACATTAGTTCATGATTAAACCGATTTATCTTGTAAGTAATAAAATCAAGTCATATCAAGTGGGTCCACGTGTTAACTCAATTGTTTGCAACTCAATTAAGGAAATTATTTTATTGCACTTGAATTGACCTTGGTGTGCCTCATTAGGTTGTACAAATATAGAAAAAAAAACGAATGCATAATTAATTTCGTCACAAATAAAAACACATGTCTGGTTGAGAAAGAATAGAAAGTGATGAACGTGAGTGCGCAAAAGTTTGAATATATCGAAGGGAAAAGGGGAAATTTTTATTTTAGAGCGAAAATTTGCCTATACTGAGGGAATACCTTCTGTTGTGTAAGCTTTACTATAGCTTAGCTACACTTTCATGCCTTGAGAGAAACTGACTGACTGAAAAGCCAACATTTTTTCTTTCGAAAGAAATTAACAGGAAGAAGATACTTTTTGTGTTGGTATGGGTTTAGTTGGAATTAATGTCCTGCATGAATATATTCATTTTGGCGACTACACTACTGTACACACTGTACGGGTACTTGGTATTCGAAGAATGTGTACAACGAAACGAATAGAAACGAGAACCAGCGAGCGTCGCTTCTCGTTTCTATTCGTATTCGGTAAATAGCGAACACTGCAGTGCTCGTATCCGGTAAGAAGCGAATTCTGCACCGGTAATCGAAAACTTTGCGAAGTATTCGAAGATCAACAGTTTCATCGAATATTTTTATGCGCAGTATGTCACTTTTCCATGTGTATACAGGATCCAGGATCCTGGGGGGGGTGGGGTTGGGGGTTGAACCCCCCCGAAATATCTGGATCGACTATAAAACTACATACAAATTAAAAGGCATTTTATAAATATTAAAGAGTTACTTTTTAAAACCCCCCCGAAATATTTTTCTGGATCCGCGCCTGACTTGTGGTGCGGTTGAAGTGGCTTCTTAGTTAATACGCAAAATGGAAATTATTGAAGAAAGTAACATAACAAACAAATAAATATTAATATACAACATAAATATTTCTAAATAATCTTAGGAATAATAAAACGAGTATATTCGAATATTCAAACAGTTTGTACTATTATTCGAATGCTTTTGTCCTCGTTTTCCAGCTTCGAGCGAATATGAATAACTAGTGTACGTCTACTCGTTTCTGTTCGGAGCTAAAGGCTTGATTACACGTAACGAGTCGAGCGACGAGACATCAAGATGGTACTAGGTCGAAAGAATTGGGATAGCGAGCAAAAGCGACGAGTTGTTCAAACGTATTTCGACACGCGGCGAGTCAGTTCGGTTTTAAAATGCACAAAATGAACTAAGCAACTCGCGCAATTAAACTCAACCGACCGAAAAGTGGTGTGTGACGCATACCGCATGTCCCGAGCGATTCCGCATGTGACGAGCGATTGCGCGAATCGCTGCGAAAAAGAGAAAAATGTAACGGTAAAGTAGTGCTCGGCCTAGCAAACAAAATGTGATTCTAGTGACTCTGTCGCCACTTTCATCGGTCACTGACTCAATCAGCAACTCGCCTTACCGTTTAGACGAAACGAGTACTCGTTCGAGTTGCTGTCTTCTCACTCTACTCGTTACGTGTAATCAAGCCTTAACTCGTACTCGAAGAGAGCTGTACTCATATTCATTAGGACTGGTCCGCAGAGATGAAGTGAAGTATTCTATTCAAAAGCAAAAATGCAGGACTCTGGTTGGAATCAAAACTCAGAACTGTTCAATTACAAAACTGAATATGTCCGAATAGCATTCCTGCTCAAAATGTCTGTTACAAACAAAAAGGAAAACATTACAATTAAACCATGTCCACATACCAACAACAAAAACTGCTGTGGAATATGTTCGATTAAATTGCTTGCGGCATAAACAATTTTCGCTGGTAGGTAATTAAATAATTTATTCATTCAGAAAATTGACTCACTAACAGTTCACATTTAATTACCCCCCTTTGTGACAGGACGAGGGGTGTGCGCGCGGCATCAATAATCAGACAATTGCACGAACGACTTTGAATAATTGCACGAAATTGTAAATTACCACCCTAGAGCAATTTTTATTTATAGCAAAATTTATTTTTTAAGCCATCACGAATGGCAGCAGTTACGGCAGTAGCAATATCAAACAACAACAACAACAACTTGGGCAGTAAAATGATACTAAAATTGAAAATAAAACAAAATATGGCAAAGTGCAGTCATTGACAATGGGCGACACAGCAATAGCGAACGCGCTGTAATTGCTGCTTGAAAAACGGAAAACACAAATAAAAATTATTGAAAGGTGAAGAGCGAGCACAAGAAAAGGAAGTGACTGCAGGTGGGGCCGAAGCGTGTGCCAAGTTGTAATAGTTGTTGTGTGTTTGTTTGTTTGTTTTTGTTGCCACGTGCATGACCACTCGACAGGGAGAGGAAACGAAGGTGAGGCCGCGGCAGCGTGTCAATGAAACGCGCTCGACAAAAGGCCAGTGGCGAAGCGAAGAAGGCATGTTTACGTAGAAACATGGCTTCGAAACGGCACAAAATCGATTAACGAAGTGGCACCAACGTGCAAGTGCGCGTTGTTGGCACTAATTGTAATTTATTTCACACAAATTGCGGCCGTCTAATCCTTGACAGGAATGCGATTAGGATTGACTACTTTAAGTTGCTGCCACTGTGATGAAACGGCGAGCGGGGCGGCTCTGACATTGATAAGTTGAAGGCAACAGTTGCGGGTTTTCCGTCACAAGTTTATTGCTGCTGCATTGTCTTTCGCAAAGTCTAATCGCCCCAGCTATGCGACAGCACTTCATTTGCTTTATGGTTGGACATATTTTATGACCACAAGTGTTGTAATTGAACTTAATTAGTTATTAATAGATTTGGCACAATTCGAATGTTGGTGCTAATTTCACTGAATGCAACTGGACATTGGTCAACGTGTCGAAGCGGCTCTGTCTAATATTTTCATAATATTTGCTTTCAATTGTCGTTCTTCGTTTTCTTGCCGCTGTTGCCATGTAGCACATGCTCGGTGACAGATAATGAACTTGAAGCTGTATCGCACTTTGCTGACTTAGCATTTTTGTGGCGCTGACTCAGTGCGCTGGTGATTTTCCTCTTTGATATTTGTGATGCTTCTCTACTATCTTACAAGTTACCTGAGGGGAGAAGAGTGAGTAAATCATCCGAGAGAGATCGGATAGTAAAGTTCAATCGAAATGTGGGTTAAATCAATAATTACAGTAGTTGCCGTTGTAGAGCCACTTGTGTGATTGCACATATATTTTATTGACGTCTAGACCACAATTATTTATTCAATCATTAATCACTTGGCTTTGATTTATCATTGCATAGGCAGTTGCAATGACAAGAAGTTAAAAATATATGAAGACAAAATATTCGTTTTAAAGAAAAAAAATTATATGAAAATATCACATTACTTATATCGAAAATTTCAGGATGTTTGATTGAATTAGCTGTTCATATATTATATTATATCCTCATATATTCTGATATTTTTCTCATACTAGAATTAAAACAATTTATATTCTACTCAATTTAGTTTTAAATTCAATACAAATAATTATTTTCAGATTACATTAGATTGATCAGCATTTTGAACACATTTTCATACATTTCAATCGAAACGAATTGCAATTCTTTTAATGTTGCCACTATATCATACGATTATATGGATCGGACTAGCAGCGCTAAGCGGCTTTGCACGCAGGTTTAACCCTTTCGGAACTACTGGGATAATACGCCCCAGCAAGTTTTTAATGCCCCTCAAAACAATTATTCAAATCTTACGACCTACGCAAAACATTTTTTCGATTTCGGTGTTCCCGCATAAAAGGATTATTTCAGAATTTGTGAGCATCAATATAAGTTTCTAAACCCAACATTCATAGCATGGGAATATTTCCGCTGAGAGGATTTCAAAATTAAACTCCGTCCTGAAAGGGTTTAAGTCAATGAGACCAATTAATCAAGTTCTTCCTAAGATTTTTATGAAAAAATACTAATCTAAAAATACTAATCTACTAATTTCTCAATAGGCGCATTAAATCATGTTTCCCCATACAAACTCTTAACCCCAGTACTCACTGAGAGCTCTTTCACCAAGTTTAAAGTGAACATGTTCGTTAATTCATGTTTTACACAGTTTCTTCATACAAACTCTTAAATCGTCGTTGACCCCGTCAGATTTCGATTTTCGATAAAGTGAAAAACACGTATGGAACTATTTCGTATTTTAAGTAATTTCACTAAAATCATGTTTCTTGATACAAACTTTTAACCCTTGGTTCACCCTTTTAGACTTCGATTTTCAAAAAATTAAAAAAACATGTCAAATTTTTTTCACTAAGAGTACTTTTATTAAGTTAAAAGCCAATCAGCCCATTCATTCCAGTTTTGTCATAGTTTCTCCATACAAACTCTTAATCAGTCGGTGACCCGTCAGATTTATATTTCCATAAAAACTCTTAACCAGTCGGTGACCCGTCAGATTTTGATTTTCAAAAAATTAAAAAAAACACGTATAGAATTATTTTACATTTGAAATACTTTCACCAAGTTTGAAGTCAAAAGACGTAAAAATTCATGTTTATACAAACTTTAAACCCTTGATTCACCCCATTAAGTTTTGATTTTCCAAAAAATTAGGTACACGTGTTTCTAATTTTTCTTGATTTTTATTTTATTATTTTTGATTTTAAGTGTTTTCGCCAACTTTGAAGTCAATAGGCCAATCGGTTCAGGGGGTTTTCGTGGTATTTTTGAATACGAACCTTAACCTTTGGCTCACCCCTTGATTTGGAGTATTTTCACCAATTTTGAAATCAATAGACTCATTAAATCACATTTCTTTATACAATACCTTAAGCAATTTTTTCCTCTTTGGACCCGAATTTCAAAATAATCCCATCTTAGCGGAGATTCAATTTCCGAGATGTAGGTAGGTAGGTAGGTAGATTGTAGTGGCTACCTCTGTATGAGACACACTTAGGCCTCTTTTTGGGCCCGTTGTGATATCACAAGTTGTACCCGTTTGAAATGTGTATGCAACACTGTTTTCTTCAACATGTATTACACCATTTCAAAAGGATAGGAGAAGGGAGGGAGGGGACCTACAGTTTAAAGCCGAATCCGAACGGCTATTGGCAGTTTCTCTTTCACACTTAGAGGTTTTGCCATGGCCTGCCAAGAGCGCACTTGTGCGATTCTTGTAATTGTAAATTCTTGCTTCATGTGGATACCGATAGAAGTATACGAGTTTTTCACCAGCCCGAGTCAGAAATCGAACCTGGGGAGCTCTGTTTGAGAAGCCAGCGCGCTACCCGCTGAAATATCCGAGATGTATGTACAGTTAACATTTTATATTTCAAGTTTTAGCGGTTTGGGCTGGGTGATGATGAAATTGTCAGTCAGTCAGAACAAACAATGATAGGTTTATAGATTTTTTTTAAATTGTGTGCGAGAAATACTTTCATTCGACTAAACAAATTCTATTTTTGCAATTTTAATCAAAACTTAAGATACACAAAGTTTAAAAAATTCAGTATAAAATGTGTTCAAAGGAAACATTGAAAACTCAGTGCAAGCCTCGATCGTTTGGCAAAACTTCTTCTCAACTTCTAACTATGTTTCGTTCTGAAGATGCGAAGGGTATTCCCCGAGCGTGATTGCTGTTTAATGAGCACATTTTTTATTTCAATATCCCACGCAAAAGTGCGAAATCTGACTGAAAATAATTGAAATGCGAATAAACTCAGTTCGTGTCGTCAGCTATCAGCTGCATGATTTTTTCGTGTTTTCCGGTTTCGATGCCGAAACAGGCCTCAGTTGTAACAATAACAACAGACGAAATTTCGACAATGTGATAACAGCATGAAATGAAATCAATGTGCACAGATAACATGATTTGTAGTAGAAATGTGGTTTTAGTTTTTCGATTGCAAAATTATAATAACTTGAATCAAAATCAAGAAAGACGAGGGTGAAAGGTGAAGAGAGACGTGGCCATTTAACGGCAAATCCCAAAGTACAATGCGTGATCGTAGTAACGAAATCGTTGCTGGACGATAGCACCGATGAAGTGTTGTGGGGGGCGGTTATAGTTTTGCTGGCCGTTGCTGACGTTGTGCGCTATTAATAAGTCGCACCACTTAACGCGCGTTTTTTGATAAGTGTTCGTACTTGCGCCGGTCGGTTTGTGTTGGTGCGCACGAGGCGTAAACACCATTAGGCGTCGTATTTTTTTGAGTTTCTAATTGCAAAAATAACTTAAAACACATTCCGCACAATCGTAAAAACAAATCATCAAAAATCGAAATTGTTTTCGAATATCAAAAACACAAGCTCAATCAACATTCCGTGCTAATATAAACAATTAGCTGCAAAAAATACGCGCCAACGCAAAAAGCAGGCAAGCGAAATGAAAATTAAATGTTGATGCTAAAGCGTAGTCAACATTTCCGTGGAACGTTGGTCGGAGGCGTCGGGAGGTAGCGAATGTGGGCCGAGAATTTTAGACTACGCACTTGAGTCCGATACGAGAACAACAGGTCAGCGGCGTTTATCTGCGCCTCACGCTGTCTTAGCCCACACAGATTTACATGCACACATACACTCACACACACACACACAAATGTATGTAAGTTCGTGTGTGTAATTGTAGTTGAATGAGCCAATAATTTATTTATTTAAAAATTCAATTGAAACGGAAATTGTAATTGAAATTGAAATTGTTGTTGTTATTATTGTTGCGCGCACAATTCAATTAGTTGCGCTACGCATTTCCATTTGTGCAACATTGCCACTGCAAAACCAGTGCGGTGGCGCGCATTCAAATGCCACATCAAAGTCGCATTTTAATTTTCCACTTTCGTTCGCTCTATCCGTGTGTCCGTCTGTCCGTCAAATCATTTAACGCTCCATTTGCTTAGCACTCTGGTGCGTCGTGCGGCAATTTGCGCGCGCTGTCGTTGTCGCAGTTTAGTTGACGGCATGTTTTGCCGCATTTGTTTGTTTAGTCGCTTGCTTTACTACTTGTTCGTGTTGTCATTAGATTAGTTTCGGAAATTTTCTATATTGTTGCAAATGAATTGTGCCAATAACGGCGTGGTTGCTGTGTTGCTGGCAGCTATAACATTGATAAGCAAATGACAGCGCAGCCGTTCAAGTGGTTCCACTTCAGATTGCAACGACTTGAGCTGCTCTAGCGCCCACATGCCGAGTTGTTACACCTTTCAGCGATAATTCTGCTTAAAGTTGTAACCACTTTACACACACACTCGCTCCCGCATCTCTATCACTGTTGATGCTTTTTTCTTTCGAACAGCACAAATCTGACCGACAACATTGCCATACGTTGTTGATGGCCATTAAGGTTGCTGCAATTGATTGAACAAATATTTAAGCACTCGCGCCGCTCACTTTCAATAACTGAAAAGCAGGCCGACATTTGCTCAATCACTCACACAGCGCCACAGTGCATGGGGCGCGAGTGCGCCAAATGAAGATCGATCGCCTTTCAATTGACAGCCGAGATGTCTATTCAGTAATTGATATTGTCAATTAAGTGTTTAATGCATTTAAATAATTAATTAGTTGCCATATACAGGGAGAGCGAGAGCGAGCACACAAAATATTAATGAGCTCCAAAATGGACACAAAGCGACAAGCGACACTTTGGTATGGAAGACAAGTGTTCACAAAGGCAATGAACGACTAAAAGTGGTTTGGAAAAAAAAACATCGTCTGGCGTATTTGTCAATTTAATTGGCCGCCTTTGCCATATAATCAACTAAACTCTCAACTGCTGACTTGCCTTTAAAATTTCGTTCTAAAAATAGTTTCATCTGATTTATTGTGCACACGATCGATTTGCCATTTGTATGGATGAATGTTGTACAAATTTACTGTGCAGTGCTGATGCAACTCTGTAGGGTTAAGGTCGATTGATTTACAGACAGTGGAATGAATAGAATTTAAATATATGTTATATAGAAAATAGTTTATTATATAATAGTTATAAGTTTATAAACATTTACTAAAGACATTTGACATTTTGTGCCCATTGAAATTAGGATCTTGACTTAATTTGTTTTAACACTAGAAAGACCGCAATATACCTAGAAAACTACACATTGGATTTGACTAATTGTAATTGTAGAACCCTAAATGTAGAACTAATTGTAGAACCCGATAATAAAATAAAAGTAATCAAAGTAAAAGTTGATAGAAATACTAAAGAAAATACAGATATTTATAAATGAAAAACTGTCAAAATGACCGCAATGGTCTTTCTAGTGTTAATTGAGGTGAATTCCTGATCTGCCCTGATCAGAGTTTTTTGTAAAGGGTGTCTACGAAAAAACTGATCCCTGTTCTTTGATTTTTTTAAATTTTTTGGGAGCACACCTCAACAATAATCTTTGTGTTTTCAAAAAGCATAAACTTCCCAAAAACTAAATAATTGCATTTAATTTCATTTTGATTTTAACTCTCGAGCGAAATTACAGTGAACAAAATCCAGCAGCAAGAAAAAATTGTGCACACTTTGAATGAAAATCTTACATGGACCCAAAAAAGTGTAGCAAAACATGTGGGTATCGGTGTTGCAACGGTGAAAAGGGTTGTCAAAAATTTTGAGGAACATCTCTCTGTTGAAAGGGTTTCAGGTTCTGGGGGAAAGGCTGCTCCTGCCAATGAAAATTTTTCCAATGCAGTGAAGGTGCATTTTAAGAAAAACCCGAATGCATCCGTCCGTGATGCAGCATTCATAGTTGGAGTTTAAAAAAGTTTTGTGCAAAAAACTAAAAATAATGCTCAACTCAAATTATATGGAGTTCAGAAAGTTCCGTATCGAAGCAATGACAAGGAAAATTAGGCCAAAAAGCGAGCTAGAAAGTTTTATGAGCAGTTCCTTACAAAATTTGAGTGCTGCGTCAAAGGCGACTTCCAACAATTGCCCGGGCAGCAGTTTTATGGTGACGCAGCTAAAAGAGCTTTTTCTAAAAAATTTAAAACACAAAAAATGCCCAAATTCCCAAAAAAAGTTCCTTGTATGGCAGGCAATTTGTACATGTGGAAGAAGAAGCGAAATTTTTGTTACAACAGGCTCACGCGACCAAGAAATTTACATCAAGGAATGCTTAAATGAATGCTTGTCTTTTGCCGTTTTTAAAAAGCCACAATGTTTCTACTTTTTTTGGCCAGGACAGCCTTGAACTGGTATAATGCCAATAATGTGAATATTGTACACAAAGAATGCAACACACCAAATTGTCTAGAATTACGTCCCATTGAAAATTTGTTGGGCAATAGTAAAGCGGAACATTAAAAAAACAAAAAATATGGTGAAAAATGAAAATCACTTCAAAAGAAAGTGGAAGGAGTCCGCTGAAAAGATCGCAGAATCAACTGTGCAAGACATGATGGAAGGAGTAAAGGAAAATGTTCGGGCCTTTTATAGAAAATAATCAGCTTGTTTTGTTTTTGTGCATTGTATCCTATTACTAACACTTAGAGACATCTTCATACCAAAAATGTTCGATTTTGCGTGAATACTTCGAAAAATATACAGATTTTTTTAAGGATCAGTTTTTTCGTGAACACTCCTTATTTCACACCCAAATATTTAATACCAATTTTTAATACAAAAACCAAGGCTTTTGTATGTTTTTGGTCTAACGCGTCTAACCACTCGGAAGGTTACCATTTTTCTGCCCATTTTGGAACCATTAAATTTTTTAATTCCTTTCAATGAAAATTCAATGCAATTTCATTCAAAGTGAAAGTTATAAAACAAAACAGGCTTAAAGATATTAAAAAGTTGTTGTACAATAACGAGTATTTTCACGTGAATCAATTTTATTGCGCTAACTTGAGTGTTGTTGACTTAGACAGTCCGAACAACAAAAGTATGATAAATGGGGTAGAAATTACGTTACGAGTGATAACTTCTGCATCATTGCTTAATTTTAGCACAGTTTTAATAGCTGAAAGCCTTTGATGTCGTTTGGCTGCCAAACGAAATTACAAATAAAAACGGAAATGTAATCGTAAACTTGGCGAAATACGATAAGCCACCAATGGCTGCGCCAGGCGCGTTTATGTTTATCGTTAATCTGATAATGGCAGAATATAGCATTGTTTGTTTATTAAAAATTGAATACGCATAAATCTAGTCGGGCGCTGGCTATATGTGACCAGCTGAGGCCAGCATTTTGTTGTTTTCGTTCTCGTTTTCGTTGACGCCGCGCCATGCCGGCATGAATGGCTTTCAGTGTCGTGGCGGGAAATTTCTTCCCGCATTTCACATGTCAATGCAATGTGGCAGCGTTGTTGTAGCAATATTGCACAATGGCAGCAGTGGGCGAGCGGGCGGGAGGGCGATGGAACGGCGTCAGGCAGTGTGACATCAGCGCGAGTTGTTTCGCTTATATGGTGAGAAAAATTTTTGTACTTAATGCAGTCACAGCTATGCCGACGATTTATTTAAGGGAGTGGTGCAAATTTACGTAACCCGAGATCGCGCAGTGCTGAGGGAACCTTTGATATTTGATTATGGAACTGTTTAAAATTTCACGGCAATTTTGTGTGATAAAGAAATTAGAGGAACATGATTTTACAATACAATTGGACACTAAGAAAACACTAAGAAATGTGCACACGAAGTTTGAAGTCGCCACGCCTCTTTGTTAGAGTTCAAGAGCTACTTTACTTTTGAACAATTTTAGCTTAAAACGGGTTAAGTAAATTTTTAATCAATTTTTCTTCATTACAGAGAAATTATTTAATATTTATGTAAAAATACAAAATTATCACTTTTTGATTTTATTTAACCATTATTAACCCTTCGTTGCATGATTTAATTTCTGTGAAGAACAAAAATTTTTGTCACATAATTCTTGTTGCTAGTTAAGTTCTGATGATAAAAATTAAATTTTGTTGAATTCCTGTATCTATGAAAGAAGTTTTGCGGACATTTACCGTATTCTGGTGAGAACGTTAGTGTCGAAATGAAAGTCGGGTTAATCTATATTTTAGTGTTGGCTACTACGGGGAGTCGAACAGAGGTCAGGCGTCACTGTATAATCGTAATTCAACGCACTAAACAGCTGAGCGATGGCGATCGCCATAACCAAAATCCATCAATAACGAACATTATTTTACTAAATCGAAACACTTGGGTTTTTTTCTACTGTTTTGCACATACTTTCAATGTTATTCGCCAAATTCCGTTAGTAATCAAATGTTTTAACATAAAACACATAAGCGAAGTTTGAATAACTGTAAAATGGTGAATAGCATAGACTCCAAATCTATAAAAAGTTAACATTGCATATATGCAATGTCATGCAGCGAAGGGTTAAAGAAACAGGGTTTTGATCCGACGCGCCCAATTCGTAGATTTCAATTAGAACACAAACTTTTCCTGATATCGCTGCAATTTATTGAAAATTATTTTGGGTATATCGGTAAAATTTTTGAAATTTGCTTTGAATAAACTTCTAAAAATATTAATTTGTTGGTGTCTTCTTAAATTTAACCCATAAATCAATCGTAGCTTTTGCCATAAGATGACAAATAGGTAAAGTTGCTCTCAGCCAACATTGGGATCGAAAGGGTTAAGAAGAACTTGAGTTAGCTTGTTGCAAGTTAGGCGCAGTTTTCTTAGATTGAGTGATGACAGCTTGGATTTGCTGTTTGATGGATTGCATATTCAACAACTTTGCAGAAAATTGATTATTTAAGCTCATTGTTTTCATTGATTGAGTGCTTTTTTCTGAGACTGTAGAATTGAAATAAAACACGGAAAAGTTTCTTATTTCTGTGTTTACTTATTTTACACCAAATGCTACAATTGTTTCGGTTTTTTTTGTTGCTTTGGTATTCTTTTGTTTCTTTTTTGTCTCTCAAGTTTCTAATGACTTTCGAAGACGAACTTAAACAAATAACGACATTTCAACAGTAATTGCGCCGTTGGTCATAAAAATGAGGTTTCAGTGTTGCAAAAACTTAATGTAAACAATTGTGTCGTGCTTTGGTTTCAATGTTAATTTAATTAATTACAAAAATGATGATTCAAATTGTTTTTGTTAGCCTTAAAAATAGGTTTTTTTAAATAATAAATTATCACATTTAATTAATTTTTTTGCATTATGGCGCACAGTGACTCACAAGCAAATTTTTTTCGGACTTTCAAGCAGAAGTAATAAAGTCAATTTATCTGGTTGCCTAATGGGACTTGAAGAAAAGTTTATGAGTTATACCAAAGACAATTAAACTATAAGATGTCTGACGTTCATACAAATCAGTGGCGCTTCAAAAATTTGCCGTGGCTTTTTCAATAAAGCCACGTGAGAGTGGTTTTTACAGCAGAGCCACATCCGGAGAGCAAAGATGAAGCCACACAAGTTGGCTTAAACATAGTTGGTTTCTAATTCCTGACCTTTTCTGTTTTATATTGAAACAAAATCGATTATCTTTAAGTTCTTCGTTCTGGAAATGGTTTGTATACGAAACATTCAATTCAATTATTGGTTTCAACTCTGTCTAGCAAATTCATTTAATATTTCTCCTGCATTAGCATTTCATTTCATTCATTACTTGGTTGCATCAAAAATCAGTCGATATGCTTAGAATGCGACCTAATTGTGCCAGGTATTTCGCTGGAGTGTTGGTCACATGCAATCCGATGCTTTAAACACAGCTGCCAGAATTGGCAATTACCTCGAGTAGCGGCGTCTGCTTTTTCTGCCAATGGAATGCCGCCAATTTGCTTCATTCATTTCAATTTTTCCAACACAAGTGTGCCGATTTTATTACACAATCAAGAATTCGTAAAAACAACAACCACACATACGCAAATACTATCGGAGGATAAAAGCCTCCTCGCTGTCAGCCTGCCAAAGCCCACACACACACGCCAGCCCGACTAGCTTTCAATAAACCATTTTTTATGACGCTCCATAAATAAAGCAAACATTTCAATTCGAGATTCTTATCGAAAATTTATCGTAATTGCACAAGTTCAGAGTGTGCAGAATTTTCTTTTGTTTGCTGTTTTATTTTGCGTTTCTTGTGACTTTTGTTATTGCTGCGGAGTTTTTGTTCACTTATTTATTTTTGCGTAGCAATGTTTTACATGTTGTTGCTGCATGTCATGTTGTTTGTTTTTTAAATTTGACTGAAGTGATTACTTAATACGTGTGTGTGCACTTAGACGCATTGTCGGCACCTGTTGCCTGCTGTGCGGCGCTGATTAACTGCGCGCAGCGCTCGACGGCGGCAACAGATGCACTCAGCTTAAATTAAAAAGCTACAAAAAAACCAAAACAAATTAAGTAGCAGATAAGCAAAAAACAAAAAACTTGCAGTTACGTGAATTGCAGAGCGCAGTGCACTTAACTAAAAAAACATTCAGCAACAACCACAACAACGACAACGACGACAACAATCGTAATGAATGACGGCAGCGGTGCAAGTTTATTTCAATATTTTAATGTTGTGTTTGCTAATTTCAGTAAATTTCCTCAAAAACACGTCTGTGCAGCTTCTTATGTCGCTCCATGTATTTGTCATTTTTTTTTTATTGCATATACATGAATAAATAGTTTTTGCTGTTATCGAATACGACAATGGTAATTTATGCGAAATTGAACACAAACAAAACAGCGCAACCAAGGAACAACATCAACCAGTTCGCTCGGCTGGCCACACTTGCGGTTGCACTCGCCAAGCGGCATGCGGAATGACAGCGACAGATTTCAAACTACTCATAATGAAGCTAATTGTACAAGCAAACACACAGACTGTAGCAAATACGGGGCCACGGGCTCATTAGTGCGCCGACTGGCGTCAGTTCTCAGACTGTACTGGCCGAAGTTGGCTTGAGTAATGCACTTTTGAGTGTAGAATTAGCTCGAAGCAATGCACAATTTAATTAATCGGAATTCAGGCTCATGTAGCTGATTGCGCAACATTAGTCACAACAATTGAACTACGTTGTAGGGCTGTGTGCATCATTTCCGAGTTGAGGCGATCTGGTGTTTGGAACAAGCAGTTTGCTTGCAGAATTTCGTGCCAAATTCTGTTGTATTTGATATCATCTTTTACCAGAATATGCGGCAATATTTATCATAGTACAAAGCATTAAGAAATAAACAAATAACAAGAAACTGAAGTTAATATTACACACAATTTACTCTTTGTTCCGTTTGCACCGTTTCGTTCTAATTTTAACTCTTTCGACCCCGAATTTTACCCTGAGTCTCGATCAGAGTTGCCGCTTTTGGTCTTTTCGGACCAAAATTGGTCAGATTTTTTTACTTTGGTCCGCTGGTCTGCTTAAACGAATTTCGGTCCGTTTTGTGATGTGAATATCTTTTCATTAGTACAAAGAATTTATTAAAAAAATAAATTTGTAATTTAAAAATTACTTTAAAGATTACGCAAATTTTTCATTTGGTCGGTTGAGGTCGGATTTGGTCAGAAGTTTGGTCGGAAATAAATTTTTCAAGTGGCAACACTGGTCTCGATGTTACTTTTTGATATTTAAATCATAATCACTTAAAACGGGTTACATCCAGAAAAATTATTTCATATTTATGGAAAAATACAAAATTATCACTTTTTGATTTTATTTAACCATTATTAAAGAAACAGGGTTTTGATCAAACGCGCCCATTCGTAGACTTCAATTAGAACACAAACTTTCCCTGATATCGCTGCAAATTATTGAAAATTATTTTGGGGATAGCAGTAAAGCAAACTTAAATATTAAATTTAAATTTAAAGCAAATTAAAAAAATGAATTTGCTGTAAATTCATTTCTAAAAATTGTAATTTGTTGGTTCCTACTTAAATTAAACCAATAAATCAATCGTAGCTGTTGCTCTCAGGCAACTTTGGGGTCAAAAGGGATATGTTGAATACATTGAAAGGTTAACGGTTAAGGCTCAAATTTTTTAAAGTTAAGTCTATATTGTAGTTGCAGGAGTTCAGAGTCTGTCTTGAAACGAGGCTAAAGGAACGTCCAAAAAGCCGCAAAAGGTCTCCTTTTTATAGAAAATCAACGAGCATAATTTTTAAAAATTAGTTATATAACCATTACATGTTTAGTTTTACAGGAGTTTTTAGATTTAAAGGACAATTTTATAAGCAGAAGACAAGTGTTAATCTTTTTCCAGTAATTCCAAATGAAACAAATATAATTAAACAAATAATTTTGTTGCCCAAAAATGCATTCACATATGGCACACTTAAAACAGAAAAGTCACAACTCTAAAATCTCCTTTTTTTAATAAATCGATTCACAGCACACATCTTTAACTACAGTTGAATCCGCTTAACTGAAAGTCGCTTAACTAAAAACTCCACTTAACTCAAATAGAAGTCCAGGTCCAATTTTTATTTGGTATTTTTCCGGAAAACTAGTTCGTTTAGCTGAGACTTCATATAACTGAAAAATTCGGTTATGTGAAAGAATATTTTGGGTCCAGAGCATAAGTGGACAAGCTGATTTAGTTAGTTGACGCGGTTGGCTTTTGAAACTTTGGAATAAGAATGTCTTTCCTTTTCACTCATCCGAAGTACGCTTAATTTAAACTATTTTTTACTAACCGGAGCTTGCTTAACTCATTACTGCCTGCATATACCTTCTGGTCAAATTTGACCGGGAATTTTCAATTTCAATGAAGCGCGCACCAAATATTGTCAAATTTCTGATGGCATAAGGTTGGTAGCACTGTTATAGCATTCCATGTCAATTTTTAGCGCGATATGTGCATTAGTATGTTTTTGACAGCTGTGTAAACAAGTCTACCTCGAGTTTGTTCTGCGAATTTTACAATCTCTGAATCTGTTGATCAAAGAATTTGCATTAAATTTTGTATTTCCAACGAAATTTCTTGTGCCGAAACGTTGAGAATGTTGCATAAAGCCTTTGGCGAGTCTGCTATGTCGAAAACACGGGCATATGAATGGTACAAATCGTTCAAAGAGGGTCGTACAGAGGTCGAAAACTTGCCTCATGCCGCTCGTCCATCCACATCAATTAATGACGAAAACATCGAAAAAGTGATGGCGTTAGTGCTTGAAAATCGTCGTGTGACTCAAAGAGAGATATCTGAAGAGCTTGAAATATCAAAAACATCAGTTCAAACCATTTTACACGATGTTTTGGAAATGAGGCGTGTTGCAGCGCGACTTGTTCCGAAAAAGTTGAATTTTTTGCAAAAAGTGAATCGCAAAACTGCGATTATTTGGCCAAAAATAGCGTGAATGTCATTCCGCAAGCACCGTATTCGCCAGATATGGCTCCGTGCGACTTTTTCCTGTTCCCTAGGCTCAAGTTACCGCTACGTGGAAAGCGCTTTGATTCGATTGAAACCATCAAAGAGAATTCGCAGAGGGAGCTGAAAGCCATACCGAAAGCGGCCTATGAAAAGTGTATCGAAGAGTGGAAAAAACGTTGGCATATGTGTATTGCATCCGATGGTGATTGTTTTGAAGGAGATAAAATAAATATTGAAGAATAAATGAATTTACTGTGTTTTTTTTACAGTTTCCCGGTCAAATTTGACCAGAAGGTAGTTCTGGCCAGCGAATTTCGTCTAAATTTACATATGTTGGTAAGGGGTGCTTGGAATAGTTATACACAAAAATTCTGGTATCAACCTGATATAGCCCCTGAGATTTAGAGGGGGTGAAATTTCACCTATCCTGGTGCCGAACGGATGAAATTTCACCCCTTTCTGGAAAATCATTCATTGTACACTGGTAGATCGTACAAGCAATACCAACAATTCACAGAAGATATGCAGTTCAATGAACTACATACTCCAGAAAAAACTGCTGAAATGTCCAATATTTACTATTTTTAAGAATTTTCTCGACAAGGTACACAAAAACAGTTAGATAACTTTAAATACGGATTGGGATAACATGTCACAATTGGATAATAATATCACAATTTTCAATATTATTAAAAACAAAATAAATCTGCATCTATTCCATTTCATTCTACAAAATTTCAGCCAAATCGCATAACACAACAACAAAGAAAAATCACCATTCCAGGGGGTGAAATTTCACCCCATCCGGCTGGAATGGGTTAACTGAAAACACCGGTTAACTGACGCTAAAGAGCCGGAAATATCGACTGCAGCTAAGCGGACTCGACTTAACTTAAAAAATTATATTAATCAGAGAATCAATCAATCAAAATTTGAGATTTTCTAGATGAAAGTCTTTTGTGTTTAGTGTGTACTTGCAGTAAAAACCTGTTTCAGAACAAAACGACTTTCAAAACAACATGTTGGCTTCCAAATCTGTTATTTGTCTGTAAGTTACCTTAACTCTTACAGTTTCACTAAAGATTTCAAATGGTAATAAATCCAAAAGATTTTCTAACGGAATGTTAAAATTATATTTCATTTATAAATTTAATATTTTAGACAGTTTTTGTACTTTTTAAACAAATGTTTTCAATAATTTAGCTCATACAATCCTGACAGTCTCACTTCTGCGTTAACGTTACTTTTAAAATTCTGGGAATTAGGGTTAATGTACATTAGACTTTGTAGATAAATAAAAAAATTCTCAATCCTCACAGCAACAAGAATTCAAATGACTTTGCTAATTGTTACATGATTAATAACTTTTTCAAAAATTTAAATTTAAAAATTTTATTTATTTAGTAAAAAATCTCATTAGAATTACAATCCAATTTTTGTAATTATAATGAGAGTTTTTGCGATTATAATTACATATAAGAACGCACTTTCTAGGTGAGGATTCAAAACTGTTGACCCTTCTAGCCACATCTTTAATGATTAATGAGTTTTTAATATAATTTTAATTTTACAAAGTAATATTGTATGTGTTTCTTTTTTAATTTTTGTTTTGCTGCTTTGGCGTTGAATGAACTTAAATTACATTGAAAATTTGGACATGTTAGAAAAAACGTTTTGCAAAAATCAAATAGTTCCAAGGCGAGAGAGAAATCGAATGTGGGGCGCGCTCCATTCCCGCTGCCAGCAGACAGAGCAACAATTACCATAACAATATTATCTATAGTGTGTTAGTGGGATATTGAACAATGCTTACCGCAATGAGCCAGATCGATTATCGGCACCAGACCCTTAGTCAGCAGTGTGTCCACTTTGTCGTCGCCCGCTTTTGACTTCAACATGGCTATTGTTGCTGCTGTGTGTTTGCGGTTGGTGTTGATACTGGGTTTGTTGTTGTTATTGTTAGAGATGCGACAAGCGCTTCAACGCTTACGCTGATGATAATGACGATAATGACTGCTGCTGGCTGTTGTTGGCTGCTGTAGACTTGCGCTGCGTTTTGACGCACGTCGCTCCGAGTTGGGGCTGCTGGGTATTGGGATAATTGCTCGCTCACGCTGCGCCAACCGACAACTGTTGGAACTCGCCCGTAATTGGTGATGATGGCGGAGATGATGCTGGGTGTCGGTGGTGGTGGTGCTGGTGTTTGGCTGCTCGCAATGCGGTCGTTTGCTTTACTCCGTTTGTGTTGCTCTGCTCCCCGCGTTGACTGTATCTTGATTGCGTTGATTGTTTGTGGCTGTGGATGACGCAGTTTAGGTTTATTTATTTTTGAATACTTGTTGTTGTTGTTTTGTGCTTTAAGCTATTCGAAAATGTCTTTTATCAAGTGTTCAAAATGAGCAGAGAAGCCGCCACACACACACAAACAGACGCGCGCTACATCAGCGCATAGTAAATAAAATTTCGTAGGCTAATGTCTTTGGAAAAGGAATGTGCGCAGACAATTTTGGTTGAAAATGTATAGAAATATGTTTAGCATTTGGAAACTAATTTGTCTTAGTTATTTAAATTTATTTTTTCGAATAACAATCGATTCACACGATTCTGGCGCGTTGCGAGTGACACTTGTTTGCGTTTGGCACACGTTCGATGCTGAAAACTGGCTGAGAAAATTGACCGTAACAAACAAAACAGCGCGCGGCGGTGGCTATTTAGTTTTTTAGGTTTTTTTCTTATTGCGCTGCGACGTGGGTGGAGGTGTGCCGCGATTATTTATGTAGCCACAGGCAGCTGCAGACAACGAGAAGATTTGACTTTCTAAGTGCGAATGCGACTTGCGATCATCGGCAACGATTCGGCGGTGGAGCAAAAGTGAAGCGAACGCAGAACGATCGATTGTGTGCGATCAATCGTTGGCAACAATTCCCCGATTAAGTGTACGCAATCGTTGTCATTTGCCGCTGCCTGAAGAGCGCGACGCCAACCAAATTAATTACGATTTTACGCTGGTGACAATCACCCTGTGTCGCGCGTTGCTTGCGTTTTCTATTATTGTTGTTATTACTGCTCGGTTTTTTGAGTTGTTAGTGTTGCTGTTGTTGGCCGCGTTATTGGATTTTCCATTTAGCGCTCAACACATTGATTGCCTGACCGATAAACTTCGCTTTTCGCGTTCTTCTTCTCTTATCGCGTAGGCTGATTCGATTTTGCTTGAGAGTATTCGATTCAATGTGAGGAATTTTTATTTGGCAATACACTGTGAACTTATTGCTCGCCTATGCATTGGCCGATTTTTGTTATGGTTAAGTTGTTGATGTTGTTGAGTTTGTTATTTTGATTTGGTTGGAAACATTTTTCATTGCTTAATGAAGCAGTGACCGACCGAGGAAAAAGCTGTGATAACCATTTTAGCACATTTGCACCTGGCCAGAATGATTGAGCGTCGGCGAAGAGGAGAGGAGAAGCATTGTCAAATGTAATTCATTCAAGGCGAATCGGCGCGACTAATTGAGTAAAATATGGAAATATTGCACAATCAAAAGATTGAGTTGTCAAGTTCTTTGTCAAGTGGAGCGAAATATGTATGTGTAATGGAATCGTTGAAATTGTTCAAATGATTACAGGAAATGTAATTTATGTCCATAAAATGCTATTCCAAACACAAGCAGAGTGTTATCAAATAAGTGGACAGGCCTTATACCAGGTATGCGCATATGAAACCGGTAACGACAACTAGCGGTAAATAGCCGAATATTTATAAACTTCGGAACCGTACCAAATGTCATGTTTACTTCTTCTGTCATATGTCAACAATATTCAGTTCACAATTTGTCAAGTTTCATCCAACAACGCATTGTTTGACGCTCCGGAAAATGTCGGATTACGTGCCTACAAATTACGATTTGCGGACACAGTTAATTTTGTGTTACCATTTGAAGAAAAACGCTTCTGAATCGCATCGAATGCTTGTGGAAGCTTACGGCGAGCATGCTCTTGGTCGCACACAGTGTAACGAGTGGTTCAATAAATTTAAAAGTGGTGATTTTGATGTCAGAAACGAGGAGCGTGGCCGGCCACCAAAAAAGTTTGAAGACGCCGAATTGCAAGCATTGCTCGATGAAGATGATGGCCAAACGCAAGAACAGCTCGCAGAACAATTGGGTGTTGACCGTCGGACCGTCGGAAAACGTTTAAAAGCAATGGGAAAAATTTTAAAGGTTTTTTTTCAAAAATAATTACCGGTTTCACAGGCGGTACCTGGTAGATACAATTAAAGGGTTAAAAACGATAACTCACAGTGCCAAAAATTACAGCAACATTCAATAACACCACAGACTGTTCAAAACATCCGTTCGATTCGGCTATATTACACCAATTTAATAAGTGCGTCGAATAAAATTGTCCGTTACATAAATGATTAAATATTATGAACCAGTAGTCTGATTTTTATGAATTAAAGTATTTTTGTTAAAAAATTCGTTATAGATTTCAAAACCAAAGTAAGAAACCAGATATGTTTTTTAATAAAAAGTTTTTATTTTTGAGGAACCCCGTCCATTAATGTTTTTATGGTAGTGTGCGACACCCTCATAGCAGATGAAGACCACTTTCTTTTAATGTCTTGAAAGTCTTGGGCCACTTTGGTTTGGTTACCTTCATCTCCTCTTTTACTAAAGCCCAGTATCTCTCGATCGGCCTTAGTTCTGGACAGTTAGGTGGATTGGCTTCACTAGGTATCAAAATTACTTTATTTCGTTGAAACCATTCTAAAGTCGTTTTGATGTAGTGACATGAAGCGAGGTCAGGCCAAAAGAACATTGTTGGCTTAACATTAAGTTTCTTTTGCAAACATTCCTTCACATATATTTCGCTGTTGATTGTACCCGATGTAATGAATGAGCTGCTCCTTTTGCCACAACTGCAGATAGCCTGCCAAACAAGGAATTTCTTAGGGAATTTTATCACTTTTTTGGACTTGAATTTTTCAGGAGCATTTCTTCGAGAATCGGCTGTATAAAATGCCTGCCCAGGTAGCTGGGAAAAGTTCGCTAAAACATAAGCTTCGTCATCCATTATACAGCGTTCGAATTTCAAAACAAAATCTTGCGCCAGCTGTTTAGCTCGTTCTGCTTCGGTCTGGAACTTTCTGCACCTTGTACGCTTTCAGCCCAGCTTCCTTCTTAGTTCTGCGCACGAAAGATTCTGAGAAGTCAGCCTTCCTCGCCAATTTCCTTCCCGAAATGCTTGGACGCTTCTTCAGAATGGTCACAACGTTATTCGCCTTTTCATGATCATGTGATATCTTTTTTTACCAGAACTTCTCTTCCGATCAATACGCAGGTCCTCCTTAAAACGTTTAAAAACACGAGAAATGGTTTTAGGGTTCTTTGGCAATTTTTTTAAAAGACCACTAAGGTTGCTTATGAAAAATTGTAATGATGTTTTTTCACATTTCCACTTCGTTTGCCATTTTCGCGTTAAATAAATTTGTATTGGCTCTAATGGAGGCATTCTATTTTCTGACATTTAATTCAGAGCTACTGAGATAAAATATTATTTATTTGAAATTTTCAATAGCACTGTAGGGGAAAAAATGTAACGGACAATTTTATTCGACGCAGTGTTTACAACAATGTGAAATAACCAGAGCCAAATTATTTTCTTATCGATATTCCACTTTAAGTGAGCTGAATCAAACAATCTTTCGATCTTTTAAAGCGTTTTCTTTCATTGTTATATTTTCGCTTTGAAGTGCAATCTTGAAATACAATATTGAACCATAAAGATAATCATGGCATTGTTTTTATTGCTCATAATAAAATAAGTCATTACTAGTCCCACGTGTCAAGTTAGTGACCACGATTCAAAGAAATTCAACGGCAAAACTTGATATTCTGCCATTATCGGTTGATTCATTCATAAATATTCGTTGGGATAATGGATTTCTACGTACAATCGTTCCCTGCGCTACAGTTGCGGCGCGTGATAAGTGCGCAATCAGCAAAAAAAAACAACTTGAAATTAGCATAGCAACTTGTAGAATTGTGTTGCTGTTGTTTGCATTCGTACTACTAAGTAGTTGTGAGTATTGTTTATTGTTGTTGTTATTTACTCCCCCCTAATCGGCATAATCACACTCGTTTACAACTACAGCCAACGCGACTCAGTTGCCCCCCTGCTCACATTTCATATTTGTACAGTTAAGTCGCAGCTTATAGCTTTCTGTGTATGTGGCAAAAAGTGCATTAATGGGTTAAGTGACTGTTCAGGCTATGTGCCGCAGGTGCTGCGCAATCTGTGCGCGCGCAACGTTTCAAATTATTTTGCCTATTCAGACGACGCGCTCGCGCTGTGTGTCACCGCGCTGCTGCTGCTGGTGACTGCGTTCGCCCCGAAACGGGTGTTCCCCATGCCGCCGCCGCACCGCCTTGGCAGCTTGTCGATTCTGGCGCTTAATAATTGAAAACAAGCCAAGTGATAAACTGAGGCACATTGCGCACTAGTTAACCGACTTCCAAGTCAAGTCGAGTTGAGTCGACTGTAGGCGAGTTGTGACGATGCAGAGCGTCTGTTTGGTCGCACTCGTTTTTAGCAGAAATCTGCGTCAGTGACAGTTTGATTGCTGTGCTGGTGTTTTCTTCATGTCTGCTCTATTCTACCTGTGCATGTGTTGTTTAATTTATTTATTTATTTTATTTTTATCGGTTTGTTTGACTGTTATCGCATGTGACGCTCGTTCTTGTCTTTTATTTTTTGGGCCGAGTTGGGTTGAGTTTCAGATTAAACTTGCACGAGGCCGCTTAAAGTTTTCCAAGTCGTCATCATGGCGTTTTATAGCACTGAGAATTTTGAGTTTCTTGAGTATTGATACATTTTACGGAATTTCATGGAATATCGACTTTAACTATTTTGATACTAAACAATTGCTTGGTGATCCAATGTGCCTAAAGATACTTCGTAAAGTTTCAACAGATTTTTATGTTCGTATATTTACATAACAACAGCGGCGAGAGGGCAATTTCAATTAGGCCAATTCTTTGATTTTCGAGATAATTTTCGATTCGATGTTTTACAACTATACACATATAGGAACCAGCGTTAATTTTGACCTAAACATAACCTAACCTAAATCTTAGTGTCAAAACTAACTCCAGCCAGTTTTACAGATCTGCCAACTATATACAGTAACAGAAAGTTGTACTGATTCCTTAAGAAAAGAAATGCTTCATGGTCCATTGAGCGATTTCCATAATTTTTACTGGTAGCTTAACAGTGGAACTTGGCCCAACAACTATTTGTTGTTGAAGAATTACTGACTCAAAAAACTGATCCACATTAAAACAAATTTTTTAAATGCCTGAAATAGTCTGCAACTACCTTTGACTGTCACCGCAACCCTACTTAACTTGAAAGTACTTTGTATATAAGTTTGTATAAAAAATCTTAATGAAACATTGTGACATCCCTCATGCAAATAAATGGGTTGTCGGGCACTGGCAGCACTACGTTCCTTTTGTAAATCGTATAAGTTTGTTCAACAGTAAAACAAACATTTAATGGTTGTAATTAAGCTTTTATGGTTTCAGTGTTGGGTTAACCTTCGTTTGAATAAAACCCAAAAATTAAAAATTCACAACAACAAGTCGCATTTTAGTAGAGTGAGCTTTTATGTTCGCTATAAGAAAAAATTTAATACTTTTCAAAAATTTTCCATCACATTATGGTCGATGATTAGTTTTTTAGGATCATTAATATCGAAGTAATTTTAGCTGTTTAACTGTTTAGTTTAACTGAATCCGAATTTATGATTATTTGCTCATTACTAAAACTATAATGTTACATATAAAAGTTATCTTAACCCTTTCGACCCCGAATTTTATCGTGTCTCCACTTTTTAGTATTTAAATCATGAAACATTTGACTAAGAAGTGTGCACATGACATTTGAAGCCGCCACGCCGCTTTGTTAGAGTTCTAGAGCAAGTTTACTTTTGCACAATTTTAGCTTAAAACGAGTTAAATAAATTTTGTATTAATATTTGTTAATTACAGAAAAATTATTTAATATTTCTGGAAAAATACAAAATTGTCACATTTTGATTTTATTTAACCAGTATTAAAGAAACAGGGATTTGATCAAATGCGCCCAATTCGTAGACTTCAATTAGAACACAAATTCCCTGATATCGCTGCAAATTATTTTGGGGATAACAGTAAAATTTTCTTAATTTGCTTTGAATTCACTTCAAAAAGTATTAATTTGTTGGTGCCTACTTAAATTTACCCCATAAGTCAATCGTAGCTTTTGCTATAAGATGACAAGTAGGTGAAGTTGCTCTCAGGCAACTTTAGGGTCGAAAGGGTTAAAATGTCTACGCAACTCCGCATTTTATTTCATTCAGAAACTGCCAAATCATATACTCAGCAACCTTAATACTTTTTTTTTAATTAATATATTTTTAATGAAAATGTAATCTGCTGATCAGTAATTAAATTTTAAACCGACACTAGTGCGCACTGTTCCACCGTGCCGAAGTTGGCATTTTCTGCATGATTGCTCATCGCAGCAAAGTGAAGTGAAGTGAAGTGGAGTGGAGCGCAGCAATAGGGGGAATTTGGTTTGCAAAAGTGCAAAACAAAAACAAAAACAAGCAACAGCACAAATTGCACCCGAGAACGTTGGCAGAGTTAAGAAGAAAAAACGGTGACAAGTTAAACAGCAACAACGGCAAATAATATAATAACAAAAAACCCCTGTTGATCGCACATTGAGTGGGGAAAATAACTTGAGTCGCACGGCAAACAAAAGGCCAACAAATGTTTTTGTTGGGCCACTTCAGACGGTGAGTGGCGTTGCGGTGCTGATGGCAGCTGCGGAAGTGGAACGACAGTGCAGGCAGGCGAGGGTAGCGGCTCCTCGCTGCTGTGCGTTGTTTTTGGCGAGTGAGTAAGCGACTTTCACTTATCTAAATAAGAGGCTCAATTTATCAACAGTGCCGTCTCCTGCCTCCACTACAGCAGCTGTTACGAAGTCAGCCAGCACAAACATACCTAACAACAACAACAACAACGATTATACCAATCAGAATTGCAACAGCCGCTTAGCACAGTGCAGGGTGACTGTGCTAAGCAGCATCTGCAGCCTGAAAAGGTACAGCAGCGGCCGACGCTGCTCTCTATCGACTACACATATCGATAGGCGGATACACTTGCATAACTCCATCCAAGTTTTGGTGCGCGAAAGCGAATGCGCGGACGTGGCGCACAGCAACAACCGCGGCTTCCTCTCAACGCGCGTCGTCAGTTCGATTAGTTTGCTTTGTTTTCATTGGCATTTGTTTGTGTTATTCTTTTTAGTACAACGTTAAAAATAAACCGCGTGCTGCGTGCAGTCCGCATTGCTTTGTGTTACTTTCGCAAGCGACACGCTGCTGCGGCGCTTCCTTGTCTGCACGCGCTTGGCTGCGTTCGATTGGAAAGTGCCTGTCGAGCACAATTTGCCAATTTGATATTCAACCCAAATAAGTAGAAATTAGCAGTCAAACTCACTCACTATGTCACAACAACAAAGCGCATATACACGTTTCAATACACGGCGACAGCAACAATTGGCGTTGCCGATACACAACTTGAACAAAAACAAAATGCTAGTAGGAAAACCCGCAACTAAAACAGCGAGACGACCACTTCACCACTGCACAACATCGACCCAAACACTGGATCGCCGCTGGTGTGGAAGGGCAGCAACAGCAGGCCATTTCTTTCCGATAATTCTGCAAACACTTGCTGACCCAGTATTTTTCAAAGCGACCCAGTATTTTTAGTGAGACGATCGTTCGCTTGAGTTAGCTCGTTTGTTCGCTACAACGCTTCGTGCGCTCGTACGACAGATGGTGGAAGAGTTGCATTTACAGCCACAGGCAAACATTTGTAACCTGCTTGGGATTTGATATAAAGGTTTTTTGAAAATTATACTTAAAGCGTAATGTTGTATTAGAGTAGCAGAGCTTACAGGTTTCAATTTCTTTTCTTAGTTTGAGAGGAAATTGTTTACAACTGACTTTTATATTACAAAAGTATGTTTTTCTTATTAGCATGTTTGGGTACATGCAACTCGACTGTTCTCATGATGTTTAGTCCCATATATACGATCACTATTCACTGGCCATACATATTTCTTACTTGAATAAAGTTGTTATACCAGCAACCTCAAGCCGCACAAAAGCGAAATATTGTTTGAAATACTGTTTTTTGTGTGTTCAAATGCGGTTGTGAAACATGGACTTCGAAGTTTGAGCATATTAAACTAGCAGATACACAAACCAACGCACACAGATGTCGCTGTTCGCACTACAGTACCACTTCCACAGAGTTTCACCAAAATGTAGTAAACAAGCTCTTGACTAAACAAATTGAAATATGTTACATTCCATTTTAAAGTTGCTATAAAAATAATAGAAATAAGTCTTCTTACAGCAAAATTAAAAACAGACGATTTTCATACATCTGTTCATGCAAAAACCACAAATAACCGTGACTTGCCGTTGACAGCTGAGCCAAAGTCGCGGCAAGACAACTCTGTCTGGCGGTCACATGACTGCACGTGACAGCTACAGATGTCACTGTGAACTTTTCGTACTGCAACTTAGTGTGAATTTTTCTTCGTACTCCAACGTCGTCGTAACGCGCAGCTGACTGGCCCCCCAGAAAATCGCAGCAAGTCCCTGGCTTCAGTGCTAACTACAAAGGAAAAAAAGTGAAAAGTACGAATTTGTTGGAAAGATTGAAATTCTCTGTCAGACAAGACTAATTGTTCGAATTCGATTGTAGCTTGTGTGTTGCTCTCGCTGGCAAAATAAACGACGTATCGTTTGTTGCTTTCGTTTTGTCTTTCGGTGTGTGTAGCGTAATAAGTGCAAAGCATTCGCAGCAAAAATGGCTATGACCGCCAAGCAAGCACAACGGGAACACGTCCTGGCCGTGTCCAGAGACTTCATCTCGCAGCCACGATTGAGTAAGTAGCGCCGAAGCACCACAGAATGGAGTATCTGAGCGAAAATGTTGTAGGGGGTGGGTGGCGACTGCGAGGGAGGCTGCAGAAAATTCCGTCCGCCATGACAGTTTGGGGCTGCGCGAACAGCGCCACAAAAGAGAACAGTGCAAAAATCGATAAAAATTTGTTCTGTTTTTTGTGGGTTTGCAAACGAGCAAACTTTACCCATCTGACACAGTTTTGTTTAGGATGATTGAGCTTGGAGTGAGCGGCTGGATGCATTAGCATAAGTGGCCGCCAAGGAATGCAAAATTGTTAGAGTTTTATACGTTCTGAGTGGCTTTGCTGCAAGTTGCTGCAGGGGTTTTGGCTGTGTCATGTGACATTGGCACTGCCACGAATGATAGCAGTGAAATTAGCACCTGACCTAGTGTCGGTGCGACTGACTACTGCTGCTTCAGTCGGGTGGCTAAGATTAGATGTTTTGCTTAGAATAAATTTCACAGATTCTCTGGTGGCCAACAATAGTGCGCAAATTAGACTTGTTTTTGCTGTATTTAAAACTGAAAGTAAAGAAATATTTAAAGTCGGCTGCTTAGCAGAAAGTCGTCGTTGCTTTGCCCCTCACAGCAACCCCTTCCCCACCAAACTAAGTAATAGTATTTCGCGTAAAAATTTCTCACCCTTGTCTGCGGGTTTTCGTCGGTCCCTTTTCAACACTATTTACTTGTGCCTTGCTTTGCAATTCTCTTCGTACGTTACGTCTTTTCCCTGGTCAGCTGACAAGCTTTTCGTCGGTTACGTACGGTCGAACGTTACTTTCTTATCTTCTGCCCATATTACTTCATTTATCGTTGCTAGTTGTTGTTGTTGTTGTTGTTGTTGCACTCATGTGCTCACAAAGCTCTAATTATCATTAATTTTGCTTTTATAGCTTCTTTTGGCCACTTTCAATTTTAAACTTAGTTCTCTATGCTCCAATAATAACTAATAATGAATTAAATTAATTTTTTTTTTTGGGAAACTAAACATAATTAATTTTTAATCACGCCCACCCCCGCCCTTCGAGTCGCAGCTTCAGTGTTTTATCTCAACACCCTTTAGTTTTTTTATTTTAAAACTTTATAATATCTGTTTGTCAATCTGTACTAATCGATTCCTTCTTCGTCTTCGCCACAGCCTACAGAACCGTTTCGGGTGTCAATGGCCCATTGGTCATTTTGGATGAAGTGAAATTCCCCAAATATGCCGAAATCGTGCAGCTGCGCCTCAACGATGGCACAATCCGTTCCGGTCAGGTGCTCGAGGTTAGCGGCTCCAAGGCTGTCGTTCAGGTGTTCGAGGGCACTTCGGGCATCGATGCCAAGAACACACTGTGCGAGTTCACCGGAGACATTCTGCGCACTCCCGTGTCCGAGGACATGCTGGGTCGTGTATTCAACGGCTCCGGCAAGCCCATCGACAAGGGTCCCCCAATCCTGGCTGAGGATTTCCTCGATATCCAGGGTCAGCCCATCAATCCCTGGTCGCGTATCTATCCCGAGGAGATGATTCAGACCGGCATCTCAGCCATTGACGTGATGAACTCAATTGCGCGTGGCCAGAAAATCCCGATTTTCTCTGCTGCCGGTTTGCCGCATAATGATATTGCCGCTCAGATTTGTCGTCAGGCCGGTCTGGTTAAGGTGTGTTTTTGTCAAAGATGATCAATTTGAAGATTTTGCTTATTTAAAACTTCTTGCAGATACCCGGCAAGTCGGTTTTGGATGATCATGAAGACAATTTCGCCATTGTATTCGCCGCTATGGGTGTCAACATGGAGACTGCTCGCTTCTTCAAGCAAGATTTCGAAGAGAACGGTTCCATGGAGAATGTGTGCTTGTTCTTGAACTTGGCCAACGATCCGACCATCGAGCGCATCATTACGCCACGTCTGGCGCTGACCGCTGCCGAATTCTTGGCCTACCAGTGCGAGAAGCACGTGCTGGTCATCTTGACCGATATGTCTTCGTATGCTGAAGCCTTGCGTGAGGTGTCCGCTGCCCGTGAAGAGGTGCCCGGTCGTCGTGGTTTCCCCGGCTACATGTACACCGATTTGGCCACCATCTACGAGCGTGCCGGCCGTGTTGAGGGTCGCAACGGCTCAATTACACAGATTCCCATTCTGACTATGCCCAACGATGATATTACCCATCCAATTCCCGATTTGACTGGCTACATTACAGAAGGCCAGATTTATGTTGATCGTCAGCTTAACAACAGGCAAATCTACCCGCCAGTCAATGTGCTGCCATCGCTGTCGCGTCTGATGAAGTCCGCCATTGGCGAGGGCATGACACGCAAGGATCACTCCGATGTGTCGAATCAGCTGTACGCTTGCTACGCCATCGGCAAGGACGTGCAGGCCATGAAGGCCGTCGTCGGCGAGGAGGCGTTAACGCCCGACGATTTACTGTACTTGGAATTCTTGACCAAATTCGAAAAGAACTTCATCTCGCAGGTAAACTAAAAGTGTTCAATGAGCTGTTTATGCATAGGACAGAGTGTTCGAATGTCTTTGTGTGTTTGTTGTTCCTTTCACTGATGAGAATCATGTTTAAAGTGGAAAGCGGAAGCGCTGCATTAGTTTAAACTGTTAACTACTAACACAATTAAATGCCAACGTTTGTCTTTTATGTTGCAGGGTAACTACGAAAATCGCACCGTCTTCGAGTCGCTGGACATTGGCTGGCAGCTACTGCGTATCTTCCCCAAGGAGATGCTCAAACGTATCCCAGCTTCCATATTGGCTGAATTCTATCCCCGAGATTCGCGCCATTAGATTCGTCGCGTATTGTTGCTTTGCTTTTTCGTCTTTCGTTTTAAACTTAAGCTGCAGATGGCGCAGTGCACGCATCGTCGCTACCGCTGTCGCGTCACGCCAAGCCACTATTGTTCTATATACAACTTTAATGCAATAACTTCTTAATATACATACATAAAAAACACACACCAAACAATTATTTCTATGAGAAGAATGCAAGTGAAATCGAAAAACTAAAGTAATGTCAACAACAACAACAACAGCGGTCGCCAGAAGTAGCAGCAAAAGCGAAGCAAACCTAAGATCTAACATTGTCGCTGCCAAATATGCGTAGCGCAGCGTTTTCTTTTTTAACATTAGTCCAATTTTATTCACTTTTAATGCAGCAAAAAACACAAAAGCGAAATGCTAAATTTAGATATTCAATTATAAAGTCAAAGCATGTAAAACACACTGACATAAACTAAACAATAACAATAACAATAATGTAAATAATTATGTTTAAAAGAGAACAAGAAATTGTATACAACGCAACAATGTAGTTTTTTCGTGTTTCGTGCTTCATCGATCGCTCTAGAATTGTTGTAAACTTAAATTGGTATCACTACATTTGCCGTTAAGGCGGCGTTCGTGTTGCTTTGTTTTATTTATACACTTGTTGCAATAGCGAAGGCGCACACAGCCGCAAAGCTTCTCCTCGGTACACATTTGCACGTTTAATTGTAAATCTGTAATTCTTGTTAAATGTCTAACTTTTGTTGCCTCTTTTTTAGTTGTTAAGTTGAAATTCGAAATTACAATCAATCACCCACACACACATACAGCATTCCAAGATAAATTAGATTCTTAAATTCTTAATCATGCGTGTTTGTTAAAGTATCAAATCTTTGCTAGAAAGTATTAACGCCCTGCCACCCCTCACACTACTCCCATAGCGAGTAATTGGCATGTACAGCAATAATAGCTAAAACCGAAAAAGAAACAAAAGGAACAAAAAACCAAAACAGCCCGAAGCCATGAAGTTGTGCTGACATGCCGCAAGGTGCCAGCCAGCCCGCCACTCTAACATTCAGTCATACCGTGTTTCTTTTCGTTTAATCCATTGTCAACTACAAACGTTTCAAAGTTGTTCATTCAATGTGCATAAAACCTAAAATCTAATAGGTAAACGATTAAAGTGTTTGTTGTAAAATGTAAAGAAATGGAAACTTTAGCGAAATCAAATTGAACAGTTTAAACGGTACATTTATGTATAAAATTATATAAAGAAATAAAGAGAGAAATTATGTATTACTCTGTTAAATGAAAATATGTTTTTATTCGAAGCCACTTACATAAGTACATTACATGGATTACATAAATAAAGACGCGAACAAATTACAAGATCGATCAAGATTTTAGTTACATTGATGCGAGCTAAATAGTACAATGATACATAGAAAAGCGATGTAGACATGAAGGTATGAAAAATTTGTTCAGAAGTATTGAATGAAAGAATTTAGAAGGCAATAGATTTGCCATTAATGTTATAACAATTGGATTGATATAGTAGATGCAACCATAGTTAGAAAAACGTTAACATTTGTTTTGCAGGAATGAAGTGCAGAAACTGAACTAAACTGCAATTAAATTAAATTTGAATTCTACTAATGTGTCTTAATTGATTTTTCATTGACAAACCAGACCATGTTTTAGTTCTAATTGAGCAAATTTAAGTAAGATTCTGAGTCAGAGCCGAATTGTTAACATTTGATGCTAAAACTGCTGTAAATCAAACCAATTGCCACGTGGCCAATGCTACTTGCCACACCCACAAGTGGGCCTTGAACTTGCTCCAGCCAGTCGTTGTGCCGCTCGTACGATTTATACAGTGTCCGCTGACAAAAGCCTGCGGCCCATACTTGCAGTCGCATTCACCTCGTCTGCACTCCCACAGCTGATCCATTTCGGGCCGATGCCGCTCGTGGCAATCCTCATCGACGCGACAGTACTGACCGCGTTCTGCCAACGAGATCGCATTACTACAAAAAACCAGCAATTGCACAGCGACAGCACTCACCCGTTTTGCGTTCGCAGGCCATCTTCGGTGGCTGTGTTTTGGGCATCACCTCGTAAATGTAGTAGAGCGGGTCGCAGCCGCAGACGTCTTGCAGGCAACGGCCGCCAGTGCCCAGCGTGATCTGACATTCGGCATCGTCGATGCAGCGCTCGTGGTAGTTGACGCCCGGTATGCACTGCCTTTGCGCCGGTGCAGCAACGAAGCCCTCTTGGCAGATGCATGCATCCAGCTCGAGCGCGCACACCACATTCTGGCCAAAGTCTTCGCATTCAGTGTCGTTAGAGCAATGTGGATCTAGACCTGTGTGTGGGAACAGCAAGAGACAGAATGAATGGCAAAATTTGCTGTTGAGATGCGTTCATAACGAAAATATTAATCCAATCTGCTGCGAAATTTGGCCCTGTTGTGGTTTCCATGCTGTGTAAACGAAATTTCGACAAAATTTAATGAGGGCTGCATCGAATTGCATGCCTCACTAAATATTGTAGAAGTTCGGTAACAGAGCTGTAAAGTTAGTTTTTAAAGCATATTCTACCCTCTTCCCAGACACCTTCCAAAGTCTGCATGAAGCATTGTGTCGATTGCGTTGAGTTAACTACAGTTTCAGTCTTTGCTATCGAACTGTAAATAAGTAGTTGGTCACAATTCGTTGCCTCAGAAATCGAATGTCGTATGTTCCATTAGGCTTAGTAGGACATACGACATTTGTTTTCTCAGGCGACGAATTATTGTTGAATGAATTCAATGCGATAGTTGGAGGTTGACTTGGAAGAGGGAGACCATTTCTCGGTGGGAGGACCAAATTAAGGACGTCTGGGAAGAATTTTTGCGGCAGGCCGTAACTCAGTAACGGGTGTTTATGGCTAATTAAGTAAGTAAGTACTAATTTGACATTAGTCAGTTAATCATAAGGCTCTCAAATCTATATAAGTTTTACTTAAATCGAATCGAATATGTTTGAATCGAAAATACTCATGAGATAGTTTTAAAATTCTTAATACAAGTCGGTTCTTGATTCTCGAATTGATAGTTAAGATAGCTAAGTACCTTTTTGAGGCATTTACTTTTACAATACTTAAGCTCTGATGACTAAGAAGCAGTGGCGCACGCAGGATTTTGTTTATGGGGGCGGGGTTGTGTAACTTTGTTGAGAACTTCGAAATATAAAAAAAATTCAGATGTATGAATCTACAAACTGAGATCCAAAACATGTATGTTTTCCCTACCTGACATATTTTGGTCCTGAAAGTTCAAAATAGAAAATTTAGTTAGAAAGATACATATTTCTCTTTCATTTGATACCCATATCTGAATCATTGCACAACCGCAAATATTACAAAAAATATTTGAAATGTATATGTCCTTGAAATTTTAAAGTCCTTTAAAAAGGACTTTAAAAAGGCCATAAAATGAAAAACTGAATATGCCATATTACTATAAATGACCTCTAATTTCACGCCTGTATAAACATCAGGATGGGTCTCGGCAAAAAAAATTTGTTTTCGCACGGTGTAAGAAATGTAAAGTTTGTGTTTTCACTCAGTGCATCATAGCTTTGTAATTTTTCTTTCGATTCTATTGATGTTAGGCTTAATATTTGCACAAATAATATATCTTTCATTTTAGATTTTAAAACCAGAGGAGATCATGTATTTTATCTATGAAAAAACATTTGAAAATCTATGATTTTTGAAAATGGTTGAAAAATTCACTTTCACCGTCAGTAATTTCTCCAAATCTCATCTGATTTGGACAATCTGTATATCTCTGGAAACTAAGGTAAACTGGACTAAGGTAAACTGGACTAAGGTATTATCCTCTGACCAACGGACTGAAACAACAGGGAAAACGATTTTTCAAAGGTTTTTTGAAAACGGTTCTTACAAAAATTTCTTGATCTTCAGTTTCGTGTTCAGTGGCCCAAAGTTTGTCTAGAAAAAACCGTTTATTTTTAGGTGGAGTTTTTGTGTCGAGTAGTGTTATTGATGATTGAATATAGATGATTGAATATATATGCGACGGTTATAAATTCAATTTCTGTAGTAACTTAAACATATTTCGGGGGGTAAGCGATTTAAACCCCCAAACCCCTCCTTGTATGCGCCACTGGTAAGAAGTATGTTTTTAGACCAACTCTCGGTATCATAGAGCCCCCATGGTATGTGAGCTCGTGAGCATGAGCTCCAAAACTGTGTTCCTATGCTTGATATCAAATTAGAAACGCATTTCAAAGACTGAGTTGGATCCCTTCGATGAGGATTAGCTCGTTTAAGCATCATGAAATAAAATGCAGATACTTTGAGCATTTCACAATTTCCCTCATACATAGTTTCATCACAAGGATGCTCTTCCTTTTACAAACAAATATTAATTTCATAGTAAAAGGAAGCATCCTTAAATCGAAACGCGCTCTTAAGCCTTAAAGACATTGTGAGTATAATTCAATAATTGTCCAGACTCACCAATCAGCGCTCTACAGACGCCCTTAATCTCCACATAGTCAGGCAAGCACTTGCATACTTTCTCCTGCGACTTGCAGCGCGTGAACGGATCCGTCACCTGGCATTGCACGTCCTCCTCGCACGGCTCGTACAAGCCCACAATTTCTGTGCAATTAAACGTGGAAATGTGAGATTGGCATACAAATTAGCAAAGGTGCGCCGGCAAGCGGTCACATTGCTGATGCCGATGCAATGCAAATGCATGCGGCGCCCCCGGCCCCCCGTCTGTGCGCACTTACTGGGTACGCAGCGACGACGATCCACACTCGGCCGATGCTCCATGATGCAGTAGCAGATGTCCAGCGCCTCGTGGCATTTGGAGTTAGGCTGGGTGCAGGGACACGGACCGGCGATTATGTTGCTCAATTTCGTGTCCTGCGGAGAACGAGCGAGAGGGGCGGCATTAAGCGGGTTAATTATGCGATTGCGTTACACGCGGATAGCCGCGTGTTGTTGCATTTATTGTATTTGCTATCTTTGCGTGCGACTCACTTTCGGGCGGCACTTGACGGGCGCACCGTCCATCACGCTGGTGCAGCTGCACTGACCATGCATGCATCGGGCTTGCACGCCGGTGTGCTCGAATTGAAGGCACTGCTCCGAGTTGACGCAGCTCAGCTCGAGTAGCTCTGCAATGAAATGGGGCGCGCAGTGTCAGGTTGGTGAAATTGATTCATTTGAATGGCATTTTATGCTGTCCAACGCGCATTACAGCAACAACAAAAGCAAACAACAAAAGCTACCATAATAATACCGTTACAAACAAGCATAAATAACGAAATGAAATGTGGCGAAACCTTCGGCGGAGGCCGCAAAAATTGCGCTCAAAACGAGGCCCAAGGCGGCGGTTAATTTGGCGGCGCGCAGTTGCAACATTGTGTGGCGCGGCTACTGCGGGGCGAGTAGGTGGGTGCAGCAGGCGAAGGGGCTTCCAGGATTTGTTAAATTGCAATGCAGCCTCGAGCAACAAGCAAATTTGTGTGTAAACTGTTTTTAATTTTTACGTTGAACAAATATGAAATAAAGTTATGGGACAGAAATTACTGATCAATGCACTTCACAGACAATAAACTCAAACGCACTGCTGGCATGTTGTGCCGGGTTTTACCGCTATTCCACATATGTACAAGGCTGCATATCAGCTGGACGTATATGCCGCAAGTGGAGGCCTCTCTGAGTACCTACGAAAAATGCGCTCAGGACCTAAGCCGAAGAGCGGTTTCTATGAAACAGTTAAACAGTGACGAGCAAGAAATAAGATTGAAAATACATTATTTTTTGTGCTTCGAAGGAAATCTAATTGAAGAGCTAAAGGAAAGGAAATCCTTTAAATATGAATGAGACTAAGAATAAGAAAAAGACTTCATACGGCCACAGTAAAGAGTGTTCTACCAAAATACTTTGTATGAAATCATATTGTGAGGCATTTTCCAATTTCTACATTAGCACAAAATTCTCAGTGCAATATTGCATAAGTTGAGCTAAAAGGTGAACGTGTAAAGGGTTAAGGTAAACCCTGTGTACATCCTTATACATACAATTTATATACAGCCTTGTGTACATAATGTGCGAATAATGTTCTATGTTTGAGATTTGGTCATCTTTGAGCAGAAGCAAAACGTTTTAACCTTTACCAGAATTGCGTTTTGGGTAATGAATTCGATTTGTCACTGTAGTAGATGAACGCATTTTGAATGAAAATCTGATGGAAAGCAATATAAATATATATTTTGTAAAAATATTTGTAGGTTAAAAATATGTTCTAAAAACTAAAAAAAAATTTATTAATATTATCTTCTTCACAAATGACTCTAAAAAGTATTAATCAGAAATGCCAGTACAGGGCAAAGTAAAGCAATGAATCGGTACTGAGAACTGTCAAATTTTCTGATTTTTAAGTAGTATTTGAAAGTACATCTATGTAGCTTATTTTAATGCTACTTACTGTAAAAATATGTTCATCAAAATTTTTAAGTAATAATTATGGAATCACTAGATTTTTTCTTTGGTTTCAATACGCAAGTGTTGTGCAATATAACCAATGCTCATGAAAGACTCAGAAAAATTGTTAACGCTTTACGGTAGACAGAAATGTTAATACTAATCAGGGGCGGATTCAGAAACATTTTTCGGGGGGGTTTCAAAAAGTAATTCTTTAATATTCATAAAATACCTTTTAATTTGTATGTAGTTTTAAAGTTCATCGTAATATTTCGGGGGGGGAGGGGGGATATATAGGGACATTTTCAGTACAGTCGCTCAGGGTCAATCGGCGATAATAAAAGAAAGAACTTTTCAAAGAAATGAGCATAGGTCCAATTTCAAATTTAACCGCAAACAATTTAAATTTTGTTTTAAACGACAACTAAATTTAAAGTCTTGCTGCTAATAATTCATAGAAGTTTTTTCGAAATTTTGTACTGTTACTAAATTTTCTTCAAACTCTGTTTATTAAAGAAACAATATTGTAAATCTGAAGCAAATTTCATTCCAATTCCAATGAGTTATGATATCTTAAAGTTGCAGGTACCGTAGTGTCAAATTGTCACTAAGTCCAAAGGAGGGTTAAAGATAGTTCGCGCTTGCATGTCAGCCATTGTATGCACGTTTTCTGCTACGTGCTACGAGATCGTTTAAAATATTGTACAACACTCCACTTGTTTTCTTTTAACTTTTTAATTGTATTTTGTCCGCAAAAACCCAAAAAAGAAATGAAAAATCTTCTTACGAATCTCAACGAATCGTCCGACGATGAGAAATCTGAAGATGAAAAGGATCTCGAAGGTGAGGAGTCGGAAGAAGAGGAAGAGGAAGAAGAGGAAGAAGAAGAAGAGGAAGAAGAGGAGGAGAAAGAGGAGGAGCATAGTGCAGAAAGTCACAAATCTGGCAAAAACGAGGACATTGAAGATGTTGACTCCACGTATGATGAAGAAGAAGTGGAGAAGCTTCCACCCGCACCGGGCAGTGCCAATAAAAAGTTGACCACAAAAAAACCCACCGCTGAACCAAAGTCTACCGGCGTCGCAGCACCAACTCAGAAGATGCCGCTTGAAGTGGCCAAACCGCCGCTGAGCGGAATGCTGGTTTCGAAGGGCAACATTCGCCCCTTGACTGCGGACGAGCAGACAGCGGCCAAACAGCATCGCGTCAGCACGGAGCTGATGGTGGACGCGGCTTTGCGCACCCTTAACGAGCGCTCCGGTTCATCGGTGATTGCCATCAAGAAATACATCATGTCCAACTATGCCAACTTGGATGAGAAACGCACACTGATGCTCATCAAGAAGTACATCAGACGCTCGTTGATCAATGGGAAGTTGGTGCAGACGAAGGGCGTTGGGGTGGGCGGCTCGTTCAAGTTGTCTGCGGAGGCAACCAAAAAAGAAGAGCTGCTAAAGAAGAAAAAGGAGAAGCTTAAGGCGCAGCAAAAGAAGGAAAAGGCCAAAGAGAAGGTGAGTAGGTACAAAGTTTAGCCAACAGAAATCCATTATTTTTCCAAAGCCATCTTCTGGTAATCTGTGATAGTGGCGAAGAAATAAATTGGAATTGAATTAAAAAAATAATAATAAAAAAAGTATGACTGTTTAGGAATGAATGAATGACTACGTTTTCATTTTTCACTTTTTCGTTTGCCAAACAGGCCAACTCCAAAGCGGAAGCCAAGCCCAAAGCGGAAGCCAAACCCAGAAAAAAAGCTGCGCCCAGATCTACAGCAAAACTCACCAACATCATCTCGGACATAATAGCAAAGAAAGGAGTAAAGGCAAAGAAAGCTGACACCGCCGCCACGGCAACTTCACCAAAGTCACTTTTGGTGACAGCAGCAGCAAAGAAACAGTACCCAGGCACAAAGGAGGCAACTACGGCGAAGACAAAGTTGCCGGCCAAAAAAGCTGGCAAAGTGGAGGCGCCAAAAGACGAAGTTAAAAAGTCGAAAGCGAAGACACCGGCAACGACTGCGTCGACTATAGCGACGACAAAGAAACCGCCCAAGTCATTGGTGGACAAACCGTTGGGGACAGTGGCAAAGCCGGCGCCAAAAAAGACCGCCAAGAGAACAAATGGAGAGACTGCGACTGCGGTGGCAGTCAAAGTCAAACCGCTAATAATTAAGAATAAATCGGAGATTGTAGTGGCGGCTGCTGCGGCTGGTGCTGAAGTTAACTCCGATGCAGGCATGGCAAAAGTGGCCACTAATGGCAAAAAGAAGCAGAAATCTGTGAAAAAATGAATTTAATTCGATGTTCAGTAGTAACGTTTTGTTGGGTCTAGTTTTGGTTTTGGTTTTAGCTATTAGTTTGTGTTGTAGCTGTGCGTCAAAATATTTTATGGCAGTTTAATTGTTTTCTAGAAGATGGTATACATTGTCTACTCATTCTGAATGTCTTAATACATGTAGAGTCCATAGTGTAAGTATGTATGAATGAGTTCACCACATGCCAAGTTGTTAAATTCTGCTTTAGTACGTTTTTTATATTTTAAAGTCAAAGTTTAAAGTCAAAGAAAGAATTAATCGTTAATTAAAATCTTAAATATTTCAACCAAATGTAACATTTCTCAATCAAGTTATAAGTAAATAAAGGAATACATAACAAAATAAATTCTCAAATATTTAACCGATTTGTAAGGATTCATGATCATTGTAAAAATAATATAAATAAATAAATATAAATGGAAAATCTAGAGAAAATTTATATATTGGATGAGTGCATAAGTTCGTGCCCGATTTTACTAGGTGGCGTTTCAATCGTTCACGTTTGGTACTCATGACTGAAAGGTATACTTGTTGTAATTCTTTGTAAAGGTGACAAATCAAACTTTGAATTAAGCGTCGAATCATTTTGATTTCTTTGAGTTTGCTTGTTGGAAAAGCGCATTGAAAATGGATAACGAAAACGAACATTACCGTCATATTGTGTTATACGAGTTTCGGAAGGGAAAAACTGTTGGCACCGCAATGAAAGCTATTCCAGCAGTTTATTTGGACCGTGCACCAGCGCTTCGCACAGTGAAGAAATGGTTTGCTAAATTTCGAGTTGGTGATTTTAAGCGCAAAGACCAACCTCGCGCTGGACGGCCTTCCGACCTTGACGACGACGTTATTCGCACTTTTGTTGAGAACAATTCACGCATTTCAACGGAAGACGTTGCCCAAGAACTGAACGCCAACAAATCAACTGCATTTCGTCATTTAAAAAAGGTTGGGTACACTTTGAAGTTCGATACTTGGGTGCCGCATCAGTTGAGTGAAAAAGATAAAGTGGACCGTGTAACAACAGCCATTTATTTGCTTCGACGTATCAAAAATGAGCCTTTTCTGGATCGGTTTGTGACAGGTGACGAGAAATGGATTCTGTACAACAATGTCCAATGAAAACGAACATGGAAACAGGCACACGAGAAGGCGGAACCGGTCTCCAAAGTTGGATTTCATCCGATGAAAGTGTTGCTGTGTGTTTGGTGGGATATCCGAGGAGTGATATATTTTGAGCTCTTGCTCGTTGGCAAAACGATTACCGCGAATAAGTATTGGCTGCAATTGGCCCAATTAAAGAAAGCAATTGAAGAAAAACGTCCGATTTTGGTCAATCGCAAAGGAGTCCTCTTCCACCACGACAACGCCAGACCACATGTTGCAAAGCCGATTCTGTCCAAACTGAAGCAAATGAACTGGGAAATCATGTCGCATCCTCCATATTCACCAGACATTGCACCTTCTGATTACCACTTATTCCGATCATTGCAGAACAATTTGAATGGAAAAAGATTTAAAACCGTGGACGACGTTAAAAACCACATTGTCCTCTTTTTTAACGAAAAAACGCGTGATTTTTCGTTGGTTTGTCGATCGTTGGGAGTGGATTGCCGAACATGATGGCGAATACATAATTGATTAATAAAGATTTTGTTTTGAAAAATTTCAATTTGAGTTTTGACTTCAAATCGGGTACGAACTTATGCACTCATTCAATACCATTGAAATATTTCCTTGCTTATCTGTACTTTATTATCTTGCTTGCGTTTTCTTATCGGTTCTTGCTTATCTTAACCCTCTCTACGCAGAATTTTACCCTATACTACTTTTTGGTATTTAAATCATTAAACTGTGTGCACACGACATTTGAAGTTGCCACGTCTCTTTGTGAGAGCAAGTTTACTTTTGATTAATTTTAGCTTAAAACGGGTTAAATAAAATTTGTATCAACATTTTTTAATTACAGAAAAATTATTTAATACTTATATTATTGCTATTCCACGTGCAAGTTTTGTAGGAGTTTTTAATACCAATTTTGAATAAGTACGAAATGAACACTTAAGCACATTTTCAGTTTTGGCTTAATTTGGCGTTCAGGTTAATATCTGAGCTTTGATGTATTCAGAGACCTATCGTAAAATTTTATGGCGAATATTTTCGTGATACATTTTATCCTTAAAAAGTCCTGTTTTACAGGACATTTTTGGCATTTTAGAAAGAAAGGGTTAAATTGACCCATACAAATAGGAGTTACAGGGTTAAAATGCTCCACAAAAAGGTTCTTCGTAGTATTTTACATCAAATTGCTGAACACATCATATACCTAAAATGTGAGGTTACACGGTTTTCGTATGCCGAATCTCCATAAGAGTGAGCAAAAAGGGGGAAACTTTGACCCCCCCCTAAAAAAAATTCAGACGTAAACTTTCAAATCGCCCATACACGTATATTTTTTTTGGGCCCCTCTACCAGAATCCGTTGTCAGAACCTTGTTATTTTTTTTTGTGTTGTGCGGTGTTATTGGAAATTATTTTGGGGATAATATTTAGTAACATTTTTTTCATTTGCTTTGAATTCACTTCTAAGAATATTAATTTATTGGTTCCTACTTAAATTTTATCCACAAATCAATAGTAGCCTCTGCTATAAGTTGACAAATAGGTGAAGTTGCTCTCAGGCAACTTTGGGGTCGAAAGGGTTAAGATTAAGATTGGTTGGGGCTAGACATTGGCTGTCTATGGTACTGCGTTCATTTTGAACTATTGTGCCTTGCCCGAGTTCAGTACTGGAAGAGACTATTTCCTCCTATGTTCTCAAAGAACATTTTGATTCTTGCGAAATCAATTTCAGACAGATGAGTATTCTGCAATATTTCCTGGCCTAGTGCCTGCTTTCTTGCATGAACTAAGGCCGGGCATTCAGTGATCAGGTGTATGGAAGTATTGTCATCTTCCATGAAAAATCTACATATTTCACTGTCTGTTAATTTCAGACGGGTCTTATGTTTGTTTAGCCGACAGTGTCCGCTGTTTATTCCTGTCATGAGTTTTAGTTCCGGTCTGCTCAAGCGCAGGAGAAATTTTGCATTTCTGCTTGAGTTTCGCGGGAAAAAGGCTTTGGTACCTTCCATACCAATTGATTTTGACCATCTTGCATTTGCTTTGATCAAGTATTCTTGCTTAATGCAGCCTTTGTAATGAGATTTGCTGACACCTAAGATCGGTTCGGGTGCAAATGGTCGCTTTCCAGCTCCCTCCCTTGCCAATCTGTCTGCATCCTCATTACCATCATAGCCACAATGTGCTGGAATCCAGTGTATTATTACCCGATTCCCTGTTGATAGTTGTTGGAGAAGATTAGCAGTCTCCCATACCATCTTAGAGGTTAATGTCGCCGCGTGCAAGGCTCTTATTGCGACCTGGCTGTCTGACATTATGATAATCCTTTTCCGATGAGGGTGAAGGTTCAGAATTTCTCTGGCACACTGATTGATAGCACAGACTTCCGTTTGGAAGACGGTTGCCAAACTACCAAGACTGACATTTGGGTACTGGAAGTATATATCCCAGATCTTGTGCCTTCTCCAGTCTTGGATACATCAGTGTACCAGATAATGTCATCACAGGTAATACTGGTTTTTGAATTGTCCCAGTCTAATCTGTTAGGATTATGTGTTTTATATTTCCTGTTAAAGATGTGTCGCAGTCAAGAGGCAACCAAAAGCTTCCGTCTCGCCTCCGTTTCTTAACAATTAATTAACATCCTTATTGGTTGATTTTGCAAAATTTGGCTATTTGGAAATTGCACCAAAGAAAGAATTATGTCGCCTTTTTGAATGACAAAACAGTTCCGACATTACTCAGTACTCATTTTCTGTTAATTTTCATAAGTCAAAAGAACTCCTTGTGCGTTAGATTATTGTTTTTTGCAGTTGGTGCTTTACCAGCAGAAATAATTGTGCCCACTTTTAGGTTTTGGAGAACAATTTTTCCATTATTGGAATCATTGTGTTAATTTTGTTCGGCGCATCAATTTAAATTACTTCTACACTCTTAAGTAATAAACCTACTAAATATGATTACTCGGAATGAGTTTGAGTCTTCACTGACTTGTCTAATTGGCCATTATAATCCGCTATTGGTTTTCGATCTATTTGCAGGCAATTATGGTTCGTATACACAACGTGCAGGGGGTGGGCTTACTTGTCGTCGTGCTTTGATTTTCGCGTTGAGTATCCTTTTCCGTCGTAACGACCACTGCGAGATGAAAGAATTAAATTCTAAGCGCTTTAAACGCCGAGAATGTCCGCCCAACACATTTCGTCTTTTGCAATTTGTATGCTCGTTTCGTTTTACATAGAATCCATTTCGTGCCTTCGTAGCGCCGCTGGAATTTAATATGAAAAAACTATAAACGAATACCAGTGTGAATTTAATTTGACGTTGGTCTGCTTTCCGTTTCGCTCCTTATTATTTTGCAGTTTCTTCGGCTGTGCCATTTGAAGCGACAGTGCGAGGCTTAGGGCGCTTTGTGCTCGAAACAGTTTTCTCATAGTTTTGACCCGCTGACCTTCGGCAGCAAACGCGTACAACAAAAAATGCCAAAGCAAAAAACATGCCGAAAACGACTAACGACTGCGGAGTCGAGGGGCACGAACATTGGGCGAAGTTGCCGCAAAAGGGTTAGGCAATTTTTCGACCGAAGCCTTTGCATTAATCTTGGGGATTTGGTGGCTATAAATAACCCAATGCTGACCAGACAATGCACAAGCTTTGCTGCGGGCGCAGAGTGGTGGATGGGCCCTTTTTGGGGAATCTTGCTTTAGTTTTAATTTTCAGTTTTTTAGGTGCGGATTTAATGAACTACAAGTTAACGCCTGAGAAATGAAATTTGGCAGCAAGCAATGGCAATGTGTGGCTGAAATTTAATAAACTCAGCTCGTAGGTGGTAACGGCTATTCAAACGAGCGGGGATCGCTTAATGAGTTGTGGCTGCGGCACATGTGTTGCACATAAATTGCCAACAATTGCTGTCGCCCGCTGAGGCATCAATGCTGCAGCAACTGTGGCAACAACAACAGCAACAACCGTGTGTGGCAGACATTGGCACTGACAGTGGTTGCTGCGTTTGTCTCCTGTTCGTGCAATCAATTTGCTCTTTGCCAGCTTGCCGTCACTTTGCCGCTTTTCTTTTACAGCTCTGCGTTATATTTTTTGTTTTCTGTCTCTGTGTGTGTGTGCTGTTGATGCTTTTTTTTATAAAGCAGCAAAAAGTTTTATCATGCGGCAAGTGCAGTAAAAAGTGACAGCAAGAAGAGCGCGGAAGAGAAAAAAACACATTGGACGGTGGTGTAAAAAAGGCGCGAATAGAAAAAGTTTAAATTTAAACATAATAAGCAATGCCACGTTTTGCACATTGCTTACAAGGTGCGCAAGTGGAGAGCTGCAACGTTACTACTGACTACTGTTGAATAAGAACAACAATTATTCTTGAATTTACGTTTTCTTTTGCCTAGAAATAACAATTTTCAAATAATTTGTTAGCTCAAAACTTTTTGTTGTTGTTTGTTTTGAACTTAATGCTCTTGTCTGTATGTGTGTACTTGTACTAAGTAGACCAAACATTAAACATTACTAGTAAACTATTGTTTTGAGTGCGTACTGCATATAAAAGCAATGCACCTGAATGCCAACAACAACTCGCTAATACTTCAAATGTTGGTTTTATTACGTTGTTCATGCGTACAAAGAAAGCATAACAGCATACAGCAACAAATCATACAAAATTTTGGAATAATAATTCTTCATAAAAATAATAAAAACCATGAATAATAACTATTTTTTACCAAAAAATAAAGAAATAATAGTGATATACAAAATTTTTTATTATTGTTTTATAAAAATTAGTATTGTTTTTTATATTATTTATTTTTTTCTAACTTGCCTGTGGGTCCAAAACCATTTCATATTCACCTTCGCAATAAATTTTATGTTAAAAAATATATTCAGAAAAACAAAAATATCAAATGTTTTATATTTTATTATAAAGGGAATTTCACAGGCTACAATATGGTAGCAAACTTATTTTACCTTAGTAATGGATTTTTTGGAGAAAAAATCCGTAAAAAAAAAATTTATATAAAAAGGTTTTTTTCGCTTAAAACTTTTTATTCGTACATCTTACGTATCTAATGTTGCACCTCAAAAGAAAGGTATGAAAAATACTTATCGTTTGATACCCATATCGTGTAAATCAGTTGGAGATTAATTGTGTTTTTTTGATTAAAACTTTGAACTTTGCCGCCGAGCCACGCCTTTTAAGCGCGTTTCCCAGGCAAAATTTTTAATTTGTTAGATGCAGGAGCCAACCCTCTATATAAAAGCATACTCGTTTATTTGTTTCACGAGGGTTTGCTATACTGTTTTTATGCCTCGACGAAAGTGGGGTTTTGGGGACATTTTTGTCGAAAACACAGTTTGAATGTATTTTTTTTGGATTGGTGTCTTAAAGAAATTTGTTGGTCGTTAAAATATCTACAAACTTGCCGAAGACAGTAAAGCGATATTCGGAATGATTTAGGACCTATTAGCATTTAAACGTTCAAAGACTTAAGCGACGAACTCGAATAAAATGAGCAAACTTCAAAGTCGGATTTCTCTTAAACTAGAGCCAATCCAGCCAAACGGCTGGTGGATCTCCACTCAGTATATCTATAGAAAAGTCGCTCAGTAGGTCCCCCATGTCTGAATTTTCGACTTGCACAGTGTTATTATTCTTGATCAAACGAGTAAAACTCATTAAAAGGAATTATTTCTGAACAAAAATAAAAACATTATATTTATATTATATTAAAAAATATATATATTTATTAGTTATTATTATAAAAATTAATTAATTATTTTTTATTTACTATTAATAGAATTGTAGAAAAATATAATCATTATAAAAAATTAATCAAAAACTAAATAAAATGAATTTAAAATTACAATCAATGAAATGAATTCACAATTATTGTTGTTTGTTTTTAATGTTTATGTTTTTATTAAAAATTAGTTAAAATTTTTGTTTTAGTTAATAAAATTCAAGAAATAAATAAAAATTTTAAAGTACTGAAAACAGATCTTTGGCATTCCAAATTCGTTTTCTTTGGATTTCTGTAATAATTATTATTTTTTAATTATTTTACTCTCTGTTTATAACAATTTTATTATTTTTATTTATATTTTTTCAATTCAAATGTCAATGCCGTCATATTGTCATGTTGTTCCTCAAATCGTTAAAGCTTTAATGTGCCGCCCAAATGTATGCTCTTATTTTTGAATTGTTGTGGTTCTTAGCTTTTTCGCACACATTTTTGAAGCATACTTTTAGGATGAACTTTCATGTGGTTCAAATCGTTGTAGTTTCAACATACAACGAACAGTATCATTAGGATCAAACAGCACTTGTCTTTTTCTAAAGGAAACTCAGCTTGAAGGCCATTTTGACAAGAACCAGGTTTACTAACAAGAAAAACTATTTTAAAATATTTTATGCCACAGTACAACAATTTTACGGTTTTCAAAAAACCCGCGGAGTTTCTCAACTGTTTCTTATATTTTCGGTGTCGCTGATCACGGGTCACCTCTAGTGTGGTTTTTACAAGGCCTTGAAGTAGCGAGCAACACCCTCCTTGAAAACGAATTTAAATTGTTGAACTCATCTTAGTCCAACAATATTAGTATCAAATTAAATAGAATTAATTCTTTTGTCCAAAGCCATGTCAATGTCAGTTTTACATATTCATGATCAGCGGCTCTGGAATTATAAGGAACAGTTCAAAACTGGGCGGGTTTTGTGAAGAGCTGAAATTGTTTGCACTGTGAAAAATTTTGGAATAATTTAAGTTTTTGAGTTCAAATAAACTTCAACAATTTTTTTCAGCTGAACCAATGGACTGATCAACATGAAATTTCACAATGTATTGGTGCATGGTAAGGGTTTTATAATACATTTTTTTCAAATTTTTTTGTAGAAAAACTTCCAGGATAATTAAGGATACATTCTTAAAAGGACATTTTTATATCCTTTCGCCAGGATAATTACAAAAAAAGTATTTGATTTGAGTTGGAGACATAATTTTCTTTCTTTTGATACCAATATAGTTAGACTAGGATAAGTTCAACCATTTAAATTAATTTTTTTAATTGGGGTGCAGCTTGTAACTTCAAGACCCTGTAAAACCCAAACTAGAGGTGACCCGAAAAAAATAATTATATATTCGTGATCAGCGACTCCGAAAATATACGAAACAGTTGAGAAACTCCGCGGGTTTTTTTACTGTTGTACTGTGAGCGTTACTGAGTTAACCCATTTTCGGCCGCTGGTCGATTTTTCGACCAGTCACTTTGAAGGAGAGTAGCTCTGCACTTAGACATTATATCTTTGAACTTTTGATGCATAAAATAGCTTTGGTCTTTTGGTAACCCCTCCAAATTAAAATTTTTTTTTTAAAGATAAATTTAGAGATGTTGGCGAAGGCACGAAAAAAAGAATTTTTTTAGTCATATTTTGAAAATTCTGAAAAATATATAACATTTTCAAATTATCGATGTATTATTGGTTATTTACGAAGCCTAAAGACCAAATTACCACAATCAATTGATATCCATAAGTTTATGAAAATATTTTTAACCCTTCAGCACCGCGTACTTTTCAGTGGTCGAAAAATCGACTATTGGCCAGAAGTCGTCATGTATGCACATATGTAAGCCAACAATTGTTTGTTTTCATGCTTGATTATTATCTGACTAAAACTATATACATATATATTTGTTTTTATTTGAAATTCAATTTTTATTTATTAATAAAAAAATTTTGTAAAAAAAAAAACAAAAAAAATCCAAAAATATTCTTGATTAAGGTCCTAAATATAAGTCCTTAAAAGGAATAAGAAAAATATTGGCTATTTCTGGTAGCGGCCGAAAATGGGTTAAAACCACGTTTGCCAAGTTTGGTTTATTTGGACCAAAAGTAAGCTTTTTTATTGCACTTGGGCCTTTGAGATGCTTTTGTATAATTTGGGCTTTTTTTAATACAAAAGTGTGTAAACAAAAAATACTAACTTTTTGAGGGCAATACTATTTATAGGCGTATTCTCACAGTCTTGCAAAACCCTTTAAAGGTGAACGAATTGTAAAAATTGCAGAATTTTGCAATCCGTGCAATGATACAAAAACAAAATACAAGGGAAAAACATTTTGCAATTCGTGCAATGTTTGCAACACTGATACCCATGTTTTATATGGGGTGCAACCGTGCGTCAGCTGATTGTGAAAAATTCGTACATTTTATTTCGTGTGCGCAAGCGTAAGTGTTTCACACAAACTTTGTTTTATATAAATATTTAAATTTTTTCCAGCTAAAAACGAAAATTGCTTTCAATTATTACCATCTTCCAGAATAATGCTGCATTTAATCAGCATTTTCAATAAGAAAATGCCAAAGTTTTTTGGTTTTCACTTATCTGCGGCATTGTTTGCAATACTCCGCAGTGTTGCAAGTTAGGGTCTTGCAAGTTTGCATTTTCACAAATTTTGCAACGCTGCAAAAAAATTTCGTAAAAATGTCGATACAAAAGTTATGTTTTGTTTTTGTCTTAAAAAACTATTTCTGGAAAACAAAAGTTGGTTCTTTTGTTCTCATTTTAGGCCTTTTTTAGGAAAATTTTGGTACATATAAGTTAGTTCAGTGGCAACCGTAGTTGCAACTACCGGTTTTGTTGCGTTAAATAAAAATTACAATGTTAGTTTTTTGTTTTTTTTGTAATTGAATTTGGACATGTCTTGTTGGTGCTGTAAATATTTTTCTTCCAATGATAGATTAAGTAGCTACGCCAGTTTTTAAACAGTTGGTACCAGTGTGCCTGAATAGTCTCCGTTTCCTTCTCATCAGTGTCTCCTTCTCCTTGTATTGAAAATACTTTTGTCTTCATTTCTGATTAAAAGTTTTTCGCCTCATCGAATATCTCATTCATGTTACTCCCCAAACGTTCAGCAATTGGTCCAAGTGGGCTTATTGCTTTCTTAATTCAAACACAATAGCATTCAAGCGAGAACTTGCTTTAATCTTCCAAATGTATGACTTGTTTCTTCAGAAAGTGCACCTTGAACTCGCAGCCATCAATTACTGAGATGCTGAGACCGACCGAGCCAAATCAATTACAGTGCAACACCCTGTGCACTCGGAGTGTCGACTCATCATAAATCTGTCTTCACTCCAAGTCACTGCCAAGTCGTTCTAAATTCGCCAACTATAAAAACATTATCAGCTTTTTATAGTTGATTACTTAAAAGACAACAACACAAATGGCCAAAACAACAATGCTGGCGCTACGCAGAACTAAAAAAAACGAAAAAAAATGTGCGAGCAGAAAAGCGCACACAGCGATAACAGACGATAAACGCCGAGACATGGGCTGCGTGTTGCTGTGGAGTGCGAGCATGTTGGTGTTGTTTTTGTTGCCGATGTTGATGGAAGCGATTAGGTCGCAGCCGCTGCCGCTGCTGGTGTTCGTGTTGATGTTGTTGCTGACGACGCTGATGCTGATTATTGCGTTGCCCAAATTGGCGAAACGAGGCATAGTTAAAGCGAAAATGAAATAATACAAAACAAAACCATTTTTAAGAAGATACCAAATGCACGAGAAACAAAGACAACGCGCGCCTGGCGGCAGTTTTTGGCCATTGCCTTTTTATGAGCAATGAGCTCCGGATGCCCCGGGACAGTAACGAATAGCGATGTGCTGACTGGTCTACGCACCCCAACACCACACAAACAACCCTCGTGCCCGCCTACGCCCACGGCCAGCACCGCCACTAGCCCCAGCGATGTAAATGTCAAACTAGCGCGTCGTTGTGCCGCACGGCGACCTTGAATTCGACTCGCTTAATAGAGCCGGCTGGCAGCGCCCAAGCTGTGGCAGTGCTTGAGCGCAGCAAAAGAATGCAGCGTGCGCGAATTTGTGCTCAAGTGTGGCCGCGAGCGCGAAGAGTCCCAAAGGCAGCAAGCAGCGCTGATAGCTGCCGATAGCAGTGCGTCAACTCTGGCAACAACAGTTGTCGCTGGTCTGCAGTTTAGTTCATTTCAAAGTGGCACTCTGCGAAATGCGTCCACTGTTTGTTGTTGCTTGGCTGATTCAAGAATGTTGACTTGCGCTACTGTTGGGCTGTTGCGTTCGAGTAACATTTTCTGTGGCGAAAAGCTTTGCCGAAACGGTCGAAAGCTCCGTCAGCTTCGCTCTTTTGCTGTGCACTTTGAGTGAGTTTTCAGCTCTCCGGCAGCAGGAAATAGAGGCGCGTTGAGTGCGTTGAAGAGGTATGAGGCCTTGATTGTGAAGATTTATTCAAGATTTTGAATTATGCCACATTGTGTTAAATAAACCTTTTGAATTCTCATAGTGAATGCCCAACTGGTACGTGGTATAGTAAATTAGAAAAATATTGATTGGTATTCTGCGAGTTCTGATGAAAGTGGTTAAAGTTTGTTTTAAAAAATGGATAATTCTGACAAAGCTATGAGAATAGGTTTCTGAAATAGAAATTGATTGCAACTCATTAAAAGGCAGCTATTGCCGATTGGTTTAGTGCTTTTTCATAGACAATATTCTTCTGCAAGAAACATTATACATTATCTGAAACTGGTTAATTAGGAAGTAAAACCTACGAACTCATAATTTGTGTTTTTTTAGAGTCACTGAACTGGGCCCTGGGAAGCATAGCTTTGGCTCCGAGAGAGGAATTCATGGACACTTTAACCACAAAGCCTTAGTCATTTAGCATGTTTATAGTAATACTAGAATATAAAATTTGAAAAGATAGAATTTTTAGATATTTATGAGTATCAAACTCATTGTACATTTCAAACATTATTTTAATTTCATATTTTTACACTAATTTCTTTACACTCAATGCGAAAAATATATGTAACAATTTTTTTTTTAAATATTTCTGTCATATTAAATCGCTATTAACACTAGAAAGACAGCAAGTTTTCCATACCTACAAATACTACATATTATATACGCTGATATCTCGAAGAATACACATCGGATTTGACTAATTGTTATTGTAGAACTAATTGTAGAACCCGATAAAAATAAAAGTCATCAAATTAAAAGTTGATAGAAATACTAAAAATTAAAAATAAAAAAATAAAAAATGAAAATGAAAAAAATTAAAAAAATTAAAAATAAAAAATTAAAAAAATGAAAAATATAAAAAATAAAAAAAAAATTAAAATTTGATAGAAATACTAAAAAAATAAAAAAATAGTAGAACTAATTGTAAAACCCGATAAAAAATAAAAGTCATCAAATCAAAAGTTGATAGAAATACTTAAAGTTAAAAATAAAAAAATGAAAATGAAAAAAATTAAAAAAATTAAAAATAAAAAAGTAAAAAAAAATAAAAAATAAAAAAAAAATAAAAAAAAAATTAAAAAAATTTGATAGAAATACTAAAAAAATTAAAAAAATAAAAAATTAAAATAAAAAATAAAAAGACAGAAGTTGAAAGAAATACTAAAAATTAAAATAAAAAATGAAAATGAAAAAAATAAAAAAATAAAAAAAAAATATATATAAAAAGTTGATAAAAAAAAATAAAAAAATAAGTTGATAGAAATACTAAAAAATAAAAAAAAATCAAAATTAAAAATAAAAAAAATAAAAAAAATATGAAGTTGATAGAAATATGTACTAAAAATAAAAAATAAAAAAAGTAAAAATTAAAAAAATTAGAAAAATAAAAAATAAATAAAAAAGTCAAAATGACTGAAATGAATGAAAATGGTCTTTCTTGTGCTGAAAATTTGAATAAAACATTCCTTTTTCAAATCACAAGTTTCTCTAAAATTGAGTTAACACAAACTTTGTGAAAATTTTTACAAAATCACAAATTCAATTAAAACAAAAAGTATTGAAATTTCATTAAACTATTAAAAACTTTAAATCATTAAGCGTTTTTTGTTTCATGATCTGCAATGAGCTTCAATACAGTGACAAATTTGTGTCTGAAATTATTGAGTTAATTTTTCCCGGCCAGTTCTCTAACATTAGAAACCAAAACCGCAATGTGGTCAATTCGCAATTTTACTGCCTCATTTGCCACACTCACCCATTGACCCAATTTTAACCCTGTAAAGATTAATGTTGATAGCATTTTTGATGTCTGTTGCCTTTTAGCAAAAAAAAGAAGAAGTCCAAAATATTGCAAACACATATATCACTCATTCACTTTCACATTACAAATCGCCGGAGAGCCGAAGCATACACAAATCACATGGCGCAGCACTGAGCGGCTGAGTAACTGTGAATGAAGTGACTGCACCGAGTGGCCAAAGTGGGTGGATGGCGACTGCGAGCGGGTGGACCGCTGAGACCGCAACAAATACGCTAACAGTGCGCTGTAACTGTCACGTTCAACCGATTAACATAGATTCGAAACAGCACAACGCCGTTCAATTAAAATGCAACGCGCGGCGGCGCCGAGGTCTGCCGATTGCAAGCATTGTGCACGGCACCTAAGCATTGAGTAGCGCCGAACGTTGAGTGCTGATGCTGGGTCAGCGCCAACGATGCGACGCAACGTTGTCGTCGAGCTGTTGACAGCGCCGATAATGACATTCAGTGCTGGCATCATCACTGTGTTCGGCTGGTGTGTTTTGGTTTTGGTTTTGCCGCGCTCTGTGTGCTATCTGATGGTGTTGGGGTGGTTGCCAGCCGACCGGTTCGTGTTGCACTCAAACACATTGAATGCGAGTTTTGAGTGAAAGGTTTAAGAGTGGTGAAGCTATCCACTTGGCTTACTTAACCCTAGTGTTCCTCATTATTCCAACCGTCTTTAGTCAGAAACCTGTTGGAGTATTTCTTACTCACATTCTAACTTCCTTACATATTTTACATCTTAATTCAAAAGAATTTTCGTTTACACTATTCAATTCCATATTTGTACTACAACGTTTCATTCCGCTTTGAAATGAATTTCCATGTCGACCTTTTCTCAGGCGCGAGCTTTTGCACTCAAACGCCAATTGACACTCGGAACGCACGACTCACTCATAAAACGCCCGCCCTCGCACAGCACAACGGGTGGCAACTCCCTAACGGAATGTGCATTATTATTGTACTGAGTTGCTCGTTGACTCGGCTGCTGGCACAGTGGCGGCGTTGCTTGCTTCAAACAATTTGTTCAGACACTCGGCGGCTCATTCGTAAGTGAACTGCTTGTTGTGCTGCCACGTCGTTTGAAAACGTTGCGGACGACGCGCGATTAAGCGTATGAGACAGAACATTCTCAGCAAAGCACAACAACAATATAGAAAAATATAAAACTAAAATCAAGTCAAACGGAAGTCGAGGCCGAAGAAGAAACACAGAAGTATTGCGTTAGCAACAAACGGCGGGTAACGGGAATAATTGTAAAGTGGACCAATGAAGCTGCAAACTATCGCACGAATGTAAATAACAACAAGTATGAACAAATAAGCAAACTAAAACAAATAAAACAACAAACATATCAAAACGATAACAACAGAAACGTACGGATCGCTGTTTTTGACTGTTGAACGATCACTGGGTTTCACTGAGTGTTGTTAAATAAAAGATAAAAATAAAAAATAAACAACAAATACTAAAGAAATATTGAAAGTTTGAAAGCTAATTTAAATTCCGCAATTTTTATTGTTGTTGCTTGCAAAATGCAATTTTGAAAATTGCCGCAACGATTGCGTGGCGTATACGCAATTTTTGCCGCTCACTGAAAACGTGCTTTTTTCGCGGCACTTGAAGTCGTTCGTTTGTTTACCGTTTTATAGCGGCAATTTCAGTGGAACATAAATTAAATTAATTTTCAGCGCTTTGTGTGCATAGCGAAAAGTGAGGAAGCGGAAAAAATGTGTGCGCGTTTAAAAAACAAACGATTTTTTGTTACTGAATTGTGCAAAGTTTGAGGAAAGAAACAGTTTAGTGATTTGAAATTTTGTAAAACAATTTTTTTTTTAAATTTCATGCTTTTTAAAGTAATAATAATTAGAAATCGAAATACGTTTTAAGTAAATTTATTACTTATATTTATTAATTAAAAGGAAATTTAAAGTGAAAATGAAAATTACAAATGTAATAAATAAATAAAATCAAAAATAAAAAATTGTTCAAAGTTTGAATTTGTGGAACATTTGAACTTATAAATAAATAAATAAATAAAAAAATAAATAAATAAATAAATAAATAAAAAAATAAATGAACATTTGAACTTTTAAACACTAAAGATAAATTAAAAAGCAAAAGAGCAAAAAGGAATTTTAAAGTGAAATTGAAATTTACAAATGTAATAAATAAAAACAATAAAAAACAAAAATGGTTGTTGAATATTTGAACTTTTAAACACTCAAAATAAATTAAAAAGACAGTTGCGTGGAAACCAAGCAGTTTATATTTCAATATTTTACACAACAACACTAAAGCACGAACAGTTTTAAATAGTTAAAAAAAACAGCAAAACCACAAAAGTTAATTAATAAAAAAACTAAAAATAGAAAACTACTCAGAATTGCAATTAAAGATTTTCATTAAAATTTTAATGAAGTAAACTAAGAAATTGGTTTAAAAAGTAATGAGAAACGGATAATTTATGAGTTGAAAATTAAACACAAAATATAAAAAAATTATTGAGAAAAAACAATTAAAAAATAAATACACTAATAAAATCGAAACATAAATAATGAGAAAAACTATAAAAAAAAATTTCAACTATTATTAAACCTGTCTGACAGAAAACAATTAACAAAAATATAAACAAACAATTTATAAATTTTATATAAAAAAATACTTGTATCCCCAAAAATATTTACATAAAAAATCACTAAAATCAAATGAGAAAAACTCACACTTCACGCCAATAAAAACGTAAAAAATATTGGCGCCATCAGTTCGCGCGCGACGCGCCGGCAACATTAAACTGCTCCGCTGCTGCTGTTGCTGCTGTTGCCGCCGTTTTGTTGATGTTACTTTTCGCGATGACACACAGCCCAACGCGCTTGATTGCTTTTTGCTGCGAACGAGCAGCGAAGTGGTTGACGCCACTGCTGCCGCTGCTGTTGTTATTGTTGCCAACATTGCCGTCTTCAATGCTGCTTCGATTGTTGTTGCTATTGCTGCACATATTCGACTGCTGCTGTTGCAACAAAGAACGCCGTCTAGCACACAACAGTCCCGGTCACTCGGCCAGTCACTTCCGCGCGCTGGCTCATTCACCCAGTTCGCGCGCAGGAAGCTGGCTTGCACCTAAGTCACGTTGCTGATCTGATTGTCTGCTTTGCTGCCAACGCGTCTTCCTGTTTGCTGGAGTGTGCCGCCGGCTATGTTGATTTGTTATGGTTGTCATTTTTGTTATTGCCAATGTAACTGAAATGACTGTCGCGTCGGCACTGTCACTGTCACTGCCGCTGTTGTTGTTGTTGTTGTAACTGTCAACACTGCTGATGACGACTTCAGTTTGCGGTGCTGACACCGCTGCTGCCAACTTCAACGCCACCGCTCCTGTTGTTGATTATGGCTTTGGTTTCCTGTTTGTTGAGCTGTTAAACTGTCACGACATTAGCATTTTCTACTGTCGCCGCCATTGCCGCCATGCTGCGGCCTTTATGGCCTCGGGGCGCCGCACGCAAAATGTGCCCACTCAGCAGCCACAAAGGGAGTGAGCCGCGCCATGCGTGCGTGATTTGGTCCGTCGGAGTGAGTGTGTGTGTGCCTGGAGTTTGGCGCCTTTTACTGCTCTCACAGGCAGGCAAACAGTTATTTTTATATTGTTTTTGCTTTTATTTATTTGATTTTGGTTACCGCGTCCCTGTTGTTGCGACCTCATCGCCGTCGTCGCATTGACTTTTGTAGTATTTGTATTTTTCCAAGGAAGTTCTTATGAATTAAATTCTGCCTTTGCAACGCAGATAAATATTTTTCTACTCTGCTATTTTGTGCTGCTTTGCTTTACGCATTTTTCTCAACAAGATTTCTGTCTTATTTATCCGGAATTTTGTTAAAAGCTGGGTTTGCAAGCGCGCCGGATGGGCCGGTTGCCAAAGCGCTCAAATATTGTCTGCGTATTTGTGAATGTGAATTTATTATAACAGCCTATAGGCTGCTTGGCGGGCTTCGCTATGCGCACACACACACTCATACTTGTGCGCACACACACCCGCACACATGCACACATGTATTGACCCGGCTTAAATGTTAAAGAGATGCAAATCAGTTTAGGTTTCTTTGCGTTTTGTGTGTTAATTTTGTGGGAGATTTTCGCGTTGAGCATTGATTTGTGATTTAATATGCCGGGATTTGAAGCCTCAATGGCGCTGGAGGCGGTTATTGGCTCGCAAAGTGGCGGAGACTGTTGTGTGCGCTGTGCCGGAGGGCTGCGGAAAAGCTGTTTAAATTATGACTGCTGTACAATGGTGAGTTTAATTAACTTTTTTATATGAAACTATAAACATTACATTTAAATAAATTAACAAAAATCTGAAACACAATATTTGTGAACAAAAATAGCTAAAAAAACGATTCAAAATTAAAGCTTCAAAAGATTAGAACTGATGTCAAACCTAGAAAAGCCAACCAAAAGTCGAAATTTGTTGCTCTGTGTTATTTGAATGCATCTGGCTCTGAGTTTTTCTGACTCGATGCTTTGGGTTTTTACGGGCTTAAATATCTTTTCACGCTCTAAAAATCAAGTAAATTTGAAATATTACACCGTGCGACAAAAAAAAAATTTACACACGAAAAAATTTATATACTCGCCAAACAAAGCGCCAAATGTAGTAATTCTGCGTTTTTAGCTTTTCTCTCTGACATCAGGATTTTTTTAAAAGGATTTTGAAATTTCAAGGACATGTTTATTTCAAAAATTTATTCATTTATTTATATAATTTATTTTAAAATTGAGCGCATTGAAGAATAACAATATGGGTATCAACTGAAAGAGCAAAATCCTTAGAATCTTATAAAATTAAATGTTTTGGTGCAAAAGGACGAAGAGATACTGAACATGTCCTTGTAAAACTTCATTCTTGAATATCCTTGGAAATGTCCGTTAGTTTTTTTTGAAAAAAATATATATCTTATATCTTGAGGACTAATATTGCACACGCACAACAAAAGTGGCACAACTTAAAATTTTTGATTTTTCAGAAAACGCAAAAAACTGTTTTTGAGCTAAATAAACATTTTTTTAAAATAACGTATAGACCGTTCAGTAGAAAATCCTTACAATTTATGCTTTATGATAAGTTCCAAGCATTTTTTTGAATATTACACTAGAAAATCCAAAATTTTGAGTTGTGACTGTTTTGATGATATTTTAATTCAATAATTACGAAACTATTTCAAGTTATGCCACTTTTTCTGAATTTAATAATTATAAATGATAGTTAAAAAGTTGAAAGAAAAATTTTGAAAATTTATAATTACTTTTAATAATTAAAAATATATACAAAAATTGTCAGTATTTTGCTTGAAATTAACTTTTACAAAAATTTATTTCGTCAAAAGTGACACAATTTGAGTTAGGACTCTTTTGCATTGAGCTGCAGCGATCAAATAGCATCAAACTTCTGACATAAAAAGAGACCTAACTGTATTTTTGCAACAGTTAACAACAACAAAATATACTGAGCTTTTGCTGATTGGCAGATTTATGCATTGTGCACAGTATTAACACATAAACCCGAAAATGAAAAATTGTGAGTTGTGTCACTTTTGTAGTGCGTGTGCGATATTTACACTACCACATCCTTGAATTTCGTCCTTCTAACTTTATTAGTTTAAGATATCAGGTGTACAACTTTGCTTCCGCCGTTTTCCGATAGGTGGCTGTACCGGCTGAGGCTGGTTGAAATACATAGATGGTAATGCATTTAAAGTGAGTGTGGACAGTGCCTAACGAATTGTCATCGCCGTTTCAGTGACAGTTGTTCCTGTTTTCGTATTATTCACGCTCGAAAATGTCCGTTTATGTGCCCAATTCTCGCCATTTGCGGGAAGTTTTACTTTTCTGTTACAATTCGAAAAGAAATGCAGCTGAAGCGCATCGAATGCTCTCAGAAACTTACGGTGATGCTGCTCTGAGTGAAAGAACGTGTCGGGAGTGGTTTCAACGTTTTAAAAATGGTGATTTCGTGGTGAGTGAAAATGGTGAGTCATCCTCCAACACGACAATGCTCGGCCTCACGTCGCAAAAGTGGTCAAAAAGTACCTGGAAACGCTGAAATGGGAAGTCTTGCCCCACCCGCCGTATTCCCCAGATGTCGCCCCTTCTGACTTCCACCTATTCCGTTCGATGGCACACGGCCTGGCAGATCAACATTTTCAATCCTTCGAAGAATTGGAAAAATGGATTGCTTCATGGATAGCGTCAAAAGAGGACTCCTTTTTTCGAGCCGGGATCCGAAAATTGCCGGAAAGATGGGAGAAAGTTGTCGCTAGCGACGGACAATACTTTGAATAATACATCTGTAAGCACTTTTTCGCAATAAAGCTTTTAATTTTGGAAAAAAAACGGCGGAAGCAAAGTTGTACACCTGACAGAAAAAATTCAATACTTCTCTCTATAGGATAATGATAAATTCAAGGGGGTTACTAAAGGGGTTTTATGGTGAAATAATAAACAAAAATGCTAACCTCGAGTTTGCATACATGTGGCAGGACTTTGTTATTTGTTCAGACAGTCAAGCGGTCAAGTCGTATTGCATAGCCTCAGCGTTAGTGTTGAAATGCGTAAAGGCATTGAACAAACTGGGCATATATAACCAGGTTACAATTATCTGGGTCCAAAAACACAGAGGAATAGATGGAAATGCACTGCTAGAACTGCGGCAGCCACGGTTCCTCTTCGACCGGAGCCCTTCATTAAACTAAGTGAGAACACCCTAGCAGAGTCAGTAAGGCTTGAGGAAAGAACCACGAGCCTCAAACCTCGGTTCTTAGGTAATCGAAGATCTTTATTAAAGGCCATAACTCCAAATGGAGTGAAGAACGCCTGATACTGAGGAAAATTAACAGATCACCAAGCTTAGTTGGATCACCGGGCTTCTAACTGGGTATTGCAGACTGAGAAAACTATGCATTCAATTCAGTTTAGAACAGACTTATAGAATATCTGTTGACTTTCTGAAGCTGCTGAGAAGACTACTGAGCACATTATTCTGCACTGTTATGCGGTATGTGGCAGCAGGAGGCAAACCCTGTTAACTATTTAATCATAGGTAGATGTATAGATTTAATGAAGTTAATGGCACTGAGACCAGAGTAATCTATTGTGCCCTCTACAGGTTGTTAGAGAATCTCCCCTAAACCCACCAGTCTAATAAGACTTAGTAGCTCACGGGGGTTTAGGTGTTTAATGTTCCCTTCTGCAAGCCACTACTGGCCAAGGTTTGACTGCTGCTAAGACTGCTGACTGATCCAATCTGCAACAACATAATCTTGCAACGTATCTACAGTGGGTGGTCAAGCAATTAGCACGCTTACGAAAAATCTAAATTTTCATGTTTAAGTGGAAGTAAGATGTATTAAAATAGTTTCCAAACGCTTTTTGTTTTTTTGTTTGCTTAGCTTGTTTATCCCACAGTATTTCTAGTGGTATTTATGAGGTTATGTGCCGTGGGTGAGCACGATAACGGGACTTTGTTAGCAGCAGTGTTAAATGGAACACTTGTTGCAAATCTTGAATAGTGAAGTGTGTATTCGAATTGTGAAATCATTGTGAGAAAATCGTGAATTTTGGAGAATAAAATAAAAAGAAAAACAATATATTGAAAAATACTCGCATTAAGGTGGGTAATTATTTTTTTAAGTAGTTTGGAACGGTGTATTAAACAAATTTCTGTTTTGCAAAAAACTGTACAATTCACTTTAAAAATATATTCTTATTTATTCTGAAATATAAATATAATTGAATTCAAAAAATAAAATTTTAAGAGTTTGTTTTAAACATAAAAAGCCTTTGATTGATTGAAGCGTGCTAATTGCTTGACCACCCACTGTATGTGATTCCTTAGGAAAAGTCCTAAGCCTATTTGTCAGAAAAATTTTTCAAAACATTTTCAGTTGCTTAATTATATTTATTTATTTATTTATATTTATAATTGTTTTAAAAAAATTGAATCGTTTTTAATTCGAATGCTGTTATTTCCAGTGCGCCAGGGTTAAAAGTTGTGGTTCCGAACACAGCTTTTATGAGAACAAATATTAACTTTTTTAATTAAATATTTACTAAAATTTTTTTTACTATTTTGTTGTTAAAGGTGTTAATTTGTAAATTCGTTGGACACAAATTTGTGGTTTAGCTGACGCTTTTTACATGTAAAAATATTAAAAAAATTTGTAACAAGATAACCACTTCCCGCCAACTTTTTTTGTAGTTACGAGAAATACATTTGACACATATATTGTCTGACTACAATGTTTTCACTACAAATTTTACTGCAAAACCACAATACAGACATTATTCCATTGAAATTTTAATATTCGCATAGGTTCTCAAACATTTCAGTTATTGAAGGTTAGTCTCAACAGTTCATGACAATCATTTCATGAACTGTTGAGACTGATTGCACTGAACTAACTTTGTTTTCTTACTCAAAGCATAAACTAAACCGGAAACAATTTTGTACTCATATCCAACGCAAACATTCTTCACACTCAATCGATTCTTGTTCAGCTGCAGAAAAGCATTCACCTTTATTTGCTTCAATGCAGACATTGCACAGCAATGTCGAAAACTTGCGACCAGTAATTTGTGTCTCGAAGATTTGCTCAACCATAATGTTGTGTGCGTAAAGTTCAAAAACAACAACCGCAACCACAATAATAAATTCGAAATAATTTGTAAATTCCGCGAAAAATCAGACAAACATCGAAAGCAAACCCAAAAGTTTGCAGTGTGCGCGGCGTCAGACACGACAACACAACAAAAGCGGCGCCGAGCAATGATCGGCATTAATTTGAACTTGCGCTGGTTTGCGCCACAATTTACCAGCAGTAACATCAACACCAGGCACACCACAACACATCACCCACTTCAACTGCCAGACAACCAAACAACTTGGCAGCGCGAAGACGTCGACCTCAGAAGGCGTGCAGCACCACAACCATTGCCGCAAAATTCCACAGATCACAACGGAAATTCAATTAGAATTCCACTCGTTTGGGGCGCTTTTCCTAATCAAACGATTTTAAAAGTTCCTCTTGTATTTATGGGAATGTTTGCGTGTGTGTGTGCATGTGTGTGTGAATGTGGGTGTGGGGCTTATTCGGAATTTAACAAATGCTTCGACGGGTGCTTTTGACATTGCAATTCAATCGTCGCGGAGCTGAGTCGATCTGTGCTGCTGCCTCTTCTGCATTGCCACCAGTTTTTATAGCTTCAAATGACAGCTACTACCTTCCTTCCACCAACTCATTTCCTGCTCTGCGCCGCCCCGCCCGACATTTGCAGCACACGCAGCGATGACTGCGGCGTGCCAGCCTCATTTGGAATTGAGCTGCTAACTCTGCCAGCCAGAAATCAACCGCAAAATCCTCAATTTCAGCTCCAGCCAGCAGCTGCGCGCCCATTTATTCCAACGGCATGCAACCCCTTCACATCGACCCCAATCCATTTTAACATGGAGCTTTCAGTTGTTGTCGCTGTTTCAGCCCATACAGCATTTGAACTGCTTTTCCGAATTGTGCCTGATTGAGCGAAGGCCCCATCGTTCGGCCCCCTGCTCCCCGCTTAATCTCCCACCGACCGCTTTTATGTTTCCGCCACTGTGCTGCTTCGTCGGCGGTTATTTTATTGTATTTGCAGGAGGCAGCAAATACATAACAATTTGTTGTTGTTGTTGTTGTTCCGCTAGTATTGGTATATTGGTGTTTATTGGTGTGTGTGTGTGTGTTGTTGTGGGTGTGTGCACGTGGCGAGTCCTTGTTTTTGCTCGTGTGCGTATTTGTTTAGTTGTCTTGTGTGCCTCTGTCTACAATGTTTTTTGGCTGTGCTGGCAACTCTGTTGTGTGTTGTGCCACACCAGCACCAACAACAAAAAGCCATTGCACTCCATGATGAGCCCATGGGCCTATTTTGCCAACAATTTTCCTACAGCCGCCCGCGAGCGGACGCACAGGCTCGACCGCCACGCATCGTTGATCTCGCCGTCCCTTTTCCGTTCGGAAACATTGTTTTCTGACTTAACAACTGACTTGTTTGCACTTCAAATGTTTCAAATGTTGTTGTTGTTGTTCGTACATAAATAAAAACACACATAAATTTTCGCTGGCAGCGCTAACTCGCGTCTGATGGCGTTTTATTTCACCTAAAATCCGGCAGCAGCAATACAAATATTGCACAATAAAACTTGCTTCGAAGTTTGCTTAAAAGTTGGGAGCGAAACAACAAAATGACTCTTGACTTGCTTTAACTTATTTTTGTTTTTTGTTAAAGTTGCGTTGCGCCATTTTGCCCGCTTTTCATTTTCTTCCAATGCAACGTTGCAAGTAAACTTGGCGCCGTTGTTTAGTGTCTCAAGTGTCGCACTGTAGTTGATGTAGTTGGATTGTTTGTGTTCTTCGCAGCGCGCTGTTTCACCATTGCACCGCACTGCGGCATAATCGACAGTCGGTCGTCGGTCGTCGAGTGCGCTTCAGCGGCAAATGCAATTAATCACAGCAATAAATGCGGCCAAAGACAATGACAACCAGTTGTTGACGCAGCAAACTTTGTGGCTGCGACAAGTCAGCGACTGCATTGCGTCGTGAATGCTTCGTCCTGCGTAATGTGGCAGACGCTCGAGGACAATTATTCCCCTCTACTCTGCCGCAAAGTTCAAAGAGTTCAATTGATTATGAAAAGATTTGCGGTAGGTGGCTGTGATATTTTCAATTTGTGTTATGAATAAAGGTTAGTGAGGTAAATTGTGAAATGGTTCGTGTTTATGTTGGTTTGATGCATGGCAACTATTTTGATTGCTAAAGGGCAAAAAGAGAACACAATGCAAGAGACAGAAACGAAGGCGGGAAAGCAACAAACACACAGCCAAGTATTGCAAGTTCGATGGCGCTGCAAGTAAACAGACAACAGCGTAGAGGGCAACCTAGACAGACAGGCAGACATGCGAGTACATACATATGTATGTATGTATAAACATGCGTTTGTTTGTGTGCTTACATGAATGTTCGCTGAAAACAGACTCATAGCCAGTCAACCATATTACGATCTGATCTGCTTCTTTGTATTTGTGAGGAAGTACAACAACAAGTAGGTAGATGCAATAGACGCAGTAGGAGTTTTACAGACTTTAAGGCAGCCACAAAGTGCCAAAGCTAAAGCAATGCTGGTGGCTCAAAGTAATATGCGAAACTTTGACAGCAAAAAGAATTTAATAGATTGAAAACTTCAAAAAAAAACACAAACAAATATAACAAAAATACAAAATCAAAGTTTTAACAAACAACATTTCGAGAGGTCAATGGTTCGAGTTGAATTTAATTTATAAGAAATTGTTAAGGGAGTTAAAAAAGATAAAAGAAATGAAACTGAAATAAAGTTGTAAGCACGCGATTTCATTAATGCATTTAACTTTTATGTACAAAAATACTTTCTGATGAATGTTTGAACACACTTACACTGGTTGCGAAGAAAAGTTTGTTTTAGTGTGTTGAAATCTGTGATGGAATTGAGAATGAGCTCTCTTTGGCAGACTGACTGGCAGAGCAGACTGCTGGACAGCCTATCTACGCATTTACTATCAATTTTTCTGTCCAAGCTGAACAGTTTAACATGGATTTATATCGAACTAGCAGGGCCCCGCGGCTTTGTATGCAAGTTTAAAGTCAATGGAGCCAATAAATCAAGTTCTTCTTAATACTTGATTGATTTGGTCAGATTTTTATAAAAAAATTCATATCTAATTATATTTAATTTCAAGTGTTTTCCCCATTCCCACATTTGAAGCCCATTGACGCATTGAATCATGTTTCTCCATACAAACTCTTAACTTATCGTTGATCCTGTCAGAATTTGATTTTTGAAAAAATTAAAAACACTTATCGAATTACTCGTATTTCACATGTTAAGTGCTTTCATTAGGTTTGAAGTCAAAAGGCCCATAAAATCTTGTTCTTCCATACAAACTTTTAACACATTGTTGACCCTGTTAGATGTCGATTAAAAAAAAAATTAAAAAAACTTATCGAATTACTCGTATTTCACATGTAAAGTGCTTTCACTGAGTTTGAAGTCCAATCTTGTTCCCCCTTACAAACTCTTAACCCATTACTGACCTTGTTAGATTTCGATTTTCAAAAAAAACACTTTTTAAATTACACATGTTAAGTGCTTTCATTAGCTTTGAAGTCAAAAGGCCAATAAAATCTTGTTTCTCCATACAAACTCTCAAACAATTAATAACCCTGTTCGATTTCGATTAAAAAAAAAAAATAAAAAACATTTATCAAATTACTCGTATTGAAGTCAAAAATCGTGTTTTCTCGTACAAACTCTTAACCCATTGGTGACCCTGTCAGAATTTGATTTTCGAAAAAATTAAAAAGACTTTTTGAACTAATCGTCTTTCACATATTAAGTGCTTTCATTAAGTTTATAGTCAAAAGGATCACAAAATCTTGTTTCCCCATACAAACTTTTAACCCATTGTTGACCCTTTCAGATTTTTATTTAAAAAAATAAAAAACACTTACTGAACTAATCGTATTTCACATGTTAAGTGCTTTCATTAAGTTTGAAGTCAAAGGCTCACAAAATCTTGTTTCTCCATACAAATTCTTAACCCATTGTTCACCCAGACAGAATTTGATTTTCGAAAAAATCAAAAACACTTACTCGTATTTCACATGTTAAGTGCTTTCACTGAGTTTGAAGTCAAAAGGCCAATAAAATTTTGTTTCTCCATCAAACTCTTAACCCATTATTGACTTTGTTAGATTTCAATTTAAAAAAAAAATAAAAAAATATATATAAAAGGCCCATAAAATCTTGTTTTTCTATACAAAATCTTAACTCATTGTTGACCGTTAGATGTCGATAAAAAAAAAATAAAAAACACTTTTCGAATTACTCGTATTAAGTGCTTTCACTGAGTTTGAAGTCAAAAGGCTCATAAAATCTTGTTTCTCCATACAAACTTTTAACCCATTGTTGACACTTTTAGATTTTGGTTTTTGGAAAAACACCTGTCGTTCTCACTAAGAGTACTAAGAGTAAGTTTGAAGTCAAAAGGCGTAAAAAAAATATATTTCTTCATACAAACTTTTAACTCTTGGTACATCCCTTTAAGTTTTGTTTAAAAAAAAATGAGACACACGTGTAAAATTATTTTTGATTTTAAGTGTTTGCACCAAGTTTGAAGTCAATAGGCCAATCGGTTTAAGGTTTTTTTGTAGTCTTGCTTCCCCCGTTAAATTTTGATTTTCGAAAAATTAAAAAATACATGTAGAATTATTTGTTTGAAATCAAAAGACCTACTACACTGGTAATCGTTTGACCAGGTGGAACGAATTCACGATGAATAATACTCTCCGAATCGTAGAAACAAATCAACATTGTCTTCACTTTTGACTTTTCAAGACGACTTTTTTCGGATTTGGCTCGGTTGGGTGCTTCCATTCAGCACTTTGATGCTTGGTTTCGGGATCATATTGAAAACACCATGTCTGGTCACAATCGAATATTTCAAGTTTGGGTCCTTTTTTGACTCTTTAATCAAATACTTACAATGTTGAATTCGGAGCGATTTTTCGTAGTCGGTCAATTTGTGTGGAAAAAAACGTTAACACACCTTCCGTAGATTCAAATGATCGGTCAAAATGCGATGAGTTGAATTTTTGGACATATTCAATTCCATTTCCATGTATCGCAACGAAGATTTTGGCTCAGTTTTTATAAATTCACGCACTTTTTCAATGTTACTTTGAGTAACCACGGTATTCGAAGGACCTGGATGTTCGTCGTCCTGTATGTCTTCACGACCTTCCTGGAACCGCTTATACCACTCATACACTCTGGTACGGGATAGACAATTATCGCCATAAACTTGTTTCAGCAAATTATGCGTCTCAGTAAAGGATTTACCGAGTTTAAAACAGAACTTAATATTTGCTCTTTGTTCGAAGTTCATTTTTCGACCGATACCACAAACACACTGTCACTTTGAGCGCGATATTTTCGTTTCCATTGAACCAAATGTCATACAATTTTGACAGGATATCAGTTAAGAATGTACCTTTCCATTGCTAATATCCATCAATAGGTGGCGCCAATATAAATCGATGTTTTGAAAAAGTTCCGTTTTCCATAGGACACACTGTGTAAATCAAGTTTCTTCATACAACACCTTAACCCATGTTTTGCCCCTTTAGACGCCGAATTTTAAAAAATCTCCTCTTAGCGGAGGTTCATTTTTCATGATGTATCTATAGTTCAAATGTCATATTTGTAGCTTAAGCGGTTTTGGCTGAGCGATGATGTCAAGTTAGTCAGTCGGCGAAAACTCGGTTTACCATTTTATTCGAATGGTTGTGGGGTCTCGATACGCTCGATGCGCTTCAAAGCACAATTGACACAGGGTTCCTCAAAGCTCGGCATTGCCTTTCAACCAAACTAAGCCAACTGCAGTTAACTTCACTTTGACCTTTGTGCGTAATTCGATGTCTGAAAACTGCTTAAAAACTTTCTAATCATGTCAGCGACTGTGGGCGAGGTCGGCAAAATGTCAAATTAAATTCAATGGCTCAAATGCTGGAAGTTTCTGGCCAGCAGTTTTGCGATTGGCATTAAAATGTGCTACTTTTTAAATGCCAATGTAATTGTGTGCTTTAATTTCGACGATGCAACTTGCTCGTAAAGTGCTGGCATTGAATTTTGCTGAGCGGTCAGTCGACTGTGAAAAAGTTTGATGGACAAAGTTTGTGTATCAGTGTGGGACACATAAATTACACAGAGGCGCTTTTGTCTTTCATGTAATTGATATCCCGACTGTTGTCCAGAGTGCAGCAACACACAAAGCGATGTTGTACACGCACGTGCCGAAGGTCGGCGGCGGCGGCGTGCGTCAATTAAATCAATTAATGAGAACAAAAGGTCGATTTCGAAATCGAACTGCCTGCAAGGCATAAAAGACTGCAGAATGTATGGAATATTTTCCAATTAATATATACAAAGACTGTGACAGAATGCGTGTCAGGTTTGTTAAAAAACTCATTGCTACATTTTTGTGGAATTTTCTTTAAACTCACATCACTGAAAGTTGCCACTAATTTCAGGCATAAAATAGCAGAACCATTTTTCGTTCAGCTTCTTTTCTGCTACAATTCTATGAATTGAAAAAGAGAGAAAAAAGTCAGCCAAGTTCACAGTTAGCAATTAAAAGCAGAAAAGTTTGCTGATCTGTAAACGGTGAGTAAGTGGCATTGTTGTTAATTAGCATCAACGAGCAAAGGATAACCAGAAGAAGAAAAGCGCCAAAGAACGCAGCGACAAAGCATCGTCGTACAGCAAGGAAATCAACAAACGATAAAAACGAAAAGCTAATTAGACACAGCGAGCGCTGCAATGGTATTAGTGCGCTTTCGGGTGGGATGTGCGAATTAAATTTAAATGCTCTGCATGCTTTGCCAATCCTCAATGAGAAGTGCCGGTGGCTTTCGGCACAAATGTCTAAGCACGTGTGCCAACGTTGTTAATTGCCATGAAGGCGATGACAAAACAAATTCAAACAAAGGAAATTCTAAACAAAATACTAAATACTAAAATAAAAAAATGAAACAAAAATAAAACAAAATTCTAAAAAAAAAGTCAACAAACGAAACGAATTTCTAAATTGCAAATTAAAAACATTTTTGCATTTAAGCAAATTTGTTTCATTTCGATTGCGAGCTTAGTCGTCTCACCGAGGCAGCCGCATTTAGTGGTTGTTGCTTTTGTGTTTGTTGTTGTAATTTTGATTTAATCGAGATGCGTATAAATATGTATGTAAATTAGGAATCAATTATTGAATGCAAACATTTATTTAAGCGCACACGTAGACGCGCTTAAATAGACGTGGGATATACACAAACACACTAAGCCATATCCAGCTCGGTGTGTGTGTGTGTAGAGACGGAAACGGTTGAGTGTGCAAATACAGACAAGTGCAGAAAAATGTTTCCGGTAAGCACACACAGGCACAAACGATACAACAGAGACAATTACACGGCAAGAAAATTACATTTTAAATTCAATTCAATTTAATTTTTCTCAGTAATTCATATTCATTACTTAAACTAAAACACAGAGTGTGATTAACCTTGAAGCGCCGTTTCGGTCAATTAGATGCAATTTGCGAAACAATTTTCCACTTTATTATTGAGTAATTTTACACTTTAAATCATGTTTTTCCATATAAACTTCTAATAGGTTTTTTACGCGTCAAACTTTGGTTTTTGAACACTGAAGAAAATGTGTTGAATTTTTGCTGATTTGGAGTGCTTTCTTTAAATCAGATCCTAATAATAGGATTTTTTAAATCCTTTCTTGTTTCTTGTATTGAACAGGTATTGCTTTAACCCTTTACACGGCAACAGCGAATTTTTTCATCAAATGTTGTTGTTTAGATATAAACCTAAATTTACAGAAACACGTATTTTTGTTTTTAATATACTTTAATTTTGTAAGGTTTTTTTGTAAAAAACATTAAAAACAAAAAAAAAAAAAAACAAAAAGCATTAAAACTTGTTTTTTTATTTTAATATGTTTAGTTTTAAATGTAAATTTTTTAAGCAATTAATGCGTTTCTTGTAGCATAGGCCGACTCCGCATTCTTCGCAAAGTGTTTGTGTGTTTTTATTAATAATTTTTAATCACTTTTGTTTCACTAAAATTAATGCGTGCAACTTTTCGCAAAAGCGGTCAAATAAGTGCTGTCAAGTAAAATTTAGCTTCTTTTTCCCACTTTTAATGCCAGTATTTCAAAAAAGGAACCTTGCATAGTTGTAAAATCGCAAGAAAAAGTCGTTTTGATAATTACTTCCGAAATTACGGGCAATTTTACGATTGGTTGCAGATATGCAACTGTACCGTGTAAAGGGTTAAATTTAAAGTGTTTTGAAGTCCGTTAACTAAATCAAGTTTTTCCATACAACTTCTGCACTCATTGCTGAAATACCCAGATTTAACAAAATTTGAAACATATGTCTAATTATTTATTATTGTAGTGGTTTTTTAAGATTAAAAGCTATTTAATTCATTAATTGTTGCTACAGTTATTCCGTATACCAACCTTAACCCATTCTTGACACTGTTAGAATTTGATTTATGAAAAGTTGACACAAAATTTTAAATTTTTTTGATTTTGAATATGTTGGATATGTTTGGTTTGACATCAATTAAATTCATTAAATCACATCACATTTTGCCATACAACATGTCAACCAGTTTTTATCCCCTTTTAACCATGAATTTTGTAAAATCTCTTCTAACTGGAGGTTCGTTTTTCAAAAGAAGTGTTAACATTTAATTTTATTGCTTTGGTTCTTTGGCCTTGGCGCAGATAAATCAGTCTGTCAGACAGAAAAAATATAATAATATATTGTTACGAAAATTACCTCTCTAAGTTCGTAACTGGATTGTGCTTGAAAATAAAAACACTTCAACTATTCAGCGTTAACGCAGAAAAAAACCAGCAATCACTTTATTTAAAAAATTTACACTTGTTTGTCTTTACACTTGCTACTAACACTTCGTTCAATAATGTGTGTGACTGACACATAGAGGGCGGCACTAATACTAAATCAATATTTTTTTTCGAAATTGTGAACCTTTATAGGCTTACTGTCAAAATTATATGTCAATCCGACCATTAGTTTACAAGTTACAGTGCTTTAAGTGACACTACTTTTGAGTTTTCAAAAAAAATGAATTCAAAGCAATTCCGTGTGCTGATTTATCATTGTTTTTTAATGAAAAAAAATACTGTTCAATGCTTGAAAAACATTATTCGGACTCTGCTCCATCAAAAAGAACCATTTGTTATTGGAATGCCGAATTCAAACGTGGTCGTACAGACACCGATGACATTCCATCTACTGGACGGCCAAATGACGCTGTTATTCCGGAAAACGTTGAAAAAACACTGAAAATCATTATGTCCGACCGTAAAGTGAAAGTGGGGGAGATTGCTGACATTCTAAAGATATCAGCAGGCAGTGTACACACCATAATACACGAACATTTGGTTATGAAAAAGGTGTTTTCGAAATGGGTGCCGCGTTTGCTCACACCGGAGCAAAAACAACAACGAATCGATGATTCAAAGAGCTGTTAGGACATGTTTACGCGCAACAAGTCGGAGTTTTTGCGTCGGTACATCACAATGGATGAAACATGGATCCACCATTTCACTCCAGAGTCAAATCGGCAGTCTGCTGAGTGGCATGCAACCGGTGAAAGCCGCCCAAAGCGTCCAAAGGCACAAACATCGGCTGGCAAGGTTATGGCGTCAGTATTTTGGGATGTGCACGGAATAATATTCGTCGACTATCTTGAGAAAGGGAAAACAATCAATAGCGACTATTATATAGCGTTGTTGGAACGTTTGAAAGAAGAAATCGCGATTAAGCGGCCCCATATGAAGAAGAAAAAAGTGTTGTTTCACCAAGACAATGCACCGTGTCACAAGTCGATGAAAACGATGGCAAAAATGCATGAATTGCGCTTCGAATTGCTTCCTCATCCCCCGTATTCTCCAGATCTGGCCCCCAGCGACTACTGGCTCTTCGCAGACCTCAAAAAGATGCTCCGTGGTAAGAGATTTGGCTCAAATGATAAAGTAATCGCCGAAACTAACGCCTATTTTGAAGGCAAAGAAAAATCGTTCTAAAAAAGCGGTATCGAAAAATTGGAAAAGCGTTGGAATGATTGTATCTCCCTAAAAGGGGACTATGTTGATGAATAAAAACGAATTTTGGCAAAAAAATGTGTTTTAATTAGTTAGTCACACACATTATTGAACGAAGTGTTATTTACTTTGTAGACTATTGCATGATTCCCCTTTACTTGCTCAATTTGACCTCTGCCCTCTGCATCCGGCTGCCTTTTATACTTGTCTGCTTATCGCGCCGATTGTTCTCGCCGATTCCAGTTGGACTATCTCTCGATCGTTCTCGCACATCCCACTACCACCGCGAGCCATCTTTGCCATATAGAAATTATAGCAAGTCGGCCGTACTCTAAAGTGCGTGCCTAAAAGTATGCTCGTAAAAGCATTCATGCATTGCACAGCGACAGAGTGCCTTATCGTTACAACATACATATATGGATTACATTAAGTTACAAAGTAAGGTTTCGAAAGTCTGAAGAATTTTCTTAAAAAAAAAAAGTACAAAAGTTAGGAAAAAGATATCGGTCGTTAAACAGTTTTATTCTTGGCTGTATGAGTGCTCTGTTTAGTAATCCGTCGATCCTATCTCTAAACTTACTTTTCTCTGTACTCTGCACTTCTGTTTCCCCTATTTCTGCTCGCCCAATTCAACATCGAATGAAGGACCTTTTCATTGATTTACTCCACCAACGATCGAATTTGTAATACTTCAGAAATATTCGATCAAATAATGGGCCTTTGTATTCGTTGCCGATCCAATGGCGATTTTAAAATGTTTGTTCAAACCGGGCTGATTTTGTTTTCATCTTAATCACTCAATTGGACACTGTTGCTAACTAACCGTGATTAGGTTAGATTACACCGTGCGACAAAAAAAAAAAAAATTTTCACACCGGAAAAATCCATGTGGGCGTGAAACTAGAGACCAAATGTAGTAATACTACGTACTCAGTTTACATCCTTTAACCATTTAAAATGACTTTAAAATTTTGAAGGGCATACAAAATAAAAAAAAATGTAAAAAATACTTAACCTTTTAAATGAAAGAGGAAAGGCTCAAGAATTTAAATAAAATCGATATTTTATCTATTTGAAGAAAAAGGATATGAAGAAGGTCCTTTAAAAATTTTCATTACTTAATTCCCAATTTCATTACTTTAACTTTATTGGTTCGAAAGTTATTAAAAAAAGGCAAGGAAGGATGTACAAATATTCTAATTTATTTGAGTATCAGTATTTTAAATAATAAAAAGATACAAAATCAATGAAAAATGCTGCCACACGGTGCTAGCAGCACAGAGACCGCACTTCCACTCGTAGGCTAAATTGGCCCATTGTGAATCCCTTTTTAAATGATTCTGGAGCTAACCAATCAGTCTCCATCCGGGACAAACCTGCTCGACCTCTGGATAAAGGAGAGCAGATTCAAAATTTCAACTTCTTCTTCATCCACTTCTTCTTCATCTCCACAGCCTCTGCAGACTTCACTGGACGAGAGGTGCCATTTGATGAAAGCATAGATCCAATGGTACAGTGTTCAGTGATGAGTCCAACTAGTAGAGGTTCGACTCAAGAAAAATTCTAATTATTGAATGTTATTGTGTAAATAGTTTTTTGAAAATTTTCACTACAGTATTCTTTTATATCTCATAACCATAGCTTGATTGATTTCAATATTCAATTTGTATAATTTTGTTTTAATATAATTGAATAGAATTCATTTACATTCTTCTCAGTGTATGTGTAGCAGCAACACTATGAGGTCGTCTACAACAACTGCAATGTAAACATGTGAATGTGTCTCTATCGGTGACCCCTTCAACGTGCGCCAACATTCCGCACGCCCGTTTTCCACGCACACAGAAACAACACACAAATATGAGTTTAGCTGACTGTGACTGTTTGCATGTATTTTGTGGGTTAAAATGCGATTTGCTGAGCAATTTTATCAATAATGCCTGCGGAAACTCACAAACACATACACACACATATATTATTTCGAGCTATGCAAGCTTAGAGAGCTGCTCTGTGTGGGTGTTTACGCATGCAAAAAAAATATTGAAATATTGGCACACGTACGTGCACAGCGATATTAATATGAAATTGCAAATATTGCAAATAACTACACACACACACTCACAGTTGCCTAGTGCGGATATGTCGATATCGCGTCAGTGTGCGCGGTTTTGCGCAATGCGCCTTGTGCAAGCATTATGAACACATCCGAATTGCCATTGGAAATAAAAACGAGGTTTTTCACTTAAATATTCACATTCGCATACATGTTCACCTCTCGCCATTGCGCTCGCGTGTCTCTGCATCTTTTATCGCTCATACGCTACGTGGGCCCTGCAGCGGTTTGCACACAGTGCGCGCTCAACATTTTGCACCATTTCCCTTTTGCTTCGGCTCCTGCGCCCTGTGTGCGTTTCGGTTTTTCTGCACGTTGCTGTTGTTGCGGCTGTGTTGGCGCTGCATGTACGTTAATTAATTAAACGGAATCTAAGCGAAAATGAACTGCAAATTGTAAATGTCAAAAAGTTTCATTTCAAACGGCAACCAACATGGAACAACCCAGCGTGGCAACAGCGTGAAAAAAGTTGAAAGAATGTGGCAAAAAGGCGGTGAAAACGAGTGGTAAAAAGTTTCGTTGCCAGCTTTTATGTTTGACAAAAGCAAAAGTAACAAAACATTAAAAAAAACCACATTTCAGAGAGAAACAGCGACATTCGAAAATGTACAGCGCTCTGTTTTTGCCATTTCCCTTTATTTTTCGTAATTTCGCTTTGTGTGATTGTTCGAGGTGCGTTTTGTTTGTCAATGTTTTGTTGTTGTTGTTGTTGTTTGAAATTGGGTTTTGTAGAAAAGTTTGCAGTTAATTTGGCATTTTGTAGCGCGCTGTATTTGGCAATTAGCAAAAGTTGTCAAAATCGTTGCGCCCAGTGATAGCGACCGAGCGACAGAACAGACAGTCTGGCGCATCCCGCTGGCAGGCAATTTCGCTAATGCGTGTGACAGAACAGGGGCGTTTCGTCGTTGCCAGCATTTAGCTATTTGCCTCGCTTTAAATTTCCACTTGGCTGCATTGTAATTAAGAAAAGACAAATTATTGCCGCTTCTTAATGCGTGACAATAAATAAGCGCGCGGCTTGTGGAACTGTGCGGGTAAATACATTTCTCAATGGCTTAGAGAGTTCATAATTCAGGGCAGTGATTAGTGGAGAAGCAAATTAAAGTGCACAAAGTATCCTTTGGCATTTATAAGTCGATGATATCAGTTTGAAGTTGAAATTCAATGACATTCTGTAATTAGTTTCTTTCCGGTGCTATTTTTATTTCTCTTTTGTTTCCTCTTCTAGAGTAACAACTCTGATTATAACGAATTGAAAATTGAATTGCATTGTTCAATCAAAATTGCATTTATAATTTTTTTTGCAGACATTATTTAGCTGCACAAAGAGAGTTTACCAGTTGGCCAACTGAAGCCAGAAAATAAGAAATTTCCCAGGCAACAATGAAGCAGCCGATTATTGAAAACGCACTCAAGTCATTTCATGGCTTCATGCTGCCATCTCGCTCGACATTAATTTTCACTTTTTACTTTTTGCTCAATTCTGCTTGTAACAAAAGCAAAAACACAAAAAATATATAAAAACGAAATTGATATATTTTATGTTGCAGTGCCATGGTTGGCATAGAATTTAATTAAAACATTGCCAGCGTTAAGCGTTAAGCGGCTAAGCAGCCACTCACCGGTGGCGCAGCTGGTGCTGCTCGAGCAGAAGCAGAGAGAACAAGCGAAATGTGTTTAAATATCACGAATCGCACCGGTAATTGAAGCCAACTGTGCGCGCTGCTTACACACACACACTCACAAACACACAGAGAGGCGCTCTCACACACACACATCGACTCAAGCATGACCCAGTTGTGCGTTAAGCTGAATCACTTGCAAAAGCATCTATGCGCTACTTGTTGGCTGCGCGGCGCAATGCATCGGCTGTGCCCTTTGCCCACGCCCACAGAAGCACAGTGAAGCGCCACACATTGGGCAAAAACAGGCAAAAACGTTCGCATTGCCTGTTTTGAGTTTTAGAATTTATAGTTTTTGAACTAGAGAACTGAAATTTCGCTATTAACTTTAGAATTCCTCAGAGAATTGTATGGTCGGAGGAGGAGCTGGTACCCTACAGTCGAAAGTTAAGAGTTTTAGAAATATGCATAATCAGAAGCAAAAAAATAAGTCAATATTTTGATAACTGATTCTCGTAGAAGATTAAAAATAAAGTTACATGTGTTTTAGGGTTTTTTTATTTGAGCACTTTTTCGCAGCACGGTTTATGGTTTCCGAATGTATAATAAAAGATTTAATAACTTCGGGCATAAAAAAGATAAAGGATTGAATTTTCGCATAACGGTTTCCCATAAGTAGAAGATGATTTCAAAAATGAAAAAAATTCGCTCTCTCCATACAGAATTTATTTTTAACAATGTTAAAATAGGCTAAAATCTTGTTGTCATGCATTAAAATGTTCCTTAGAGACACTTAGCCCACTTTTATAAAAGTAGGCAAACTCTTTCTTAAAAAAATCTAAACTATTCATTTACTTTTATAAAGCACGGAAAATGTTAACTGACAAGTATAACTTTCCTTACTAAAAGTTAAACTAATGACTTATTATGTATCTCAAAGGGTTAAAGAGGCATGTCACACCTATTTACAGACAAAAATATCCCTAAACGGACAGTAAATATTAAAAAGTTCATATTTTGAAAAATATCTTTATATGGCAACCCTGTTAAAAAATGAGCAAACCATGCCCATTTTAGACAATATGTTGTTCTCGTGATTTCCAAAGTGTTTGTAAGAAATTTCAGTTTCGTGTCTCAACTTTTTCGAAAGCAATTGTGAATACCTTCCATCAGACAGACGAATTGGAAGACATATTAACAGACGGACATAGATAAATCAGTGCAATATATATATACATATCTCAATTCTATACATTTAAATACATATTTATTCCTTTCAACACCAGCCTTGCTGTTTTTCATACGTTATAGTTTTGCTCAGCAATTAAAAATATATCGTTGCTCAGCAGAACTGAGTACAAAAAGTGCTTGTGTTGGCATGCGAAAATTGCTCGCATTCATTTTGACGCAGGAGTACGCAGATAAGTTTGGTACCATCATTTAGCTGAATGTCCCACCTAATCAGTGTATAAGTATTTCGTGGAATGCTGTGGAATCTCAAAAGTTACAGTCCATAGAAAATCCCGATTTTTCTCATTTTTATCAAAAAATTAGAAAAAGGTTAGATGTTTTTTTGGTTAAAATAAACATTTTTTAAATACAATTTTTGGAAATATTAACTACTTAAAAATCATAACTCCACATGTGAAAAATTATGGGATTTCATTAAAAAATATAGATTGTACGGGCATTTGAAGACAGCTTGTTAACGATATTTTGCTAGAAGTAAAAATAATATAAAAAAACGTTCAACTTTGAAAGGCCGTAAATTCAAGGTCATGGGATGAAGGGACTTAAAAAGTTGATTTTCTATCTGGCTGAAGTATCTATATTACGATATGTAAAAAAAAAATTCAGATTCGCAACTTTTGAATTTGCTCCAATGCGAGCGTTTTTGCCGGTTTTTTTCCAATGTGCGCCGCTGTAAATAAACTCCAAAGCTTGCAGCAGAGTCTTCACTGGTCTTTAGAACAGCACAAAATAATTTGCAATTACATTAAAATTTAAGTAGTTGTTGTTGCATTTGGCGTATTCAACTTAGCGCGTGTTCACTGTAGCTGCTGCATTGCACACATTTTCAACTATTCAACTATTGAAATGCTTTCGCTTCAGCACCAACACCAACCAATCAATGTCTTCTTCTGCGCCGCCCGCTTCTCGGCTTCTCGTGCGGTTCGCTTCCGACTTATGCTAATCTGCGGGATTTTCAAAGTTGTCTTTTAGATTTTTTTTTCGGCTTTCTTGTCTGTTCCACTTTTCAGCGTTGGCCTCAATTCTTCAATGTTTGCTTGGTGTTGCTGCTGCTGCTGTGCGCTCTTGTTTTTTGTTGTTGTTGTAGGCGCTGCAGCAGCGCGCATGCAAATGCAAACAAGTTCAAGAGTCACTTAAAAGCTGAAGGACGCACACATACACTCACACAAACACATACATAAACATATGCAGTCGTGTGGAGCGGACTGCCGCTTGTCAATGGTGGGGATGTTTGTTGGAAGGTTTGGGAACGTACAAGAAATTGTGGCAGCCGATAAATTTAAAAAAATACTGTAAATATAAATGCATTGAAAAAAGAAAAATAAACAAATTTGAAGCAAGTTGCTGGTAAGGTCGTCGCAACAGTGAGTGAATGAGTGTGTGTGAGTTGGCGAGTGTGGTGTGAGAGGGGGGGCGGCCATGGCATTTATTGTAGCCATTCATGACGACAATAGTGGAGGTGTGGGGCGCGTTCGATTTACCACAAGATGCGCCTGAAAATTTCGGCTATGCAAAAAAGCGACAGCGAGGCAAAACGAGAAAAAGAGAGAAAAAAAAATAAAAAAAATATTAAAATGCAAAACTGCAAGAAAAGTGCATGTTCCGAAATTTTGCATCTTACATTTTTCGTTGCCTTCACTCTCTCCACGCTTATCTTCATTGCTCGCTCACACGCTTCGTTGAACGAAAATGACTTTAGGCATTGGAAAGTAGTTGAAAAAAATTCGAAAAACATGTAAAAAAACTCCGCTGCAGCTGTGCATTTTTTGTGCAGCAACAGATTGTGCCGACTGTAAGTCGATAAAGCTGCGTAAATATTGTTGCTTTTCAAACTTAAAAAGTAGTAGACATGGTTAAAGTATTATAAACCAAGCAGAGTTCCGAAAGTTGGAGATTTCCGTTAGTTAGTTTTTTTAAATGCTGAAATAGCTTTTGAAGCCCAATTCGTGTAAATTTTTCGACATCCAGATTTCGCAATTTTTGTTAACCGATAATTCATGTGAGTTGAGTTGGTGGCATTGAATTATCATTAGGCAGAATTTTGAAATTGAATGAATGAGTTTTGAGATTTCGCTCACTTGCAAAACCATAAATTTCAGATGAGCATAGTTTCTGAAAAGTTTTGAAGTGAGTTTTTTTTTCGTAAAGCAAACACTTTTACAGAAGTTGGACGTTTGATGTGATGATCTTTAAACTTATGTCGAGCTTTTTGCTATTGCATCAAAAAAGATTTTAAACGTTATTCAATGTAATTTTTAGCGAAAGAATTTTTAGTGGGTGCTTGTTTCGAAAGTCCTTAAAATTTGCTATTTTGAAATATTTGCTTTGGAAAATATTCCTAATATTATTTACTACATTTTATGAATAATTATGTAGGTATATGAGCACCGCAATTTTGGATACCACCTCATTAATACTCATTCTTTTAACTACTTACTACTCATAAGCACCGCAAAACATAAGTATCCCAAATCGAATCATTATGAGTATTGCTGACACGAATACTTTTTATCCCTCGGTGTTCGTTGTTTACAGTGAGTGAAAGCAATGAATACAAGTATACATAATGCACAATTCGCTAAGCGTATGAAGTAGGTATACGCATTAGGAAGAAATGTTGGCTGTATGGATTTTGCCAGCTCAACTGCTGCTAATTTTTTAAGCAAGTTGAAGTCTAAAAGTTATAGAATCATGAAAAAAATGGTTAAATACTTTAAAAACACGATGGAACACCAATTATATGATGATTGAATCAATTGTCGGTAATTGGACCCACATCAATGAAATACTCTATGACAACGGGCAAACCCATCGACTTTTCGACCATTCGTACTCTAAAAACTTTTAACATTACAAATTATTATTAATTATTATAATCTATTATACGTATTATGAATTAAATATTACTTCTTTCGATAAAGTACATTTTTTCATTGTATTGTTAAAGTTTGAGTATGTATCATAGTTGAGTATGTATGTTGAGTATTTATTGTAAAACATAAACAAAATTGGGTATATCCTAAAAAATGCCTGTCATTTCTTTTGCTTAATCACAATAAGAGTCAAAGAACAACGGCGAAGCGATATGAAAATGCGGTGGTATGCGGTGTTTCCATGTTTCGTTTGAATCATTCGAACCACCGCATTCTCATATCTCATTTTGGAATGCGGTGGTGCGAATGATTCAAACGAATATTTCCAACTTTCGTTTGGATCATTGCCGGTATTCATTTGAATCATTTGCACCACCGCATTCCGAAGTGATATGAGAATGCGGTGATTCGGAATGATTCGAACGGATATTTGCATAGTTCGTTTGGATCATCGGCACCACCGCATAGCCGAAGTGAAATGAAGATGCGAGTCATAAAAATATGACCGCATGCAGATCTCTGGTATATATAGTAATTATATATACTGTAACGATAAGAGAGTCTGTCGCTGTGCAAAGCAACCCTGTCGCTACGCGCCGTGCTATAATTCAATCTGGCAACGACGGCCGCGATGATAAGGGAAACTTTTAGTCCAACCTGACAATGATTGAAACTTTTAGTCCAACTTGGCAATGATGGAAACTTTTAGTCTAACCTGGCAATGATGGCTACTTTTAGTCCAACCTGGCAAGGATGGTCGCGATCACGTAGTAATTAAGCAAATAGTTTAGTGTAAGGACAGTGAATCTCTGAAATCTGTGAAATAAAGTGATTGTTGGGTTTTATTGACTGCGTTTGGATAATTAAAGTTGTTTTATCTTCAAATTGCACAATCCAGTGATACGTACTAGCCCACTAGAACTAGCATTCGTAACAATACTTATATATAAAAATGCTTGGCCATAAGTCATAGTTGCTTAAAGTCCTTTTTAGACAGCTAAAAAGTAATTTAGTAATGAAGTAATTTAGTTTTTGATGGAATTTATCGCTTTTGCTATACACTCATCAAAATTTGGTTTACACTTCAATTTAGCTGTTATCGAAAATGTTTTTGTTATGTGAAAAAAGGTCCTTAAAAACATTTATAAATAGAACATCTAGTAATATTTATTCATCATCCCTACTGATGCACACAATTTTTAAGCAATTTCAAAGACAATTAATGTTAAAAAGGTCTTTCAAAAAAGTTCTTAAAAACATTTAACATTTATTGAACATTAAGTAATATTTATTTCCTTTGATGCACAAATTTTTAAATGAAATTTCAAAGCCAATTAATGTTAAAAACGTCTTTCGCTGCTGTCAGTTTCTCATTTTTGTTTTTGTTCTATTAATTGTGAGTAAATTGTTTTTACCGATAACAGTAAAACAGAAGGTTGCATGGTAAGTCGAGCTCAATTTATAGTAAATTGAGCGTTAAATGCAATTAGCTAAATTGAGATTTTTGTATCACAAACTGACTTCAATTTAGAGATAAATTGAGTATAAATTGAAAAAATGTCTTAATCCCAAAATAAAGTTGGTGGTCTGAAAAGTATAAATTCATAAGAATTATTTTGAGCAGCACTCCTCAAGGAACCCTTGGGCCTCTGATTCAATGCTGTTTCAAGTTAACTTGAGCGTTTATGGATTTTTACGCAAATATTTATGCAGTTTTTCATAATATCTACGACTATTGGTTTATGTCTTGTAATTTTTATATAATTTTTCTCCAACAGAGATCTATCACCAAAATCACATCCCAAGTTTCCTTAGAACTTTAGGCTAAGGGAAATTTTCTAACCAAGTAACAAAAAACCCAGTCGACACGAAGCAATGCAAATTATAACTAAAAAATGTTCTTAGTTGAGAAGAAAAATTTCGCGAAAATTGCAAAATGGCAAATTCCATGTTAAAAATGGCAAAATGCAAATATGGAATGAAACATTACATTTTTATGATTGTGGCATGGCAAAGTATTGAAATATCATCGCATGCAAATTTATCTTATCTTTTTTTGTTATTCTGGCTGACATTGCGTCGCGTTTCGGCTGATAACTGCTCGCAATCACCCCTCAGGTTTTGTCATTTTTGTCTATGGCTGCCAATCAATTTAAATTTGTCCTGCGTTGCCGCTGATGATGGCACGCGCCGCACTAAGACGAACCATTCGAATTCTGTCATTTCATGCAAATAACTTTGCAGCGCGAAATTCTCATTGACAGGCATTTCACACTTTGCACATTTCGCGTTGTTCGCCTTGGAATTTTGGGCACATAACTTTTTTTCGGGGCCGACTCAAGAGATGAAAAAGCGGTGGGACGCATTTTATGCAAATGTTGCGCTAAACTTTCTCACTGCACCTCACAGCAGACATCACAGTTGTACATTAAAGTGTTTAAAAAAAATAGTAGACTAACGAAAAATTTACAGTGCAGTTGCAGGCAAACAGTTTGACATTTTTTTTTTAATCAAAAATTTTAACTCATGCAAAATGACTTAATTTGATTTTGAGTGCTTTGAAGTTTGCAGAATTATTTTCATATTTCTCTGCGTTTAAGGTTTATTGTGCGCGTCTTCATGCTGACATTTTTTAATATGCATGAATGTATTTATATTAAAATTTTTTCTTTATTTTATTTATAGAAACAATGAAAATGTTTAAAATATTTGTGTGCACTTGAGCAACGAGGTAGAAATATGCGAAAATCTGTTCCGGTTCCTATTAATTTTGATGTATTTGTATGTACACGAATTTGCTTCGAGGAAAGGAGCACTTTTTTCTTGTGAAAACGAGCTTTTTTCCAGTCTCTTTGCTTTTATCTCGTTCTTGAGAAAGCATTGAAATATTTGGCATTTTTGTGCAAAAATTTTACAACTTGAACATAGATTCACATTAAATTGACTGATTGCAATATTTTTTATTACCGCATTTTTTTATGACTCTGGGTTTTAAATGTCTCCCGACAGACATTGTAGTATGAATAAGTATGAATAAGATTCTGTTTTAGCCATTAAAACCATAGAATGAATCAATGTTTGTGTAACGATCTTTTTTCAGTCTGTTGGTATGCAACTTTGAGAGGCTTTGGACTAAATTATTTAAGGTTATAACTGGCCTTGATACTGAAGGAAAATGTGCATAGTCCGCTTCTTTGTAACAGGGTTGCTATATACTGAAAAGGAAAAATATTGTTACAAAAGTCAGTTTTGCTGACCAACGTATAGTTCGTATCACTGGATTATGACCAAATAACACATACGAAATGTCGAAATGTGTGAACGCAGTTTACTACAGTAGTCACTTTATTTATAAACTTTCACTTCACTGATTCTTTAGTTACTCTATCTTGTTTTTACTTTACTTATTCGTTTTACACTGTTGCTTGTCAAAATCAAAACTGATTCGCAGCACCATTTCCGACTGCCTCTTATAACTACTTGTCTGCCCAAAGCATAACTTGTTCCCGAACCTTCTAGCATCATCTTGAACCGTTTCTGTAATAATGCCATGCCTCCTAAAACTATGCAATGCTGCTGCTGTCGACAAATGTCCGTTCAGTGTTGTCATGTTGCATATGTTAGGGGGTTCAACAGTTGCAAGCGGCGAAAAATGTACGAAATAAGATTGATTGCAGAAAATCTTACTTAATTTGTTTTGTATATTTCGTAGTATTCTATTACTTTCCTGCAACTATTTAATGCCCCTTTTCTACTACTATTTCCTTGTACTATTTTACTTGTTTCAATTTTTAAATAATTTTTTCCTTTAAACTTTATATAAATTTTCACTGCAGTAGTATTTCTCAACTGGCTTTTCTTATCATGTTTTTCCATATTTTTACCTCTTTAATATTATTTTCATATTTTCTTGGCACTTTTCTCTTTCACTTTGGGCTACTACGTTTTAGTTGATCTAGTTTATCCTTACAAAAATAAATGAAAACCCCAAACTATCTCAATTTGTGCGTCTTTCAGTTGCTCAGCCTCAATCCTTCATTCTCTCGTTTCCCTGTTGTGAAATTGTTCACTTTTTCACCGTAAACTTGTTAGGCATTAGTGGCAGCGATAGTTGAGCTGAAATCGGAGCACGAACACACTGCCGCAATTCTGCACTTTTCCCACTACGACGCTGTGTCGCTGTGCTGCTATTTTGCTGCTTGTGGGCGTCTAAACGTATTAGTCGCCTCGGCTGCAAAGTGCCGTCAAGGCGCAAGGCGAAGCATTTTTGCTGCTGCAACAGCTGCGGCCTTTGGACAGCAATTGTTGGCAATTTTGTCTGTCATAGATACGTTTTGTAGGTGCGTGGCCGTCAGCAAGTGGTTCGTCGGACGAGTTGTTGACTGTTTGTCGCTGTGTTTTTTTTGGACAGTGTTCGTGAAGTTTTCGCACCACTCAGATTTGACGTGCAAAGTGTAATCGAGTTTGCGTTTAGTTTAACAAGAATTCTTGTTAGAAACTATGTGTGTGGCGCAATGGTGTTGAGTGATAATGATGAGGGAAATTTAATACTATTATTTAGAAATTGTGCTCAAAGTTGCCGCTCGTAAGCAGACTGAGCTAGCCATCAGCGTTTGGGGGAGAGACACTAACTATACGCCAAGTGAGGGGCGTGAATCTTTAGGGGTTTAATCAAGCAACTTTACTATGTGCGCTATTGTCGTTTGTCTGCTATGAGGTGAGCATTCAAGTGTTTGAAGTGGATATATAAAAGTTAAATAACTCAAATTAAATAAAGGATAGGAAAAATTAACTACAAATTCAATTATCAATGCTGTAGACTAATGATTGGTAAACAAAAGATAGAAGAAGGAGGAGAGAAGAGGAGATTTGGGTCATCGTAATTGTGGGTTACATTTTCACTGTCAAATTTTGGCATAGGCGTAGTTCGTATCACAGGATTATGCCCAAATAACACATACTAAATATCTTTAACGCAATTTACTACGGTATTCACAAACAAAAGATAGAAGAAGAGGAGATGTAGCGTCATTGTAACTTTGAGTTACATTTTCACAATCAAATTTTGGTAAGTGGCTGCTATGAAAAGACTAAATGTAGCCCATTGGGATCGATTTTAGTACCAGACTGGTTCATGAGACCAGTTCAAGTTTTATACAAATTCAAGGAGACTCTGCGTAGCAAAATAGAAGTAAACAAAATTATATGGGACACATAAGTCAAACGCGAGTAATGTCTTGCTCAGACAGTCAAATAAATTAAGACAAGAACTACTCAACTCAATTAAGTGTATCGCTTTTGCTCTTCAATTTAGTTTACACCTAAATTTAGCTGTTTTCGCAAATGTTTTTGTTTTAATGAAAGAAACGTTTCTTCTGTTGATGCATACAAAATAAAAATGTTTAGAAAAGTTTTTAAAAAGATTTGTTGAACATTTAGTAATATTTATTCTACATCCCTCTTGATGTAAAAAGATTTGAAACGAAGTTTCAAAACCAAAAAATGTTAACAAACTTTTGCTCTTCAATTTAGTTTACACCTCAATTTAGCTGTTTTTGAAAATGTTTTTTGTTTAACGTAAGAAAGGTTTGTTTTTGTTAATGTATAAAAAAGAATAGTGTATAAAAAGTTTCTAAGAACACATGTTGAAAGTTTAGTAATATTTATTCTACACCTCTATTGATGTAAAAAATGTTGAAGCGAAATTTCAAAGCCCAAAAATTTTAACAAACGTCTTTCGCTGTTGTCAGTTTCTCAATTTGTTTTTAGTTAATTGTGAATAAATTTCTTTACCGATAACAGTACGACGCAAGGTTGCATGGCTCAATTTATGGTCAATTTTGCTATAACTGCAACTAGCTAAATTCAGATTTTTGTGTGATAAATTGAGTTCAATTTATACTAAATTTAGTATAAATTGAGAAAATGTGTTAATTGTGCAATTTAGCTAGCAGTCTGAATAGGCTACAAGAACGTTAAGCGTTAAAGGGCAACAAATGTGACAAATTCATAGTAACAACAATGCTAAATTGTTATATCCTTTGACCTGTTTCACAGAACAAACAATATACAGAATGCGCATCTGGTGTAAAGAAAATTTTCTTCGCGGGTTCCAGCGGTAGGACCCGTTTGTAGATGCGGGGGAAGCAGTAAAAGGGACGAGAACGCACAGAGCGCGAGAGCGTAAGCTGAGAAGCTGCGACCGCGCACCACACACTGTGGTTGTTATTGTTGGGCAACAAAGCAATGTGCCGCTTGCATGTTGGTGGTGGCTCGTGCTCGCTCTCCGGTTGCTTTTTTACAAACAAGAACAAGAAGTGGACAGGCAGTTTTCATAGAAAAATTGATTGAGCGATCGCCAACGCACATAAGGTGGTAGCACTACGGGAAAAACCAAAATTCAATGGATTTTATAAGTTCTTTTGGTCTGCTTGTAAAATAGAAGTTGTAAAAAGTACAAATGGCTACAATGAAAATAAATATATGTGTAAAAATATTGGAACAACCAAGACGCATTAAGAAAGTATTAATAAGTGGAAAACTATTGCCACAATGTTGTGCTAATTATCAAAGAAAAAAGTTTAATCAGTTCTGGTGCTGCAACTACCTATTGAATTTGCCTTGGCGATAGATTTGCCAAATCAAACACCATTTCAATGTGCACGAGCAAAGCCAAGCTGGCTTGCTGCGAAAAGCAACAACATTGCGTGTTGTTGTCGAGATGAGAAAACCATCGAATCTATGCGTGTACATCAATTCGCGCTTACTCTCTTGGTTCCCTTTGCATTTTCCTCACCTTTGTTGATTCCCGCCCGCGTCTGAAATGAAATCGCAAAATTATTTCAGATGCGCCTTCTGTATACTGTTTATTCTGTGCCTGTTTTCAAAGTTTTCGAACATGAATCTGAGTTATCCTCAGTTTTCAGAAAATTGTTTTTTCATGCTAGAAAATTTAAATTAAAAAAATTTAAATTTAAATAATTTAGAACAACAAATTGCACAGAATTTAAAGCATTCAACAAACATTATTTTCTAAACTGAATAATGTATTTTCACATTCAGAAGAATTGCCTAAATAATTTACTTCAAGAAGACAATTTTGACAAAATCAATTCAAGCATTTCAATGCATTCGAAAATCTTGAAAAGTTAAAATGCTTCAACACGCACGAAAAGTTTCGATTGTACACCACATTAACTTGAAGAAAATTCGTGCCGCTGACCAAATTTTGCACACAAACAAAGCAAAGCAACAGCAATGGAAATGGAAATGGTGTGAAGAAACATTTCGCCCTCTTTGCCGGCCCACTTCAGAGTGTTTGTGATGCCAACTTGGCTGAATTTACGCGTAGAATAAACAGTTTTTAATGCCAATAAAACACAAGAGGAAATAAAAAGTGTCGATACTTAGTGCTAAGGGAAAAACAAAGCATTAAAGTAGAGAATAAATAGAAATGAAAGCGGCAACATTTAAGCAGTAAATGGCAAATAAGAGAAGGAAGCGGAAGGAACTGGAATGAATTTAAAATTCTCCCTCTGCCAATTGAAAGACACAGCAACGGATGCGTATATGTAAATCTACTAAATAAACAATAACAATAAACTAAAAGTAACAACAATAAATTCCACTAGCGCAGAGACGAAAACATGTGAAGTGGCCGAAATGGGAGACAAATTTAAAAATAAAACCGAAATACAAATGAAAATGTTGAATGAGGCTGAAAATAGAGAACACAGACATAAGCAACAGTAAATCTTATCTTTAAATTGGGGAGCGGGGAAGAAGGAGCAGACAATGAGTAACACTGACTTTGTGTTTTTGATGTGAATTTGCTGTCATGGCAACAAGAAACTGGGTTGCAACACAATCGCTTATTTGAGTAGGAGACAGCGGGGTTTGATGCAAAATTCCAGTCGAAATGAAGATGAAATCCTTTAATGATATTAAAGTCAGCTCAATACTTATCTACTTACAGATCAATACACAGCATTTAGTTACACGAAGTGCGGGGGGGGTGCGAGGGGTAATGATAGCATTACACACAAACATACTTAAATTTTAAATTAGACTAACTGGAATGCTGCCACAGGCTTTCAAGGAATTTTCTATTTTATATATTTTAAGAATATAATGAGGCAAATCTATTAAATGCTTTTGTTGCACTTAGAGATGATTGGAAGAGCTCAAAGGGAGAATTCGAATAACAGAAAAAATAATTAAATTCTTAATATAAAATTGGTTAATTGATTAGAAAGGAAATTTATATTTTTTCATTAGCAGAAATACAAATACACTTCTAATTTCGAGTATATTTCATATTTGAACAGGGAATTATAAAGATTTAAATTTGTTGTTTTAAGCACTTTCAGTAAGTGTAAATAATAATTGATTTATATAAAAATCCATTTGCTAAAATCAATTTATTTTGCATTATATTTAACGTAATTTCTCTGTCAAGCACCGAATTATGGCTGTCAACATCAGTTGTTGTTGTTGTTGTTGTGGTTTTGATATTCGATACAGTGTGAGTGTGAGACTGTGAGCTGTCTGTCAGCCAACTAAAAGGAATGTCTTCAAGCGTTGCTGCTGCTGCTACCAAATTTGCGTTGCTTTTGACGTAGTGCAGCATTTTCATTCACTTTGTCGTTAGCGGCGCAGCCCGTGGCTGCGGCTGCTTCAACTAAATGCTTCACCTCAAACGTAGAGAAGGCTGACGAACACGTACACTTCAATAAAATCAATTTATACAAATTTGTACAGAATGAAAAGCAATGAAACGCACCGACACCCACACATGTACGCGCCACGTGTAACGGCAAGCAGCCACACACAAACACACACATAACTGTGGGTTCGTAGAGGCGCCCAGCCAGAGAGCCGCAATGTATGCAAGCGGGCAAACGCTTGACACAACCGCAAATAAAGTGTAAAGTGAATTTATCAACGACTTACAACAACAACAACAACATAAGCAAGAGGAATACCTTGGCCTGGCACAACAAGACATCAAGCACGAAAATTGCTAACGAACAGTTCGACATCAATGCAGATCTGTGAGTATGTGAGTTTGTTGTTGTTTTTGCTGTGTATGTGTAATCTGAAATGAAGGTATTTATGTGCGCGCGTGTGTGTGTGTCTGTGTTTGTGTAGGCGAGTGCAAGCAGTGCGGTTAAGATAAACGAAATTTATTTCCTTTTGCGGCTTGCTGACTGACTAACGGTAATGGTGCGTCCTCCATGTCCCAGCGCCGCCTCTTTGTGGGTGTGTTCACGTGTGCGTGACTGCGGCTGCTGCTGCATTTACGCCTTTCAGCGGCGAAATTAATGTATACACCACAAAGAAAGCTACAAACAACAACAACGCAGCTCGAGACCAGCTCGAAGTCAACAAGCGACTTGTCATTCGTTCTTTCACTTTTGGCTTTTCGTTTTTCTTTTGGCATGCAGACAAGAAAAAATACAAAATTAAATAAATAAGTTAGTAAATACATGCGGAAAGTTGTTGCCAAAAAACGTGGGCGAAGAATGGCTGGTTGCTATCAAATTATAAAGTCAGCATTGACAACAAGTGTCACATGCTGCCAGCGTTGTTGTTGATCTTTATTTGTTTTCATTCTGTCTTTTTTCTTGTCTTTTTTTCTTGTTGCTGTCATCATTGTTGTTGACAATCAAAGCGCAACACGTAATCAAGGTAAATAAATAAATAAAGAAAAAACAAGATTTCAAGTGCTTGCAGCCCAGGGAATTGCCATGTCGCACGCGTCAGGCGTCGGTGCAGTCAACCCTCGGGTGCTGCTGTTTGAGCTGCTGACGAGCCAGCGTTGTTTACTGCTGCTTCATCCGGTTAATGGAGAGAAAATTTAAACAGCAAAAATTAAATTAAAAGTGATTTTGTTTTTACTTTCCCTGGGGTCTGTGTGCTTTGGCTTTGAGTTGCAAGTGCTAACAAATTTTTGGGTTTCAGAGCACATTGCGGGTGTTAAGTTAGTTGAATAGAAACTAGAAACTGACACTTTAACACACTTTGACAGCTTTAAGTGCTAAAATTGCATCAGCCGCAGGTTAAACTTTGGGCATTAAAAGAAAAGTCGAGCAGTAATGTGAGTAAATTGTTGGCTTTGGAAGGAAATAACATATGTTCACTGAATATTGAGACTAACTTCCGGCGCGCGCCATTTGAAAACAGACAATTGAATGAAAAATTTATTTTATTTGGTACTTCAGTCTATTGGTCATCTGTCAAAAAATACACTTAGAGTACACTTAATGGATCATTGTCTTCGATTTTTCTCAGTGTAAAGCGAATGTCCCGATTTAGGTTTTGGACGGTGTTTATGTCGATTTGTTTCAAATTTTGCTTGGTTCGATTAATCAACTCTTGCTCGTTCCGTGCCTCCCAACCCTTTTCGTACACCATACGTTTGAGAACTGCCTAGAAATTGTTGATTGGACGTGCCTGAGACACGTTTGGAGGATTGTCCTTCTTCGGCAAACAATTTTATTACTTTTTTTCGCATAGTGACAGCTTGCAGGATCCGCCCAAAAAGATGATTTCGTCGCCAGTGTGATATTTGCCAGTGAATTGCTTCAATTTTGGCAAGCATTGACCGATATAAACGTCAGCTTTGGCGTTGTTTGTGCGAATCAATAGCACTGAGATACCCTTCGAAGAAATGGCCACCCACACTAGCACCTTTGGCTCAAATTTGGATTTGCTGGCCTATTTAACTCCGTTTGGTGTTATCTCGATGTTGTCAGTGTAAAAACCGTCGTTTCCGCTTAATTCTGTTGCATAAATGTGAAGTACGATTCAACATCCAAAATTATGAATTTTTCATTAGCGAAGTGTTCACAACGAAGTGCACGGCAGCATTTTGATATATTTTCGAGTTGTTTCACGGAATACTTTGGTGCTGGTTTACGTTTGCGATAGATTACATTGTTCCTCTTCAAAATCTCGTAAGCACCAGACTTTGAAATGGCAAATTTTCGTGCTAATTTGCGTGTTGATTGGCTAACTTTGTTTTGTTGCACTTGTCAGCAGTTTTTCGTCCTTGTGGCACTTAACTTCGGCAGACGACCAGGTATGACTTGGTTTTTCGGTCCGTTCCCATTATGCAATCTTTCAAAACATGAAAAATAGTCGCCCAGGAGATTGGCTTATCTTTAAACACATCCAGAATTTCCCAGGTAGTAAGTCGTCCAAACAGATTGGCAACAGATTTTCTTAAACCCAGGTTTTACGATATTTTGAATGGAATGTATTGCGTAATTTGAGTTTGGCAGTTGAGTAGAAGCCCACTTAAGTATGATAAGTGTATTGAGTGACATCTCCATGTTTGCTTATGCAGTCAAATTAAACGGCTGAAGTTAGTCTCAATATTTAGTAGACATATGTTATTTGTGCGGAGAAAACTCGTTCATAGAACATTCGGTTTCTTCCTTCTATAAAGCATGAAACAGAATAACATACAATTATAAAAAGTGGGTTCCCGAAAACTTCCTTGCTTACTCCTTTCTCGTTAGCGCTGGTGGCTTGAATTTTGACGGTGATGGACTGCTACGAACCCTTTTTGCCCATTGCTGCCGGGCCATTTGATAAAATTTCATACACGACCTGGAATTGACCCAAAATGATCAGAAACAAAATTTCAGCTTTCTATCTCTGCACGTTGCTGAGATATTCATTGGGTATTTTGTACCCATTAGGCAGCAATGGTAGCTTTTTTCCATACTTTTTAAAGTGATCAGCTAAACACGTGAACGGAAGAAGCATTGTTTACAGGTGAGTTAGGAGGCAGACATTTGTGATGTTCTAGGGCCACGACGTTTCGCCACATTTTCCACCTCCGGAAATTCACAATTTTTGGAGTCTGATAACCCTAGCTAGATCGCGGAATTTTAGGGTGACCTCCACTAGACTAAGGTAGTTCCATCTTTACCCCAACCATCTCTATCAATGATTTTGAGATATCTCTAACACGAGCTTTTCTGTGATTTTTTTAAAAAGTCAGTTTTCATGCGTAAAATTTTACACATTAGGCAGTAATGGGTGAAATAAGGAGTGTCTACGAAAAAACCTGATCCCTGTTCTTTGATTTTTTCAAATTTTTTATGAGCACACCTCAACAGTAGTCTTTGTCTTTTCAAAAGGCTTAAACTTCACAAAAACTAATTGAATTTGATTTTAACTCTCGAGCGAAATGGCAGCGAACAAAGTTCAGCAGCGAAAAAAAATTGTGCACACTTTGAATGGAAATCCTACATGGACCCAAACAAGGGTAGAAAAACATGTGGGTGTCAGTGTTGCAACGGTGAAAAGGGTTGTCAAAAAGTTTAAGGAACACCTCCCTGTTGAGAGGGCTTCAGGTTCTGGGAGAAAGGCTGGTCCTGCCAATGAAAATTTTGCCAATGCAGTGAAACCGCACTTTAAGAAAAACCCGAATGCATCCATCTGTGATGCAGCATCCATAGTGGGAGTATCAAAAAGTTTTGTCCAAAAAACTAAAAATAATGCTCAACTCAAATTATATAGAATGCAGAAAGTTCCGTATCGAAGCGATGACAAGGAAAATGAGGCCGAAAAGCGAGATTTGATTTGATTTTTTGAGGGATCAGGTTTTTCGTGCAAACTTCTCATGTCATTGCTAAATTAATAAAAGGAATGAATTGAAAACATTTTTTTAAACCAAATCTTTATTTATTAAGAAAAGAAATAAAAGTTTCCCTAAGTTAAAAACGACTTAGGTGAGAGTTTATTTCCATCATGTAAAACACTTTTAAAGTGCTTGCTTTGTTCTATTGTCTGATCCTCCGATATATCTGCAATTGTCGTTGAGTTCATCAAGTAGAACCCCTGTGTGCTGATGTGTTGAGATGCCAAGCAACCTTTATAAGTTTTGCAAAGAATTTCATCGCACAATTTTGTTTCGTATTTTCATCTCATTCTCATTCTGACGCACAACATTTATTTGTAATTTAACTTTCTAAACATTCAACTGTTGCAATTTGCTGCTTAAAAAATTTGTTTGAATTTAATGCTCTCGCAGCTTTCATAAACATTTTCAAAAGCCATGCCGAGGCCTTTGACATTCAACGCTGAAGGACCACACACACACACACACACACACATTCAAATGCTTAGTAAAAGTGGCACAAAGCGTCGAATTGATGTTCGTGGTGGCCAGAGGGGATTGGGGAGGAACGCAATTTTGCTGCACTTCCATTTGGCACTCGTGTTTTTCTTTGTCCCGTTGCCTTGCAATTGTGTATGTGCCTACGTGAGTGTGTGTGTGTGTGTGTGTGTATGTGTGAAGTGCGTTTTTGCTGTAGCTGCTTCTGATTATAATGCTGCAATGGTTGTAGTTGTAGTTGTTGTGTTTTTGTTTTGTTTTCATTTTCAGTTTCATGTTGTTGCTACTGCTGTTGTTGTTGTTGTTGTAAGTACAGTTTGAAGCCGCTCATAAAAATGCAGAGACACTCATGGCTGAACGACTGAGGGCGCCAAGAATCGGTGCAGTGCAGCGTTGAACGACGGACAGCAGCGTGTTGAAAAAGTGAGAATACGAAAAAATCCAAAGCGAATAGCTGGAAAATTGCAAGAACAAACGGAAAAACCGCTGTAACGATGATGTGTTAAGTGGACATCGCAGAGACGAACGCGGAACGCGACGCTCGAAGTGGCGGCATTACGCGCCGAAACAATCAGAATGGAATGCAAAGTGCGAATAGTGAAAAGCGAATGAAAATGGCAAGGGGTGACTGAAGGGAGGAAGGGTGGAAAACACGCGAAGCGAATCAGCAGCCATGTGGAAAGCGTAAAGCAGGAAAATAATTTCGAACGACAGGTGAAGTGTCAAACGAGTTTCACCTGTTCCACGTTGTTGTCAGCTGTCTTTGTTTGTTGTTTGCTTGTTTGTTGTGTTTAAAAATTGTCTTTGCAATCAGCGCTGAAATGTGTAAAGAATGGACAGCTGAGTGGTGAATGGCAGGTCAGGTTTTTTGCTGACAATATATGTAGGTAACATTAAATAAACCGTTGCAATGCCGGCAGTCGATAAACACAAACAAGGATGTGAGCCAGAACACTGCGCACAATGGCAGCATCGCCAGCAACAGCAATAATGACAATAAACACATCAGCTGCAGCAAACAACAAGAACAAAACAAGCAATGCAAGGTAGCCGGCGTTGCTCCCACAGCTGATGAAAATTGCAGCAGCAACAAATTACATTGCAATTGACATCCTGCCAAAGGATTAAACAAAAGCGCAACGTCCGCTCTACGTGTACAATGTGAACACCAATCCGATGCAGCGAAGCGAAGCGAAACAAAACGGAAAAACGAAGAGGAAAGCAAAAGGCAACAATGCCATATCCGGCGTTGCCACTGTGGCTGCCTTGGTTGGTGTGTGAGACGAAGGCTGGCAGCAGCTGCTTAAAATTATGGTGAAAAACTGCAGCATTGCAAACAGTGCAACGAAAAAGTTGCACTTGACAATCAGCAACAACGTATTAAGTGCAGCTGCAATAGAGGGGAGGGGGCGTGCGGTGCATATCAACAACAACAACTGATTGCAAGTTCGCTGCACGAGCGCCATTTTTGTGTGATTGACAAGTTGGGGCTAGTGACAGCAGCAGCAGCAACAGCAAAGCGCTCAGCAGCCAGTCAGTCGTACGGACTGACAGGTTTCAGCAGCGTCAATCGAGCGCTTTCGTTCTTACACTTCCGTTTCCGTCTACATGTATACTACTTGTATGTGTGCGTGGTTGTGTGCCAAAGTGTTGGAGTTGTTGTTTTGTTGAAGCGAAAGCACTTCAGTTCCACATAGATGCAGCAACTTGCCACGTGTCAACATTTTGTTGGAGTTGAAAATGAAGTAAAATATTGTAAAATCTGAAATACTAAAAATAATTTGAACAATTGCAAGTAAATACTAAAGAGCTGCGCAAGTACTATAAAAATGATTTGCAAGCCATGGCTGTGCTTTCAAATACTGTCGCTCTTCTTCACTTTCACTACAACACAAGCACTGCAGTGAAGAAAGGTTTTGATATTCATACGAATAACTACTGCACGAAACGACAATAGAACTTCAAGTACCTGGAAGAATAGAACAACACTGAAGCAGAACAACAATGAAGTAGAACAACACTGAAATAGAACAACACTGAAGTAGAACAATACTGCAGTGGAACAAGACGGAAGTAGAACAACATTAAAGTAGAACAAGACTGAAGTGAAGCACTGAAGTAGAACATTTTCAAGCATACGGTGTTTTGTTTTGCACGATCGGAGTAGCTGATGTTTGTTCTTGGTATTTTGTATAGAATCTGGGCTGCATTTCAAGCATTACAACAACATCAATGTAAAAAAAAACGCAGGTTGAAAACATGTTTTTTCGATATTTATTTAAGTCTGTTTTACTAAGTGTGAAGTATAAGTTCTGTTCCACTCGGTGTGCAGTAGAAGTTCTGCTTCACTCAGTGTGAAGTAGAAGTTCTGCTTCACTCGGTGTGTTTGCTGTGATTTACCGTTACTTAACCTCATTATAGCTTTCTGTTTTGATGTTTTGCTTTACAACAGAACACAAGCACTGTCGATGCTGTAGCGAAAAGGTTTACGAATGATGCAGTGCTTGTTTTGTTGCAGAATAGAACTATTGAGCATTTGTATTCGCTGTAAAAGCGACACTGAAGTACAGTACTTGACAGTACTGTGCAGTAGTGAAGTGTGCCCAATAGAAGCTTTTGTGCAGCTCTTTAGTAAATACAAATGGCGTGACATGTGATAGTCATGTTGTTAGGAATAACGGTTTCCAGCTGGTGGTCTGTAATGCCACATTTTGTGACATTGATGCAAACTGCCCATTTTCGATTTTTCTGAATAGAATTCATAGACAATGTATCAATTCGCAATCGACAGATTGCTTGTCATGCAACACGAAGAACATTTGCATTTGTCTACTTGCAATTTGGCCAAACAAAAGCAGACACAGCAGCCAAGTTGGCGGCAAAAGGCAGCAACAGTCCCACGACAAATTAACCGCATCAGGCATCGAACGAACGCAGCGTGACGAGTCGGCAAATAGCGATTTGCAGCTACAATGCAGCCGCAACAAGGCGCAACGACAACAACAACAAAGATGCTAACTGCAACTGGCTGCGCAAGAACAATCGCACACTAGCAGCGACAATGCTATCGCGTTGCCGCCAAAGAGAATGACAAATGAACAACTCAGAAGCGCGGGTGGTGGGACAGAGAAAACGCAATGCAAGTAACACTCATTATACCCGGCAACGAGCTGGCAAATTTCGACGCTCTTGAGCGGAAAATCTGCCGTACGCTGTGCATTGCACGTGGCATGTTGCACGTGAGGCGGCGTTGCCATGGCAATGCAGCAAAGATTTCCTCTTCGTTTTAACTACACTTGACGAATTTTGTAGATTTTATTTTAGTTGTTTGTTACTTACACATTTAACTTTGAAGTATTTTGTTAGGTGCCACTTCCATTGCCGAAAACATTGAAATTTAAACGTAATCCACTTGGCCGTATCGTATTTGTGGTTTACTTTTCGTTTTTGCTTGTTGTGCGGGATAATCGATAAGTCGTTACAACCGCAAGGCATGTTCAAGATTTCCACAAAAACAATGCAACAAAACAAAAAAAGAAATAACGCTGTCTTCAATTACTGCCAACGGTTTTGAAAATTGAAACCGCTCTGTCGTATGAGTAACAATTAATTGCTTAAATACACTTTACTCACTCGCCATGACAACAAAGCGTCTGCACGGTAGCAACGCCAACAACAACAGCAACACGCGCCGTTGTCTCGTGTAACAAAAGCGGATTTTCAGCATTAAGTTTTTGGCAGTTGCCATGCAACGTGGCGGAAACTGGAGCACAAAACACTCACAGGTTTTGTGTATTTGTTGAGCAAACGTAGACGACAGGCAGTCTGGCAGTCGGTGTTTTGTTGCCATTTGTTGATTTTATTTTCTCTGCCAGTGGCTAAATTTGCTATTGCTGTTTCTGACGCTGCTGTTGTTGTTGTTATTGTTTTTGCAAGCGTATTAAATAAATGCTGTCCGGTTCACCGAAGGCTGTTACAAAGTGCTGTCTTGATGCTCTTGTTGCTCTGCTTTTTTGCTAACATTTTGGTTTGTTTTAGTTTGTGCTGTCATTAGCAGCAATTGGACGTTCAGTGCGCTTAAGTGCTGCTTTAAATGTGCATAATTAAGTTTTGCGTAGACCTAAAATGCGTTTCATTTGGGAAGTCCACATATAAATGTTTGTTGGTGGAGTGTAATTTTAAATGCCAATTAATTGAAATGCACTCAAGTAGTTCGACAGAAACTATTAGTTAGTTGAAATTGTGGCTGGAGAAACTCAACGCTCACTGAAATGCATCCACAGCAGTGCCAAAGCGTAATCCGATAATCGCACTTGTCTACTGGGAACGTCAAGTATAGACTTCAAATATAATGATTGTAACTGTGTAACTGTTGTTGCTTTGGCCTAATCATCATGGTGTAATACTACACACTCATGTAGCCAGACTTGTGTGTGGAATGTGAAATTGGGTCAACGTTTTGAACTGTTAACTGTTAAGTGGTCTTATTGCTCTATTTGTTTGGTTTATTTGTAGTTTTGAAGGAATTAGTGGTTTCATTCGAATCACTCAATCGCAACCTAACTCTGGTTTCCATTAAAAACAGAATATCTTTCATTACTTAGAGAGCAAATTACTAGAATAGATTCCTCAAGTAATCAAATTGACTAACTTAACTTAATTGGTTCGAAAGTTATTAAAAAAAAAGGTGAAGGCTGCAATTCTAATGACGGTAGGTACAAAAATTTTCATTTATTTGAGTATCAGTATTTTAAATAATAAAACGATACAAAATCAATGAAGCGAGAATACTGAAATTTTGACACATGATCAAGGAGATTTTGGGTTTAACATACTCACTTTTCAAAAAATTCGATATACATTTTCAAGGATATAAAGGATTAAAATTTTCAAAGGACATTTTTCATATCCTTTTTTTACAAATAGATAAAAAATAAATGCTTTTGAATAGAATACTTCACTTCATCTCTGCGGACCGGTCCGAATGAATACGAGTACAGCTCTCTTCGAGTACGAGTAAGCTCCGAGCAGAAACGAGTAGACGCACACTATTTATTCATATTCACTCGAAGCGTTAGCGAAGTTTTTAAAAGGACCAGTTGTTTGGATTTGTCTAGACTCATTCCTGGACAAAGTTGGCTTGCCATGCTAGATATCAACTGCCATATTTACCTCAAAGATAATTGACTTTGAGTAGACGGCCGCGATAGTCAAGCGGGTAGCGCGCTACCACTCACACCAGAGGCCTTTGGTTCGATTCTTAGCTTAGGATGGTAAAACACTCGTCTACTTCTTTTTCTATCCACATCTACTAATTTCCATTGAAAACTATATGAATATGAATGACTTATAGTGGATTAAAACACGTTTAAATACTATAACGCCGAGGCACTCTGTGCTGTGCTATGCATGAATGTTTTTCCAAGCATACTTTTAGGCATGCACTTTGGAGTACGGCAAACTTGCTATAATTCCGATATGGCAAAGATGGTTCGCAAAGGTGATGAGCTGTGCTACAACAATAGAGATAGAGAGTACAACTAGAATGTGTAAGAAATATCGATGCGATAAGAAAACAAGTATAAAAGCAGCAGTGTGCAGCGGAAAGAGTCGAGTCTTAATTGAATAAGCAAAGTAGTAACAAGTGTAGATACAAACAAGGTGTAAATCTGTAAATAAAGTGATTGTTGGTTTTTGACTGCGTTTGCGCTGAATAATTGAAGTGGTTTTATTTTTCAAGCACAATCCAAAACGAACTTAGAGAAGTTATTTTTGTAACAGTGCTAATTTCCATAGAAAGATACATGCATACATAAATACGTGCATAATAATGTCTCATAGTGGATTAAGAGACTGAAACATGGAGAAGTAAATCCCTAAAGTTTCGACTATCACTTCCTGGCGCCAGACACATTTTGTATAAAAAAAAAAAATAAGAAAAGTCTGCACTCTGTCTGCTTACGAGTTTCTTTGATATAATTGTAAATAAAAGCATTAATTTTATTTTTCAACCCCATCAAGTGGCGCAATGCAATAGGGTCGTTCAATCTGTGTCGGTGTATTATGTCCTTCTAAATCGTTGAATCATTCTATCATTCGCACAGCGAAATCTGTTCGTCTGTAATGATTCAATGAGAAGACATTTAACTTCTGTCAATTATCTGCCATCTCATCTGACTTCTTTTTAGTTTACGCCAATGCAAAGATAATCTTTCAACGGTTACGTATTGCAATTGTTCGTTGGTGGCCCTTTGCAGTGTTTCGATAATCTTTTCAATACGCTTAAATCGTTTTCGTTAGCTTTCTGCCTGTGATTTCGTTGGCACTTGCGCCACTTCACTCCTCAGGCCCTTCGAACGTATGTGTGAGCCGCAGTGCACTTCATTAATTTTGCACGACATCAAATGCGATGCGAAGATGTTCATAAATCTTGCAGCGCTCGCAACGCCAACAACCAAACAACAACATTAGCAGCAATTGCCAACAAAAACAACAGCAACAGCAACAGCAATTCAATAACACTCGACTCAACTTAATTTAACTCCACTTCATTCAATTTAATTCGTTTCAATTTATTTTGTCAAAACGGCTCGAGGGTGAAGAGAAACTGGGAAAGAAGAAGAATTGCTCGCTTTGAATCTGGCAACGAATAAATCTCAGGGCCCACTGTAATAAGTCTTTCAGCTCATTTTCTGCTTGTACAAAACCAACAGTAATCACACAACGTTGCAAAAACAAAAACAAAAAAACACTTTTACACAAATGCACAAACACAAGTATCAAGAAAGAAACAACAAGCAACAACAACAGTGGCGCAAATACAAACACAAACACACACTCGACGCAGCGGCAGCAACAACGCACACAGTTGAATGCACAATCGATAACTTCCGCTTTGCATTAACTATAGTAAACATATACATACATATATATATATATATATATATATATATACATATATCGCATAATAAAAACAACAACATGAGCAAGATTAACAACAACAATAACACCAACAGCCGTCATGTAAATAATGATGTAATCGATGTCGATGGCAGTCGGAGGCTGTGTTTTGCAAAATGCTGATTGCAAGCAGACTTTGGGGGCGGGAGGGGGAGGCGTGGCATCAGCAACAGCATACATTTAAATTGAAAACTTTTGTAGACGCACACAAAGCGCGTTGCCGATGCTGTAGGCAATGTTGTCGATGACGACGTTGATGGCGTTGGCAACGTTGAGTGCGTTGCTGCTGCCGGCAATGCGGCCGCACAACGAAAGCGAGCAAGCAACAAACAAGCAGCAATGCGTGCGCAACAAACGTTGCTCATTTGTGAATTTATGTAATGAGATTTGGCAACTCTATTTTGCAAATTAATTGCTCGCTAACACATACACATGAACGGCACAATATGAACGCAGGAGGAGGAGGCAACAAGCGGCAACGGCCTGCACGCGTGTTGCAGTTCACACAGGAAATGTGACTAAAGCGCAATGCACACATTCACTCGAATGCCGGCAACGTCACTAAATGAATGAAAACTGTGCGAAAATGTGAGAGAGGCAGCCACACACTAACACACACATACACATTGCACTCATCGACATCAAGCGAATTCCGCATGCATGAATTGCAGCCACGCCAGCGAATGCTTGACGCCAACTCGAGGCCTTCTCGATTGACATCTGTTTGGACCGTTGGCGAACATTGCTGCTGCTGTCGTTGCAATATGTTGCTGGCATTGCAAAAACAACAAGCAATAAGCCGCTCTACAGTGACAGCAGCAACTGCTGCCAGACGCGTTGCGGCGCAAGTCTACGCGTGACCCAGTTTTCGGGTTGCAAAATGGAAATGATGTGCTGTCGTAATTGACAGTGAAAATTACTTAACTGCGACTGTGAATAGCAACTTTGGTTGTTGTTGTTGTAGAGCTGTTTAATCATTTTTAGGAGAAACATGAAAGGATTTTATTGATCGATATTGCCGGCGACATGCAACGTTGTTCAGTTGTAAAAGTGATTGAACAAAGTTAAGGTTTTCGCTTAAACTATGTTTTCACTGTTATGATTTATGGGTTTTTCTTGATTTATGTGTTAAGTTTATGCATAAAATAAAATAAAATAAAATAAAATAAAATAAAATAAAATAAAATAAAATAAAATAAAATAAAATAAAATAAAATAAAATAAAATAAAATAAAATAAAATAAAATAAAATAAAATGAAATAAATTAAAATAAAATGAAATAAAATGAAATAAATTAAAATAAAATAAAATAAAATAAAATAAAATAAAATAAAATAAAATAAAATAAAATAAAATAAAATAAAAGAAAATAAAACAAAAAAAAATAAAATAAAATAAACTAAAATAAAATAAACTCAAATAAAATAAAATAAAATAAAATAAAATAAAATAAAATAAAATAAAATTAAATAAAATAAAATAAAATAAAATAAAATAAAATAATATAAAATAAAATAAAATTGATTTTTTAAATGATAAAATAAAATAATATAAAATAAAATAAAATAAAATAAAATTGATTTTTTCTTGAAAAGTTATCAGTGAAATTACCTTGAAATTAAGTAACACTAGTTTTTTTCCAAATATAATCGAAGAAAGGGCATCACATAGTGTGATTTTTTTTACAAAAGCATTTGCATTATGATTTTTTTATATTTCTATCAATTACAAAGCAAAAAGCAAAGCAAAAAAATAAAACCATCGTCAAAATATTTCAAGTGAATCCATTTAATACAAAAATTGCTTCGATTTGTTTCTCATATCAAACTGCCATCAGCTCTTCTCTCATCTTCTGAACGCCAACCCCAACAGAAACTCAGACGACTAAAACATTTTCATGAATTTATGTCGAAGGTAGCACCTACAGTTAGGTTGCCTTGTGCCAGCGACTGCTGCCGTGAAGTGTTTCAGCCAACATTGTGGGCAATTTTTTTGAAACAGACTTTCGCCCCACGGACTTTCGCCCCACGGACTTTCGCAGCCAGTGAAGCCCTTCGCGGTGCAATTTTCCTCTTCAGTCTCTTCAGTTTCTCATTTACGCTGATGTCGTTGGTGTTTACTCAACGACATGGCCGCCATCGTCGATGTGTTGGCACGCGAAAAGTGTGTCGTTGCTGCTGCTACTTTGCCTCTCTCTCCTTAAATTAATTCCAGCTACTTGGACTTTCATAAAGCCGGAAGCGCTTCGACACTTGTGCGAGAAATTTTGTCGATGGCCGCCGCAACGCAATGGCAACGTGCTGTGCGATGTGGCTGTGTTGTTGCTGCTGCTGCCGCTGAAATATTTTCGGTGTTGTTGTATGCTCATTTGCGAAGCGAAAGTCAATTAAAGTTTATTGCGAAAACGCAACTGCAATCACGAGGTCCTTGACGGGTGCGAACGCGGCCGCTAATGCAATGCGCAGCCGCCAGCTTCATTGCGGTCACACGAGCAATCGCACCACGGCACACAACACACAGGCACATAAATTACACACACACACACGCGCACACTGGTGCACTGTAAGCGCGGCCAGTGGTGGCACATACAGCAACAGCAAATTCTCACGCAAAACATGTGCGCCGCGTTTCTTCATTAGTGATGAATTTTCGAACTGTGGCCGTGGCTGTGTCGCCGTTGTCGATTTCCCCTGGCAGCATTTGGCCATCGTTGCCACCTGCCATTTGCCGTTAGGTGCCATTGCTTGCAATTATTCAAACGTGTTTTGGGCGTGTTGCTACAATGCATAGTTGTTGTGTTGCAACAACTTGCACAAGTTGACGGTCGCATTGCTGTGAATTGGTTGTTTTTGTGTGTGTGTGTGTAAGTCGTTGCTCATTTTTAATTGAAGTCAATAAAAAAAATTTTTAGTGCACTTTGCTGTTTTCAAATGCGCGCGGACGTTCGTTTACTGTTAGTGGTTTTTGTTGTTTTTGTTGATATTGTTTGTCCTCCACACACTACATACAGCAACAATTGTGTATTAATGTGAGTGAGTGTGATTGTTATTGTTGTGGCGCAAACGAAAAACGAAATAAATTTTCATGCTAATTTAAGTGGAATTTTTAGTAGGTCGTTGTGTGTGTGTGGTTTGATTGGCGCGCGCCCAGGCAGCCCGTCGCACACAGCCAACGCGATTGTGAGTGGCGGCGACCGTTGGTTGAGTGGGCGGTGGCAGTGGCAGTGACTGTGCGGCACTGGCAGTGGCCGTTTTCTCCTTTATGTTTATGTTTGTTTTTGCCTCTGTTGTTGTTGTTGTTTTTATTGTAAAGAAAGAAAGGTCAGTTATGACAAGCGCAAGTCTTGGTCGCTTCGTTGCCATTTTCATGACTGCAAAGCCACTGTGGAACGAGGCGACCGGCCCGAATAATTGGCGGTTTTGTTTGAAGGTTGTTTAATTGCTTCCTTGTTGTTTTATTTTTCGTTGTTGTTGTTATTATGATTGTTGCTTTTTGTGCATTGGCCTTTAGCTGTTTTGTAATTTATGCTGTTCGTTCGTTTGATGCGCCAGCGCGATGCCGAAGCCGGTGCCGGTGCCGTTTGACGGCGGTTGTCGACCGGCGGAGACCAGACCGGACGCACGAATCGACAGAGTAATTTGCCATGAAAAGCGACAGCACAATTTATTCTCTTGTACAAAGGTGTTGACAGCGAATTGTTATTGGAATTTGTATAAAAAAATCGCATTGCACTTGGAGAATTAAATCTTAAATCTTTTCAATTGGGTTCAATGCATAAATTTTGTGCTCAAACTGTGAGTCGTTAAGTTTAAGAAAAAGTTATTGTAAGAGCACTTTTCTTGTATTATTTTCAGCATAAACAAATTCTCAACCCATTTCAATTTCAAGACTCATGTTCTTGATTCTTCTTCTTCTTAGTATGACAGTCCTGGATGGACCACTGCATCTTCTTGATTACTTAGCTTTTTTGTCAGTTACGATTTCGTGCTTGCCAAAGTATGCCCAATAATTTCAGCTATAGTCAAATCATACAACAACACAACGAAGCATACATTTTTTAATAAAAAACTTTTACTTACGCAAGACGTAATGTTCAAAAAACCACGATTAAAAATTGTTTGCTTCTAAAAATAAAAATAATTTTTTTTTTATTTTTAGAAGCAAACAATTTTTAAAAAAATTTTGTTTCTAAAAATAAAAAAAAATTATTTATATTTTTATTTTTCTTAAAATAAAAAAAAATTTTTTTTATTTTTATTTTTCTAAAGATAAAAAAAAATTATTTTTATTTTTAGAAAAAAACTGCTAAAAATAAAAAAATAATTATTTTTATTTTATACATAAATAAAATAAAAAATAAATAAAATAAAATAAAAAATAAATAAAATAAAATAAAAAATAAATAAAATAAAATAAAATAAAATAAAATAAAATAAAATAAAATAAAAATAAAATAAAATAAAATTAAAATTAAAATTAAAATTAAAATTAAAATTAAAATTAAAATTAAAATTAAAATTAAAATTAAAATTAAAATTAAAATTAAAATTAAAATTAAAATTAAAATTAAAATTAAAATTAAAATTAAAATTAAAATTAAAATTAAAATTAAAATTAAAATTAAAATTAAAATTAAAATTAAAATTAAAATTAAAATTAAAATTAAAATTAAAATTAAAATTAAAATTAAAATTAAAATTAAAATTAAAATTAAAATTAAAATTAAAATTAAAATTAAAATTAAAATTAAAATTAAAATTAAAATTAAAATTAAAATTAAAATTAAAATTAAAATTAATTAATTAATTATTTTTATTTTATACATAAATAAAATAAAAAATAAATAAAATAAAATAAAAAATAAATAAAATAAAAATAAAATAAAATAAAATAAAATAAAAAATAAATAAAATAAAATAAAAAATAAATAAAATAAAAATAAAATAAAATAAAATAAAATAAAATAAAATAAAATAAAATAAAATAAAATAAAATAAAATAAAATAAAATAAAATAAAATAAAATAAAATAAAAATAAAATAAAATAAAAATAAAACAAAAATAAAACAAAAATAAAATAAAAATAAAATAAAAATAAAATAAAAATAAAATAAAAATTAAATAAAAATAAAATAAAAATTAAATAAAAATAGAATAAAAATAATATAAAAATAAAATAAAAATAAAATAAAATAAAATAAAATAAAATAAAATAAAATAAAATGAAATAATATAAAATAAAAATAAAATAAAATAAAATTAAAACAAAAAGAAAATAAAATAAAATAAAATAAAATAAAAATTAAAAAAAAACAAAACAAATACATAAATAAATAAAAAGAATTATTTTTATTTTTAGAAAAAAATGTAATTTTTATTTTTAGAAGCACACAATTTTAGTTTTATTTTTAGAAGTAAAAAATTGCTAATCGTCGTTTTTTGCTCACCCACAATAAACATTGCGTCTTGCTTCTCTGTTTTGCCGCAATTTCCAATTTAATAGCCCATCAATGAATTCACCTAACAATAATATTTACGACCACAATTTCATTTTTAAATTTGCTTATTAACAAAACAACAAAAAAGCTGAATTACAAAGCATTGAATTTCAAATACACGGCAGCGCGGCCCAAATGGGTGGAAGCAGGTGTAGCTGTGCATCGTCACGCCACTCCCTCGCTGCCACCGCCCCAAGTTCAGCGGTCAGTGGCGCAGAAAGCCATTCAGCAACTGAAATTGACTCATTATTGGCAATTAAGCGCGCGCACCGCAGTAGGCGGAAGTGGCAGTGCAGCAATTCAAAAAAACACACTCACACACATAAAAAAGCACAGAACGAAACCGCAGCTGGCACATTGGTTGCTGAGCGGGCGTGAACAAATAACCGCTGCAATAACAACAACACTGTAAAATGGTTAATTGTTATTATTTTAATCTGCGGCCATTTGGGCGATCGGCAGCAGCGTACCAAGCACAGCGAACGCACAAAGCGTCAGACCGGTGTCCGTCCAGTAGTCATATTTGCAATTCTCGCCATGCATTCGTGAGGACGTTGCACGTGCGCGCTGCCCACTCAATGTCGCTAATGATGGCCATTCCGATGCCGTTTAAGTTTGCAGAGTCAATGCTATTGTGGTTGTTGTTGTTGTTGTTGCTGTAGTTGCTGCATTGCACTGCAATAATCATTAATTGCCGTTAGTTAATTGAGGCATTTGCGCTGCATTTCAATTGAAAAATTCTAATTGTTGTTGACTTTGTTGACATGGCGCAGAAAAAAAAACAGCGCGTTGTCGAAGTGATTGATTGAGTTAATGACTGATTTATTATTTAATAAACTTTATTTGGTGCATAGCTGCATACAAAAAGTGCATTTGTTAGATGCAAGAGAGAGGGTGAGCAATCGTTTTAAACGAATAAGCAAATGTTTGTATGAAAATGAAATATGATGACTTAAAAATTCATATGAAAACATAAGTCTGACGTAAGAAAACTCTCTGTTGACGAGTGAAAGAAGTACATACAAAATTTCAATACAAAATTTTCAACTAAATAATAAAAGTGAGTGTGAGAAAGTGAGAAAGGGTAAAAATGACTCTTGTGCCCATTTCAGTATTAAACATTATAATTAAAAGAATTTTTTTTAATATAATATTAAATTTTAATAAACATCAAAATGCATCAATTCAAATTTCATGTATTTGAGCACTAGACATGATTTAGTGTTGTATGGAGATTCATAGTAATAGGTTCTTGATGCTACGCAACCTCTCATTTTATGCGGTTTGGTGAAAAAGTGCATCAGCCAGAAAATTTTGGAGCCAGAGTGGCGATAATTGGCGTCGCATCGAGGTCAAAGCTCACAAAAAAGCTGGGAAATTCGACAAATCGCTCCACAGCTGGTCAGAACTTGCTCTTAGAGGGTTAAAATCTATGACTGACCCCCACTAGTTTTCTCTACTGAACATTTCTTTCAAACATATTTATACCCCATCTCCAACCTTTAATGGCCCTCCCATACAAAATGGTTGTTTTTACACAATAGGCTCCCACTGCTCCCAGGTTGCCCCCAGACGTCATAAAAATGTATGACCGACATCTATTTATTTTCCTTTCCGAATGTTTCTTCCAAACATACCTACCCGCTATCTCCAAGTCGTAAGGGGGCTGCCATACAAAATTGGCCATTTTCTATGCCATTGGCTCCCCACTTGTAAACGTAGTTATTAAGTAAGCGAGAAAACATCGTATCTCGGTAACTAGTGAACCGATTTAAATGATTTGTTCAGTGATCGCCAAAATTCTTGAGTACAAAAAATACAAAAATAATTAAGGTTCAGAAATTCACCACCAGAGGGCGTCTCCCATACGATCGGCGTTGTGAGGTTGTCAAATTTTGGGTTTCTACAAAGCAAAAATCAAAATATATTTTCGAAACCCCATTAACCTTCCACAAGTTCTAATTGAATTTTTCTTATTTAATTTTAAATAAATTTTAAGTAAATTTGTATTTAATTTTAAATAATTCTTTTTTAATTTAAAATTATTAGAATCTTTAAAACAATATAATTCGTATTGTAAATGCTTTTCACAGTTTGGATGAATGCATTTAATATTTATTATTATTGCTGCATCAACAATAAACAACTTCAGATCAGACTTGAATGCAAGCAGGTTTCCTCATGCGCTGTCAAAAGTCATTGCTGCTTTGTTTCTCTTAATTAAACAGCTGAAAATTGTTTATTTATCAAAAGCAGTGCGTTATCACTTTTAATGTTCACTCAACAGCCATCTGTCACTTCGACCCCGCGCTGCGCCGCCAAGAAACACGCCCGCTGCTTTGCTATCGCTTGGACTGCACAAACTCAAAGCCGATTTTTCATTTATTTATTTGTCCGAATCTTGAAGCTGAAGTATTTGTGCTGCCTGCCACTGTCAGTTGCGTGTCCGAACAAGCAGCAAAATGAATTTAAACACACACACAGTCAGCAAACTGCATCGTTTTTTCCTACTTGACAATTTATTTGATTAGTGAGAGCTGAGAGTTTCAGCCCTTTCAATGCATTTGTTTGATGTGCAATTTCAATCAGTTAAATGAAAATTGCCAATAAATGGCTCACACTCACACTATGCTCGCTGCAATTTCGCAGAACTTTGAGCATGTGTGCATGTGCGGAAAAGTTTTGTTGTTGTATTTTGCACTTTGTTGGGCAGCAAACAACATCAATATTTGCCGTAATGCGCACGAACTGACTTGCAGCTTCGACAAGGCGGGTGGTTGGTCCATTGGACTGTTGCAGACGTGCACCGGAATATTTATGTAAAATGTATACACGTACATTTGTGTGTGTGTGTGCGCAGTTGTGCATGTATGTGTGTTGTGCACTAAACAAAATCGCTCATACGACTTGTGGTGCAAAAATATTTGCACGCCTGAGTTGTGCCCGGCAGCTGAGTCTGCTGTAAATGCGGCGTTCGCACAATTTACTTCGCACAAAATGCATGAAACCGGATAATGCCAGTGAGTGCAGCGTGTTTTGGAATATTTTCGGCTGCACGAGTAATGCGAATGAACGGTAAAAGCAGGAAAGCGCGCATTTGTGGTGGCGCAGCATCGTCGTAATCAACAGGAGCTGTTTGTGCAACATGACCTGCAGCCGCATCCACTGGCTGGCTACACGGCAGTGTAATGAGTGTGCGGTTTGAGTGTGTGTGATCCCAACCTCAGCCTCACAGCGATAACAACGCTGTCCTGGTGCAATGAACGCGCGCAATTCTGCCACTTTTCACTCCCAATAGATAAAAAGTTTTTTCTGTTTTGTTTTGAAATTTTTGTATTTTGCATTTGCCAACTAGTATGCAGCATATGTAGTGAGTGAATAAAGGAGGCAAAGAAGAGGCAAACTGAAAAAACAACAACAACTTGCTAGTCTGTAGCTGCACTCGTGCATGTGCGGGGCGTATGAGTGATATTTAATTCATAAAGTGCTTTCACATGAAATCATAGCAAATAGTTGTGCGTTGTTATTGGCATTCACACATACACACAGCACATATGGGTAAACAAATACAAAAGCACGCACACACACACACTTACACATTCATGCTCGTACAAATGCACATTTGGCTCAACATGCCGAAGCTTTTATTCAAATTGTAATTTCAAGCCAACTTGCGTTCGCTTTGGAAGCTGATTGCAGCCGGTGTGGTTTTTGTTGTACAATAAGTGTGATATCGATAGAACTGTGAGTAAACAGCGTTCGTATGTGTGCATATGCGCATTCATGTGGTTTAACCCTTTCGCTACAGGTTTTTAATGGGGAAAGTTAAAATTTTCAATTTTACGTCTTAGGCTTCTATGTGCTTATAAAAGCAACATTCCATAAAATTTTTTTTATTTTTATACCGGACCCTGTATTTTAGAGTGTTTTTCTATGAGAGAAACCACATCGTTGTGGCTGTAATAATTACTTTAACATAAAAATTTTTATGCATAACGAAAATTTAAATATTTCTTCATTTACTTTAGCCAAAATAAAAAGTAAAGAAGTAACTAAATTGAAAGAAATCGTCAATTTAAAAAATTATCTAAAGTTTTCTGCTTCTTCTTCCTTTGCTATGTCAAGATTAACCATTAAAAAACGTGTATACTTCTCTTCTTTAAACTTAAATATTTAGTTTATCAATTTCGAATTTTTCCTAAAACTTCAAACTATTCTAAGGACCAACAAAAAATGTATTCTTAAACCCACAGAGGGGTCGGACGTCCACAAAACAGCAATGTGCCATATGGCAACAAAATAGCGAACGGGTTAATGTGCGAATCTACTTAAATTTTCTTTAAGTGAATGCATTAAAACATGAAAATAGTTGCACAAAAATCACACACACACGCACTCAATAACACAGCTTGAATTTTGAGTGTCAAAATAATGCGATAAGGTGATGAAAAGTGCTCAACAAATGCCAATTTTGTGTTGTGTTTGCGTCTCATTTTCACAGTTTCTCTTTTTAACAGCGGCGCGCTGCTGCTTTGCGTGTATACACACGCACACACACACACACACAGATAATATTTTCCTACTTTGCCGTTGCTGTTGGGGCTTTCATTAATTTTTGAAATTATAGAAGCAAAGGCGAGAAAAACTAATTAAAAGTTGTTTGATTTTCAAGTCTTCTGATTATGTGTTGTTTTTGTTAATTTGTTGTTGTGTTGTTGTTACTGTTGTTATGCTGATGTTTTCTATGTTGGTGTTGGTTAGTTGCATAGCGCTACAACAAAATATTACACTGAGTTAATGAGTTAAGCGGAAGAAATGAGTTAAGTTGGAAAAATCTTGAATTCAATGGTAATCAAATTTGCTTATTTCTCTATTTATTTATTTAATTATTTTTTTATTTATTTATTTGTTTTTTTTATTTAATTTTTTAATTTATTTATTTTATTTATTTTATTTATTTTATTTATTTTATTTATTTTATTTATTTTATTTATTTTATTTATTTTATTTATTTTATTTATTTTATTTATTTTATTTATTTTATTTATTTTATTTATTTTATTTATTTTATTTATTTTATTTATTTTATTTATTTTATTTATTTTATTTATTTTATTTATTTTATTTATTTTATTTATCTTATTTATTTTATTTATTTTATTTATTTTATTTATTTTATTTATTTTATTTATTTTATTTATTTTATTTATTTTATTTATTTTATTTATTTTATTTATTTTATTTATTTTATTTATTTTATTTATTTTATTTATTTATTTATTTATTTATTTTATTCTATTTTATTTTATTTTATTTTATTTTATTTTATTTATTTTATTTTATTTTATTTTATTTTATTTTATTTTATTTTATTTTATTTTATTTTATTTTATTTTATTTTATTTTATTTATTTTATTTATTATTTTATTTATTTTTTATTTATTTTATTTATTTTTTTATTTTATTTATTTATTTATTTAAATTCAGTCTTTGAATTCAATTCCTGCAGACTAACTACACCGTGCAACAAAAATTAAAAAAAACGTTTCACACCGGAAAAAATCCATATGGGCGTGAAACTAGAGACCAAACATTGTAATATGGCTTACTCAGTTTTTCATTTCTACATCCTTTGTCCATTTAAAAAGACTTAAAAATGTTGAAGGTTATAAAAAAAAATATATAAAAAGTACTTAACCTTGTTAGAATATGGCGATATGTACATCAAATGACAGAGGAAAGGCTCAAGAATTTAAATAAAATTGATTTTTTATACATTTGTAAAAAAAGGATATGAAAAAGGTACTTTGAAAACTTTAATCCTTTATATCCTTGAAAATTTATATATCATTTTCTTGAAAAGTAACTATGTTAAAACCCAAAATCTCCTTGATCACATACCAAAGTTGCATTACCATAACCTAAAAACTTTTCATTAGTTTTTTGTGCATCTTTGGACTCTTTGGTTTTCACTGACGATTTAAAATTCTCTGGTGTTTGTTTTTGTTGAGAGATCATATTTGTTCTTGACATCATTGGAATGGGTCAATGTTGGCCTCAGTAATTGAGTAGTTCATTGTTGTTGCTCAAATTTAAGTTGTTGTTGCTGTAACTTTGGATGCCCATATCGCTTGCTGTGCACTTTTCCGTTTGGTTTTTCTTCCTCTCCCCTCTGCTGTTGCGTTATTTTTATTGCTGCTCTTTGAACTTGTTTGCCAACAAGTTTGTGTTGCTGTTGTTGTTGTTAGTGTTGTTGTTGCTATCATGTTTCTATTAATAATGCACACTGGCGCAATATCAAGTTTTGCGTTGGCTTTCAGTTGCTTGGCTCATGCACTTTTGACTTTAAAGGTTTTCCGCAACTCTAAGTATTCCATAGACTGCACAACCTTTTGGCGCTTTTATTTTTATTAAATTTAAATTTATGTTTTTCAGATTTTTAAATTCTTTTTGCTACACATTTTCACATCAAATTGTTCATTTAAAATTTACATATATTTGCACTTTGGCGCTTTTGTAATTTTACGCTCGATTCATTACTGGCGCCATTTCGCCATCGTCGCTGGCGTCGTATGACTTTCGTCGATGGTAAAAATTTCATTCTTGCACAATCTTTGGGGAATTTCGTGTGCAATTTTGTACCGTTGATACTAAGTGTTTTTGTTGTGCTGTGGTTGTTGCTTTTGGCTGGTCATCCATTAAAAATAATTTAACAACACGCAATACCTTCTTTAACCTTTCAGGCTGCCTTGGCTGGTCGAGCAATTTTCTTTACCATCAACACACACACACACACACATACGCATTGCTTGCAACATATACATACACACTTGCAGACAGGCGCACGTAGCCGATGTAGCTTGCATATTTCGTGTCCTTCTGCAGCCGAGCGGCCAGCAATTTCGTCATGCGTCCGCACGTGCCACGCCCCGCACGCGCTGCGGCAAGTTTGTTGCTCGCTGCCAACGGCATCCTGCTGCCATGCATGCGGCCAGCAACCTCGGCTCGCCTCCGCGTTCTGCATTTTCGCCTCAGTTTTGTTGCTTGCACAGCGTTAAATTTTTAAATGTTTTCGTTCAATCTTTTGCAAATATGATTAAAAACTTTCGAATTTTAATGGCAGTTGCAGTTGGTTGGTCGGTTGGTGTCGGTGTCGATTTAAGCGCCTTTTATCGCACAATGAGGCCACTGCTGCCGGCGCCAGCGCACACAATCGGCTGCTAAATATGCAATAAAGTAATTCGGGCGTAAAAGCGGCAACTTAAGCGTCTTTAAGTTGCGCTCAGTGTCGCTGCGGGCACCCGCAATGCTCGGCGGCGTGACTGCGCTGATCAATGTGGGAAATGTGATGATGCACAGTTTTTGTTTTTTACTTTTGCTCTACTTTCGGTGATATTTTTTTTTAATAAATATTGGATGTGAATTTTGGAATTGGTGTGCAACAACCGAAACATTGTGGTTGAATGAGTTTGGAAAGAATCGAGAAGAAAAAGAGGGAATTCGAAAGGGACGAATCGAAATGCAGGTGAGGCGAGGGCAAAGCATAGCCAAGTGGAAAAAAGACCTTGAAATGCAGATAACACGTGAGCTGGTGGATACTTGGCTTGAATCTGCCGTAAAAACGAAAAAAAGGATCACAAATTATAGAGTAGAATGAACATAGTTAAGGCTCAGTGGCTACGGAAAGGTTGAGGTGAGAGTATGTACAAAGTGTGGTGGGAATAAATAGCCACAAGTTCTTTTCACCAAATGCTAAAATTTTTATAAGGATAAGAAAAAAACCAAAAATAAACAAATGATAAAAAAGAATGTTGGAAGGAGACACAATTATGGATGAATGCGAGTGCAAAAAGTGAAGAGAAGATGTTAGAAAACCAAGTAAAGTTGAAGTTTTCATATTAAAAGACGAAAACGGTGACCAACAGGGACCGTACCGCTTATGGGTTTTATAAAAAATAATCTATTTTTTACTGTTATCTTTTAACTTTTATTTTTTCTAAAAAAATAAAAGTAATTTTGTGCCTTTTATCATTTCAGGCAAAAACAACTGTTACTTTTTACTTTTACTTTATCGGTCAAAAATAACAGTTATTGTATGACTTTAGTTTTTCGGCGAAATATATCAGGCAATTTGAATTTTTTTCTAAGGATGTTTGACCAACTAAAAAACTATTGACCAACTAAAAACCATTTTTTTCGTCTCAGCAGATCGCGCATTCTGAGCTGTAAGACTTGTGCGATGAAAAAAATGTGTTTTTGAAAAAGTCCACTGGCAATTTTTTAGTTATGCCTTTTTGATTTGAAAATTGTTAAATAACAGTTATTTTCGGTCCCTGGTAACTAGAAATAATGACTAGAGTTAGAATTAGAATCAGAACCAACTTGAGAAATAGAAAAGATTGAACATCCAGTCTCTTATACAATGTGTCAAAGTTCTCATTAAATTTTAGACTTTCACTAATCTTTGGACTTGGCCGCTGCTAGGTTTTTTACTGGAAAGAGCTGTTCACATAATCTTATCCAATCTTAAGGCGAGACTTTTTATTCAGAAGATATGATCACATCATCTTTTCTAATCTTAAGAAGAGACTTTTTATTGAGAAGACCCGATCACATCATCTTTTTTATCTTAAGACGACACTTTTTATTGAAAAGATCTGCTCACATCATCTCTTCTAATCTTAAGACGAGACTTTTTACTGGGAACATTTGATCACATCATCTTTTCTGATCTTAAGACGAGACTATTTATTCAGAAGATCTGTTCACATTTTCTTTTCTAATCTTAAAGTGAGACTTTTCACTGAGAAGATCTGCTCACATCATCTTTTCTAATCTTTGGACGAAGCTTCATACTGGGAAGATCTGCTCGCATCATCTCTTCTGATCTTAAGATGAAACTTTTTATTAAAAAGATCTGATCACATCATCTTTTCTGAACTTAAGACGACACTTTTTATTGAAAAGATCTCATCACCTCAGAGAAGATCTACTCACATCATCTTCTATCATCTTAAGACGAGACTTTTTATTGAGAAGTTCTGCTTACATCATTTTTTCTAATCTTAAGACGAGACTTTTTATTGAGAAGATCTGATCACATCATGTTTAAATTTTAAAATGGTACGAGGCTTTGTGCTTGGGAGATCTACTTAGATGATAATTTTGTATTAGAATAGCACTTACTGAGAATTGGCGTTAAATATGAACACTTATTCATAGAATATGACTCTATATAATGAAGTAGAGAAATATTTAAATAGGAAGAAAAGAAAGGGAGATATTTCCAAGCTACCTGAGGAGTTCTGTACACAACTTTTGAGTCCAATGTCGTTTGAAATCTTATTTACCACCCCAAATGTTTGTAAAAACAGATATTTGGATGAATTTAAAATCGTGAACCCCCTTGTGTGCGCCACTGAGTTTTAAAAAAGGTTGAATGATTGTCCAATACTTGAATAGAACTATTTACAATGTTATTGCGAGCACAGTTGCCACTTGGCCAACATTTTATTAACTGGAATGGTTTGGAAAACTTACCTTAAATGTATCCAAGTTCAAACACAAAAACAAAAACAAACACATTTGCTTGCCCAACGGTTCTTGATGGTGCGAACAAAATAAATTTTGCTTTAATGTACAGTTTTGCTTTAACCCTTTCGACCCCAAAGTTGCCTGAGAGCAAATTGACCTATTTGTCATCTTATAGCAAAAGCTACGATTGATTTATGGGTTTAATTTAAGTAAGCACCAACAAACTGATATTTTTAGAAGTCAATTAAAAAAATGTTACTGTTATCCCCAAAACAATTTCCAATAATTTGCAGCGATATGAGGGAAAGTTTGTGTTCTAATTGAAGTCTACGAATTGGGTGCGTTTGATCAAAACCAGGTTAATGGTTAAATAAAATCAAAAAGTGATAATTTTGTATTTCTTCATAAATATTAAGTAATTTTCCTGCAATTAAGAAATATTATTACAAAATTTATTTAACCCTTTTTAATCTAAAATTGTCCAAAGTAAACTAGCTCTAGAACTCAAACAAAGAGGCGTGGCTACTTTAAATGTCGTGTGCACACTTCTTAGATAAGTGTTTCATGATTTAAATACCAAAATGTAATATCGAGACACAGGGTAAAATTCGGGGGTCGAAAGGGTTAATGTACAGTTACATTTGTTTATCATCAAACAGAAAATCAAGTAACCAAGTTACCAAACTGAAAAAATTGAACATATTATTGTTAAAAGTAACCAACTGTGGCAACCATGATTGCGCGAATAAAAAATTTCTTATTTAAACAATTTTTTGAATTGAAAAGAAAAACAAAAACACATTACTTATGTATTTACAACGGCTATAACTGATAACAAAACTTCTGATCCAATTATAGTCGAATTACTGAAGATTGGTAAGAAATGTCGTGCAGAGACGTTTCAGTTTCGTCTCCATGCAGTCACCCACAACAACAACAACGTACAATTTAGGACTGATATGAAAGGCTGAAAAGATGCTGAGAGTTCTGTTTGTGCGTGTGTGTGTGTACATTGCAGACACGCTTTTCGTTCAAGCGGCAGCTTCCATTGCTTCCCCCAAAAATGATCTTATTTGCAGTGTTCTTTGCTTTGCTTTTGTTTTCAGCGCACTGCTATTCTTTGTTATTGCTTTTTAGTTGTAACATAATTGTACACGTTTCACTTTTATTGGTACTTAATTGAGCTAATTTGCAGCCATTTGAATGTGTGAATTAGAAAATAGAAGAATAGAATAGAATAGAAACACAAATTTCCACAACGAAATTATGCGCGTGTGAATGCGCAATACCAACGCAAAAATTTCAATTAAATTCTAAATTTATAAGCACAAAAAACAGCAGCGCAATGGACAAGTGGCGGCGGAACATCAAATGAATTTTTCGGAAGGCGGCAGCGACTGCGTGCGACCTTAAAAATATTTCGGCATATTACAGCGCAATGTACAAAATGGTTGAATGTATGTACATGTCGAATGAACTGAAAAATAGCAGCTACAACAACAACAATAAGGAAAGCCATAATAGCAGCAACAACAATAGTGGCAGCTAAATAGAGAGAAACGCGCACAAAACACAACAAAAAAATGGGGCCGAAATTATGGAAAATGGCAAAATATGCGCATGCAGCGCGACAGTGAGTGCGACGCTTGTGAAGGTTGGCGAGTCGGTGCGGGTTGCGCAGCGTTAATGAAATAAAAATGAATTGAGTGGAATTCCATCACGTCTTAATTGCAATTTGCGCTGTGGCAGCGGCAGCGGCAGCAGCAGTAGCGGCCCCAGCAACAGAGACAACAGCGAGCAGTCAGCAGCGAGCTTAGTGCGGCGAGCTGAGTGCTCGAGTCTGGCAGCGTTGCGCTGCCGTGTTGAGTGCCCAAGTGGTTCTATGGGCTAACTCCACCACACGGCCGAATTATGTTGGCTATGCTATGCGTCCGTCTTACGGTTTTGCGAATATTTGCCGCGCGGTGGCCTACCAAAAATTTTTGCACAACTTTCCGAAAAAGCGAGAAGAATGCGCTCGAGAAGGAACGAACAAAATGAAGCATACGAAAATTCCACATAAATTAGACAATTGAAATGACACAGCAATTTGACAGGCAGACTGACAAACAGACAGCCAGACAGACAGCAACAATGAAAATTCCTGACCCCCAGCAGTGGACGAGCGACGCTGGAATGCTGAGTCATTCAATGCGACCGTCATTCTGCACGTCTGTGCGTCTGGCGCAATTACCCGCACGACGATGACCCCATTGGCACTTACAGTCAGTCCCACTCGAACCACCGAAAAGTGCGAGCAACGTTGCCATATGCACGCAAAAGCTAAGCTCATTAAATGCGAATTTACGTTGGCGGGAAGCGGCAAGCGGCAAGCAGTGCAGTGGCAATTTAGCTGAGCTGTTATGATTTATCTCGCAGCTGCAGTGCGCGTGTTATGAGCCATGCCCCCTTAATAAAGTTTACGACGAAAGGGGAACGAAGGCGATTAGGTTCCTGATTTTTTAATGTGGTTGTTAAAGTGCTGAGTGAGTTAAGTGGATTAGGCTGATTGCAATTTTATGTGAAGCATGGAAGTTGTGTGTTGATAGCAGAGAGACATATGGCAAGAGGGGATGAGCTCGAAGATATATAATAATGATAAATGTATTTTATTTTCATACGTAAAATGTTTAATTGTGTGTGAGATTGAGGGCAGTAAAGCGTTAAAAAGCGCTTTGCATATTTTGAGGGAATTTAATTTTTTTCAATTGGCTGAATTTCCAAGAGAATTTAAAGAGGAAGTTTAGTATTCTTTAAATTTTCCGTTGTTTATACGACTTGGCTGGGTTTATACGAATTGTATGCCAATTGAATACATTTTTGTAGGCTCTCCAATTTGCAGAAAGACAGATATCTCTTTTTTTTTCTGGTATCACAAAGACCCCAAGACGGGTCATAATTGTCTTTCGGTAAAGTCTTGTACCCAGCTACTCTAATCTAACATAACCGCATATTGGGTTAAGTTAGATGCTGAGATTATTTAGTAAAGTGAATGGTGGGTTTTATTTCCGACGCTTCTGAATAAGATAAAAAACTTTCGTCATAGCAGCAAATGGCAAACAACAACGATTCATATTTCAAGGCTCCAATGTCATTGCTGCTAACAATTAGAATTCTGACACCGTAAATACTCTCAATTAACATAAAGACTAATTTTTAACCCCGGAGCTCCTAGCGTAACCATATAGTCACACAAAATAGTATTCGAAAGAAAACAAATTAATTTAATCTTTTTTTAAAGCCCAAATTGAATCATGTTTCAAAATAGGCGAATATTTTTTTAACAATATTTTTAATTATGTATTTCATTTTCCTTAAAAAAATAAAATAAAATAAAATAAAACAATATAAATTAAATTTAATTAAATAAAAAATAAAAGTAAAATAAAATAAAATATAAAATAAAATAAAATAAAATAAAATAAAATAAAACAAAATAAAACAAAATAAAATAAAATAAAATAAAATAAAATAAAATAAAATAAAATAAGATAAAATAAAATAAAATAAAATAAAATAAAATAAAATAAAATAAAAATAAAAATAAAAATAAAAATAAAAATAAAATAAAATAAAAATAAATAAAAGAAAATAAAATAAAATAAAATAAAATAAAATAAAAAAATAAATAAAATGAAATAAAATAAAACAATATAAATTAAATTTAATTAAATAAAAAATAAAAATAAAATAAAAAAAGAAAATAAAACAAAATAATATAAAATTAAATTAAATAAAATAAAAAATAAAATAAAATAAACTAAAATAAAATAAAATAAAATAAAATAAAATAAAATAAAATAAAATAAAATAAAACAATATAAATTAAATTTAATTAAATAAAAAAAAAATAAAAATAAAAAAAAAAAAAAAAAAAAAAATATAAAATTAAATTAAATTAAATAAAAAATAAAAGAAAATTAAATAAAGTAACATAAAGTTAAATAAAATAAAATAAAATAAAATAAAATAAAATAAAATAAAATAAAATAAAATAAAATAAAATAAAATAAAATAAAATAAAATAAAATAAAATAAAATAAAATAAAATAAAATAAAATAAAATAAAGTAGAATAGAATAAAAAAATAAAATACATTTCTTGGTCATTTTAGTGTTAGAGGTCATTTAGCATAAATATCACAGGCCGACAAGATTTTAGAACCAGACACCGGAGTATACTTTTCCGAAGGTTTTTGGTGCGCTGAACAAGAATCTGGCCTCAGAATTGCTCCATCACGTCAGGTTTTCGAGATATCCTAACCTAAAAGTGCGAAAATTGCGGTTTTTGCCTATATTTGAGGTTATGTAGCATAGCTATTTAAAAAAATATTTATCCAAAATTGAAGTTTGGAATACACATTGTGGTTCCGCCTAGTCGCCGGGCAAATAAGGTGGCAGCGCCTTTGGATATCTCAATTGGATATCTCAAAGACGAAAAATGAGTTTGGAGCAAACTAAGGCGCATTTGAAAGGGAAAGGCTTGTACTTTAAGATGCCAGCAGTTATTTTACAAAAAAAGTTAAAATAGCTATGCTACATAACTTCAAATATAGGCAAAAACCGCAATTTTCGCACTTTTAGGTTAGGATATCTCGAAAACCTGACGTGATGGAGCAATTCTGAGGCCAGATTCTTGTTCAGCGCACCCAAAACCTTCGGAAAAGTATACTCTGGTTTCTGGTTCTGAAATTTGTTCGAATTTTGTCGGCCTGTGTATTATACATTCGAAACAGTTAAGAAGGTAGATAGGTTATGTGGTTTTTTAAGCCTATAAAGCCCATTGCGATGGTTGTAAGAAGTGAGTGGACTTCCCTCTCTACAATAACCAGCTCAAGCTGTTTGTTCAGTCTATCTATGATCTTGACCTATGATCTTGATGAATTCAAGACAAGAGCACTTAGTCACTTCACTCTTTACCCTGTTTCTTAACCTATATATCCTTCCTGAACCAACGCAATGCCATACATTAATACGGGTATCCCCTGTGCGTTTGCTTATCTAAAAAATAAGCATTGAAATGGTAGTCCTCCGGATAACGCTTCAAACGGGTTAAATAAATTTTGTATAAATGCATTTTAACTACAGAAAGATTATTTAATATTTATGGAAAAATACAAAATTATCACTTTTTGATTTTATGTAACCATTATTAAAGAAACAGGGTTTTGATCAAACGCTCCCAGTTCGTAGACTTCAATTAGAACGCAAACTTTCCCTGATATCGCTGCAAAGTATTGGAAATTATTTTAAGATTTTTGTAATTTGCTTTGAATTCACTTCTAAAAATATTAATTTGTGGTTGCCTATTTAAATTAAACCCATAAATCAATCGTAGCTTTTGCTATAAGATGACAGATAGGTGAAGTTGCTCTCAGGCAACTTTGGGGTCGAAAGGGCTAAGGTTCAAACACACATCAAACGTTGTGCGTGCATCTCCTGACCGCTACTTCACTTCTTAAAAGGTAGAAACTAAATTAAATTATTAATAAAACTTTGATAGTCTTATTCTGTATACCAGTAGCTGGTAGTTTTATGAAATTTAAATTGTACATTATTTAATCTTACAAAAACTATGGCCGATTTGCTAAGTTAGGGAAAGATCCACAAAACTATCTCGAACCACAATTCGACTTGACAAACTTCTGCCTAGTCATAGTTTACTTTATAAACCTATACATTAGAAAAAACTGAATTGCAACAGAAACATTTTGATATTTTTGTTAGACTTTTACAAACATTCAACAATTTGAAACACATAAAACGTACTTAAAAATCAGATAAACACACAACAGAAATTCCTCTCTCTCCAAAGGAGATGTTTCGAATTAGAAGGAATGTATTTTTTCTCCTAATTCCATTTTTTCCTTCTGTATTAACCCTCTTGTGATTATGTATGATTTCTTTTCATCTTTACATTAATCTGTTTACTTTACTTAAAAATTTCTGAGCATTAAATTGAACTTTATTCCTTTTGATTGTAATTCTATTAAATTAGGCGACAATTGTTATTATTCACATTGAATTCACTCAAACGGAACGGATGGACTATAAAAGGCTCAATCAGTAAATAAATACAAATAAATTCATAGCAAAAGCAAATTGTATTCTTGCATCTTTCTACTCACAAAGTATTCTTTGTTGAAACATCAAACTCGAACAGATTACAGCGAAACACTTTTCGCTATTCAAACAAATTCACAAATGAGAACATTCTCATAGTTCGAGCATTGATGTCATAGAAATAATTCCACTCACGCCTAATTGAATACCTTTGCAGCGCCATAAACAGCGCAATAGTTGAGCATTACCCCTCCTACCTCCTCCCCCCTCTTCGCCTCCAACAATCAACTCACTCTTCTTTTCTGGTTTCAAAACGCTAACCAAATTAAATGTCGCGCACAATTCCGCATTGGTTTTGTTGGGGTTGTTTTTGTTGTGGTTGTTGTTGCTGTAACATGTTTATAGCTGCCGAAATTAGCCAACATTTGGGCGCGTTTAATTGTGCGCTACAAATCCAAGTGACGCCTAATTATGCGCCCAGCCGCCGCGGTTGTGCCGCCAGCGCTCAGTCACCGTTCAGTTGTCGGTGTAATGAAATGTGATGCGCATTCAAGTGTGCCACCAACTGTGTGCCACATTTGCTTTTGTTGAATTTGATTTTATTGCCATTTATTTGCGCTTTGCACAGTTTTTCAAATTGAATTGAAATTTCCCGCACAAAGCTCGGCGCTGCGTGGCTGCGTGTGCCATTAAAAATGATTTTCGACACTTCCGTTCGCCGCAATCGCAACACGAAAAGTGGCGTTTTTATTGCTTATGAAAATTTGACAGCAACATTAGCAACAATGACTCAGTGTTGGTATTAAAATTTAGATGCGAATAATTTTTGCCGCTGCCAAAAATGAAAGCGCCAAATCCGCAGCACTTGGAAGCACTGGAAAAGTGCGAGAGTGGAGAGAGTGAGAGTCATTGTTGGCTCGGAAGCTCGTAAATACAGTTGCGCGCATGTGGCAATGTTTTTGTTGTGCCGTTCGCTAGAAACAATAGTTGCTGGCGTTGCGGCTGTTGCTGTTGCCACCTCTTAGCGGTGGCAGCTGCATTAACTGTGCCAAGTGCCAATAAATGAAATTTTAATGAGTTTATTGTGTTGTTGCTGCAGCTTTTCCCCCGTAACTGCTCGCAATTTCATTCATACACACACACACACACAAACAAGTTGTGTTCGTTCGTTTTTATTCGTGTGTTTTGTTGTTGCGCTGTTGTTATTTACATGTGCGAGTTCACAAACATTGCAAAAGCACATTTTAAGTGTGCGGTCAAGGAAATTGTGGAATTGTGGCAGCTAAAAGTGCAAACCACCAAATGTTTTACGTGAATTGACTGAATGAATTGAATGATTTAATGCGCGCATGAATGATGGAGTAAATCAAATAACGGCAATTCGCTGCTGTTGCAAAATGTATTTAAAAATGTTTGCGACGTTAATTACAGTGCAACAACTATGAGGGATTTAATTGTTTAAAGCGTTTGTATGCAATTTGTTTACATGAGATTTGAATGTTAAGTTGATTGACTACATTTCAGTTGGTGAGTGTCGGTCTCTCAATAAAATATTTATAATTGCCTTATTAATGGAAATGTATGTACATATATTTTAAATTATGTATTTTATGTCATTATGAATTGGCTTGGTTTATGAGAAAAATTTTATTTATGAGAATAAATATGATGGAAAATTATTTTGAATATTTGAAATATTTTTAAATATTGTTTTTAAAGGTTATTAAAACATTTTAGAAATTACTAAATGTATTCATACTACATTTAGTAATGTATTTATATCACATTTAGTAATTTCTAAAATTTTTTAATAACCTTTTGACACAATATTTATAATTATTTCAAATATTCAAAATAATTTTCCATCATATTTATTCTCATAAATACAATTTTTTTTTTCATAAACAAACTCAATTCATAACAACATGAGCTACATTATTATTATTGAAAATTTTTCATTGATATTGAAAATTTTACAAAAATATTTTGACGGTTATTTGTGTAAGAAGGAACTAAACCATACAAACTGATTTAAACGATTCGAAATTTGTTTGGTTTTTCCTGACATGCGTTTGAGTATTCTTTAGGTCCACTTTTGCACAAATTTTTCGACTATAATATATTTGGAAGTCCTCATATCTCTGCTATAACTTGTTCAATGCTGCATTAACCCTTTCGACCCCCAAAGTTGACTGAGAGCAACTTCATCTATTTGTCATCTTATAGCAAAAGCTACGATTGATTTATGGGTTTAATTTAAATCGGCACCAACAAATTAATATTTTTAGAAGTGAATTCAAAGCAAATTACAAAAATTTTACTGTTATACCCAAAATAATTTCCAATAATTTGCAGCGATATGAGGGAAAGTTTGTGTTCTAATTGAAGTCTACGAATTGGGCGCGTTTGATCAAAACCCTTTTTTTTCAATAATGGTTAAATAAAATCAAAAAGTGATAATTTTGTATTTCTTCATAAATATTAAGTAATTTTCCTGCAACTAAGAAATATTATTACAAAATTTATTTAACCCGTTTTTAGCTAAAATTGTTCAAAAGTAAACTAGCTCTAGAACTCTAACCAAGAGGCGTGGTGACTTCAAAAGTTGTGTGTACACTTCTAAGTGTTTTATGATTGAAATACCAAAAAGCAATATTGAGGAACAGGGTTAAATTTGCGGTCGAAGAGGTTAAGGTTAGTGCCTCATACCAATGACTTAATTTATTCCTACAAGAAATAATCGATCGGTGAGAAACTTTAGATTTGTTAACAAGATTTTCATTAAATTTTGTTTTTACCAAATTGCTAATCTTTGCACAAAAATTTATAGGGTTTTCCAACAAGAGGTGTTATTTTGGTATTCAAAGAAAAAATCAATTTTTTCAGATAAATGATCGGATGTTTATTTCATAATAAAGAGGAAGGTATGCCGTTAATAATGAAAAACAACATCAGCCAAATGGCCACCACGACCACGCTTACAGGACCATATCCTTTTCATGAAATTTTCCATAGCCAAATCGCAAAGTGGCTGCCCTATGTCCTCGATAGCCTCACGAATTCTATCTTTGAGGTCTTGAATCGACGCTGGGCTGTTGGCGTACACCTTATCCTTCACGTGGCCCCAAAGGAAGAAGTCGCAAGGTGTTAAATCACAAGATCTCGGTGGCCAATTGTGATCACCTCTTCCAGAGATAACACGGTCCGGAAACTTTTCTCGTAAAAGAGCAATGGTTTCGTTGCTTGTGTGGCACGTAGCGCCGTCTTGTTGAAAGTAAACGTTGTCCAGATCAATACCATCCAACTCCGTCCATAAAAAATCATTAATCATCTCTCGAGGACGAGGAATCGACAAACCTTGGTTTTCTTCAACACTTTGGGCTACAGCAGCAATATTCTCAGTTGTTCTTGAGCGACGTGCACGGGTTTTATTCTTCACATCACTAACTTGTCCCAACAGCTCGAATTTTTCCACCAATTTCTGTATTGCGGTCCGACAAGGTGCTTCACGACAACCCAAAAATGCTTTAGATTTGCGAACTGTGACTGCAAGATTTTCACCATTTTGGTAGTGAATTTTAATAATTTCAATGCGTTGTTGAAGCGTGTATCGTTCCAGTTTTAGTAATGGCGTAGTTTCTACTTGTCAAATGTCAAAAAATAAAAGCTTAAAAAGTGACAGCTACCGAAATACCGGGTAATTCAAAATAACACCTCCTGTTGGAAAACCTTATACATGTAGTCGATAAACAAAGAGCTAACTGTTGCACTTTTGCCGACTTTTAATCGGTCTTTGTAAAATCGCGAGGCGAGGACTTTCCATAGTCAAACAAATCAGGAGCTGGATGAGCTATTTGAAGACATGAAAAACTAGTTTTCAAGAATACATTTAAATAGTTTGTGGAGTCTAATAAGGCATAAATCATCATTACTTGATCAAGTGGTCTACTATAATGAATGAAATGGCTGCTTAACAGTGACAAATCCAATGTTCTGTTACTCTATTTCTTTAACCCTTTAGTCACAATGTCCAATATATTGGACTACAGCCCATACAATTCATACAGCATTTTCATTTCGGAAAGGGTTAATTCCATTTCATTTTATTTATTTCAATCTTTCAATAATTAAGTCTAATAGATTTGAGTTCTAGTATTAATTTCTACTTTAAATATCAATTAGCACTGCAAATACATACGTTTTGATTCTGTTGACACAGATGTAAAATTTTAAGCATTCGTTTACTAAAGTCAATTTAGTACAACCAACTGAAATGAGTCCTTTTAACATTTATTTATCTTACAAATTGTTTCTCTGTGAGTTTAATATGGTTTCTTTTCTTTTACAGCTCGTCTGTGATGTATTGAGCCACAAAATAAATAAGGTAAGTTAATGAAAAACAACCACAAAGTGCCGTTTGAAAAGAAGAGTTGAATGAAAAGGTTCAATTTAGTCTGTTAGGCCGTTTTCCCTCTCCTACCTATGTCTGAGTATTTTTCCATCAACTAATTAAGCTTATTTCTATCATATTGGACTGTTGGCCTCAAAATAAAACAAAAATTTCATCATTTTTCTGTTAAAAAGTATACGAAAATTCATTATATATTCATTAGGAGAGCTATTCAGCTAATTAATTATGCTCCTGCTTGGGTTGGGACGGATGCAGATACGCTGAAAATGAGCATAGCAACAGTTAATTTTCCATCTCTACTTGTCTGCTCTGATTAGTTTGTTCACTGCACAATTACAAATATTTACACAAATTGAAAATAAAGAAAATAACTTTAGTCACTGGTGGCGTATGAGTAATTTTTTTTACTCCACATGAAACTTACGCCATCTTGCAAGCGTGTGCAATCGTTGCTTGTTTAGTTGTCGACAAATAGGCTGTTTACGTCCACAAACAAGCTGTCCATAAACGACGCACATAAACTAAACGAAAATATCTCCATTTGCCATTTTACTAAGCAAAAATTACCAAACAAAAAAAAGAGCAAAACTCAGCAAGTGGCAACTTGAGAGAAAATAAATAAAATACATACAAAGCAACGAGAATGGAAAAAACAGAAACATACATAAAAAGCCAAAAATCACACCTATGGCGACTAAATTTCATTAGCGTCCCTTTGCTGTTTATTTATTTTTTTTATTTATTTGTGTGTTTTCTGCCAAACAACACACACGCACACATTCAAAGGCCGTCAATAAGGACAGGTGCTGGTAAAGTGTGCGCCACATATGGCAACAATGGCAACGGTGGCCCTGTCGTCCTGTCTGTTGTCTGCTGCTACTGTGTGCTGTGTGCTGTGTGCTAAGTGTTGTAATAAAGGACACGTTCACTTGTGTCAGCAACATATTAATTTGCTGTTATTGTTGTTGTGCTACCGGTATTGCGGCCCATCGGTCGTGCTGTTTTGTTGCTGTTGAAGCTTCGAAAAAAATTAACAATGGAATTTGCTGCAGCCTCCGCTACGGTCGCTGTTTTTGTTGGATTTACGTTCGTGTGCTTTTTTGTTGCATTTTTCTTTCCTCTTTATGGGCACTTTGGCCCTTAGTGTTGAGTGCTTAAGCACTCGCGTCGAGCGCTGTGTGCGTGTGTTGACAGCAGCCCAAAGTGTGGGAAGGCTGAGAAAGAGATACAGCGAAAAGAAAGAGAGAGGGCGTGTAGGGCAGGTGGCGTAATGTCGTCCTCAATGATATTTATTTCGAGCTGCTCTCGTTTTTGTTGTCTTTAATACGGTTGCCTCATTTCCAATTCATTTGTGTGAGTGCAGGTGGGCGTCGTTTGCTGTTTTGCTTTATGAAGTTTTACGCACGCAGTGTTCAAACATTTTGCTTTCATTTTATTCATTTCGTACTTTTTTTTTATTCACGCAAAGCTTGTTTGCTCTATTTTGATGGCAAAATATGAATACAATTCTCTGCTTTTCACTGCCCGCGTCGTTTTTATTGTAGGCAGCACTTTTCTTTCGTTGTTGGTTTTGTTTGTTGCGCAACGTGAGCACAAATCATTCAACAATAGCAACCAAACACAAAATGCCAACTCGAGTTACAAGTTTGCTTATTGTGGCAACACTGCCCGCACTAGTCAACGAATAGTTGCATGGAATGAAGTGTGAGGTGTTGGGTGGTTGTAAAGTGCGAGTGGTGGTGGTGGTTGGAGAAGGTGTCAGGGACGGTCTCTGTTCATTCAGGTGAATGAAAATGTTGACAACATGGCAGTTGATAAAAAAAGCTTTGGCTTCTGAACTGGCGCGTGTATACGTGTTCACACATATAAATATTCATATGTATGTGTGTGTGTGTGTGCATGCAGCAACAATGACCACACTACCATTTTGTGTTTTGCCTTTTTCTGGCGATTTTTTTATTGCGCCTCTCGGTTGGTCTGTTGACGACATTGTTTGTTACCACATATTGTTGTTGCTATTGTTGTTATTATTGCCGCTATTGTTATTGTAATTGTTCCAGGCGCATTGGCCAGGACCAACGCCATTGAACGTAGCGCAGCGGACGGACAGTGCTGTGCGCGTGCGAGCAGCGATCTGTCTGGCATATTGATGAAATGTCGCTGATGTGGCTGTCGTCGATGCCCATCGAAAACCGCACATCGTGGCTGCTGTCACAGCGCTACCTGCTTGTTGCCGCGGTCAGCGCGCAGCGTCCCACACGAATGCGTCACATGTCCAACATGCGCAGCAAAGCGGTGGGCGTAGCACAAATGGCTTCGCGGCTGACAGTCAGCACGTAAGGGCGGACAGCCGCAGAGTGCCCAAAGTGTATGCACAAAGATGCGTTGTAAGCGAACAAAAGAACTGTCGGTGATAAAAGCGGAGACGTGGTGCGATACATTGGCTGGGGAGAGGAAAAGCATTGCACAAAGTGCTAGAAAGACGGTGCTATGTAGGGGGCGTGGTAGGTGTCCAAAAACAGAGAAGTGTGGTTTGCTCATTTGAAGCACGCGCGTGTGATGGCAGTTGGCAGGGCGGGAAGTAGCGGCGTTCGGTCTTTTGCCATGTGGAAGCTGATGTTTCCATGCAAATGCTGCCACACTGAATACTCAACTTTGACTTTTATGCTTTGAGGTCAGCGCTTTACTTATTTGCTTCCATTCAATGTAATGAATCTGCTTCTTCGTATCGCTTCTTTGAAGAGTGAATACCCATAATTGAACTGATTGAATTGATTGTGCTGTACTTTTTCTTTTCATTTACTTTGATACTTTATGGGACTTGTGGGCTCATGTGTGCTGTTCCTTAGATGACATGACAGAGAAATTTATTTTTCAGACAAAAAACCATAAATTAACCAATTAACTTAACTTAAATTTCATTGTTCCATGTTAAAGCGAAAACTTGCACAAAGTTGTCGACTGAGAATGTCTTGAAAAGTGTGTGAACAAAATAGAAATAATTATTTTTCTTCTAAGAAAACTCGTTGATCAAAATGTGTCTTGGAAGTGCAATGAACGCAGAAAATGTTGACTATTATTCTATGAAATGAGGGCAATGAAAAGCTTACTAAGAGCTGTTTGTGGTGGGTTTTAACCATCAATACCGCATTGCCTTATCCCCTCAAGATACTCTTTACAGCCCCTGACTTTCTGTTTGGTTTCTAATTTATTTGTACTACGAATAATATATGTTGCCAACCTGCAAATACTCAGCTTATCAGCCACCACTAGGCTTTTAAGTAATGAGAATTAAGTAATAATGAACATTAAGTAATGAAATGCGTCAACATTTGAGCCATAACATCTATTGACCTTTGTACTACAAGTATTGTAAATGCGATTGAACCATCACAGCTTCATTGTTCTTTGAAAGGTACAACTCCAAAGTTGTTGTTGCTGTGAAACCGAATATCGATTACTCGGGGTTTATTTTTTATAAGTTTTCCTATCCAGTAGTCAGATCCAGTGCCTGAAAAGTAGAAAACTTGTTCGCTGCAACATTGCGGCCGAAGCCTTTCAAACAGTGGCTCGAAATTTTTAATAATAATTAATAATTTTTTCTTTTTTTAAGAGGGGCTTTCTTAGGGTTTAGGTGTTTGTTGGCCACCTGAACTATTTTTTTTTATATTCAAAATTGTTCTCAACACCTCCAGCAGAACTAGCAATTTATGAAAAAAGTATTAACTAAAGGTTTTGGGTTTAAGGCTTTTTATTTTTTTGGGGAAGGATTTGAGGAAGTTGTGTTGTTTCAAAACCCCCCTTAATTTTTAATGAGGAATATTTTCCAAAAAGACGGCGTAGTATTATTCGCAATATTTTACTCAATACAAGGTTTTTATGAAAATTTTGTTCGAAATACATAAAAAGGGGATAAGGAAAGGGGGACGGGGGTTCATGTGCATACAAAAAATATTCACATTTTTAATGCAAACTACTTTGTCCAACACATCGAAGCTCTATCTCTTCGAGTTTTCATAGTTTCCGTGTAAAGCTCTATAGGGACACCTTTAACCTTTATGTGCAAATTACATAAAACTCAGACGTGCTGGACTATTACTTTGATGGGCAAAAATGATATGTACGATGTCCTCTTTCAGAAATATATGGTCGTCACTCTGTTGCACACAAAAAGGTTGAAATTGTTGTACTGTATAGTTGTTATAATATAAAATCTTGTTTTAGAATAAAATTCAAAATATTTTTATTTTTTAATTATAATTTTTAATACTTTTGCTTCTACTTGGGTCTTACATACAAGTAAGTGGACAACTGACTAGTTTTCCAGAGCAAATTTCTCTTTTCAAAGGTTAAAACATCTTAGAGCAACACGTCCGTGTAGTCTATGACTTTGATTGGATGTATTGAATCCAATTTACTTTTGAATACAATTCTGAATTCAAATTTCAAACTACTTGTTCGAATATGTTTGCTTTGATTCAAATTGGAACGAGTCATTTTCCGCTGAAATAGTATTGTCTCCTATATTTTCAATGAAAGTACCCGGGTGCCTTCGCATAGAACAAAGGGGTAGTGTTGAAATATTGATGCTGAAAGCTATTCAGAAAAGGATTTATTTCTATTTAAGATATCTAAAAGACAGTAAATTGAATTTTAGGAGGAGACTAAACATATTAGAACATTTTTACCTCAAATATGCAAAAGGTAGCCAGGTAGCCTTTGTATTGACAGAAGGGTTAAATGTTACCGAAATAGCCAATAATCACATTTCAAATTTGAGTTTATGCAAGAGCGAGTCTGTTGATTCGAAAAACTGAATTGTTTGATACAAAAAGTTATTCTTTATTATGTTTAAAATAAGTTAAATTCACCTACAAAACTTCTTAAATGAAAACTCGAAGCCACATTAAATAACTGTAAATCCAACGGCACACATTTGTTATGTGTCCTTTAAGGCTGTCAGACTGACTGAAAATGATTGGTGACAGCTGCAGCAAAACCCTTAAATTGACAATTTAAAATAACGCTGCCGCGGCAAAAGTTGTTGGCACTTGAGTGAGCGGCAAAAAGTATTGGCGAACTTTTAGCAATTGTCTGCCGCTGACAGCTGTGCGTCTTGCTTCGACAGTTATAAATTATAAATATCAAAAAATCAAGCTCAATGCATAAATGTGTGTGTGTGAGTGTATATGTGATTGGCATATATTGCATTTGGGCACATAAAAATGTCATCTTTCGGCGCCTGACGGACCGCAACCTGTGTCTATTTTTCGGGTCGAACTGCGGCCGCGACGCCTTTGACCCCCTGTGTCGGTTTTTCACTGTAGGCAATATGTATTTTTCGTCAATTTCGCACGTACCAACTACAAAAAAAACAACAACAACAAATCGCAATAAAACGCCCGAGCGTCACTCAGTGCCCCTGGCTCCGATTGCCGTGTCATTTCTCTAATCGCAGCTGTTAAGTTGAACTTTTTTCCAGCGGCAATGTTTTTTGTGGCATTTCTTAGAAGTCACAATTTTTCATCAGACTTGCACGTCGTTTCGAGAGGAGGTGCGGAGGCGGTCGCTTTTATTTTTCGCTGGGTTGCTGAATGCGTGACAAAATCGGTAAATGCAATAAATAAAATTTTTGGCGATAATCTCGCAGCGCTGCACGTTGTAGGCGCTGTGTGGGGAGGCGAAGCGAGGCGTTGCTCGGCAACTCAAAGCTGACATGTTGCGGGCGTTGCTGATGAAAATTGGCGGCAGCGACGCTGACGTCGGCGTGGGAGTGGTGTGAGAAATGGCGCGCCAGCTGTTGATGGAGATAGCTGCGGCGGCGGCGGTGTGTGTGGCCGCGTGTAGCTGATAGCGTGTCAGCAATGTGGAAATTATTGCCGAAAGGCGGCGTGAAAAACGGTGTGTGCGACTTAAAGGGAGTGGAAAGTGAAAAATATTGAAGGTTGTGCCAGTCGAAGAGGAAAAGTCGAATAAATGAACGATCAGAGTAGGAGAAATGATGCAGGCAGCAGCTGGCGCATAGATTGGGAGCAGCAATTCGAGGTTATGTTGCGGCACTTTTTGGTCGCAGTGGCAGCTCAATTGCCGCACGTGACTTATGAATTTGGCAATGAAGCAAAACTTTCAACTCCACAAATATGTGTAACTTTATTACTCGCCATTACTTCATTCTTTCTTTCTTTCGTTCTTATGTCTTTGCACAGAAATAATTATTTTAAAAGCCTGCAAACTGAGTCAAAACTTTGACGCAGTCAATTTTCGGCTACGAACTCAGCACTGGCGGCACGCGAGAAATAATAAATTTTTCAATTAATTTAGAGTGAGAGGGTGAAAAAAGCATAAATCCTTTTTGCAATTAGCGCGTCAAAGCATTCAGTAAATAACTTGAAAATTTGTCTTCTCTCATTCGTTTGTGTTTCTCGCACTTGATTAGCTGTCCACCAATTCCCCCCTCACTCACTCACTTTGTTTATTTTTACGCATAAATTTGCGTGCTTCGAAAATGGAGCCAAGTGTGCCTTTCTCAGTTTTCTTTGCCATTGTTGTTATTGTTGTTGTTTTTGTGGCTGTGGCTGTTTGTTACTGTTCTGACTGCTGCCTGTGCAAATATTTGCCAATTAAACAACAATCACTACACTTCAAATACAACAACAATAGCGGTCGCAAATGGCGCAACAAAAACAATAACAATAACAATAACAAAACAAACAACAACACAACTAATGCTCAGTGAAAAGCGCAAAATCAACACACACACACACAGAAAAACAATGCGGCAGCAACCATACAAGCAACAAAACAAAAATTTAACACCAACAACAACAACAATAACAATACTAACAACTTTAACAGCAACAATGATTCAATTTCATTGTGTTTTGCTTTTGCTTTTGTTACTGTTCGTGTTGTTGCTTTCTTATTTTATTAATTTGCCAACGCCGGCAAAAGTGTTTGTTATGATTAATTATGCTTAAGCAATCAAGAAATTACAAAAGGCAACAACAACAACAACAGCAATAAAACCGAATACAGCCATCAAAAACACAACAACATAGCGCGTACAATACGCACAGCAACAACAAAGAGTGGGCTCGTAAAAGAGCCCAAAAAGGAGGCACGTAGTTGTACAAAGCGTACAATTACAATAACAATAACAAGAACAAACAGCCTATTAAACAACAACAACGTACGCATAGACAGTAAGTCAGGAAAAATTGTGGCGTTGGACAGGCAGCCAGTTGGGCGCCGTTGAGTGCCAGCATCGAATTTCCGCCCAAAAACACCTGACGGCAGCCGTAAAAACACACAGAAAGTGGTAGAGGCAGAACGCACAGAAGACACGCAAAGCACGCAGCGCCAGCAGAAACGTCAGACATGTGGACAGACACAAAGACAAGACCGACAAACGCGGCTGGAAGCGCGCGCGTTTGTTGGCCTAGAATTGTCGAGTTCGCATTTTGCGCGGCGCTCTTCCGTCCTGCAGCCTGGCCGTGTGTCCGTTGCGTGCCTGGTGGCCGTGGCGCTGCTGGGCACGCTTCCACATTCAAATCTGCGGCAGCCCTCAGACGCAACGAAATGCCGCACTGACATGCCAACGGCAGCGGTTTTAGTTGTTGCCAGCAGATTTGAATGCTTTATTGTGCGCATTGTTGCCATTTTTCGGATTTTCGCTGCCGTCTTGAAAACGAAGCAGCTTTGCTTCTTTCAGGAATTGTTGAATTTTTTTCGACAAACGAAATGTTATACTGCTTTGCTGCAGCGAATAAATGTGAGATTTCAGTTTTGTGCAGAAATAGTTGAAGAAAGTCCTTTACAGTTATTTGAAAGTAACTTTTTGGTATTGCCAAATGATTTGTTGGTTGTGTGGAGCAAATGAATTGCTAGCAGGAAACCATAATCTCGAATAAGAGCTTAAGTCCCATGCATGAATGGCAGCGTAGCTGGAGAATTTTTTCAACTACACATTTAAGCTTCAATTGGAGAAGTCTTAGTAATTGCTGGACGTTCCATTTGATTTGTGAAATGATGTTTTTTCCATTAGTGCGAGTAGGAATTAAAAAGCGAGTAGGATTTTCAAAGGAATTTGTCTTTATTTTTTCTACCTTGACTGCGATTACGGGTGATGTTAGGTTGGGATGGACTCATGTGATGTTAGTTGCTGTTCTACTTCGCCGTCAGTCAAGTCCAATGTTCGCGCATTGAGGAGATATCGCTTGGGTCTCAGTCCAGCCCCTAGTTCGGAGCTTTAGTGCGGCGCACAGTGTTGCGAGTTCATATAGCGGAGTGACCAAAATAGAAAAAGTGGTCGTATATAAATGAAATTTGGTATACAGTTATTGTATCAGTAACGAACTTACTGTGCAAAATTTCAATGAAATCGGACCAAAACTTCGACTACCTCCCATACAAACGGATTTGAAAAAACTTTATAATAACAATGAAAATTATCTTAGTTCATAAAAGCTGCATTCAAAATATTTGTATTTTAATATAAATTTATTTATAAATGTGTTCAAAGATAAAATGCGCTTTTTTCAAAAGTGATTGAAAATAAAATCGCCATAAAGTGCTTCACGGCTGCTCAGAAATTGCTCTTAGAGGGTTAAAATCGTAGACTGACCTCACTAATTTTTTCTTCTGAATCTTTTTTTCGAACATTCCTACCACCTGTCTCCAACCCTTAATGATGCTCCCATACAAAACCATAGTTTTTAAAAAGTGAGCTCTCGCTGCTCTCATGTTGGTCCCAGACGTACCATATGTAAGACTGACCCCCATTTATTTTCCCTTCCAAATGTTTTTTCTATACACACCTAACCGCTATATCCAACTCTTAAGGTGGCTGCCATATAAAACTAGTAATTTTCCATGGAACTGTCTCCACACTTGTAAATGTAGTAAAGTAAGCAAGGAAACATCGTATCTGGCAAAGTACTTAACCGATTTGAATGATTTATTCAACAATTGTCCACATTCCTTAATACCAAAAATACAAAATTAATTAAAGTTAAAAAATTCACCACCAGAGGGCGCCTCCCATACAATTGAAGCAGTAAGGTTGTCAACTTTTGGTTCTGTACATAAAAAAATCAAAGTGTACTGTCGAAACTCCATTAACCCCTCTATTTCGAATATAATAGTAATCTTAATTGATTTTCCGAAACTAGCTTCAACAAATTTTTCCATCACCAGCAGAGCATTATTTGACCGATTGCTATTGGCATTCAACCAAACTGTGAAAATATCGCGAATTTGCACTCAAGTCTTCACCGAAAAATGCCAATAACTTCCATTCGCGCAAATATGCGCAGCAAATATGTACAGCATAATCTACATACTTGCCAAAACAAAATATCATAAAATTTCAAAAGTGATGTTTAACGTTTTCTTTTAAATCACTTTTAAAATTTGAACTCACTTTTTGTTCCCTCGCTTTCTTTACTTCATTTTCATCATAACGGTACTGCTCAGAGGTGAGAGTAATCAGCATAATGTTGGTCTTGTCAGACCTAGATTATATAAAACTAACGACAATAGTAACTTTTAGAGAGCTGCTCATAATTTATTTTAAAATATTAACCTCCAAGTCAAAGCAAAAATTTGCTGTTTGTACACAATTTTTTTTTCAACGCTGGAAGAGCGTACTTTAAGAGCTCATAACTTCTATATTATCCAATATTTTTTCAAAAAACTTTGGATTTCTCTTAACTGAAGTATTTCCAACAAAATGTCGTACAGTCATGTCAGATTTTTGCGCTTATACAGTTGCATTTTGGCATTTTTGTCACTACTCGCAACACTGTGCGGCGTCTCAATTGCATGCAGCCTCGGCAGATATTATTTTGTGGTTAGCTTGTTGAAAGTTGAAGATCTATTAACACATTTCAGTATCAGAGGCGCTCAGCCAACATCTCCTATTACTTCTTACTGAGACATCTTGGACAGTCATCACTTATGCAAAGCCAAATTAAGTTCAGTGGGTTGAACGCCAAGTAGAAAATTTCCTCTCCTGACAGACACAACAATTGTTTTGTGCTAACAGTTCTGAGAAAATACTGCAGGATTATATTTTGCAGCATATTTGCTGCTTCTTGCAGACAGCGAAGCCAAAAGGTCACATTTATGATTACAAAAAATTAGGTTGGAGACTAATTCCTTACAAATATTTATTATATTTTTTCTTACTTTTCAATTTGGAAATTTTTTCTATACTTACATACATATATCAGCCAAATCAAAAACATAGAAATGCTAAAGAATGCACAGCTGTACATGTCCATTCGAAATGTACATTATTTATTTACTATTTACTTATTTTTCTCAATTTTTGCCCAAACATCAGTTTGTCAGTTGATTTTAATGCCCGAAAGCCCAAAAGTCAAATGTCAAATTTTGTCTGTGTCCTTGTCAACACATACATACAAACTCAATCAATTGGATTTCAGCAACAATGCCAGCAATTCAACCAAAAGTGCAGATTAAAAAAACAAAATACAAAACAAGACGAAACTTAAATCAACGAGCAGCAAACCAACGCAATTTGTTGTTTCGTCATGTTTGAAAAGTTTTGTGCAATTTTTAAGTATGTCAACGTTTTGTTCGTTTGAACTTTATGTCGCTGTGTCATGCCAAGTAAAAACGGTTAAAAGTTGTTGTTGTCGCGTCCCACACTCTGATTGCATGTCAGCGCCAAAGTTGCGCTTAAAACTTTCGTAGAGACAGACAACATACGCTCGCTGGCCATTCTTACATGTGGAATGTGGTGTTGAGCGCAATGTGGTGGTTGTTCTTGTTGTTATTTACAAGTTAAGCGCATTTTAGGTACTAGAAGCAGAAAATATCTGTGGGGCTTTTCTTTGCTTTTGTTGTTGTGTATTTGAGATGAATTTCCATCAAGTTATACGCACGAGCAGCATGTAAAATTTTACAAGCTGCTACCGGAGCGGAAATTGAGAGCTTGTAATGTTACAATGCACACGCACACACACACATAAACAACGACTGTGGCAACGGAAGCGCTTTGAAGCGTTATCGTAAATATGTTTGCATTGTTATTGAGTTCGTTCTTGGCTTTGTTTTTCTAACCAAATTTTACGTTTGACAAGCTCACAGAAAGTATGCGACATTTTTTAAGGAAACAATAAATTTTGCTTTAAATATTCATAAACTGATGAAAGACAATTCCAGTAATTTTATTGTATGAGTATATGAGTTTATGAGTTAATTTGTTTTTTGTTTCAATAAACATTGAATTCCTAGGAAATGTTTGTAATATGAATGACATTATTTGGGTGTGGTGTCCTTATAACAGGATACAACTGCTCGAAACACAGTAGGCAAGTAGGTAGGAAGAAGTGGCAGAGCCCACTGAGGCCTTGACCCATTCTGAGATTACATAGAGTCGAGCATGAGTCCGCTCACTCATCGAATCAATTTGAGCTGCTCACAAAGACTTGTAGACTGTGAATAATTTCATCGGCTGGATAGCCCAGATTGTCGAAAAGAAAGTTGCCCAGTCTTCCTTCTACATATTAGTTTGAGCTTGACAAGTGCATAAGAAGTGAAGGGCATTTCTGTCTTTTACTCATCCACACAGCTATGGTAGAAGTCGTTCGAAAACAACCCGAACCTTTTGGTGTGGATGCCAATTGAACAGTGAGCCGTCAGAACACCAATCGTGGTTCTGATCTGAATTCAATGTAGTAAGAGAAGTTCTCTAGATTTACAAAGGTTTAAGATTGGCAACATTTTGTATTTAGAAAGTCTTGAGATGTCTTCGAATCATTTTAGGTTAGTTTCCTATATGGAGCTTGTATGTGTACGAAGTTTACAAGCTAAAATGACGTATCTGCCGAGCGAGAGGTCTACTTCACAGTTTCTTGGAATGTCCCCATGTCCTGGAACCCAGCATAGGTGAATAGGCTGTCTGGCAGTCTCAATAAAAGATATACTGCAGTTCAAAACAGAGTCTTTGATGTTACTGTAAGTGCATACAAATCCCTAAGAGCGGATTGACCATCCGATAGTCTCGACAAATTGTAAGTTTAGTGCCGTAAAGTCCAAATTGGGAGAAACGGTTTACTTCATACTTTCTTAGAATGTCCCCATGTCCTGGAACCCAGCATAGGTGAATAGGCTGCCTGGCAGTCTCAATGAAAGATTTGCTACAGTTCAGAGTCTTTGATGATAATGTAAGTACATTCAGAACCCTAAGAGCGGATTGACTGATCCGATAGTATCGAAAAATTGCGGCAAAGTTTAGTGTCGTAAAGTCCGAAATGGAAGAAACGACCGAAAATCGTTCAGGAGAGACTAGTTCGAGGACAAGTCTCTTAGGAAGTAGGCAGAATGAGTGTTCGGAAGAGTACTTTTTCCTTCTTAAAATTCAATTCGCGCTTCCAAAATAGAGTAAGTTAGATTGTGGTTAATATGATAAATTGAATCCAACTGGATAAGCCAACATGCCACATTTCGATACCCAAAAACTTGGTTAACCCATTGCTGCCGGGTATCATTTTGGCCCATACGATATTGATACAATTTCATACATGACCTGGAATTGATCGTTGATTGATTGAAAATTATCAGAAACAAAATTTCAGCTTTCTATCTCTGCACGTTGCTGAGATATTCATTGGGTATTTTGTACCCATTAGGCAGCAATGGTAGCTTTTTTCCATACTTTTTAAAGTGATCAGCTAAACATGTGAACAAAAGAAGAATTGTTTACAGGTGAGTTAGTAGGCAGATTTTTGTGAGGTTCTAGGGCCACTACGTTTCACCACATTTTCCACCTCCGGAAAATTTATAATTTTTGGAGTCTGGTAACTTTAGCTAGATGGCGGAATTTTAGGGTGACCTCCACTAGACTAAGGTAGTTCCATCTTTACCCCAACTATCCCTATCAATGATTTTGAGATATCTCTACCACAAACTTTTCTGTGATTTTTTTAAAAGTCAGTTTTCATGGGTAAAATTTTATCCATTAGGCAGCAATGGGTTTAGGTTAACAGATTGGGGTCGAATTTTGAGTTCGTTCGATAGATTTTTGTTCATTGCGTTTACTCTAGAAAGGAACTTTCCGCAGCTGAGCTGCATTACACTACTCGACAAGAAATGGGTTAATCGCGTGCACCTAAAAATAAAAGTATTTTCTAGACTAACTTTGGGCCGCTGAATACGAAACTGAAAATCCAAAAAAAATGTTAAGAAGCGTTTTCGAAAAATCTTCAAAAATCCCTGAAGTTTTTTACCTGTTGTTTCAGTTTTGAGCAAATATCTTGTATCGAATCATCTGACTAACACAAATTGTACGTGAGTCAGAAGATAATACCTTAGCCTTTCCAGCGATATATAGATTGTTCAAATCAGATGAGAATTGGGGAAGTTATTGACGGTGAAAGTTGTAAAAAGTGAATTTTTCGACCATTTCAAAAATCATACATTTTCGAATGTTTTTTTTTCATATATAAAATAAATTATCTTCGTTAGTTTTAAAAACTAAGATGAAAGATATATTATCAGGTGTACAACTTTGCTTCCGCCGTTTTTTCCAAAATTAAAAGCTTTATTGCGAAAAAGTGCTTACAGATGTATTATTCAAAGTATTGTCCGTCGCTAGCCTCAACTTTCTCCCATCTTTCCGGCAATTTTCGGATCCCGGCTCGAAAAAAGGAGTCCTCTTTTGACGCTATCCATGAAGCAATCCATTTTTCCAATTCTTCGAAGGATTGAAAATATTGATCTGCCAGGCCGTGTGCCATCGAACGGAATAGGTGGAAGTCAGAAGGGGCGACATCTGGGGAATACGGCGGGTGGGCCAAGACTTCCCATTTCAGCGTTTCCAGGTACTTTTTGACCACTTTTGCGACGTGAGCCCGAGCATTGTCGTGTTGGAGGATGACTTTGTCATGTCGCTCTTGATATTGTGGTCGCTGTTCTTTTAGCGCGCGACTAAGGCGCATCAGTTGCGTTCGGTAGCGATCTCCTGTGATGGTTTCACCCGGTTTTAAGAGCTCGTAGTAAATCACACCGAGCTGATCCCACCAAATACAAATCATAACCTTGGCGCCGTGAATATTCGGTTTTGCCTTCGACGAAGAAGCATGCTCGGGCTTTCCCCATGATTTTCTGCGTTTAGGATTATCGTATCGAACCCACTTTTCATCACCGGTTACGATTCGATGTAAAAACCCCTTACGATTTTGTCTTTGAAGCAGTTGCTCACATACAAATAGACGGCGCTCGATGTCCCTCGGTTTCAACAAGTACGGCACCCAGTTTCCTTCTTTCTGAATCATGCCCAGGGCCTTGAGACGTTTTGAAATGGCTTGCTGACTCACTCCCAACGATTCGGCAAGCTCTTCTTGGGTTTGGCACGAATCTTCATCAAGCAATGCTTCTAGTTGTTCATCTTTGAAGGTTTTTTCTCTACCACCACCATGTTTGTCTTCGACATCGAAATCACCATTTTTAAAACGTTGAAACCACTCCCGACACGTTCTTTCACTCAGAGCACCATCACCGTAAGTTTCTGAGAGCATTCGATGCGCTTCAGCTGCATTTTTTTTCGAATTGTAACAGAAAAGTAAAACTTCCCGCAAATGGCGAGAATTGGGCACATAAACGGACATTTTCGAGCGTGAACAATACGAAAACAAGAACAACTGTCACTGAAACGGCGATGACAATTCGTTAGGCACTGTCCACACTCACTTTAAAGGCATTACCATCTATGTATTTCAACCAGCCTCAGCCGGTACAGCCACCTATCGGAAAACGGCGGAAGCAAAGTTGTACACCTGATATTTGTGCAACATCAATAAAATAGAAAGAAAAATCACAAAGTTATGATGCATTAAGTGAAACTTTACATTTATTACATTGTGCAACAAAAAAATTTTTTTTTGGCCTAAACCCATCCAAATGTTGATATAGACGTGAAACTAGAGGTGATTTATAGTAACCTGACATAGTCAGTTTTTCATTTTTTGAGTCTTTTTAAAGGACTGCATTGCATTGCAAATGCATTTCAAATATTTTTTTTTAATATTTGCGGTTGTGCAATGATTCAGATATGGGTATCAAATGAAAGAGAAAGATTGTCTCCTTTTAAATAAATTTTTTATTTTTAACTTTCAGGACCAAAATATGTCAGGTAAGGGAAACATACATGTTTTGGATCTCAATCTGTAGATTCATACATCTAAATTTTATTCTATTTCAATGTTCTGAAAATTTAAAATAGAGAATTTAGACAATTAGACATTTTCCATGCATCCATGTCCAAGTTACCTGTACAGGTAGCCCTAAGTCTGGCTAGGTCCATCCAAGTCCTATTGAACAGGTATTTGGTTCAACTGCTAACATAAGCAGCCCAAATTTATTGGAATATGTTGCAAGTGTTGCAGTTTGCCTCCCTGGAGAAATATTTCGTAAATCTTCCTCCCCAACTGCATTCAGTACAATGTGAGCTTGTATCATGCTTTCTTTTCAAAAAGAACAAACTCATTCATCTCTCCTCAGTACCTTCAATATCTCTCTTGGCAAGAACCCATGTGAGTGTAAATTTACTCAAATACAAACTCACTCAGATATGCCGAACTTTACAGACATGTTTTTCTACCGAATTTAGAATTCAAAGCACACAAAAACAATTGAATAATTTATGCGTTCAACGTATATGACAATTTGTCACAATTTGACAAAAGTGATTGCACATTCATACATACACATATATGTACATATATGTATCTGGAAAGAAGCAGCCATGTGAAAGGAATGTATGTAGCTGACTCTTAAATCTGAGTCATTCGTTTTAATGCGTCTTCGGATTTATTTGGCGAGTAATTGTGACACCATGTCACACCATTGCCATGAATATCAAACGTGAATTTCAAGTATTCAATATTAAATTCTACTAATAAAGACATCAAGTTGTTGTTATTTGATTGTTCAAATAAAATTGTACATTTTTATGAAATAATAATGAAGTGGTTTTTGTTACCTCGTTACTTTTATTTGCACAATTAATGAAGTAATTACGCAAATTGTAGTTGCAAACTCATACAAAAAATAATTAATTATGGGCACTTGTAATTATCTCGAATAATTTCGCCATCGACTCAATTGAAATAGTCAACCGAGCGTTAATGGTGCAAATCATTTGATCAGCAAAAATTAAAATGCAGAGCAAATAATGAAAGAGCAATAAAAGAAAATGTGTGTGTTTTTCTAAATGTAGTCAACAGAGAACACAGAAATGGCTTAAAAGTCACTGACAGCTATTTAAGTGATTATAAAAATGCAACAACAAACATAGTATTATTAATAACAACAACAAAAAAAGCATAGAGACATTGCAATTTAAAAATACACAAACAAATACAAAATGCAAACGGCGAACGCCGAACGTCGAAAGCTAAAACAAATAAAAACAAAATTAAACAAATATAGCAAAAGCGGCGCAACGACGAGCATAAAGTCAAGTGCCGTTGTGGCGGAAGCACGAGAGCAGCAGCTGAGGCCGAAAATAATTTCAATACAAAATTTTAATGTCGATTTTTTCGGTTGCTTTATGGTAATTAATTTGAATTTTGATGCAATCTATGAAACGCATACACACACAGACACACACACACACACACATACAAAAGTTATGAAGGCGGCGCACAGTGCAATGCTCACTGTGGGTCCATCTGAGTGGCTGGTCGCGACCGCCGCACTTAACTGCACGCAGTCAGTTCACAAAATGCGCCGCACAGTGTCGCGAGTGTGGCCAAAAATGGAAAAATCAATGTTACAAAATGACTAAAATGAATATGACAATCGACAGATAATATTTGAACCAAGAAAAATCCGATCTTCAATATTCTTCTCCGTTGCATTTTTCTATAGCTTCAAAGTTGATGGTAAAAAAAAAGCATTCGTTCCAAGTTTGTGGGTAATTCTTTGTGCTGAATGAAAAATCAAATACAAATATAATTTCTGTACTAATATAGTCATGTTATATATTAAATAAAACTTTGGAATTTTTCCTTTATGGTAGCAATACCTTTTGGTTTCTGCTTTGAAATAACTGTGAAATCCCATTACATTGAAAAATTACGTTTTTCGGTTTACTTCTAACAAATAACCAAAAGTTTGGTGGAAAAAAGTTTAAAAATCGTCAAAAAACACTTGAGCGGCAAAGCAGCTGCTGAAATGATGAGATGTATAAAGGACAAGGTTGTCACATTGTTCGTATCATCAAAAGTGGGCAAAATGGCACGCCCACTTTAAAAATCTAAACCTTTATACAAAAAGATTGTATCACAAACAGAAAATTTTAAACATGAATTCATTAAGGAAACGTTTTGGCCACTTTATATATATGCTCTAGCTGCCACGCCCACTTTAAGGTTTTAGAAAGCTTACCAATTAAAATTACATCGTGGAACGAGTATCGTAAACATCCTTCTCAAAATTTTAGTTGTTAGTTGTAGTAAAATACGAATATTTTTGAAAGTGGGCGTGGCAGACTTTTAGTGTGAGCTTTTATGTCATTATTTTAAGCTCAAATACAAAATTTCATAATTCCATCACTAATATTAAAAAACTTATTGTAATATTACAGTTGCTTTCGTGTGGGAGGTGGGCGTGGCAGTGGTCCACTTGTAATGATTTTTTGTAAATTTCTTAATTTTCACCACGAAAATAATTTCACCAAGTTTAATCGATATAGGACAACGCTAAGTATTTTTGACCACGGCTTATATGGGATTGCGACACTGTGCGCCGCCGCGTGCTCCAGCTGCGCCGCACAGATTAAAATGTCAACTGCAGCACAGCAATAAAAACTATAACTGCGGCAATGGCAGCTTAGGCGGTTTTTGGACGCAATTGTTTTTGTTTTTTTTTCCAAAATTCTTATCAAAGGTTTGGCGCACTTTGAATTGTTGGCGCTTTTTAATTGCATATCGAATGCCAATTGCTGATATTTTATTAAAACAATAGTGCTCACACACACACACACGCTCGCCCACAGCTGTTTGTTATCTAAAACCATTCAAATGCATTTGACATTTTAATTGTTTGCTGCTAAATTAAAAGCGACAAGTGTCATTGGCAGTGTTTCGTTTATTTGCATTGTTTTTAATGTTGCTTTGTTGTTGGCATTTGCTGTTCATTCTCGACTCTTGATTCTCGACTGTTGATTTTTATTGTTAGTATTTTTTTTAGCACTAAGAAGCGCTTCAACAGTTCTGTATGTAGCAACATTGAAGCATGCAGTGCAAGCGCCGGTTGGGGTCGAAGAAGTGTGTTAATCTTTTAAGCCGGCAGCGTGTGTTCACTGGCTGGTGGGTTAATGCCGCAAACTGCTTTGCATAAAATTTTGCTGTCGACACCTTTGCGCACACAGCACATACATGTGCCATGCATTTGAGTGCTTATGCGCGCGGCAACATGTTGCAGCCACATTGTTGCTGCGATGTGGAGAAGTGCATGTTGCAAAGGAATTAATGCGATTTTTCATTCACTCATTTAATTAGATTTTTTAATAATTCTTTCTTTATTCATTTACTTAAACATTTAGTTGCGTTATTGGAAGAAATTTAGATGAAAAGTGGGTGAGAAAACTTTTGAAAATAGAATAAATTTGTACAGGAAATTTGTTAAAAGAAAAGTTTGTTGATTTTAAGAACCAATCAAGTTTCACTGAAAATATTTTTTGTTGCAGTTGAGAAAAAATTAAGAAGAATTTCATTTTAAAACCCTACAGATTGAAGCAAGTTGAAGAAAGCTTTACAGAGCTTACAGCATCAGTTTGTAATTGTCCAAAGCAAACACGCTGACTTGTTGATTTGTTAACTATTGCAAAAACTATTTTAATACTAACTTTTCCATTAGCTTGAAATCACGTTTCAAGTGCACAACAAAAAAGTTTGTAAAAAAATTCATTGCTTCGTTGACTTCCGCTCAGCTCCGTTTAGCTGGAACCTACAATGTAATGTAACAAAAATTTTTTGTATTCCTTGTCGAATACTTAAAATTATAGTTGTAATTGCTGCTACATTCTAATTGCACAATTTCGCAACAATTCAAAAATTGTATTTTTAAATCGGTCGATTTGTTTCATGTTGTCCACTGATGTCACCGTTGTCACTGCTCAGACCGCAATTGCGCGACCATCAGCGTTGGCTGCCGCGCCAAATCGTTTGCGTCTTCCGCTGCTTTGCGGTCGATTTTCGCTGTTTACACGTTTCGTTTTTCATTGCTAATGTCATTGCAATTGTTCGTATGTATGTGTGTGTGTACATACATAAATATGTAAATTTGCGTCTATCTTAATTTACGTTCTCGTCTGTGTCCGTCCGACTGTCTGTGTTGCTGCCTAAACGTTCGTCTGCTGCCTTGTCGTCATTGCTGTGTCTGACATTGAAATTGCAAATCAACTTTTTTTGTGGCGTTTGTGCGCAGATTTTTCGTACTTTTCTCGCACGTAATTTTTGCTAGAAATTTGTTTTTTGTTGTTTTATATTTTGTACGAAAGTATATTAGTCGAAGCAGACGTAGAGAAAAAACTTAAATTTAATTTCAAAAGTCTCAAAGATTCTTTGACTTGGTGCAGGTAACTTTTGCATTACAACTTTGAATTTTTTTTTTATTTTGATTGATTTTTTTGCTTGATTTGTATATAACAGTTGTATACATAAATACATACAGACATATGTATGTGCATACAAATATTGTTTTGGTTGGATGCGGCGCTTTTAAAACAGAAAATAATCCAATTATTTAGTATAAATTGTAAAACTAAATATATACCGAAACTCATTTTTCAGCTTCAAAGCGCTTATGGGCGTGGCTCCTGCTTAGGTCATAGAGAATCGGTCATATCCTATTGAAAAACATTCTTATTTGTTCGATTTATTTCAATTTGTTGGCATTTTCGCTGGTCTACGAACTGCTTTCTGTCACTTTGCCGTGGTTCTACTACAACTGTTGTTGCTGTCACTGCTGCCACTTCCTCCCCCCACGTTCCAGTGGACTTACTACAATTCTACTTGTTGTTGTTGTTGTTACTGTTGTGCCATTTAAAATTGATTCGTTTGTAATTTGTGTGCCTCCAGTCTGCAGCAAAGTGTTGTTCTTATTATTGTTGTTGTTGTTGTTTTTTGTGCTCATTAGGCAATGTTTGTAGACTTATTTGCTTTCAACACACAATACAGCAACAACAACAACTACTACAATATAGCCCACGGTGGGGCAATAATTTTGACATTGTTTTGCATAAAATTCCAATTTTCGTTATCAGAATCTGTGTTGCGGCGTTCGTTCGTCATAAACTCATGTAATATGTTTATGTGAATTTATATTTCTTTCGTGCTTCACATATATTTATTTCTGGCTGTTCGATTAGCTATGCCACTGCTGCGAGCCATTTCCTGCCCTTCGCCAACATTTTCGTACAAATTTCTCATCGAGCGGCTGTGCCATTTCGTAAAAATATCTGCGCGCTATTTTTATTTACCCAAATTACGCGATTTGCGCTTTTTTCGGCTGATTGTTGCTTCGACGTATTGCAGCAACGTGCGAGCAACATTTAATGGCAGCCAGCTTGTAGCGTAGATAATTTTGTATTTTCGAGCAGCCACGTCGCAAGTGCGCTGACTCGAACCAATCAGTTGCCAGCGATTTCGATTGCCATGGCCGTCGCCAGACGCGTTTCACACGTGAGTGAGTCTGAATGCAAACGAAAAAAAAAATCCTAAAAAAATAAAAAAATGAACAAATCAGTTGGGCAAACTGCCGCTCGAAATATGTAGAAAATTCTATTTAAAAAAAATTATTTATAAAAAAAAACATTGTACGATTTCGTGGTGCTTGATGCAAATTTCGAAAATAAGCGCTTTTTGTGCTATTTTTAGGTGTTGTCATGTGTGTCTATTTTAAAAATACACCGAAAACAACAAGAACAACAACAACACACACAAAGTAAGCGCCATTTCGTTGCCTCAAAAAACGATTGTCGTATGTCACATTGAGCCTAGTAAGACATACGACATTTGGTTTCTCAGGCGATGATTTGCTGCCAGCTGCTTTGAATTGGGCCGCCACATTAACGCAGCCAGAGCGACCTTTTAATTAATTTCGTTAACCCTTGCCTCTTCTCAACTTCTTTTAAACATTTGTATACATTTCACTGGGATATGCAATAAATTTCAATTAAATGAAAATTGTCGCGCTGCGTGATCTAATCCCGTCTGAACTTGGGCCTAAATTGAAATTTATTGATTTTATTTTTGCCAATTAACAAACTCATTAATATGATTTACGAGTTAAATGAGCAAAATCCACCACCACCACCCCCCAGTCGATTTGTGCGCATAGGCGGCGCCCCGCTTGTGCGGCGCCGGCCGCACTTCGAAACCCCAAAAGCGAACAATCAGCTCGCAATGAACCCAAAAACATTTGTTTGGGGCTGCGGCTTTGCTAGAACAAAAGAAACAAACGCAACACCAGCAAAAACCGAACACAGTAAAAGGACTCCAGCAAGGACTCCACAGCAAAAGGGACAAGGGACATTTGAACAAAAACGACACACGCAGGAGAGAAAGTTTTCGAAAATTCCATTCAAAATTGCTGCTTTCTATGAAGCATTAGTTGTGGTGGTGCAGCAGAAGCAGCAGTGGCAGCAACTGGGCCAGCGCCGCCGACAGTAATCAGCAGCCGTCGGGCAGCGCAGCCAAATCTTATTAACTGGCACGCGCGTGCTGCCACCACGTCGGCGTCGTGAACGAAAAACAGGTTTTAGCCGATTTTCAGGCCATTCGGTTTTTTGCTGGTCGGGTGTGCTGCACTGGTGGCAGCTGATTAGGCGCGTCTTTGCATCGTCCAAGAGCCCAGAATGCCTTCAAAAGTTGTCTGCCACTTTTTCCACTCGCTTTCTTTTCACTTTGGCTACTTCTTTCTACACTTTGGCATTGCTCTGCATACGCTTCGGGATGAGGTTGTGAAGCCGCAAATAATTAATTGAATTCGTCTAATGGCCATAATTGAATTATTAAACTTTTGTGTGCTTTTTCGGCTGCATTGTTGTTGTCCGCAGAGACCTTATTTTTTGTTAATGCTGCTTTTTGTTGTTGTTGTTGTTTTTGTTGTCTTTAATATTCTATTGTTGGACACGTGTGTTGTTGGTCAGGCATGAAAAGTTCAAGGGCCAAATTTATGTATAAAAAATTGAGTTTTAAAGTTTGGGTTTTGCAGTGTTTTATAGGGTTTCTTGGGAGCTTGTAAGCAAATTCGGTCGAAAGTATAAATCTTTTGAAAAATTTTATATTTACACTGTGCGACAGCATTTTTCACACTGGAAAAAATCCATATTGCCTTAAATTGCCGTGCGGCAAAAATGAAAAAATTTTTCACACTAAAAAAAAATCCATATGGGCGTGAAACTAGAGACCAAACATAGTAATACTGCGTACTCAGTTTTTCATTTCTACATCCTTTGTTCTTTTAAAAGGACTTCAAAATTTTGAAGGGGATAAACAATAAAAAAAATATAAAAAATACTTAACCTCGTTAGAATATAGCGATATGTATATCAGATGAAAGAAGAAAGGCTCAAAAATGTAAATAAAATTGACTTTTTATCTATTTGTAGAAAAAGAATGTGAAAAAGGTCCTTTCAAAATTTTAATCCTTTATATCCTTGGAAATGTATATAGAATTTTCTTTAAAATTAAGTATGTTACAACCCAAGATCTCCTTGATCACTTGTCAAAATCTCATCACTCTAACTTTATTGGCTCGAAAATTATTTGAAAAAAGGCGGACGCTGCAATTCTAATGTAGTATATACAAAAATTCTTATTTATTTGAGAATCAGTATTTGAAATCATAAAAAGATACAAAATCAATGAAGCGAGAATAATGAAATTTTGACACGTGATCAAGTAGATTCGGGGTTTTGACATACTTACTTTTCAAGAAAATGTGAGGTAAATTTTCAAGGATTAACATTTTCAAAGGACCTTTTTCATATCTTCTTTTTTCCAAATAGATAAAAAATCAATTTTATTTCAATTCTTGAGCCTTTCCTCTTTCATTTGATATACATATCGCCATATTCTAACGAGGTCAAGTATTTTTTATATTTTTTTTTTTTTTTTTTAGTTTTTATCCCTTCCAAAATTTTGAAGTCCTTTTAAAGGACAAAGGATGTAGAAATGAAAAACTGAGTACGCAGTATTACTATGTTTGGCCTCTAGTTTCACGCCCATATGGATTTTTTCCAGTGTGAAACAATTTTTTGATTTTTGCCGCACGGTGTTAATAAATGGATACAAACCAGCGAGTACGAGACAAATGATGGAGGCAAACAAGTTTATAATGAGTACCTGAAAAGGCGAACACAAAAATGTCAAACATTTTGAAAGCTTTAATTAAGCAGAACCATAGACAAAACAGTGATGATTATACTAATCACTCTATGACGCTCAGTCACTTTAAAATATCAATTAAAATTTAAAATTTTCCATTACCTTTCTGTGGCATCAACGCGCACTGAGCAACTTTTTACTCACCAAACAACACTCAAGTCCATTTGACTTTGGTTGCTTGATGTGTTGTTGCAATGCCAAGTTGTAGCACTTGCATTTCATGTACCCCTACTGGTTGTTGTTGGTATTTGTGCACACATAACGAGCGCCGCTTAACCGAGTGAGCCCACAACTTTCGTTGAGTCGTCAGCTTGGCTGCCGGATGCTGTTAACGCGTCAATTTGGCAGTAAATCGCGGATTATGTGGCTTTGGTGTGTGGTGCAATGCTCAGCCACCATTGCGTCTGGATGTGTGGTGGGGTGTGTGTTGGCCAAAATTGATTTCGAACGCACGACAGCAATCAATAATGCACAGCGCCATATTTGAGGTTAATTGCAAATGTTCGCCATTTTCGCACATTTGGAGGCAGAATTTTGCAACGTAAGCTAATTGCCAGGCAAAGGCGGAAAATAGACAACTAATGAGTTTTGGTTGTTAGAGGGCAAAAGGTTGACTGTTGCTGATTACTCGGGCTAAAAGGTGTGACGGTTGAACTTTGGCCAAAAGCCAATGAAAATGCAAAGTGGAAAGTATCAGTGGTGGAATTCACACAACAAATTTAGCAACGATATTTCAAATTCCATTGGTATTTCTATTGCATCCTTTCGAACATTTTTTTTTATATTTTTTTTCAACTCTCCAGTGGAAAATATCAGTGGGGCGATTGACATATAAAAAATTTATCAAAAATATTTCGAAATTTCGCTGGTGTTTCTATTGTATCCTTTCGAAAATTTTTTTTTATAATTTTTTTTCAACTCTCTTGTGAAAAATATTAGTGGGGATGTCAATTCCCCAAATCCTTTCGAAAAAATTTTCTTTATAATGTTTTTTTTCAACTCGCCAGTGGAAAATATCAGTGGGGCGATTGACATATCAAAAATTTATCAAAAATATTTCGAAATTTCGCTGCTGTTTCTATTGCATCCTTTCGAAAATTTTCTTTTTTATAATTTTCTTTACCAATCAATTTTTACCTATAAATGTTTTGCTGTTCTGAAAATGTTTTATTTTGACAAATGTTGCTTTTTCGAATGCTTAGCAATATTTCTACATACATACATAGGTAAAGGACATACCTATGTTCAAGGATTTACCTGACAATGTGAATGTCCAAACGGCATTAACAGTTTTGCGGGTTAACGCACACGTGCGACCTTGAAGTTAAGTGAAATCAGGGAGCAGGCAGCCAGCGGCTTTGATACACATATCTCGATCTGCCGGCGCATGTAGTAATCTCGTTGAGAGCTGTTGGAATGTTTGTGCGTTGGCACGAAATGCAGAGGAACCTCAGATTGACCTCAAATATGACACTTGACTGCCGTTTGTCATTTGTCATTTGTCACATGCAAATTGTTCATTTGATCAAACCACAGCTGGAAAGATTTATCGGCTCACTAACGTATAGTATTTACGCGCGTACGCTGAGTTCCCTGTCGGACATGAAAAGCAACACAGTGATAGAGAGAAAACTCTGAGACACATATACATAGTTTTTGCTCAAAAACATGGCTTTAAAACTTAAATGCTTGCATTGCTTTTAAATATTTAATATTAGAAACTAGGCCATTAGAAAGAAAAGCAACAGCATATCATATAAAGTGTATCATTTAGGAGAAACTTTGAAGTGAGGTTCCCAACGCGCGGCCAATGGGACAACCCAGAGGCCATGCTAGGGGATCTGATGGATATTTTCTTCACTGACAGATCCAAGACCGATAAAGGTACTGGAGAGCTGGATGGCACCTCGAAGGAAGTGTCAAATGCTACTACTGACTGGGTGGGCTGACTACCGTCTTCCAGACAAAAATCTTTGCCATTCTGAAGGTAGCGGAATGGATAGTCGGGAGGAAATGGTATGGGAAACATATAGGAGTCTGTAGTGACAGTCAAGCTGCACTTAAGGTCCTGGAGCACGCGCGTGTTACCTCTAAGATTGTCCAAGAATGTAAGATGAAGCTTAATTCAGTCGCGAGACGTAATAAGCTCCAACTTATCTGGGTTCCGGGACACTGCGGTGTTCTAGGTAACGAAACTGCCGATGTACTGGTTAACTGTGGATCAGGGTGCACATCCATGGGACCAGAACCAATAATCGACACCAGTCTAGCAGGAACCCTGGACTGGATCAACTATTGTGCCAACAACCTACATAGAGAACGTTGGTCTAGCTTGGGAAGCTGTGTTTTGTGAAAAGCCCGAACAGGAAAGCAAGGAATTTCCTCCAGAAGCTGAGAAGGACAGACCTTCGACGAATGGTCGGGTTAATCACAGGACACAATCCATGGGGGCGACATGGCCAACATGGGCGTCATCGAAGATCCGACTTGCGTGTCTTGCCTGGAGGAGGTAGATAGTACAGAGCACTTTATCTCTGCATGTCCTGCCTTCTCTAGAACGAGATTGCGCACGCTGGGTTCAGATGTTATGAGAATGGACAAAGTTCATTCTCTCGCCCTGTGTGATCTCCTAAGATTCAGTAATGAGTCCGGGAAATATGCACAGGAGAACTCATAACTCTCTCTCCCTTTCCACCCACTTTCTCTTTTTCTTTTCCCATTCCCATCTCCTCTATCAACCTCTTTCCTGAGCCTAAAGTACAATGGGCTATAAGGCCTGACTGCTTGGGGTAATGACCTCCCTTATGTTATTTCCTCGGCTCTCCTTCACATCCATCCATCCATCCATATCATACAAAAAGTATTATATATCCTTTATTAGAGTAAAATGTCAGGTTCTGCGTATGCGACACTTACTGTCAAAGTGTTTGAAGTGGGTCTCACCTCATATTACACAGTAGTTACCTATGACTTGTCACCACTAACCACTACTATTCTTGCAGGGTGATTGCAGTAACACTCAGGTGTATCTATGTGTGCGTGTGTGGCTTGTGTGCTCTCAGTGCTTTCAGCGCCACTTTTATGCTCACTTTGGGTTTTATAGCAAAGCAAATAGTGGCCCTCGCCGTGAGCGTAGGGGAGCTTGACGAAGCGGAGCCAACTAGCCTGCAGGTTAGGTAAATTGACAAAGCGAGCATGTCAACTGATGGCTCAATCAATCAAATTGAGCCTTTTCAACTTTGCCACTAGCCGATGTAGGCACAAATTTAACCCCAACTCGCACACGCTCAGGCTTCGTTAGGCTTCGCTTTCAGTCACACACACCCACACACTCACTCACTCATACACATGTAAACCCTTAATTAGTAAAACTGTGGAGATTGAATTACGATGTGCGATGCCGCAGCGTTGGGAGCTCGTTGACGAGCGGCAAATGCCCGCAAAGCGCAAAGCGGATCATTTTACCGCTTCAACCCTTTTTCGTATCGAAGCTCTGGTGACTGTGGCGCATGCTGTGCCTGCGGTTTTGTTTGCACTTCAGCCGTATTTGCAGCACTTGAGGCGGCTGGCTGCAAGCTTTCCGCATGTAAATGTAAATCATGTGCCGGAAAAAAAGTGGCCGCGCACAGCAGCTGGCAGAATGTGTGTGGCTGGACGTGGACGAGTGATGGCCGCAATTGTTAATGCGTCGCGTCATGACAAACTAATAAACTGCCACACGGCCGACAAGTGCAAGTGCCGGCTGTACATTATTTCATTAAAACAGATTGAATGGGAATTTTAATGCTTCACTTGAAATGGCGGCAAATCGTTGGCGCTCGCACTGGAGCGTAGGCAGCATCGCTGAATGCTTCACTGCACGAAATGCTGGTATTTGCTCTGACTGTGTGTAGGTGTGTGTGTGTGTGTGCTCATCAATTAAACGAAATGAATTGGCGTGAAATAAGCCAAACAAGAAAAAAAATACACAAATAAATTTTTTTTTGCACTAAAGCGTTGAGCTAATTGCGCGACTGCGGCTGTAGTTTTAATTGATTATGAATAATTAATTAATTGGCAGCCTCTCTTAAGTTGCTCACTCAAATAACATTATTTTTTTGAGCTCAAATTACTTACTTCTTGAGCGCATAATACAAAACACGCATATCATAAAAAAGTTGAAATCTCTCTGAATAAAAATACTTTATTGTCGCCGGTTCAGTCTGTGAAATTGCAACAAAACCTCAGCGACAATTATTTCCACACCTCACATGATCGACGCTGCTGCTGCTCGGACGAGCGAATCGAGCAGCGTTTATTACGACCAGATTTAGTAGCTCATTTATAGCGGATAACGGTTTTATGGCTGACCACTTTATTGCTGAACGCAAGTCGCCGCCACGTTTAATGCTGCCGCCGTGGCCGTTGCCGTTGCCGTTCCCGCTGACGCCTAACACACGTTCGTTATTTATTGCTCGCATGTAATTTACATTTTCCCGCAATGAACTCTTCAACAATGAGTGGCAATAAACGTTGACAATTAGCCGTCATGAGGGCTATTAACTAAATGCACTGTACGAGTAAATCGTTATTGTGTTCCCAGTTGATTATTTTCACAGTCGGTGTGAATCACCAAACAAACAACTCCGTACCGGCCTTTTTTTCAATTTTCAATCGTTCTACTTGTAAACAATTTCATATCTCATCAGAAATTTCAAGTTCAAATTGTTTATTTTCATGCTGTTTAATTTAAATGGATTTGATTGGTTTTTTTTATAAACTTTGATTACTTTTCTAATAATAAACTAAAAGCAAAATAATGGTTTTCCAACAGAAGTTTGTTTTTGTGCCAAATTTCAGTTCTATTTGATCGTTGATCATTTACCCATCTGGTAGCAGAAAAAGTCTTCATCTACCAGATCCCTGTAATAACTTTCAAAGGGAGGTTTTTCAGTAAGAAAAGCCTTCTGGATTATTCGATAGAAAAACGTTCGGGGTAGTGATTTTTACATCTTTTTCAACAACCAGGCTGTCATTGAAACACTCACCACGGTTATAGTAAAATCTAAACTAGTCAAATACTGCAAGAATTTGCTGACCACACAATCCTCTGGATATCCGGTCTCATGGGCATTTATGGGAATTAGTCAGCTATGAGCTCACAACCCCAACGAATGATGTCGCTTCAAGTGCAAAGTTCATACAGATACAGGAGTACTTCCTGCTGATGCCGAACAGTAGGTAGCTAAATCTTTCCAGCTGCAGACTGGTTCGATAGATTTGCCCACGCTACAACTTCCTTCCTTCCTACGGCAGCGGCCGTAGCTCAGCTGGCCAGTGCGTTCCGCGAGTCAAGACTCCGCGAGTTCAATACTCCGTTGCTGCTACACCGAAAAAAAAGAAAAAAAAAAGTTCCTTTCGGCGGCTGTGCTCTAAGCAGGAAATGGCAAACTTCTGAGAGTAAAATTGCCTATGAAAAAGCTCCCAACTCGCCGTTCGGAATCGGCATAAAACTGTAGGTCCGTTCCAACCTTGTAAAAAAACATACGAACGCACAACACGGTTGGTTGCGGATAGCTAGGCCTTAGTCCTGTAATCGGGCTGTTGTCAAGAAGAAGAAGAAGAACAACTTCCTTAGAACTAAACGATCTGTTGATAAATTCTCGTAGGAATGTCTCCAGACAGACTGCAGTGATTACAACTCACTGGCTAATCGGTCTACAATCTGCAAGATTGGGAATCTTCCATAATGCTTTTTGCAAAGGCTGCATTGAAGAAAATGAGTGTAAGACACACTTCCTGACATACTAAATTCCTTAGACAACAGTCTAAGATCTGTCGGAGACAAAAACCTATCCTATCTTGACGCTTTTTTTACCCTTGTCGGAACGATACGATACGTCCATTGTACTACGACTTGTTGTTCCCTGTTAATGTGCTTTAAATCTACCCGATTTCCGAAGAAACCTTGGTAGATCCGGGGGTGCCAAGGAGCCAAGGTGGTCGCTTTTTGTGTTTTACCAATTGATTGATTAGCATTTTAAATGAGTTTAAATTTCAATTGGGATTTTATAAAAATTTTTATAAATGTTAACTCAATTAAATTCAGCGTCAATTATGTATGTCTGAGCTGAATATGACTGCCAGATTTATTAATTTGTTTGCATTTAAATTGAAGTTATTTCCGACAGTTTCATTTACATTTATAATTTTTAAAACTCATGTAGTTTTTCAATTCTTTTAAATCGATTAACAAATTTAAATTTAAACTATTTAATTGACTCTTCCGCTTACACGCATTGAGGTCATGCGTGGCATTTGGGAAATGCTAAGTGCTGCAAACCGGCCAAGCGATGTGTTAGAAGCAACCAATAAACTTAACAAGAAATGAGCATCTGTGCTCTTCCTCGAGCAGAACTGGTACTCAATTTTCCAATTTTAATGAACTCACATTTCGAGCATGGAAGCGTAGGAAAGGAAGTTGCTCCGTGAAAATTTGAAAAACTTGAAATATAATCACTTTTCAACAATAGTTAAGCTCAGCGGCAATTAGCAGATATAAGTACTATATGTGCTAGCATTGGACAGACATATCCAAGCGGCCAGCATAAACAACCCAACCAACAACAAGTGTGAGCTGCTTCAGAATGCAGTTTCATTGACTGAATCTGTGTTCGTTTGGCTGAGCGGCATTGCTGATGTACTTTGCCTGATTGCGCCTTGAGTGCCGCTCTGCACAAATCTTCTTAAGCGGATCCTGTCGGTTGTAGTGTGCGGTGCTAAACTTTACGAAGCGCACTGACGCAAATGAGGTTAGGTGCGCAACTGAATGCACTTGAAGTTGCTTGCATATGGTGCAATGTTGTTGTTGTTATCGCTTGAGATCTGGCGCAGCGTGTCGGCGACTACTTCAGCGCATAATGTGAGTAATTCATCTTCCTGCGCCTCGAGCCGCCATCCGTTGCTGTGCGCTTCCGCGTGTCGCTGTCAGTAGTTTGAAATTTTGCGGTTGCCGTATGTGCGTGAGCGCTGACAGATAGTTTGTGTGTGAGTGAGTTTGTGTGCGTGCGCCACATCGCTTTTAATTAATGTTGATTTAACAAATTAACTTTTGCTTAAGCGCATCTGTGCAGTGGCGTCGAAAATAGACTGTGCAGCGTTGATTGCGGCTGCAGCCAGTCAGCCAGTGTTGCCGGCAATTTTTGCATATCATTCAACTAAAGTTGAGATGAATATTGTTGTTGTTGTTGCTGTTGTGATTGTGCGTTGTTTCATTTCACGTCATTTGTTGTTGTTGTTGTTTAAGTGCTTTGTATTTATTATTGTTTTTGTTCGCCACAAAATATTTCAACAAATGCAGCAAATTAATGAAAAAGTATTCGTTTTATGCGATTTTACGCGCAATTTGCATTTGGCTTAGTGGCGCATTCCATTATCAACTTTTTATTTTTGTCATAGTTGCTGTTGTTGTTTTTGTTGTTGTGTTTGTTGCGTTGTTTGCAGTTGCAATTATTAAATGAAATTTTTGCGGCGCTGTGAAAATTTTGTGGCGAGTGCGCGGCAAAAGTTGAGCCGGCAAATTTTAATCAGCGCCGACAAAGTGCACAGCTGTGCGCGTTGTCTGTGTGCGTGCCGGGTGTCGGGTGTCGGATGTCGAGTGCCGGGTGATTTATGCGCAAAGCATATACAAATTTTTCAAATTTGCAAATTGCAATCATTGTTTGCTGCATTTATGAAACCAATATACGAATATCTTATTTCACTGGAACGTAGAATGGAAAACACAGATGAGTGCAGCGAAAAATGCTTTCGGAAAAAAATTTCAAAACTTTTTTTCACGAAATATTATTATTTAATAAATATTAATATTTTGTAAAATATAAAATATAAAATTTATTTTCACGTACTTTATTTCATTATAAATACTTTTGAATGGTGTTTCTTTTTTTAGAGGTGAAGAACTTAAAATTTGAACAAAATTAAAAAAAAAAACATTACAATTTGACTTTGCTAGAAAGCAATTTGATGCCATTTTAGTGCCCATAATCAAATTTTCAACAACTTGTTCAAACAATGGGGGCCGTGTCTTGGCCACATTTTGCCAAATGTTGTCTGCCAAGGCGTCCAAAATTTGCCGTTTGTTCGCATAAATCTATGACTCGACATAACACAAAAGAAAATAACATCGAGACTATTTCGGTGGTCAATCAACTCATCCACATCGAGAAATCACACTTTAACAAAATATTTCAATAAGTCATTTGCAGATTACGCCATGTTTAAGTTCACAATTTGTTTTTTATGTCCTCAAAACGCCCCGCAGACACAGTCACGATTCATTAAGGTTTTTTTCAATTCATCACATTTGACACTCGAACGCTTCAGATTGATTTATTGCATTGCACTTGCAATTAGTTGTCAGTAGTTATTACTTTTGTATTTGATGGCATTTTAACAGCTTTAATAGGACAACAACAAATACCCGCAACTGAGCCACAACGAACATTAAAAATTCATCAACAAGAAACAAGAAATACACAACAACGCTTTGCTTACAAAAAATGCTACAAAATACAAATTATTAAAGAGTTTTGATCACAGAACATAGATTATGTTCAACAGTGATGATGAATAGTAACAAAAAAAAAGTATGCCGGATGACAATTACGCGTCCCGCTGCACATATCGTAGCCGATATATTATAACAATACCAGCAACAACAAACATACAAACAGATAGAGTCGCTGCAATGCGAACGCAACCACATCGACATCGTCGGCGTCAGGCAGCGTCATCAATAGTGCCAATGGGCGGCCACCAACCGCGAAATCAGCGCGCGCCGCTTTTGTGCCATTAATCGCGCAGACCCAGCGTCAGCTTTCAGTTCAACCGCAACCAAACAGCCGGGAGTGGATACAGTAGCACTTCGAAGCGTCCACTTGCAGCTCTCCGCATTGGTCACAGCCCGCGAGCACAACAAAAACAAATTGTGGACAAAAACTGTATTTGCCGCATTTGTTGCGGCTGACAGTTGGAGTGAATGATCAACTCAAAGAATGAGTAACACAAATGAATGCATGAATGAATGAATAACTGTCTGAGTGCGGCATAAAAAATTCTGATGACGCTATTATTTTCGCACCAACACGCTGACACAGTGACACACAAACGCGCTTCCCCGCAGACGACGAAAACAAACTTTATTGCTTTGTGTACTTTTATTGTAACGTAGATACACTTGTGTGCTTGTGCACGTGTGCGTGTGCGTGTGTGTGTGTTGTGATGCGACGACAATAGATTGTCGAGTATCTGACGGATGCCACTTTTATGTTGTAATGAAATTTTCATTCATTTTTCGCATTCATGCAATTGGCGACAGTGTGTTTTTTACGAGGTGTCCATGAAGTAGTTGAATGCAATTTTCCATCAGCGACGCTTTCAATGGGAAACATGCTGACAACTGAAACGAAATATGGGCTGAAATCAATAATAAGCCGACAGTATAATTTCGTATGAAAATATGCTGTTTTGTGGTACAAGGTGAATAGGTGCATACAGTAATTTAATAAGAAAGACGGACCTAAGACTTACTGTAAAGCTGCGTTAGAGAAATTGGATAATGTTTGAAAAATCTTATTTAAAAAAGTGTTTGGATTTTTAAATACCATTTAACATTTTTTAACTTGTTTAACGTGTTTGACTAAGCAGTAATAATCGAAATCCTCAATAACTTTCGCGCCTCTAAAATTTAACTCAAGTACACGAAAAGTACCTAAAATTCAACTGTAACTTTCTTAAGACTTTCTTTAAACTTCCATCTGAAAAACTCTTTGTCAGTGTTGCCAGATACCTAAATTGATTTTCTCCTAAATCATAAAAAATATTGAAATTTCCAATCAAAAGTAGAAATAAATCTTCTAAAATTTTTTGTATAATTTGCGTCACTTTAAAGGAATTGAACTTCTTAAAAAATAAAACTATATATATAAAATTTTTACTCAAAAAAAACCGAAATTTCCTCCTTAAAGTTAAAAAACTCCTAAAATTATTTTATAATTAAAAAAAAAACCTATATATGTAAATATAATTTTCTTTAATGCAGCCTTTTTTTATTCATCTTCAGCTTAGCAACCAAAATTTAACAAATACAAAACATGTAACAAATGAATTCAATAAAAAGTGTCTTTTTGGCGGGATTTCGTTTTAACAGAAATAAGTGAGAACGACAACTATTAAAATACCAATACATCAATTCTCAATACTTGGTTATGAAAAAATCTCCCAAAAATCCACTAAGGATCCAAAAAATCCGCCAAAAAATCTACTAAAGTTTCTCCTAAACAATTCTTTCTACTAAAAGTTCACCTAAAAGGACAAGAATCTCCTAAATCTAGGAGAAAATCTCCTGATCTGGCAACACTGCTCTTTGTTGAGATCGTTAATATCACCGTTTAAGCTTTACGGTATTTTCTTTAGTCGTCGCTCACTGGTCATCAGTGCGGTGTTCTAGTGGAGTAGCTCGCTGCACATTTGACTTACCTCGACCTTACCTCCATTTTAGCTCGTCTTTTTCACAGCATTTGAACGGATACTGTAAACTGACACGAAATTCTTTTCACAGCTACTCAAATCTGTTGAACTTTCCTTGAGCACAGTATTGAAATTCTCAAAGTAAGTCCAAAGGTGGTTTTTTCTACACGAACCAAGTCAATTTATCTTAAAATAATGGCGGATAGAAATGAATATTCGCAAAATACAATTAAATTCGCTTCCACTATCTCTATTCTTAAAATCCACACCTTTTAATGACAATTTCACACAATCGTACAGAATAAATAACAGTTATGCATAGTCCAATTGTCAAATAATTGGTCCGAAATAGTTTCAGAATTATGTCGAAAATTGCCGAACATGCCGAATTTTAATGTTGTGTAACTTATAATTCCGGAACTACTTATATCATATTAAAGATTTGAGTCGTCAAATCGACAAATTTGGATCAGAAAATTAGTGCCAAACCCCTTATCAAACGCCCATAAAACGTTAGTAGTTGAGCGACAGATCCATGTGAATGTGACACCAGTAGTACGACACATCTATGGGACGACGGTACACGAAACATCAGTGGTGTGCGATTTGTTGCTTCGCTGTTTTTACTTAGTAGGGACATAAATACTGTTACACACGTTTTATGCTATAAAATTAAAAGTAATGAATGTTTTCGGGCTAATTTTTGTTTACATATTTATTGATATACATTGTATACAAAGCAAACATTCATGCACGACTTAAGTCGGACTGACCAATCATCAACAGCCGCACGCACCTCGACCATCGGAAAATTGGCCACAGCACGAATCAAAGCTGTCTTAAGAGAATCAATGTTGGGGTATCTTTTGTGGCAAACCATGTCCTCTAAAACTGTCCACAATTTGTAATCGGTACAAATCAGGACTGCCAGAGGGCCATTCTTCAGAGGAAATAAATGCTGCTAAATTGTTTAGGAGCCAGGTTTGAGTCGATTTAGCTTTATGGGCCGGCGCAGAATCTTGCTGGTTAAGTGGTTTTACAACAGCTTTCAAAACGGTTTCTTGGTAAACTGTGGCCGACGTTTTGACCCTTTGTTCGCAGAAATGCAAGTCAGTGACCCCATCGTAAGATACACCCCACCAAATCATGACTGAAGCTGGGTGATGACCCTTTTTGACCCGTGAAATCAGTTCAGATGTTTCCTTAGATGACCGTGCATACACCCTATCATTTTACTTGTTCAATTTTTCCTGCACGATAGAAATGTTTTCATCGGTAAACATGATTTTTCTGTGCAAGTTCTCAGCGTGCTTCACTAAAAGATGTTTGCATTTTTCCATTCTTTTTTTTTCGAAGCTGCAGTCAACAAATGTCCGGTACGGCGTTTGAAAGCCTCAGTTCATAAGTCTTTTTTAATAATTCGACTTATGGGCTTTTGCGAGATATTCATCTCCCGCGCCATGATTTTCTGTTTTCGGAGCGGATTTCGCTGAATTCTTGATATGACAGCTTTAACGACTTGTGGTGTTCGAACTGTGCGCGGACGGCCCGACCGGTGGCGGTCTTTAACATCTCCAGCCTCCTCAAACAGTTTTATGCACCGGTAGACGAACATGCGACGACGCGACGTCGCGAGCGGACGGAACTTTTGAAAATACAGTCAACCCTCCTATAACGCGGTGAGTGTGTACCGCGTTGTATAGAAACCGCGCTATAAGAAACTCAGAATTAGTACAAATCACATCATTCGTACCGCATTATATGGAGACCAATAAATACAAAAGACAAGATACATTAAAAATTTGTTTTATTGAATTCATCTTTTCTTTTTATTGAACGTTCTTTTGAAGGTTTAAACCCCTGAGCACGCCTTTGATTTTTCGAAAAGAAGGTCCTAGCTGGTAGTTTTTTCCAATATAATGCCGTCTCATCGGCGTTAAAAATCTGATCAGGTGAATAACCTCCATCATTGGTAATTCTAGCTAGGTACAGCTTATAATCTTCGGCAGCCTTAGCATCTGTTGAGGCCTGTTCTCCTTGAAACTTAATATTGTGCAATGTGTACCTTCTTTTTAGTTTTTCAAACCATCCTTTCTCGTACTGTGAAAGAGCTCTGTGACGATTGAAACCGAAGCCGTAAACGGCTAAGAGATAAGCTTAGCTAAGAGATAGCGTATCCAGTTTAAACCACTCATTGGGTGCACGGAAAGAACTAATGGGACGTTGTTGAACGGAAACCGCGCTGTAGGAAACCGCGTTATAGGAGGGCTGTCGCAATTTCAGCACCGCGTTATATGGAAACCGCGTTCTGAGAGTACCGCGTTATAGGAGGGTTCACTGTACCACCTTTTTTCATTTCACACTCAAATAACGCCATAACAGCGATACGGTTCTCGTTATCTGACCACTCCATGGTGAAAGCTAGAACAATTTAGAATTTCCGATGCAGACTAACGCTTTACAGGTTATGTTTCATAAACCATGTGGAAATAACGGGGTATGTTCAATTCAACTATTACAATGGGTGTGTTCAATGTTGTAACAATATTTATGTCCCTACTAAGTATCGCCCATATAATAATATATATGGGCGATACCCCGCCCCCATGTCTAATGTCCACCCTATTCTTCCAGTCGTAAGCTCGGACCAAGTTTCATTCACTTGCAACTTACAGTTGTAAAGTTATACCGACATTTTGGGTCGCCATGTCCAATATTGGCTAAATTTCAATTTTTTTAGATTCTTAAACCTTCTCTGTTTCAAAACAAACCAAACTCAAAAAGATTGATTCTAATCGATCCGGTCGATTTCGAGTTTTAGCGAGAAAAACGCACAGTAAATAATTTTTGTATATAGAGATTTTCTACATTTAAAATTTTCATATAAAATTTTCAAATTAAATTTTTTGTTTTCTAAAATTTTGCTTTTGAGCTGAACCAATTTTCCTTTTTTGCGTTGATCTAATTTACAAATTGTTTAAATTACTTTTTGTCTTACGTATTCGGTGGTCACTATCTATTGGGTACCGGGTCACAAAGGAGTTGAGGGAAATGAGAAGGCTGATGCGCTCGCCAAAGCCGGGGCACGACTGCCTACGGTTAGCGAGCCAGACATCCATCCACCCCTCTCCACGCTCAAGACGGAAATAGAAGAGAATATGATTCGTGAAGCGGCGTCCATGTGGGAGAGATCTACATCTCACAGGACAGCAAAAATCATGCTTCGCGAACATAATGTCAACAACACAGAGTTTGTACTATCACTCCGAAGAGATGATTGCAAACTATTGACCGGGATACTCACGGGACACTGTCTCACACCGTCCCACGCTGCCAAACTTGGCTTGGTACCAAGTGATGCATGCACAAGATGTGGTGAAGACAGTGCCAAGGGTACCCTGGAGCATTTGCTGTGCCACTGCCCTGCTCTCTACAGATCACGGGTCAGCTGCCTCGGATCCGCGTCGTTCCCTTCCTTGGAAAGAGTCGCGGAACAAAAAAGCAGCGACTTACTTAGATTTGGCAAAACGTTTTTGACTAACTACATACAGGTCTGAAGCTCCAGAACCTTTCTGGTACCACTATGGACCAACATGGTCTATGTGAGACCCCCCCGAGGGTCAGCCAGCCTAACCTACCTACCTACGTATTCGAGACATAAAGTTAGCTACAGTGACTGTCTCAGCCTTGTCAGCCTAATTGGAAAACTATACATATCAGCTTTATTATTATTAGTTATTAATTATTACTTAATTCATATGAATCATTGTTATCGCTCTTCCAATTTGTTTAATGTGCTTCCACATATATTTTTACTTAACTAACAACACTGACTACACTTTAATTTAATAAAATGTAGCAGGTTTTGTTTGCATTTCATCTTAATTGATAAGTATTCGTGTCATAAAGTCAACAAGTGGGGATTTTCCCCAATCAAGTCAAATATGTAGAAAACTTTTACGTATACATTTTCAATACCTTCAATTCAATTCAATACGAATAATTTACTTTGATCTTCAGCTTTTGCTTTTATTTATAACTACACAATGCATACCTACTAGAAATTTTTTACTAATTGTATTTTTCCATAAATAGCAGCCGGTTTTGTTTACATTTTGGCCAATTTTTTCTTTTGTTTTTTGCCTTCGGCTGTCTGGCGCGACGGCATTTAACTATCCATTTAGCTGTCTGAGCGAACGCTTGGCGTGGCGTTTTATCTCTCAATGGGTGTAATTAATTTGTCATTGAGTGTATTTATTTATAAACATGAAGAAGCAGAAAAATTCAAATAATAAAACTACCTCATAGAGTGGCACTGCTATTTTTAATGCTGCGAATCGCAGTGTTGTTGCTGCTAGTTGCTGCTTGTATGTCCATACATATGTTCATACATACATACATATGTGTGCTATGTGTATGTGTGTGTGTGTGTGTAGGAACTTTCCGTACTGCTCTTCCGCAAATGTTTGCAATTTATTCCAAACGGGTTGGCTGACACCGTCAGCGGGTCTGCAGTGCGCTCTGTTCCACTGGCAACGTCGTCAGTCTGTCGGTATCTCTATCTGTCAGTCTGTTTGCCTATCTGTCTGTCTGCCAGCTATGCATATCCACCCATCAGTTATCACATATTTTGCATCTTGTGCACAACTCATTGCCCGCCGTCCGCACCTATCGCCGCTTCCCATTTGAATTACAGCTGCCGGTTGTTGTTGCTGTTGTTATCATCATTGCGCTCGTGGTTCATGCACATTTCGCAGCTACATGGAATCAATTACCGCCACTCGCAGTCGAATTGAGCCGGTCGCTGCCGTCGCTGCCGTCGCCGCCGCTACAAAAGCGGGTGGCCGTCGTCGGTAATCTGACTGCGCTGGCTGCGGCATTCAACGATAATTTCGCTTGCGGCTTTTTTATTTCGCTTTGTGCAAGTTTCTTTCGTTTGTGCCATTTCGCTTTGGCTCGTTGGCTGCTCAATTTTTATTCATTTGTTGTTATATTCCTTTTTTTTTGCCATTGTGTTTTCATATTTTATGTTAATTGCAATGCGTTTTACTCAATTTGGCCGCCGGCTAGAAGCTCTTAAAATTCAAACAGAAAATTGTGTGCTCTTTTTTGTTGGCCGTGTGACCAGTGAAGCAGCTTTTATAAAATTTCGCTTACATATAAATTCAAATAAAATTCCAATAAAGTCAATTACAGTCGCCCCAAAAGTTATTCTTGCCATCGCTGTGGAATTCCTCAGCTTGTTGTATGTGTGTGTGTGGCTTCGGTTCTTCTGTGTGTGTGCGTGAGCACTTGAGTGCCGTTTCAAATAACTTCAGATTGCATAATTTTCAACAAATTCCAGACGGCCACAGCAACGCATTTGAATTTGAAGCATTTTTTCCAATTCCAATTCAATTGAACTCTGCACCGTCAAATGGAATCACTGCCACTGCCAATCAGCTGCCGACTCAATTGCAGATTGGCTCTCAAGTGGCGCCGCGCACAGACTCGAGGTGACCAGGTCACAACTTACAGCATATTTTCTGTTTCATTACTCGATGCGCGGTGGCAGTTTTGCTATAATTAGCATGCAACAAGCGCGATTTTGCATCTTAATGAATTCCATATTAGTTGCAATAATTCAGTGTTGTTTACTATAATGTCTGCCGATAACGCGTGACAGCTCATCAGCGCAATGGTCCATAAATCCACATCAGTATATGGGCCGTAAATGCGCTCGTAAGAATTTTAATTTTCCGCCATTAATTGAAATGTAGCCGCACATCGTAAAAATAAGATTTCGTTGCAGAAATCGACACATTTTAATTAAGTGTGTAAATAATGTCGACAAGCAGGTGTTGCAATGCGAATCGCAAATACGAAGAAGCATTTCGCGGTATGTATGGTGAATCTTATTGTTGTTTATAGTAAAACGATTACGGCGCATCGAATCCCGAGAGACCTTTTCGAAATAAAACAAACAAATGGTTATTGAGTTTTTGAACTGAGTGCAGTTTGAAGTGTAGGAGAACCAATTTTTGTTCCTTCTGGAATAAAATTTTTTGGTTTTTTTCGGTTTACTAAAGCTAGCTTCAGCACCCAATGGGACTTAAAAGATACACGTATTCAGAGAGAGGAATGAATTGAAATAGATTGTGATATCGAGTTTTCGTATCTTTAACTTCTTATTTCAAACATTTTTATCAAAAAGAAGCAGACGAATTGTGGTCTGAGGAACAGATCTGCAATATCTCCCGACTTACCTGGCCAGGCTAGAACAGGAAACGGACCAACCAGCTGCTTTACCTGACTGAAAATTCTGTTTTCTGGAAGAATTATAACTTTAGTATGCATTAATAAATCAATTATACAATGCGACTTGAAACATAACAGTCACTGAATGATTTTAATTTATTTTTATTTAGAAATAAAAGTCACTGATAGATTTTTATTGATGACTTACAAAATAAAAGTCATTGAATGATTTTTATTTATTTTTATTTAAAAATAAAAGACACTGATTGATTTTTATTAATGTTTTTTATAAATAAAAGCCACTGAATAATTTTTATTTATTTTTATTTATAAATAAAAGTCACTGACAGATTTTTATTGATGACTTCTATAAATAAAAGTAATTGATTGATTTTTATTAATAACTTTTATGATTAAAAGTCACTGACTTAAAAAATAAAAGTCATGGAATGACTTTTATTGAATGAATGACTTTTATTGAACTTAAAAAATAAAAGTATTTGAAAGATTTTTATTAATTACTTAAAAAATAAAAGTCACTGACAGATTTTTATTGAGGACTTCTATAAATAAAAGTCATTGATTGATTTTTATTGATAACTTTTATAATTAAAAGTCACTGGCTTACAAAATAAAAGTCATTGAATGATTTTTATTGAATGGCATAAAAAATAAAAGTAATTGAAAGATTTTTATTAATTACTTTTATAAATAAAAGTCACTGAATGATTTTTATTAATGACTTTTATAAATAAAAGTCACTCAATTATTTTTATTTATGACTTAAAAATAAAGGTCATTAAATGATTTTTATTGATGACTTTTATAAAAAAGTCACTGATTGGTGTTTATTGATGATTTAAAAAATAAAAGTCACTCAATGATTTTTATTGATGACTTCTATAAATAAAAGTCATTGAATGATTTTTATTGATTTATTTTTAATTTGTATTTATGAATAAAAGTATCTGACTATTTTTATTAACGACTTTTTTAAATAAAAGTCACTCAATGATTTTTATTGATTTCTTTTGTAAATAAAAGTCACTTACTGATGTTTATTGATGACTCTTATAATTAAAAGACCAGGAATTGTTATCATAGGACAACTAAAAAAAATCGAAAAAAATTTTATTTTTCAACTAATTTGAAAAAAATCAAAAATAATTATTATTAAAGAATTTAAAAAAAAAATATAAAAAAATAATTCTTATTTTCAATTTTTTCCATAAAAATTACAAAAAAGTTCATTGCCAAGTTTGACTCTCGATGCCAAAATAAATGTGTTGGTATATTTCATTTATTTGTATGACCTTTCCTTCATGGTAATTTTTTCAAATATATTTCATAAATAACTGTTATTCCGGTCCCTGGATAAAAGCTTCTGGGCTCAGCTTTCTTCATTACTCTAACCGAGCTATCGTCTTTGAATATCAGGGATATAGAAAGATTCATAATGGAATTATCTTGTTTCTCAGTGCTGTAAGGGAGAGTCGCATCATCCACTGTGGTAGCACAATGATTCATAATTTATGCTTAAGTGAGCTTTTTATGTAGAAAGCTGCCACTCCAACCTAACCTAACCCAACCCATCTGAAAATTCCATAGAAGAGATTAAAGACTCATGATGGGATAAGTAACTGTGTATTTCATAGAGAGCAAGGATCATGGATGTGTAAGGAACAGTGCTCTCGAGATCGCTTTCGTGGTGTGGGGCTACCTTTTTTTTGAAACAGAAAACTGTTCAGATAACCCCAGTAACATAGCCTTTCGCTCTTTATCTTTCCAAGAGCATATCATATTTATTCACAGATCGGTTAGGTTAGGTAGGGAAGGGTTTGTGCGACCCAGAAGCTCACTTTCACTCGGAGGTCAAAATGGCCCATTGTGAATCCCTTTCTGGAAGGTTCTGGAGCTAACCAGTAGCTCTGAGTCCGGGGCAAATCAATTCGACCTCTTGATGAAGGAGAGTAGATCCGAAATTTCGACTATTGCCGCGCAAGCCAAGTCTACCAGGAACTTTGACCGCAGGGTACGGAGACGGCGTTCCTGCAGAGCTGGGCAGTGCCACAGGCAGTGTTGGATCGTTTCCACTTCTTCTTCATCTCCACAGCTTCTGCAGACATCACTGGACGAAAGGCACCATTTGACAAGCATGGATCCAATGGCGCAGTGTCCAGTAATGACTCCAACAAGCTGCCTAATAGACGTTCGGCTCAGGGACAGTCACAGATCGGTTAAGCACAGGGAAAACATTTGAGCGAAGGAGCATTGAAACACAATGGGCTCCTTTGCATTGCTGTTTCTTTTGAATCAGTCACATAATCTAAGTTCTGAGCTTACAATGAGACTCAGTACGAACTAAAATAAGGCCAACCCAAGCTTTGTTTCATCATTTAAGAAAATCTAGTTAAATTCAAGTGCTCTTTTACTATAAACAAATATAACATCAAACAAGAAACCCATATGAAAATATGAAAATTCCCCAATTGTTCGTTTTCTAAATTTTTTCTTCAGCTTTTCAACTCCACAACTCTTACTAAACTTTAAAATTAAAGCTTCTAGCAGCTCATAAATTTATAGGAAATTAGCAAAAATACAAATCGCGCTACATCCTGTGGCGAGAGCACGAACCAACCATACTTATTTTTAGAGCCACAAGACTAGCGGCCGTAAATTGAGAGCTTAATGTGAGAATGTGGTGGTGGCTATTCGACTAGCGAGCGTATCGTTAAAGGACACATGCTGTCATCGATTGCGCCGCGCACAGCAGTCACAAAAGAGACGCGCAGCCACCGCAGCAGCGAAAGGCTGCGGCACTCGCTGCGGGCAGCCGCAAGGACGGCGCGGTATGCGGACGTAGTTGATGATGCTGTGCAATCGCAACAGTCATTTACGTTAATTAAAATTGTAATTAATTGTATTTAGGTAACGACGCGTGCGTGTGACTGTGAGCACGCGCACATTTACATCCGTCGATTGCGTTCATTAAACAGCAGCAAAAGCGACAGCGGCAGCTCGTGGCCCGAGTGAAAATGCCACATAGGAGGGAAGATAAAATACCCATAAAAACAGCAATGAGCGCGCAGAAACAATGACCACGCTAAATGATACATTTGCACGCTGTCGATGGCGAAAGCCATTCCAGCTGTTTAGGTTCAACAATGAGATGTGCCATAGAAACTAAAACACAGTGGACACACGCGGGACGATCGATAGTTAGTTGGCTTCACTGTGAGCTACAGTTGGACCGAAGTTGGGAATCTAGAAAAGTCCTACGCCAGGCTGACTCCTCCCACGCGTTTGTGGCATTGACAATTCTCGCCACACACGTCAACCATTTATCTGCTTAACGCTTCGCTTCGTTCGTCAGCACGCGGACAATTGGGCAGCAGTGGCAGAAAAAGCATTAAATTTAATGAAACAATAATCGTCGGACGCTTTGTTGGTCGTTTTGCATCTCATTAAATGTGACTTAAGTGCAGCGCGGTCATTGTCAGTTGCCGCCGTCTCGCTGCCGACTGCGGCTCCTATACACCGACAACAACACATTGCACGCATTGGCAGCGCCTATCGTTGTGCACAATAAATTATAATATTAATAAGAATTTTATTGCGGCAAAAGCATTGCGACGTGCGCTGCATGCAGATGAAAAATTGACATCTCTATGGTTCGTTGTGTCTGTCCTGCTGACAGCTCGACGAGCAGCAACGCTCGAAACCGCAAAGCAAAACAAAAATGTGTGAAACAAAACTGCAAAAGAATGAACTTCAAGCACTACGAAAGCCACACTACAACAAAAATGCAAAAATATAACAAAAAAGCATGGAGTGAGTCAGTAATGAGTGAAGTGAAGTGCTGCGGCGTGTCGTTGTGCTCGTCAGCGATGTAATTAGGAACATTTCATGCAATCTAATGAGAAGTATTATCTATGTTCGAAGAATTTTTTGTGACTGCCAGTTATGAGGTGAAGTGAGTTGGTAGAGAAATGCCACGCATTGATCTGATTTGAATGAGTTTTTTTCAAAATGGACCTCAATCACTTTAGGTGATGTTGCTCGCACGTTTCCTCTTCAATCAGTCACACGCACAGCCGTAGGAACTCTTCGATTGGATTTTTCCAATTCGATGCTTATACCATTTTTTCAGGATTCATTCGTGTACATAAGTTGTTCAGACACCAACTTCTTCATGCATAAAAGTTCTCTTTCCTCCCTTCAATCGTGGCTTCATCTTGCTCATCATTTGCAATTCTTTCAATATTTAGTGCAGCAAAAATATTAGATCGATAATAGACTTAGCCACACTGCCGCGCTGCAGTCAGTGGCTTGGTTGGTTGGTTGGTTGGTTGGTAGTAGTCTCTGTATTGGCCTGTTGTAATACCACAAATTCCTCCCTCTTTAAATGTGTATGCAACACTGTTTTTTTCAACATGTGATACAACACACATTTCAAACGGATGAGGGAAAGGGATGGAGGGGACCTACAGTTTAACGCCGAATCCGAACGGCGATTGGCAGTTTTTCCTTCACACTTAGAGGTTTTGCCATTGCCTGCCAAAAGCGCACTTGTGCGATTCTTCTAATTCTCATCTGCTTCATGTGGATAGCGATAGAAGTAGACGAGTTTTTCACCAGCCCAAGCCAGGAATCGAACCTGGGGCACTCGGTATGAGAAGTCAGCGCGCTACCCGCTGGACTATCGAGGCCGGCAGTGCCTTGGCTAGTAACTTTAGTCGGAGATGAATTCGTATCAGCAGTGACAACAGTGTTGCCAGATGCCTGAAATTACTTTCTCCTAAATCTTAGAAAAATACCAAAACTTCCTCCCAAAAGTTTAAACAAATCTCCTAAAATTTTTTATAATTTGCGTAATTTTAAAGGAATAAAAGTTCTCAAAAAATAAAAATTAAAATATATAAATATAATTTTGACTTCCTAAATCTTAAAAAAATACCGAAATTTCTTCTCTAAAGTTAAAAAAATCTCGTAACAATCCTATAATAATTTACATTATTTTAAAGGAATAAAACTTTTCGTAAAAAAATAAAAATATATAAATATAATTTTTTTAATGCAGCTGGTTTTTAGTCGTCTTCAGCTTAAAAACAAAAACCTAACAAAAATAAAACATTTATCAAATGAATGAAATAAAAAATGAAATTTTTGGCGGGACTTCATTGTAACAGAAATAAGTGAGAACGAGATAGAACGAGCTTACATTTTGTAAGCTTACAAATTTTCAACACAATAGGATGCTTTGACTATTAAACTAGTTCCCAACTAGTTTTGTTGCCAATGTTCCCAATACATCATACTTCGTTATCCAAAAACCTCCTAAGAATCCACTAAGGATCCCTAACATCCTAATTATAAATCTCCTAAATTTTCTCTTAAACAATTCTTCCTCCAAAAAATTCTCCTAAAAGGCCAAGAAACTCCTAAATCTAGGAGGAAATCTCCTGATCTGGCAACACTGAGTGACAACTCGGGACTCAGTAGGCAATTGAAAAGTAACGCCTTCCATAAACAAAACTTATTGAAGTAAAATCTTGGATGCTGACGAACATTGAAGCAAATGCTTTGATAGAATTCAAGGACAAGTTGTACAAAGAGATTGAAACAGAACCAAAGGAACAGTTATGAAAAGATCTCGTTTGATGAATGGAGAATTATCGTCCATACGTATTTGTTGGATCAGCAAGTTGTTCGAACTATATATGAGCAAAAATTAGACATAGTTCGAATCTAAATGGAACCGAAAGAACAGTTATGGAAAGATCTCGTTTGATGGATGGAAGATTATAATCCAAACGGAACATAGGAACTTAGATCGGACATACTTAGTTCGGATCTCAAAGGAACCGAAGAAACAGTTACGGAAAGATCTCGTTTGATGGATGAATCAACGAGTTGTTTAAACTATATAGGAACATAAATTGGACATAGATGGATGGATAGAGGGATGATTTCCACCCAAATGTATTTGTTGAAACCGCAAGTTGTTCAAACTATATAGGAGCATAAATTGGGCATAGTTCCGATCAAACTACAACCGAAGAAACAGTTATGGAAAGATCTCGATTGCTGGGTGGATGATTACACCGTGCGACACGCGAAAAAATCGATATACGCGCAAAACTAGGGGGCTAAATGTAGTAAAACTGCGTTTTTAGTTCTTCTCTCTGACGTCAGGACTTTTTTAAAAGGCCTTTAAAATTTCAAAGACATATTTATATCAAACAATTATTTTAAAAATTGAGCGCATTGTAGAATAACAATATGGGTATCAAATGAAAGAAAAACATCCTTAGAATCTTAGAAAATTTAATGTTTTGGTGCAAAAGGACGAAGAGGTATTGAAAATGTCCTTTTAAAATTTTATCCTTGAATATCCTTGGAAATTTCCTATAGTTTTTTTTTGAAAAAATATATCTTAAGGTCTAATATGTATTCTACCACATCCCTGAATTTCGTCCTTCTAACTTTATTGGTTTAAGATATGAAAAATTTAATAATATCATCCATAAAATTATCCTCCACACGTATTTGTTCAATAAGCGAGTTGTTTGAACTACATATATAGGATCATAAATCGGACATAAACAAATATAAATACTGCTTTGGCTTACCTGTGATTCTCTCATGTTCGAAAACACTTTAGCAGTGCAGATATACAGTGCAGCTGCCGTAGCTCAGCTGGCTAGTGCGTTGGGCCGCGAGTCAAGACTCCGCGAGTTCAATACTCCGTTGCGTTAACACCGAAAAAAAAGGAAAACAAAAATTGTTCTTTCGGCGGCTGTCCTCTCAGCAGGAAATGGCAAACCTCTGAGAGTAAAATTGCCTATGAAAAAGTTCCCAACTCGCCGTTCGGAATCGGCATAAAACTGTAGGTCCCTTCCAACCTTGAAAAAACATTCGCACGCACAACACTGTTGGGCCTTAATAATCGGCCTGTCGTACGAGTCAAGAAGAAGAAGAAGTGCAGATATACACATATGAGACCATGCAATGGATAAACGGAGCCAAAAAGGCCAAATGCATCCTTCTTAGAAGGACCAAGAACTGAATCAGCTGACGCGCCATTTTGGAATCAATCAGTATTGAATCAATCAATACACCTGTAACGCCATTAATCATATTTAAACATTAGCGCCGAAATTATGCTAACAATGCAAACATAATTTGCTATGATTCAACAATGCTGCCAGCCAACTCACCTTCGACGCTCAGCGACGAAGCAACCAACAACTGCGACCAGCTGCGGCCCACAACTAGTGATCTATATTTGAGTGGCTCATCTCAACTTTGGCCGGCACTCATTATTGACGTGCATAAATATTTAACGCTGAGTGCCTGTGATTTGTTTTCTGCCGACTGCGACGTTCCGCCACGCATAATTGACATGGACGGCTCGTAATTAGGCGCACGCGCAATACATCAGCGTCACTCGATAGCTTCCAACATCGAGTATGTCGAGTATCGAGCATTTGGCATTGATTTACACCGACATCATTACACTCATAGTTGAATATATACAGCGCAGCGTTGCTATTTTGGCCGCAAACAAATGAATGTTGAATAACTCGACTGGCAGCTGATGCGGAACTTATGACAAATGGCCAACCGCAAACTTTAAGGACTTGAGCAAATATTCCAAGAAAATTAAAAGTTCTATGCTCTTAATTGAGTGCTGCGCAGCATAAAAGCATGAAATGGAATAAATGTTTAAAAGGAAAAGATTTTTAGGATTTATTGAATTGCAATACTTCATTTAACCACAACAGGCAATTCAGTAAATGCTTAAAACTCATTCGAATTGAATCGAAGGAGTGAACGTTTTCATTTAATAGTTGATTGGACGAGTTTCCTGCTGTGTTAAGCGGTAAATGCAATTTTATTGCATGGAAATGAAAACACGACTGCAATGCGTAGAGCAATGCAACAGAGAAATAATTTCAAATTTATAACAAAATATGTGAGAGAACGATTGGGACCGGAAGTTCAATTGAAACTGTGTGTATTTCGATATTTCCTGTGAAATATAAATTTCAATTATTAAAACAGCAATAAATATTTTTTGCAGCTGCCAGCAAAGCCTGCAAAATGTCTGCTTGTATGTGAAGTTGTTGGCCAAACCACAACAGGCGCTCAGTTTTGGCCATTTACACTCCAAAGCAATCGGGCCAACATTTAATACTTCAATGACAGTTGATGCAAATTGTTGGGTTATAGAATAAGTGACTTTTGTTCTAATGAAATGCTGGCTCTACATTTAAATTGTTACATCGATTGATAAACACACTTCACTTCACACTTATCATGAACAAGTTTTCTTAGGAATGCTTTCATTTTTATGGACATGACAGATACAAAATGCAAATCTCAGTTGGGCCAACTGGTGCGCGTCGTAAGAGAATTTATGAGGATTGCAACTTTCGTTTTCCTAATTACAGCTCCACAAGTAAACAAAATGCCAAAAATTTACGCTCATTTATCATCATTAAAGGAGCTCACATATAAGTAAACACACACACACATAAACAGCGCAAATCAGGTGCTAGGCGCACGGCCAGACAGCAAGTTGGCTAATTGGGCCGCAATTGTGGCGAGTTGGCAGATGCGCCGCTGCAAGAGCAAACGGCGATTTTGGCAGCTGCCCCAAGCGTGAAAAACCAGCAGGCGTAATAAATCGTTTGGGTCACGCTTGCCGCATGTGGAATAGAATGAGTGGCCGAAAGACCTGTTAAGTGGCGATAATAAATAGTCGCTCGATTGTTGGTGGAATTGTAAACAAATACGATGCATAGTTGTTCCGCTTAGTTGGAAAGAATCGAAATGGGATAAAGAGAATATGCACACAGATTGATTGTGCGGCGTTACAGACTGATTTGTTTTTCGTAAACAGTTTTTATCAGAGAGATTCAGAAAGAACAATAAGACAAAAGAAGAGGAAGAGATATACCAATATGCAATATTTGATAAAAGATTAGTAAGATTACTGTGGCCTACTGCGGTCACTCACAGGGCGATTTTTAGCTGCACATACTCTATCTTTTGTTTTTTCTAATTACAATTGTGAAGAAATACAGAAAACACAAGTTACAAATAATAGTAAAAAAAACCTTTTAACTACAAAACAGAAAAAAACAACAACTTTTTTGAATTACAAATGAAAATAAATCTAGAAAATACAACTTTTCTTCTGGCGGCTGCCTTCTAAAAAACCTTCTAATTATGATAAAAAAAGAATGAAATGTTTTTTAATTATAAATAAAAATATCTAGAAAACACAAATTTTCTTTTGGCGGCTGCCTTCTAAAAATTTTTCTATTTACAAAAAAGAAAAAAATTAAAATTTTTTTAGAAATTATAAATGAAAACAAATCTAGAAAACATCTTCTCATTAAAAAATATGTTTTTTAATTATAAATAAAAATAATTCCAGACAGTAAAAATTTTCTTTTGAAAAACTTTCTAATTACAAAAAAGAAAAAAAAAACAAATTTTTTTAGAAACTATAAATGAAAAGAAATCTAGAAAACATCTTCTCATTAAAAAAAGATGTTTTTTTAATTATAAATAAAAATCATTCCAGAAAACACAAATTTTCTTTTGGCGGCTGCCTTCTAAAAAAACTTTCTAATTACAAACAAAAACACATTTTTTTGAATTACAATAACAAAATTACAAAAAACAAAATTTTTTAAAGATATAAATGAAAAGAAATCTAGAAAACACAACATTTTCTAATTGCAAAAAAGGAAAAAAACATTTTTTCTTTAATTATAAATGAAAAGAAATCTAGAAAACACAAATTTTCTTTTTGCGGCTGCCTTCTAAAAAAACTTTCTAATTACAAAAAAGAAAAAAAAAACAAATTTGTTTTCAAATTATAAATGAAAAGAAATCTAGAAAACATCTTCTCATTAAAAAAAAGATGTGTTTTTTGATTATAAATAAAAATAATTCCAGAAACACAAATCTTCTCTTGGCAGCTGCCTTCTAAAAAAAAATTTCTAATTACAAAAAAGGGAAAACACTTTTAAACTACAATTACAAAATTACAAAAAAGAAAAAACAAAATTGTTTGTTAATTATAAATGAAAAGAAATCTAGAAAACACGATTTTTCTTTTGGTGGCTGTCTTCTAAAAAACTTTCTAATTACAAAAAAAAAAAAAAAAATTTTTTACAAATTATAAATGAGAAAAAATCTAAAAAAAAATCTCATTTAAAAAGATTTTTTTTTAATTATAAATAAAAATCATTCCAGAAAATACAAATTTTCTTTCGGCGGCTGACTTCTAAAAAACGTTCTTATTACAAATAAAAACAAATTTTTTGGAACTACAATTACAAAATTACAAAAAACCAAATTTTTTAAAGATATAAATGAAAAGAAATCTAGAAAACACAACATTTTCTGATTGCAAAAAAGAAAAAACAATTTTTTTTTAATTATTAATGAAAAGAAGAAGAAGAAAAGACAAATTTTCTTTTCGCGGCTACCTTCTAAAAAACTTTCTTATTACAAAAAGAAAAGAAACAAACGTTTTTTATAAAACAAACCTTCTAATTATTAAGAAGAAAAAAAAAAACATTTTTTTTAAATCATGAATGAAAAGAAATCTAGAAAACACAAATTTTCTTGTGGCGTCTACCAAAAAGGAAAAAAACAAAATTTTTTACAAATTATAAATGAAAAGAAATCTATAAAACACAAATTTTCTTTTAGCGGCTGCCTTCATAAAACATTCTGATAACAAAAAAAAACAACAAAATTTTTTTTAAATTATAAACGGAAAGAAATCAAGAAAACACACATATCCTTTTGGCGGTTGCCTTTTTTCAAATTGTCTATTAACATTTTCTTCTTCTTCTTCTTAATAAATCTTAAAAGAATGTTTTTGAAAATTGAAAAAATTGAAATTAAAAAATTAAATTAAAAAATTAAATAAAAATTAAAAAAAAACTAACTGCATTAATGATGAGAGTCGAGTCGAGAGGATGCAAAGTTTTTACTTTCTCTATTAAAAATGTTGGTATAAAGATTTCATATTTCTATAATGACTATTTACTTCATGTTTCAATTGAAAATTCTTTTCCACAAATATTTTAGTAAGAGACCACTTAAACTTGTTGTGACATTCCTAAATGCGGCATCATTAAACACGAAATTATGATGAGAAAGACATTCTCTTCATATTTCTTCTGAATCAGTTTCTTTCCTTCATACACTTTTATATTCATATTTCTGTTCTCATGTTTAATCGCTCAAGTTAGAAACCGCATCAAAGCGCTCGCCATTCCTTTCCCTTCCTTCCTTTTCAATCGACTACCCCACAATCTACAATTTGCTGCATCCCATTCCCGTTCAGCATTGACTTGATGCAATTATCATTGATGCATTTTCATGATCCTCATTTTATCAACACTCTGCTGCAATTATCTGCTAACAATCATGATAACAAAAACAAACACAGCAAGCAGAGTAACACCAAACACCGGCAATGGATATCACGCATCAATCGTTCACAAATGGAGCCATTAATTTTATTAAACTGCGAACAATTCAAATGAAAATTGCATTGAAATCGAACTAGAAAGTCAATGCCAAGCCCAAGCAGCAACAACAACAACAACAACCACTACTATGCAGCATCATCAATGCAACTCATCACTGTGGCATAATTCAAGGATTATGTGTACAACAACAATAATAACAGTCACTGCAATCAGCATATAACAAACGGCAATTGTGGCTGCAATCGTGGATGTTGATTCCGTTGCACTGATTGCTGCTGCTGTTGTTGTTGTTGTACTCATAGTTGTGAAGACAGTTCAGAGTGATGCGTTCTCATTATGCAAAGCATTGAATGGCATTCAATGCGAAATTATAGCCGCAGCACAAACATAGATTCTGAGTCAGCCGTCGCCATCTGGCACCCTGCGGCCTTCAGCGTGGCTTAAGTACACTTGCACGCAGGAGGAAGTCGATGCAGCGCATTTGCGTAGATATGTGACAGTAAGTTTGTGCGTTTAGGTAGATTTGAGTGATTCAATCTGAACAATGCGCATAGTTAGCTAATGAAGACTATTGATATGCGACTTTTTAAAGCTTTTTTAAGAGGGGGAAATATTGAGATTTGTGAATATTGTGGAGGAGAATTAAATTGTTTGCTGGAAAGAATCCTTCTAACTTTTCAAAAGCAAATTTTGTAAGTGGTGACTCAGAGGTTAGTTGTATGCCGAACAAGTCATAGACTGGATAAGACATTTTTTTTTTATTGATAATTTTATTTTTTTAATTTTATTTCGCGTACAACTTCTCAGCCCAATTCCCTTTGGAACCATATTTTTCACCAGAAATTTTTGTGTTTGAGGTTAGTTCGAACCCCCAAAATCTGCCCTTTGTACGCCACTGTAAGACACACTTCGAACATTGAGTTAAGTTGAATTGAAAACAAAAATTTGTTACTTTTTAAAGAAGCACTTTTCAATTATTTCCTCTGCCACATACCAAGACCACTTGTAACGCCCTCTCACTGTTTGTGTTTGCATAATTTTTTACAATATCAACACTTGATTTGTTTGCTTCAACACTGAGTGTTATTTAAGTTGATAAAGAGACATGCCAAAAACAACAACAACAACTCAAATAATATCATACAAGAATAACATGAGTGACACTGCTTCAAAGTTTATAAGAAACTTGTAAAATTTTTCAAACAACATTCAAGACAAAATCTCTGAAAATTTGTCACAAATATCCGCAAGAACAACAACAAAAACAACAACATCCATCCCAATATCCTTCATACAAATTGACTTGCACCAAATTGAAAGTTTCATTTTTCTTTTTCTCGCCCATTTACACTCAATCTTGAGTCGTTCTGCCTTTTCGTCACTCCCACTTTGTTTGCTCTCGCAATATCTGCTTGTGGTTGTTGTTGTTGTTGCTGTTGGTTTTGCACAGTGTTTTCCTTGTTCGGTATCGTTGGTTCATGTATAGAATTTGCCAAACAACAACACAAGCAACAGAAGCAGCAGCAACAGCAGCTGCTGCAGTTGTTGTAAGTATGACAGTGTGACACTACGGATGGCAAATTTCAACTGACAACAACACAAACAGCACAACAACGATTGGTGCCATTCATCTTGTTGATCTAACAAATTCCAACCGTTTCTGTTGCTGCTTTTGTTGTTCCATATCTTTGGTTCTTTTGCTGCCACACCTTCTGCCATCCGCTGGCACCACACATCTAACTCAGCTTGTCGCTGATCCTTTGCTGCCGACTTGCCGTCTACTCTTCTTCCTGTTGCTCTTTCTTTGCTTTGCCAGCTTATTTCGGTCTCTTTGTGTAACTTTCTTCAACTGAAGCTTTAAAATATTTTCAATCATTTTCAATTCCCTCACTCTTAAAGTCTTTTGATATCTCTTCTTGTTGTTGTTGTTGCTTTGTGGTTGCGCCTGACAGGCTGGGAAATCAATTCTTAGGGATTACAATAAAGTTTTTGCTTCAATTTGAAAATTTTCCACTCTCGCCGAAATAATATTTGTGATTGCTTTGGCTGCAGATGCTGCGAGACTATTTGGCTGTGGGCGAGGCGGCAGCTTAAAGTCTTTTCGGTGGCCTTAGCGCTTTAGGATTTTTCGGCAATCTCCTGCAGCTTGTAGAATGTGGCGAAAATTGATTGGGTGTGTCACTTGAAGTGGTGCGACAAGTTTCATTGGAATTGCAATCGAGACAAAATGCTTAAGTAACAACGACAATGTGAATGACCTGTAGTACAAATGAATTGCGGTGGATGTCTAAGTTTTCATGGAATAAAGTAATTAAGTTTTAACAAAGTGGAGGCCTAAGACAGTTAGTGCGAAAGTGCTAAGGGATTGCGAAATTAACTCGGTTTAGTATATGTAAACAAGATCACGATTGACCACATTGGAATCAAGTATTCAAGAACTGACCTGAACCGCTCGTAATAAGGTTTCGACTAGACTAGAGTAGACTAGACTTGACTACGTGTAGACTAAGAGTAGACTACACTTGACTTGACTTGACTTGACTTGACTTGACTAGACTAGACTAGACTAGACTAGACTAGACTAGACTAGACTAGACTAGACTAGACTAGACTAGACTAGACTAGACTAGACTAGACTAGACTAGACTAGACTAGACTAGACTAGACTAGACTAGACTAGACTAGACTAGACTAGACTAGACTAGACTAGACTAGACTAGACTAGACTAGACTAGACTAGACTAGACTAGACTAGACTAGACTAGACTAGACTAGACTAGACTAGACTAGACTAGACTAGACTAGACTAGACTAGACTAGACTAGACTAGACTAGACTAGACTAGACTAGACTAGACTAGACTAGACTAGACTAGACTAGACTAGACTAGACTAGACTAGACTAGACTAGACTAGACTAGACTAGACTAGACTAGACTAGACTAGACTAGACTAGACTAGACCAGACTTGAATTGAATTGAATTGAATTGACTTGACTTGACTTGACTTGACTTGACTTGACTTGACTTGACTTGACTTGACTTGACTTGACTTGACTTGACTTGACTTGACTTGACTTGACTTGACTTGACTTGACTTGAATTGACTTGACTTGACTGAATTGACTTGAATTGACTTGACTTGGCTTGACTTGACTTGACTTGACTTGAATTGGCTTGAATTGACTTGACTTGACTTGACTTAACGTGATTTGGCTTGACTTGACTTGAGTTGACTTGACTTGACTTAACGTGACTTGACTTGAGTTGACTAGTGATGGTATTCCGATTGGCCGATATTATTTGTAAATTTATTTAGAACAAGTGATCACTTAAGTGGGATCGCTTTTATAGTATTTAACCCTTTTCAAGAATCATAAAAAATATGTTGCATTACTTTTAGTAAAGAAATGCAAAGCCAAAATCGCTGGATGCCACATAGATTATTATTTGTGGCAATGACTCACCCATTGTCATTCTTAAACCATTCGATTGTCGAACCAGCTTCAAATCGAACAAACAACACTTTTGCTGTATTCTTGTGTCCATATTTACATTTAATCAACTTCTCACATTAAGGCAGCAATAATTCGCTTGTAAATCAAATAAAATTTAATTAAAATTTAAATATTTAATAAGAAAATTGCCAGCTAACGTTTCTACTTCGTTCATTTGCAGCAATGTGCCAACTACAACAACAAAAAATCAAAAACAATCACAACGACGACTACGACAGGCACCGATGACTTGGCAGCAAAAGATGCCAATTAAAAATTCATAATTACGGTAAGTCACATTCGCATAGCAGCGCCAAGTTGCGCTAACTTGGCTCGGATTGAGTTGCAGTGCGTTGTGTTAGACGAGTTAAAACGCGCTCAGTTTAGTTGAGTGGAGTTCAGAGAACAAGAAGGCAAAACCCGATATGCGGAATGCAAAACGGCAAAACACGAAAATCGCAAATCGCTTTAAGCCGTAATGGCATTAGTGCGGCATTACAGATCTGCATAACGTGGCATGCGTTGCCGAAAACGCAAACTCATTACGAGAATTTAGTCCAAAACAGCGGACTGTGCGGTTCTCTTCTGGCCGCGCCGGCGGCCACCACACAGCGCTGCAATTGTGCCCGGAATTAAATTAAATGCGAATGATGGTGTGGTGGGTTGAAGTGCAGCGAGAGGAGAGAGAGCCAAAGTTGTTGGCAGCTTCAGTTGTGCGGTTGTGTGCGACTGGGGCTGCCACAGCGGCGTGTGTGTGTGTGTGTGCGTTGGCATTAGTTTATTTGCATTTCTGTATTTTGCGGTGATTCGTAGGTGAATGTGTGCCTGTGTTGGGGCCTTGTTGAGCCCAAAGTTGTACTTGACATTTAAAATAAATCCGCCGGCATATTCTGTGATTGCTTAGAGTGTGGTCGCACCGAAATTGGCAACGTTGTCAGTACGTCGACATTTGCACATAAATCAACGCACACATAATAACAAATCGACCAATCTACAAACAGCAACAACGATAAATAATTTCAACAGAGCAGAGAAAAACGTAATAAATCATTGATTTTCATAAATTTCGGCACAAGTGGTGCAATTTTAAAATCAACTTTGACATATTTACTATGAATACGTTGTACAGTGGCGCATGTGTGGGGAGAAAGAGGCTGTGAATTTTTAGAAATTAGTTTGAAAAAGAAAATAAAAACGATATCATGCTTTGTGACCTACAAATTGTAAACATTTTAATAGCTACTGCAAAAATTTTCTGCAAACTTATGTAATAAAAATGTCAGCGTTAAGCATTGAGTGAGGACATTGCGACCTTTGAGATCCATTGGGCATTCATCAAGGGATCAAAGTTCTTTATGAGTCCACTGATTATAATTCAAAATAAGTTTTGAGGGGGATTTTTTATTAGTTGAGTTAGTATTAGTTGAGTCTTTTCAGAAAAAAAGTATCAATGAGGAAAAATAAATGGAGATCAATGCCATAGTTGATATGTCCAGAAGCAGCCACAGAGCAGTGGGCGTTCATTTTAAAGAGAAAGTAAATTTTCTACAGAGTCTAACAGCCAGGATTTTGTTTCAATGGCGTTTTTTCCCAACAGAAAGTAATGTTTTATGAGAACACGAAATTCTTTTTTCTCCATTTTGAACACGAATAAAGTTGTTTTACCAACACAATTGTTACTTTTAAACCAAACGACACATCGTAAGGAAATTTTTACAATTACCTTTCGAAGGTTACTACTTAAAATACAAAATCTGATTTCTCCTTTTGTAGTGCTTACTATGGGTCAGACCGGGGACTTGTCAGCCGATGTGTTAACTTTTTGGTTGAAAGGTGTATTTCTCAAGAAATAATTTGCCTTTTTTTTCTTGCAACTCTTGGATTTTGAGTTCACTTACCTCCCAATCCAACATTGTCCCACACAATCCAGTTACATACTAACATGAAATCTGTCTATATATATAAAAGTGAATGTTTGTTTGTTCGTCACACGATGAAACCAAAACTCAAAAACTTGACGTTCGATTGAGCTGAATCTTTCATAGAATGTTGGTCTTGACTAAATCTCGCTAAACCACATAGTCTGAATACGATCGTTGGATCGTTGAGGTGGGCGTGGCACCTTCCATACAACGTAAATTTTTAATGTGGAATATCTTCGAAATTATAGCTCGGACAGCATTGACATTTGGTACAGGATCACTGCTTGGAGATGTCGTTTCACTGGCAAAATTTCATGGGCGATGGACAAGGGGCCAAATATTTTGAATAACTTCAGAACTACAGATCACACATCAATGATATTTGGCACAGACTTACTATTTGGTCGTGCCCTTCGACAGAGGAAATGGTTTTGTTATTGGACGAGGGGGCATGGCACCGCTCCTACAAGCCAAAGTTTTAATGTAGAATAGCTTTGGAATTAAATTGGAAGTTGAACAGCATTGGCATTTTTTATATCGTTGTCCCATCGATGTGTCATTCTATTGGTAAAATTGTATGGTCTTTGGAAAAAGGGGCGTGGAAATTTTTTTGTGACCCACATTTTCCGCGTCACTTTCGAACTGTACGTCGCACATCAATGAAAGTGGATCACACTGGGGAATCAAGGTTTATAAATTAAAGGTTACGTCACTCGCCATGTTGTGACGTAGACCTTGCTTTGGAGTGGACTAGGGTTTACATAAAAGAGGCGTGGCCCGCCCATACAGTATTGTATGAGTCCATTAACTTTAATTTTGCGTGCAAAACTGCGGCGCCCTGCTAGTGAGAAATATTTGACATTACTTAAAAGCAGCGAATTGAACCTCAAAAATGGTCGAACTTTGTTTTTGTTGGTGACTTTCAGAGCCAAGCTGGGCTTTCTTGAACTTCATATAAATGTTTGGAGCAGAAAAATCAGCAGCCAACATAAACCAGACTCTGCTTCATTCTTGACAGTCCCAGACGATATAGTTTTCCGTGCCACAAACTTCAGTCGAACAACTCTCGACGGTTGCATCCGAACAACAATAAAAACCCAACTACGACCTTGTTGCTCATATAAGCAACAACAACCGCGAAGCCGCGAAAATCGACAATTAACAGTGGGGGGGGGGACGGAACAATTATGCCGGCAGCGGGACGCAACACGCGCACCGACGCAGCGGCACCTGACGACAACGAAAAATGAAAATAAACAAATCACAGCGACAGTTGCAATTATCGTTGAAAAGTGGGGAAAATTAACTTGGAGTGGCAGCAATTAATGGACGCGGCAGTGGCAACTGTTGCTGCCGGTGGTGGTGGCGGCAATGGCGGTAGTGGCGGTAATTGCGAGCGCGCTCTAAAATGTTTTGGCGCAAATGAACGGACGGACAGCGACTGCACTAATTGACAGTTTGTTTAAAATGTGTGTGTGTATAACAACAACAACGGCATTGTTGTTGTTGTAATTGTAAAATTTGACTGCATGGCTGCCTAGTTGCGGTTATTTTCGGACATATTATTGATGTTGCAGTAGTTGTAGTTGTAATGTGGCGTTGCCACAACGAGCGGCAACACAATGTTTCCAATGTTTTTGCCAGACTTACATAGAAGCATACAACAACAAATTAAATAAATTTAAATCCTATGAGATGAAATAAAATTAGCAAAATTTTAAACGAACAATTTATGTATGTCAGCTGTCAGAACATGTGAGTAACAACAAAATTCGCACCATTCGAAAAAGAACATTTGAGTTGTGTTTATAGTGTTTGAAAAATGAATTGAAAAATGCTGAAATGTTGAACTTGAAATGAAATTGGCACAAGTACTGAGACTGCGGCTGTCACTGTCAGTGTCACTGTGTGCACGTCAGCAGCGCCCATTTGTTGCTGCTGCTGCCACACCCCAACTGAAAATAGCCAAAGGAAGACAAGATTCGAAAAAAAATGGACACAGTGTTTCAAATTTAGTTGCTGTCAGGCTAAATTTAAGAAATTTTCAATATTTATTTGCGCAAGAATGACTTTCGGTTAACGGTAGATAAGGCGGCAAGTTGGCGTGGGCGTGTTGTTGCAACCATTGCAACGCAAATAATTTAAAATTTCTGTCTGAACATTTTGAAGAACTTTCGATGCAAAATAATTCAATATTTCTGGCTGAACATTTTGAAGAAATTTCGAAAAGTGTTTTCGTGCACAATTTACAGTCAGCAAAAGTCAAAGTTGACACAAACAAATGGCCAACAACAACAGCGAATGTTTTAGAGTGACCATCTGCAAGTTTTGCTTGCAACGCTGGCTGTTGTTGCAGCACAGGAACCAAGTAAAAGGGATGTTGAGACTTCAAACACATTCAACTTTACTCAGAAATTTTAATGTTTTTTGGAAATGTATGGTTTTTTAGTTGGCTGCCGTTGTAACGAAGTAGGAAAGCTGCTTGCCATGCGCCACCAACCCAAAAGTTGTTGGATTTTAGCAGCAAGAGGTTGTAGCCATAATTTCCATAATATCTGCATTGTGCTCCTTGCGTTTTATTGTAGTTGTTAGTGCTAAGAAACTCAGTATAGAAGAAGAACTTTGCGGCACTCAAAATGGCATCTGTCGTCGCAGTGCGCTACCTGTGCCACATATTGCGGCACGTACTGCATTAATGTTTCACAGCCACTGCAACAGTGCCACATACCAACACGTGTGACGGTCAATTTTCTAGCCTAGCATCAATGGCGGATTCAGGGGGGTTTGGGGGTTAAAATCCCCTCCGAAATATTAGGATCGACTTTAAAACTACATACAAATTAAAAGGCATTTTATAAATATTGAAGAAATACTTTTTGAAACCCCCCGAAATATCTTTCTGAATCCGCCCCTGCCTCGCATACTCCTCCCTTCAACAATTCTCAGCACTGCAGCAATGTGTCGTTAAAATAAATTTAGTTGTATTTGTTGTAGTTGTTGTGCTTCTTTAACTTTCTAGTTCGTTGTCTTGTTTTTGTTATTGTTGTTTAAGACTTAACTTTCCTATTGCAAGCGCGCGCCTTGGGGCTCATTGCAGTCAACATCATCATCAACGCAACAACAACAACAACAATTGTGTTGTCGTCAACCTGATCATCATAGGCAACGACATCGTCAGCAACATTCATTCACACTAACAACAACAATAAAATCTTTAGACTTTTCCCTATTTTCTCTCCTATTGCAGTGCAACAATTTCCTTTGTTGTTATTGTAATTTTCAGCGGCAACGCGCTGCTTTATGGGCTGCGGCCGCATGGCTCACGTTGTCGCCCGTAGTTTCAGCAACTAACACTCGCACTTGCCGACACCTACCGTCACTCGGTTCCGTCAACAGTCTCAACGTTCATTGCTGTAGTCGGTGGCTGTGTTGTTGCCTTATTAAAAATGAAGCAACAACAACAGCGCTGACTGTTGATTGTGCAGCGAGCAACCAGGGCCAGCTGCAAAGTTTTCACGTTCACGTTGGTTGAATTTGCTTGTTTTCAGCTGTCGTTATGAAAATGTGAATAGGACAGTTAAAAGAGACACAAGTGCTTCAATGATCATAAAAGTCCTTAATGGAACTTCATATTTTTCATTGTATGTGATTACATTTTTATTTATTGTTTAGAATAAAAACAACTGTGCACTTTAAGTTCTAAAGTGCCAAGTTCTCCAAAGTTCCACATAATTTTAAAAAATTGTGAACAATGCAGTGCTTGGGCCCAAAGTTAAGCGGCACTGTGCAAGTTGTGCTATGGAAATGTTCGTTCGTGTTGTGTGTGTGTGTGTTAGTGTGTCGCACAGCGACGCACTTTGAAACAAATTAAAATATTAAATTGAATTCTTAATAACATTTCGTGTATACCAGCGTCGCTATGATACTTTTACGCCCTGCAACATGGGAGTTAATTTTCAAATTGCGAGACAGGCTTAATCAACGCGTTCTAAGCAAACTTTTGCATTTATGAATTTTCATAAAGTTCAATTATTACTCAATTTCTAGGCTATTCTAGGCAATTTTTAGACTATCAAAAGAAATTTTAAATTAAAAAGCCCTACCAAATTAATTTAAAAAATATAAGAAAATTTTGCAGTGTTGCCGAATCTATTTTTATATGAGTAGAAAATGTTTACAGAGATTTTAAAATTTTTATTAAAAAAGAAATTTTAATTTTGTTTTATCAAAATGGAAATTTCTAAAATTCAGAATGTTTTAGCGTTTTCGCAGTCAGCAAACTGTTTAGAAAGATGTTGCTGTTGTATTGAAAAAAATAAAATAAAAAATTTAATTTTTTTTAATAAAATGGAAATTTTCAAAATTCAGAATGTTTTAGCGCTTTTACAGTCAGCAAACTGTTTAAAAAGATGTTGTTGTTGTATTAACAAAATGTTGTTTTCTTAATAAAATGAAATTTTTTTTTTTATAATTTAATTTTTTTTAATTTAATTTTTTTAAATTTTCTATTTAAACATAAATAAAAAAATTTTAATTTTTTTAAATAAAATGGGAATTTTCAAAATTCAGAATGTTTTAGTGTTTTTACAGTCAGAAAACTGTTTAAAAATATGTTGTTGTTGTATTTAAAACTTTTTTTTAATAATTGAATTTTTTTTTAATTTAATTTTTTATTTAAACAAAAATAAAAAAATTTTAATTTTTTTTATTAAAATGGAAATTTTCAAAATTCAGAATGTTTTAGTGTTTTTAGAGTCAGCAAACTGTTTAAAATATGTTGTTGTTGTATTTAAAAAAATAAGAAATTTTACCTTTTTTTGTTAAAATGGAAATTTTCCAAATTCAGAAAGTTTTAGCGTTTTTACAGTCAGCAAACTGTTTAAAAAGATGTTGTTGTTGTATTAACAAAAAAAATAAAAAATGTTAATGTTTTTTTAATAAAATGAAAATTTGTTTTTAATAATTGAATTTTTTTAATTGATTTTTATAATTTTTTATTTAAAAAAAATCTAAAAAATTTTAAGTTTTTTTTTAATAAAACGGAAATTTTCTAAATTCAGAATGTTTTAACGTTTTCACAGTCAGAAAGCTGTTTAAAAGATGTTGTTGTTGTATTTAAAAAAAAATCAAAAAATTTAAATTTTTTTTATTAAAATGGAAATTTCCAAAATTCAGAATTTTTTAGGGTTTTTTCAGTTAGCAAACTGTTTAAATATATGTTGTTGTTGTTGTATTAAAAAAAATTAAACATTTTAATTTTTTTTTAATAAAATGTAAATTTCATAAGATTCAAACTGTATTCGTGTTTTTAGAGTTAGCAAACTGTTTAAAAATGTGTTGTTTTTGTATTTCAGAAACTATTAAAAATCCCAATGAACTCAAACTTCATTATATAAATTGTGCGCTATTGACGTACTTCGGTTTGTGGCTAAAGGTGTAAAACAATTACAGACCAGAGCCCCGCTTTCAGTTGCTGAAGCAATTCAAGCATTACGGCAGCAGTAGCAATCAAGTTCTGGGTGAACTTATCTGAACAAACATATGTCGCCAACAACAAATACGCCATTTGTCGTTTAGTAAAATCATCGAAGCACATTAAATGCGACTGAGAATGCGCCGATTTCTGGTGTAAAACTTTACGCTTTTTATTGGCTGCAAGTGGCTGCAATCACAACGCAACGCAATGGTAGCAGCTGCATCGGCGTTGTTGGTGGCCATAGTAACAACAACGCAAATAACAACAACGCCAGGTGTGCTCTAAAAATCATGGCAAACTTCAAATGGCCACATAAAGTTTCGTGGGCAAAGGGTGCAAGTGCGGCAATGGTCCGAACGACTGCGAGTGCGTGAAGTTGAAACGGAAACGGCGCTTTGCATGGCATAAACTCATTCATTGCTCGCTTGTTTGCCTGCTGCGTATTTATTGTTGTTGTTGTTGTTGTTGTTGGTGGCGACTATTGTTCTCTGCCCGCTTTGGTTGGTTGCGCTTTGCGCTGTTTAAGTGTGTTGGTGCGTTTTTATTTTCCTAGTTTTCAGCATTTAATGTCGCTGGCAGTTGTTCATCAGCGTCATCATCAGTGCGCCCGGCGCTTTGTTTATTAACGGCGGCAACAACACCGTGGCGCGCCGCACAATGGGGTAAACATGCCGAAAACCCGCGCATTACGGCTAATCTTAAAGTTACGGGCCTTACTTTTATTTTTTGTTTTTCGTAATCTACATGCATGTAGCAGTCAGAAAATGCTTTTTGCATGTAAATTGGACCGAAACTAACTGCTGTATAGCCGTTCAAATTTGGGTGTTTTTATACTCAATTTCATTTTGTCGATGCAACTTTTTTGATGGTGATGCTGAAATGTCAATTAAATCGTTATTTTCAAATATAATCAAATAATTTTTGGTACATATAATAAGCATGTTCCTATATTTAATTTGACATATAATTCTTTTCCATGGCACATTTTCTTGTAAAGATATAAGTTCTCAAAGTTTGGGCAAAAACAACGATTTTTTTAGGAAAATGTCCTACTTTCGTGGTGTATAACTTTTATGGATAATCATGGATAATCGAAAATCTTTAGGGAAGGTAAGTAGGAACCTTCATAAAAAAAATGATACCCAACTTGTCTGCGGAAAGCTGCGGAATGGTTAGATTTTTGGACATTTATTCACTTCTCTTAGTAAGAAATATATATGAACTAAAAACTTTTTAACGCGCGTATGGGTGGTCGGTACGTTTATAGCACTTGATGCATATATATAGTATTAAAAAAAATACATAAAGTAAAAATAGATGTGATTTATCACCTGAATTAATAAATATGCTAAAAAAATATTTTGTATCAAATTTTTCGGCGGGTACGCAGGATGATTCTTGAAAAAGGCAATATATTTCATTAAAACTTTGTGTGGAATTTACGAGTGACCTAACTAAACTCTGACGTAAAAATGGGCATGGAACGCCCACTTTTAAGTAGGGTTGCCATATAAGCATACTTGGTTAAATTGGGAAAATTTATTATATTTATATACTTATTAACGTCATCTACCCTTTTGTGGTTATTTATAACGGTAAGTTGGCATGGTACTCCCCATTAACCCGTTATGAGCCGTATTACCCGTATCAAATGGTTTTTGCTTAAATACGAATTACCCTACATGTATGTGTTTTATGTGGGTGTTTTATGAAAGGAGGAAAAAATGGGGGCGTGGCTACAATCTAGAGTATTTATAAGTCAGTTTGGGTCGATTTAAATACTTTAACTTTGGTTTTGTTTTTTACTAATGAAGATTTTAAAAGTGCCTAATTGCCGACTGTAGGGTGCCGGTGCACGGTACAGTAAATCAAATAAAATTATGGTGAACAAATCTCTGAAGAGTCATGAAGGAGATGTCCAAATTTGAGGTATTTATCTTTAACTGTATAGATATTACAGCATAAAATAGGCAATGCGCGGGTTTTTGGCATGTTTACCCCATTGTGCGCCGCTCAACAACTTAGTCGCCACTCGGCTTTATTGTTGTTATTACACGCTCGAGATCGTGAACGCCGCTCGCCTGCAAGTGCCGCACGCCACACGCCAAACGCTCGTTGCAAGGTGTGGCGTAGCTGACACCTCCTCGTTGTTGTTGTTGTTGTTTCACGCGCACAAAATTAAGTGTCGAGATTATGAGTATTTTGCAGGTGATTAAAATGTTTAACGCCGCCGCCATTTTGCTGTTGGCCGCCAGCCAGACTGTTTTGTTCGCCTCTTACACCTTTGGCTTTTTTAGCATTTCGTCTGCTTCGTCTTCTACGTAAATCTTTCAGAGTGCACATTGTTGGCGTTTTCTATTATTTACTTGTGGCTCCCAAGGGGTTAAACGCCAACCGGCGCACTTTACGCTCGCTTTGTTCATTGAGCACAATTTGCGGTGTTTGCTGGCGCGTCGAGTGATTGCCGCGCTGGCCCACAGGCGAGTCAACCAGTGCCGGGCAAGTTGGGCGATTGTTTACGCCATAAAAGTGAGCAATGATATTTGCATAAAATTTTACGGTTAAACTCAGCAAAAGATACTTTGCTTTTTATTGTGCATACAATTTGTAAATCAATAAATTAAGTTGTTGTTGTTACTGCCGTATGGCGTTTCGTATCAAAGTCAATGTTGGTGGCGTTTTCATGTTGAATTTTTTATGGCATTTCAAATTGAATGCTGTCTGAAATGTAAAAAAGTGAACATCATGTTCGAAGAATTGACAATAACATAAAGGAGTGAAGCTCATAAAAAACACTTAGAAAGGAATATTTTTTTAAGTGAAATCGACAGCTGCTGATTGGATTACTTTTGAAAAGCAAAGAAGCTCTTTAATTTTTTACTACCATAAAAAAAAGAATAAATGAGTAAGTAATTGAACATTTTTATATTTTCTGAAACCAATGCATTCTTTTGATAAAGTAACAACAATTTGAAAATGAGCTGACGCTATGGTATTTTGTTGGTATTTGTCAAATTGGCTAAATTGGCATTCCTAAAGCACCAGAACAGCATTGATGACTATGACAGCATTGTTTGTCATTGTTTCGGTTTCCTTCTTAGCTTCGCAGAGCAGCGAGTTGCAATCTGACACCAGTGGATAATGGAATGTGTATACAAGTTGTAGGATCCATTCGTTAAGGCTTGATTACACATAACGAGTAGAGTGACGAGAGAGCAACTCGAACGAGTACTCGTTTCGTCTAAACAGTAAGGCGAGTTTTTGATTGAGTCAGTCACCGATGAAAGTGGCGAGAGAGCCACTAGAATCGCATTTTGTTTGCTAGGCCGAGCACTACTTTACGGTTATATTTTTCTCTTTTTCGCAGCGGTTCGCGGAATCGTTCATTTTGTGCATTGTAAAACCGAACTGACTCGCTACGTGTTAAAATACGTTTGAACAACTCTTTGCTTTTGCTCACCATCAAAATTTTCTAGGCCTAGTATCATTTCACTCTACGTCACCCTACTCGTTACCTGTAATCAAGCCTTTAGTGTCGGTCTAGGCGACTAAGTGGTACCACTGCAATAGTTCAGGTCCAAGTAATGACCTCAGTGGGAGCTGTAGTTTTTATCAAATTCTTACAGCACAAATTTAGTGTTACTCGCAAACATAGTTTCGGCAGGTCATTCAAAAGATGAGTAACGTACAATTCTACGAATATCTCCCAAGCATGTTTTACATAAGAAAAGGAATGAAATCCTGCTACTCGGATGTATGATTGAACTTCATCGCAACCAGTAAGTTGTACACATTTGTACCCACTTTGTTATTTATGAATAGAACACATATAACCATTGATAGCTGTGATATCTTCAAGTGATATGTCCTCACTTGAGTAACAGAATACCGCAAAAGTTCTCTTCAGGCACCTATGCTGGATTGAGCGCGCCTTCTCTAGTTGGTAACACCAAGAGATGTTAGGTGTCTTCAACTTGTTCCTTCCATCGGCAACACAGTCTCTCTTTGCCGTTGACCTTCAACTATCGCCTCGAACAACTTTTTCTCCGAAACTTCATATGTCTTGCCGGTCTCGATAGTCCAACAAGTAGCGCGCTGGCTTCTCATACCAGAGGTCCTAGGTTCAATTCCTAGCTCGGGCTGGTGAAATACTAATCTACTTCTACCTTCATATGTCCATGTGGGAGTCATGGCCAAGCAAGCGAAGCCCATAAAGTGTTATGTCCGCAGTGGATTGTTGTACTTCATAGGTGTTCTATAAGTTACGAGCCTTACCTCTTTTGAATCGAGAAAGAACTGCAAAATCTATATATACAGTCTGTCCAGTAGAAGCGTGATCGACCAAACTATCACTTAGAGTACCGTTAGCCAAAAAATTGGAATGCACCTAAGTAGCCTCATCATTTTTGTAAAACGCACTGCAAAAATTTTCAGTCTCGTGAAACAATTACAAAGTACAGGGTGTTTTAACAAGATGAGCTCCGCGTGAGAGAAGCGACTTGAAGCCGTATTCCTTTGTCTACACCCTAGAGGGCCGTAAATGTCACGTTTAGCTGCAGCAAAATATATGAAGAAGTCGAAGGCATTCGTAACGAAGTGGACGAATCGGTATATGGAAGCAGAAAATGTCGACGATTTGGCTGGGCGGGGCCTTGAAAAAAAGACCTCCCCAAAGCAGGATAAGAAAATCATTGATTTGTTTGCGACGAAGCCGGGCTTATCGTTGCGTAAAGCTAAAGCAGTTTTAGAGGAAAGTGATGTTTAAATATCAAAAGAGACGATTCGAGGACGTTTAAGAACTAATGACGTTAAATACCGGAGCTCTTTGAAAAACCGTTTGCTCTCATCATCACACGTTCAAAAACGGCTTGCCTGGGCTTATGCGAATTCAGATCGAAATTGAAATAATGTAATATTTACGGATGAATCCCAATTTTAGGCAAATAGTAGCATAAATCGATCTTGGTGCACCGCCATGAACCGATTGTTCCAACGAACTGTTAAAGACCCAGTAAAGGTCCATGTTTGGGGCTGCTTCTCAGAAAAAGGATTTGGGCGAATTTTCGTTATTACTTCCAACTTGAACGCGGTTTTGATGAACAAAATTTATGAAAAAGCTTTATGACCACTAGCTCCGAAGATGTTCGGAAGAAGAGGACTCTCTTGGATTATACAACGACCACAAACATCGCAGCCGAATGTGTGCTGAGTGGAAACAGAAAAATGGGGTTGAAGTGTTAGATTGACCTTCACAGTCGCCTGATGCCAACCCGATAGAAAATATGTGGGCAATTGTAAAGCAGAAACTCAGAGGAAATACTATATGGAGAGACAAATTCGGCTGATTTGAAGTCGATTGCCTCGGCAACGTACTCAGATCTTAACGCAAAGTATGGGTCGGAGGTTTGAGGCCATAATAGCGAATGGCGGCGACTATACCTGTTATTAAAAACATTGCGTACAATAAGTATTATAAACTTATAAAATGCAGTTTGTTTGAAAGGAATCGAACAAATAGTTTTCAAGTTAGGACGATCACGCTTCTACTGGACAGACTGTATAAAGGAAAGTGGATGTATGCGTGTAAGCGCATCACGCTCAAACGGAAAGGCCGATTTCAATGGGGTTTTCTTTGTTGAATTTGCCTCGAGTCAGTTCAGGTTAATGAGAAAAGAAAATTCCGGAAAACCTATTGGAAAAGTCGAAAAATCCCTGCCATGTTTGATCGTGAATTCTGAAAATTTTCAGACGAATTTATTGTGACTAATAATTTGTGAAAAATTAGCCAAATCGAATGTGTTTTTTCGAGATATCAGCGAATATGACATGAAGCCTATATAGGTATGAAAAACTTGCTTTACCACTAGAGTGTTCGGCTCAACGACGAAACATATTCTGCTCGGCGTAGTTACAAATGTACCTTTATGGGATTTCTACTTTAAGGGGAGGTTCTCCTCTTTTCGGCCGAAAATAAAGCGAAATTCTTTTATTTACTGTCGGATAATGAAACGACTCACGAATAGACGGTTTTGATGATTTATTAAGCCATCTTTCTAAAATACAAGAAAAAAATTTTTTTTTACAAAATCCAATATGGCGGCCCAAAAATGGCGGGTCTTGTCAACCTCTGCAAGCGAGACATTGTTTGGAAACGTCAAGGCTGTAGCCACTTGTAGTGAACTGAAATCAAAAATTTTTTTTTTATAGTAAAGAATATTAAATTCCCTATGACTTATACCTATTTTTGAATAATTTTTATAAAAAATCATCTAATTTATGCATAATCATAGAAAAAGTTCAATTTTTACCATCTTTTTTTCGACTTTTCTTTTGTTAAAAGACTATTATTACACATTTGTTTATATTTGTTTTAGGTATAAGTCATATAAAAAATCATACCCTTTAAGAAATGCTATAGATGAAGTAACTCGGATAAGTAGATCATGAGTTACGCTTGACGTTAGGATGAAAAAAATGGTTTTGAGATAAACGCGTAAACATCTTTGGCCGCGCAGTAAAATAGCACCAGAGCGTTCCTCCGCGCGCGAAAGTTCGACGCATCAGAGACGGTCCTATGCGATAAATATGCTGCGGATCGAAAAATCCTTTTGCACACATATTCTCGACATACCTTTCATTTCATCAAAAAAAAAAAAATTGATTTTTTGAAAAAAAAGAGGAGAACCTCCCCTTAAGTTGTAAACAAAATGGAAAAACGGCGGGTGTATGTTTGTTTGTGCAAAAATAATTTTTATTTTTATGGATTATAATTATTTACATGGTGAGGCGACGCATTTATCGCATGTCACAGACTGCGAAGAATGGACGGCACATACTGGCTCTCCACAAAAACAACATGATTGGCGTGTTTTGCGTTTAAAGTTTTCGCGAGAGTAACAAATCTTACAGGTGCCCATAACATTCTTGCTCACACGACCTTGTGTGCTTGAGCCAGCAACGGTACGTCTTGCTTCAATGGGTTTACCGCCTCCTATAACGTTCTCTATAGCTGAGTTGTTCATTCTGTTTTCTATTTGTTTCGTTGTTTCTTATACAGCAACGCTGGTTAAAAGTGGGCGAACCATGCCCAAATGGGTACCAGTTCTTAGTTTGAGCACCAGGAGTTTCTATACCAAATTTCATCTCAATGACTTTTTGCGTTCAGGTCCTATTGTGCGAACCAGCCGATTGACGGATGGACAGACGTTACTAAATGAACTCCCCTGGTGATTCCTATTACAAATATAATATATAAAATATATATCTCTCTGAACATTACAAGCTTTTCGGCAAAATGTATTTACCCTACTTCTCAACAACTCTATCTATCATCTGTGTAAAATATACAAATACACGGGGGTACATTTGTATCTATGCCAAGCAGAATAAGACGACTGTTTTTTTACGACTCCCACCCACCACCACACAAACATTGTTTTCTTTTTTCCTCTTTTTCTAGAATCTGCACAAATCATTTGAGGCTATCATGGAATCACGCTCTGCTTGCATAATAAATAGTGTAAAAATTTCATGCTATTTTCTCCGTGGAGGTACATTTGTACCTATCCGAACACTTTAGTGTGAAGTTCAATTAGCATTTTGTGCGCAATGCTCACAGTGCGTTCTTTCTAATTTGACCTGTTGGCCTTTGAAAGCACATAACCCATGGCAACCCAGCACTGTAAAAAACCCATGTAATTTCTAATGGTATTTAATTTTTGTACAATTCTGACGCTGTACACATTGCCAACATTTGGCAACGCCTTCATGCTCGAATTCACCACAAACATATTAGTCGGTTCTATGTTTTCGTCTGAGTTCACGGAAGATTGCACTTTAATAGAAAAATGTCATATAATGAATAAATAAATTCATTGACCTTTCAAATTCAACTTGTTAAGCTTCGCTACGCCACTCAAGTCAACATTCAAAACCGGCCTTTAAAATGTCACTGCAACCCTTTCGGTACTGAGCACCGACGGAATTGTCCATCAAACGCGCCGCCACTGGTCGTTGCCAAGCTTTGCTCAACGCCCGCGCACAGTTTTCCTAATTAGCGCAGCGGCCATTATCAGCCGTTCAAATAACATTTCCATGAAATTCTAATGACGATATTAAAATGTCAAATTTTTTCCGAGTACAATAAATTAAAAAAAAAAGTCGAGTCGAAAGACCACGAATGCGTAAAATATGGCAACTGGCTGTTGGTTGCTGTGCTTTTGCTGCTACAAAGGTGACGGTTATTGGTGTATTTATGGGTGCTATTGTTGTTGTTGTTGCTGTTGTTAAGGGCAAATAAAAACGGCATCAAAATGATATGCGATTTTCAACATAACAAGCGACGCAACAATAACAGCAACACGCACACTTTTCTACCTCTTCGAACATTTTGTTAGTCTATAATAAAAGCAACAACAGCAACGAACTGTACCAAATAAAATGCTCGAATTGTCAAAAAGCGGCATTTCAGCTTAGCGTTCACCAACGCGATGCCGCTTGCCGTCGCCCTCGTCGGGTTGTTGGGCTGCTGCCATACGCGCGTTTTTATGAACTCGCATTTAAAAATTAACATGAGGCAGCATAGCCGGCACAGCCCAGTAATCGCTGTAATGCTTGCAACGTGTGTATGCTTTCTGTGTTTGTGTGTGTGTGTGAGGCAATGGCGGCAGCAACATTTCACCTAAATAAAAGATAAAAATTGTGGCAGATAAAAACCGAAATGCGGCAACCAACAAACTGGCATTGCAATTTTATGCTTCTTCTTCTTCTTTTTTTCAACGCTCTTTATTTCAAGTGCTTACGTATGAGTGTTTGTATGTGTCTGTGTGTGTGTGTGTGTGTGTGTGTATGTGTTTGCGTTTTGTTCTTATACATTCAGAAGATTCGAGGGCAACTTTTGTTTTAAATGAGCGCACAGAGCCTACAACCAAAGCGAATGGCACTAAGCGTACACATACACATACACACACACACTTACAAACATTCACGCATGCTTGCACGTTGGCTACATGTAGTAGCATAGACAAAGGCGCAGAAGAATAGGGAAAAGAAGAAGCAGCAGTGGCAGCGCCTGAAATTTTATTTCATTCATTTTGACAGTAGAACGACTACAACAACAATCATAACAATAAAAACAACAAACATGTAATGGCAAAACAACAACAACAACATTAGAAGCAGAAATAGCGCAGTAAAATACAAAACTGTTGGGGTAGAATTTTTAGCAAAAAAACAACAAATGAGAAAATTGCAAAAAAATTGAAAAATGTTCTGGCTCGCGGCACTTTGGCGCGCGCGCATATTGCGCGCTTCCATTGCGCTACTTACTCCATGTTCGTGAGCCGACATGTGTGCGCACTTGTGCGTACTTTCGTGCCATTGTGTTGGGGCTGTGTGTCTGTGTGTGTGTGTTGGTTCAACAGCCAACAGTGCACAGTCCATGGCGCACAGCCACCATGGCGTATACTTGACAAAAGTGGGCCCGGCGCTATCACGCTGAGCGTTGACAGCGACACTCTGTGCAGCCGAGTTTATCTGCGTCTATGTCTATGTGTGTGTGTGTGTGCCATTGTGGGCGTATCCTAGAAAATCCTAAGCATCATTACAGTCTAATTAGAATTTTAAATTCGTTGCTTTTCTCTTTTGCCACTACTACGCATTCACTGCTGCTGCTTCCGTGACGCGTGGCCGCTTTTGCACACGACACTAGCACAATGTTCCGCTGCCCTGTCAGGCTGAAGTCGACCCACGGATCGTTGCTCTACCTGTGCCACTGTAGGCGCAGCAAACGATAGCTTGTATGAACTTTAAAACGAAATATGCAAATTGGTAATTCAAAATGTGTTTATTGAGAAAGCAAAAAACTTAATAAACATAAATCACAATAAATGGGAAAGTGGGCAATAAACCGGAATATAACAAAAACTCAATTTGCACAACAATATTTGGGAAATTTTTTCTAAACATGACCTGTTAAAAACGCAAATGTATTTTAGCAATCTAATCAAGCTGAAGAACACTGCCACAAGCCATTCTAAAGGGAAAACATTTTCAATTTTGTTTTTAAATTAAGGTAGCTTTAAAATTATTCAACTATAAGCAGCTTTAAGTGTGAAAGCATTTAGCTATAAATATTGCAAGATGTCTTCATTCTACTTTCAGTTTCCTTCAGTCGGTCTATGCTCCAGTTTGTGGAACATTTTGTCAGTGATTCGCCTATTTTCCCCTCTCGACTTGCAGTCATTAACAACAATCTCAACTTTCTGCTTGGTCTACTCACTTATTGGCTTTCAACGTTCAGTCAGAACGCTCGCAGCAAAACAATGCTTAAGTCTTTCTTTTCCTAATCAGACGACACTTAACTGCGAAATGCCCATCGTCTACTGATTCTTATTTTCCTTTTTGTGTTCCTTGTCTTTACATTTGTCATCATTTATTGACGATACTTGGAGCACAGCAAGTCGTTGCAAGTTTATACAGAAAGGGATGAGTGAGATGAAAAGAATTTAAGCTCATTGAAGTAATGTGAAAGGAGCAGGTGAGAGTGGGTTTCAACGATTAGTTATTTATTTATTCAACGAAATGGATAAAAGTGATAACTCGGTCAGAAAACCAAAGGAAACATGACGAGGACGAAGCGTTCATGAGAGAAATTGAGGAACTAAACGTTAATTTCTCTTAAAAACTGCATAGTTCAGCGTTTATTTAGATTAACTGTGTATTAAATATATATACGAGTATTTCATATTTTATAAAAAAAATTACTTAACCCTTTCGCTACAGGTTTTTACTGGGACAGTTAAAATTTCAAATTTTACGTTTTGTTCTTCTAACACTTCGTTCAATAATGTGTGTGACTGACACATAGATGGCGGCACTAATACTAAATCAATATTTCGAAATTGTGAACCTTTTTAGGCTTACTGTCAAAATTATATGTCAATCCGACCATTAGTTTACAAGTTACAGTGCTTTAAGTGACACTACTTTTGAGTTTTCAAAAAAAATGAATTCAAAGCAATTCCGTGTGCTGATTTATCATTATTTTTTAATGAAAAAAAATAGGTACTGTTCAATGCCAGGAATGGCTTGAAAAACATTATTCGGACTCTGCTCCATCAAAAAGAACCATTTGTTATTGGTATGCCGAATTCAAACGTGGTCGTACAGACACCGATGACATTCCATCTACTGGACGGCCAAATGACGCTGTTATTCCGGAAAACGTTGAAAAAACACTGAAAATCATTATGTCCGACCGTAAAGTGAAAGTGGGGGAGATTGCCGACATTCTAAAGATATCAGCAGGCAGTGTACACACCATAATACACGAACATTTGGTTATGAAAAAGGTGTTTTCGAAATGGGTGCCGCGTTTGCTCACACCGGAGCAAAAACAACAACGAATCGATGATTCAAAGATCTGTTTGGACATGTTTACGCGCAACAAGTCGGAGTTTTTGCGTCGGTACATCACAATGGATGAAACATGGATCCACCATTTCACTCCAGAGTCAAATCGGCAGTCTGCTGAGTGGCATGCAACCGGTGAAAGCCGCCCAAAGCGTCCAAAGGCACAAACATCGGCTGGCAAGGTTATGGCGTCAGTATTTTGGGATGTGCACGGAATAATATTCATCGACTATCTTGAGAAAGGGAAAACAATCAATAGCGACTGTTATATAGCGTTGTTGGAACGTTTGAAAGAAGAAATCGCGATTAAGCGGCCCCATATGAAGAAGAAAAAAGTGTTGTTTCACCAAGACAATGCACCGTGTCACAAGTCGATGAAAACGATGGCAAAAATGCATGAATTGGGCTTCGAATTGCTTCCTCATCCCCCGTATTCTCCAGATCTGGCCCCCAGCGACTACTGGCTCTTCGCAGACCTCAAAAAGATGCTCCGTGGTAAGAGATTTGGCTAAAATGATGAAGTAATCGCCGAACCTAACGCCTATTTTGAAGGCAAAGAAAAATCGTTCTACGAAGGCGGTATCGAAAGATTGGAAAAGCGTTGGAATGATTGTATCTCCCTAAAAGGGGACTATGTTGATGAATAAAAACGAATTTTGGCAAAAAATGTGTTTTAATTAGTTAGTCACACACATTATTGAACGAAGTGTTATGTGGTTGCAATAGCAACATTCCATAAGAAATTTTTTTATTTTTAACCTTGGACCCTGTATTTTAGAGTGTTTTCTATGAGAGCAACCACCTCGTTGTGGCTGTAATAATTACCTAAACATAAAACTTTTTATGCATAACGAAAATTTGAATATTTCTATATTTACTTTAGCCAAAATTTAAAGGAAAAAAGTATCAAAATTGAAAGAAAACTTCAAATTAAAACGTTATCTAATATTTCTGCTTTTTCTTCCTTTACCATGTCAAGATTAACCATTAAAAACCGTGTATACTTCTCTTCTTTAAACTTTAATATTCAGTTTATTAATTTCGTATTTTTCCTTAAACTCCAAACTATTCTAAGGACCAACAAAAATGTATTCTTAAAACCACAAAAGGGTCGGACGTCCACAAAGTAGCAATGTGCCATATGACAACAAAATAGCGAAAGGGTTAAAATTTAAAAAGCCCAAATTACGTTTAAACCCCGTAAATAAAATTGCTTAATTATGAGAAACTTTTCACAGTTAAACTAAAAAAAAATCACTAAAACAGTTTCCAAAAATTAAGATCACTTATTTTCTGCAAATTACTCTTGCAGGCAATTTCCGGTTTAAGAACTTCAATCGTGATTTTCAGCTTTGATCCAATAATTCACATTTTAGGCGGCGCCTCAGTCTGCTGTCTCGTCGCAATGCCACATTGGAATTTGCGTTATTCATTTAATTTTCCATTTTCTTCTAACTTGCTCAGCTTCGGCCAGTCGTAGGTACATCGACCAGCAGCTGGCGGCGACTGCTGCTCTGCTGCTCTGCCGCTCGCCTGTGTCCTCATTTGTTCTCAATTGAATTCATTTTTTTCTGCTCAATTGCACAAGTAAATTTTTCCCCCTAGCCATGCAAAAATTCACTCCGCCCTCCACATTTTCGTCTTGTTTTAGTGCCTCACCTACTGCGTTTAATGTTTTTTCTTCTTGGCACTTTTAGCTTTTTCTTCATTCGGCACTGTGGTTTAAATCTATCCCCCACAACTAATCTCCTGACAACATGGCTGAGGTTTCACCAGCCAACATTTACTTCCGCTTCCGCTGTCACCAGTGGCACTGCCCATCTTCATCGTCAACGTCAACGTCAACGTCATCGTCACAGTCACAGTCACTGTCACTGTCACCATAATCATTGCCTTCAGCAGCAGAATGCGTTCAGTTGCTTTCGACTTCAAGTTGCCAAAGTAAGTTTTTGTACCTTTCCTGCGCCTTTTGCCGCTAATGAAATTTATTCAACTGACATTAATTTAGTTGGCGCTGCGGACACTGCTTACCTGGCTGCCAAAGACCAATACACGCCTACATTTGCATGGCTTGGAAAAGCATGAAAAGCATTCAGCAATCTCAACTATTAAGTCCAAATAATCAGCGAATACAACTCACTCGAGAAATTTCTCCGGAGACATTCGATGGCGCGCTCCCTTGTGCATCGCTGCTGCTGACAGCCACACTGACAGGTGTGACCAATGCGACAGATGGCATGTGACAGGCGCACACCCGTTGCGCGTGTTTATCGCAACGCACTGCGCGCCACCGCTGCGCTCTCGTCCCTAAGCTTTGATCCTTTTATGGCGAAGCTGCTCTCACTCCCTGCTGCTTCTGCTGCTGCAGTCGTTAATATCTTTTGCCAACTGTTTAGCATATTAGATGTGACTTTGGCTGGAGCTGTTCTAGCAGCTATTGCTGTTTGTTGTTGTTGCTGTTGTTTTTATTATCACTGTTTGGTGTGGTTTTTTTTGGTTTGGTGCCATTGCGTGGGTCTATCTTGTTATCTGGTGACACATCTTGAGCATTAGTGCCGAACAAAGAGAACAGTTGACACGATAGAGATACAAGAAATGCCAATATTTATTTGGCTTAAAGCGCCACGAACAATGCCAGAGTGCCATGAGAGCATTGGGGGCTTAGAGTAAGAACTGGGAACACTGTGGAGGTTGGGGGTTGGGGTTGATGTTGCAAGGTGAACAATGTTTAAGATCTGTCAGATACATTTATTTAACGATTTTGGTGATATGCGGAAAAATAATTTTACTCACTTAAATTTAAAAGATCTTTATTTGCAGCTCTAAAGCTTGTAATATCTATTTTCGAACATAAGGAAAACCAATCGACAAAATGTCACTAACAACTGACTTAAAAATCAATTAGAAATTGTTTTGAGTATATTCCACAATTCGATATGTTGTCACAAAGTGTCACAACTTGTTATATACTTGTAACAAGTTGTTACACTGTTGTTATATATTTCTCAAAAGTTGTCACAAAGTGTCACAATTTGTCATGTACTTGTGACAGGCTGTCACAAAGTGTCACAATTTCTCATATACTTGTGACAAGTCGTCACAAAGTGTCACAACTTGTTATATACTTGTAACAAGTCGTCGCAAAGTGTCACAACTTGTTATATACTTCTAACACACAAAGTGTAACAACTTGTTATATACTTCTAAAAAGTTGTCACAAAGTGCCACAATTTCTCATGCACTTGTGACAAGTTGTCAAAAAGTGTCACAAGTTCTCATATACTTGTGACAAGTCATCACAAAGTGTCACAACTTCTTATATACTTGTAACAAGTTGTCACAAAGTATAATAACTTGGTATATATTTCTGAAAAGTTGTCACAAAGTGTCAAAATTTCTGATATACTTGTGATAAATTAACACAAAGTGTCACAATTTCTCATATACTTGTAACAAGTTGTCACAAAGTGTCACAAATTCTCATATACAGTCGTGTGTGGGTATAATGAACACCCTATATAGTGAACACCTCGTTATAGTGAACACTAAATATTGAACACAATTTTGAAAGCAATTTGAAGCAAAAAAAAGTGTATTTGAAAAAATAAAACGAGTTTTTGAACAAAAATGTTAACCTTGATATAGTGAACAACCTCAATGCTGTGAAAAAGCCTTGCAATAATTAGTTCACTATATCCAGACACGAGATCGAATACTGCATGTAGTAACACTTAAAAAAAATAACGGGAAACTCGTTTTCTCTTTCGGTGGCTGTCCTCTCAGCTGGAAATGGCAAACCTCTGAGAGTAAAACTTGCCTATGAAAAAGCTCCCAACCTGCCGTTCGGAACCGGCATAAAACTGTAGGTCCCTTCCACCCGCGTACAAAATTCACACGCACAACACGGGTGGTTGCGGGAAGCTAGGCCTTAGTCTCGCGTAAGCGGGCTGTCGTGCCAATCAATTATTAATTATTATTATATCCAGACACGACTGTACTTGTAAAAAGTTATCACAAAGTGTTACAATTTCTCATATACTTCCGACAAGTTGTCACAAAGTATCAAAATTTGTCATATACTTTCGACAAGTTCTCAAAAAGTGTCACAGTTTGTCATACACTTGCAAAAAGTTATCATAAAGTGTCACAATTTCTCATATACTTATAACAAGTTGTCACAAAGTGTCACACTTTCTCATATACTTGTGACAAGTTGTCACAAAAAATAAAAATTGAATGGAGTCACATTTTAACAAAATCTCACACATTTTTCAAGCGATTTTGCAAATTTTTTCTTACCGTGTGACCAGAGTTTATCAAACTTGAAGGTTTGCCAAAATTAAAAAAAAAATTTAGTGCCTTCAAACTTTCATTCCACCATATTAAACGAACGATAAAGTTGCGTAAGAAGTTAAAGAGTGCAACGATATTCTGTGCACTAAGCGGCAGTGAACTGCAGGCAAATTTTTGCCACAACATTAATGGCACATAAATCCCATGGCTAGTATGGTCGCAGGCGCTATGAAAGGCGTGTAACGAGCACTTTGGGCCACATAAACATTGCATGCGCTCTATGGGAAATTAATGAGTGGAAAGTAGACAAAATTTATAATTTTCTTATGCAACTTTTTATTAGCTGCAAAATTCAATGTCACATCATATTTGATGTTTTTCTCACACTATCAGTTATCTCTAGTATTATTTTTTTATCACCGATTAACCTGATTACCGCAAGCATGAAATATAATGTAAGAAAAACAATAAAGCTGTCTAAATTATGTCATTTAAACCATCAAATAGTGTGACAACTTTTTTCTGAAATATTCTCAAAGCTTGTAAATATGTTTACAATTGAAAAAAATCATAATTGTTCTGTTGACATTCCAGCATAGTTCAGGGTTAATAGTTTGATGCCACATTTCCATTACACACCTTTGGCCGAAATTATTATGCTCGGCATGTAGCGTCCAGCATTTGCAATTCAATTAAAGACAAGTGCTGTGGATTTGCAAGTATTTATTATGCCCCGCGGTTGGCTCGATGTCGCTTTCAAATGCAAACAAAAAAAAAACAAACGAATGAACGAACAGGCGAGCGAAGGCGCGGTGTCGCTCATGCTGTAATTTATTTAATTTACGAGCATTTCCCGCTGCCACAGCAGGTGGCAACACACCGCAAGCGATGTGATTTTCCAGTTAATTTCATTTGTGAAATACAAAAGCGAAATTGAAAATTTGCTTTGGAAATATTTGCATTGACAAAAGCGCTTCGCTTTGCGTCGCGTTACGTTGCGCCGTGTCACGAATGCAAATTAAGTTAGGGCACAAATAAACAAACAAACAAGCAGCCAGGCATACAAATGTATAACAAATAAATGCCCAAACATACGCACGTACATACATACATCGGCATAAATGCACAAATACAAATACACACAGATAATGCAATTTGGAAACGGTGCCCTCGATAAATTTTAAGTACATTACAATAATGACAACAATGACAGCGCAGCGACATTGACAACAGACAACAACAACGTTAGCGACAACAATAGCAGCGACAGTATTTGGGCAGAACAACAGCAAAAGTGCCAGCAACAATCACAAAGATAATAAATTAGATGTCGACTCCCCTTTTATTTACATTTCTAATTATGTTACGTATACGCCGTGTGGCACACAATGGTGCCGCAGCGTTGCGACGCTTTGTGGATGCGGCTGGCGATAAAGACGGAGGGAATTGAGACAGTCGACATTTTGCTAGAAATCACAGTCGAAATTTATGCACGAAAATTTATCATTAATATGTGGCGCGCTGCTATGTTGGCGACATGTTTGCGCGTTGCTTGGCCAGCGAGCGAGGCAAAAAACAACCAAGTCGAATGGTGTTGAGGTCGCGTGGAAAGTGACAGAGACAAATACACATACGTGCTTGTTGTGCGCCAACGGCAGTGGGACAACAGGAAGTGGGCCAAAATCAACTTGCCACCCGACGCTGTTCGCTGTCGGCAGCAGGCTGTCAACTTGTCTGGCTGCTAGTTAATATGTTTAATAAATTTTATAAGCCCAATTGCTGCGCCACTCCAGCAAAGTGGTTGCCGCACACAATCACGAAGCAAGCCAACGGCAACTAAGCGAAGGAAAGAGCCAAAATATTGAAATGCCAAAATATGGCCAACTTGTAGCATAAAAATGCCAGCAGGCACCGAGCCAAACGAGGTGTAGGAATGCGCAGTAAAAATCAGGACACAAGGTGCTAGCAGCGCGATTTGCTGTACAAATGTAATAAAATTTGCAGGGGCCTTCATGCAACTCCGCCATATTGAAAACTTTGTACGAACAACTGTAAAAAGTGGCTCAAAAACGCTTGTTGTGTTGATGGTTGCAAATTTTCTGGCAAAGAAACTATAAATTATTGGCTAGCCTTGCGGAAAAACCTCCACCAATATCTAGTCGACTAAAGCATTTTGCACCGAGTGAAGACTGACGATGAGGAAATGCTTGCAGTCGAAAAATTAAAGCACACTTTTAGGCGCTAAACTTGGCTGACCGAATTGTCGAAAGTCAGTCGGCCGTTGTTGCCAGCCGACGGATATTGCGATACCATGAAACGCATTCGATGGAACGGAAACATCGCTTACAGACGGCGACAGCGACAGCAACGAATGGGGCCAACGATAAACGAAAAACCAAAAAGCAACCAGCAACAGACGAAGCGTTCAGACTGTAGCTGGTCGTTTCATATCCGTTGGGCCGTGGGTCGTTTTATTTTACGACTATCAGTATTTGTGCCATTTGTGCCTGTCGGTTCATTGGCGCAGTGCACATTGTCTGGTTGGTCAATATGATATAATATCTGCTCGTCGCACGCGCATTGCTGCCCATTTTGCTGGCCAGTGGTCTAAGCAGCAATTTGGATTCACCGCCTGCGTTTAAGTTGCTCAATACCTACCAAATGAACAAACCTAAAACGAAACAAGATAAAAAAGGAGCGCGGAAGGGAAACCAAATGTTAGCAACGAGTTGTAACAATTTCACTTCGTCCGAAAAATTCTCTCTATTTATTTTTATTTTTTTTTTCGGTTTGAAACAATGCGCGTCAGGAGATGGCAGGCAGATAACATTAAATTGAGTGTGTACGATTTTTGGGAATCATTAAGCGACGAAAATGCCAACAAAGGCAACAACACACACACGACAGTATCAACAATAATAAGGAAAAATAAAATCGAGAAATACAATTTTGTACAAACTTTGGTCATAGAAAAGTTGAGTTGTGTGCGGTGTGGTGTTGCCATATTTTTCAATGTCGACTGGGTGTTCATTTAGTAATGTAAATGAAAGTGTGAGAATTTTCAAGAATTCTTCTATCAATTGAAAGGTATTTTTAACAAAAATTTATAAGCCATCTGCAGTTGAATTTAAATCATATATCGGCCCAATGTTCGATTAATCGAACAGTAAATTTTAGCATTTTCCATAAGTTTTTTTGGGCTCTTTTTTAAACTTTAAACGCCAAAGTTTTGCATAATATGATGGTCTACTTTGTAATAAGGAATAACAAAAGTTAACATGGGATATTTTGTATAATATGGGATAAATATATTCATTTCCCGCACCTCTTCCCAAAAGGTAATTTTTGACATAATTTCAAAAGCACCGAAAAACATTAAAAAACAATAATATTTAAAAAAATAACTATGTAGTCTTGTAAAAAATTGATCAAACTCTCGAAAATATATTTACACTTTTCCCATAAAACCAATATTATAGCCACAATATATATTTATAGTTAGGTGTTCGATTTATTAAACACCAAATATTTCGAAAACCAAAAATCGGAAAATTTTTTTGACCCCAAATTTGAATTGTCCGACCCCATTTCACCTTAAAAAAAACTGTTTCGTTGCAATATTGACAAAAAAAGATCGCTGGGCTATGGGTTAAGTATTTTTCACTTTTAGGTTAATCAATTCTCCAATCTTAAGTTTAGTGCTTTTTAAAATATCAGTTTTCTAAATTAGAAAACATACAGCTGCTTCTAAAACTGGCAGCTCTGTTCATTATCCACCGCTACTGGCATTTGTGGCACATATCCGATTAAGCCAACCAACCAGCCATCGCTTGTTCGTCCTTTGGCCCACAACAACTGACCGTAGTTCGCCATAGTGTTGATTCGACTATCTGCCAGTTTATTCATTCGACTGTCTGCATTAAATTCAAACGGAAACAGGAGCATCAGTGGCAACGCCAACAAAATTCAACAACAAAATCAACAAAAAATCCACTTCTAGCGGCAGTGGCAGTGGCAGTGGCAGGAAAAGATTTACTTTTATTGCGGAAATTAAAAACATGTAAACTTTTATATTTTTTTTGCGTAGCTTTTGTGATTTTTTTGTTGTTGGCCATTTTTCATTTTATTTTGTTGTGCGCTTTCGGCAGCCCATAATGAGCAGCAGTCGCCAACAAGAACAACAACAACGAGCACAACGACAGCGAAAAAGGACAGCAACAGCGACCAGCAGCGGCAGCGGGGTTTAAGTTGGAATTGCAGCCGCCGCGCAGCTGATGTGCCTTTTTTTGCCATTCCTTCTCCTCTCTTTCACTCTAACTCTCACTCCCACCACACCTATTTTTAGTTATATTATGAGTTGGCATGAGTTGAATAAATGATTGTGTGTGTGTGTGTGCGAGTTTGAGGACGTGCTTGCTGATTTTGTTGTTATTGTTATTGTTGCGTTGACTGCCATGGCTGGAGATGAGCTGTGCGCTCATTAAATTGTCTCAATTAAGTTTAATTTAAAGTTTTGCAAATTCTTTGTAATAAGCTTTGCCGCATTGTTTTTACATTGGCCACTGCGAGTTGTTGCTTGCGTGTGCATGCGTGCGTGTGTATGTGTGCGTGTGCTTGTAGATGAGTTTGTGCGTGCACGCGTGCGCGCAAAGTTTAGTTTAGCCGGCGTGCAGTAATGAACCAACTTCCGCTTTTACTTTACCTTATTTGATTTGTTTTTGTTGTTGCTACTGCTGCTGTTGTTGTTGTTGTTGTGTGTTGAATGCTTTGGGTTCATTTCAAGTTTAATTTGATTCTGAAGTGATTGCGAATCCTTTTTGTTTACTATTCTTGCTGAAACTTTCTTATTAACAATTTTTTTCTGCTTTCAATTTCACTTGACACCTGAACGTTTATGTGGCAACGTTGCCGGATATTTGAACAAGTCAATTTTAATGTACTTACCTGAACTTGGCTGCAATTAAGAGAAGATGAATTAGTTAGAAGTAATTTTTAACTGAGAGACAGATAGAGGAGACGAACAGATAAGCAAAGAATTTTCTATTCTTGGAGGCTCAATTTTTTAGGAGCAGACGAATGGTTTTTGCAGCAAAAAATTTATATAACATACTTAGTTACTTATATAATTTTTATATATAATTTTTATATACAACTTTTATCTAAGACATTTTTATATATCACAACTTGCAAATGGCTGCTGCGAGCAATTAGGTAAGAGGGCAGAAATGGGTGAACTTTACAACACCAATTGAATACTTTTGTATAAATTTCATACAATTTTATTGATTTAATTTTGTTGTTATGGTGTTGTTGTATGCCGTTTGTATGCATGTGTTCAATGTTTCGTTTAACAATGTCAGTTTTGCTGCAACATGGCAAATTACTTACGAGTAATTACTTTTTCAAACAAAACCAAATGGCAGAACAATTTCAGCCAATCAACAAATGTCTTAAACACGAGTGTAAATATGCAAATTTTGCACAAGCCAAAGAAAATAAAATAAATCATTTTGCCAACAAGCTGACAGGAATATAAACACTGGCAACTGCTTGCAGCTGATTGTTTGCGGTGCTTTCAAGTGCAGATACGCATAGATGAATGACCAGCGGCGTATGGCACCATGTGACCACAAATTAACACAAAACTGTGGTCAATGGATAAATGTATGTGGCTTGTTGGAGTTTGTCCAAGGAAATGTATGCAAATAGAAATTTCAAAAATGGTAGGTTAGAATTTCAGGTCAGCTCAACTTAAATGATAAATTGGAATTGGTTTACACAAAAGGTTGGGGCAAAGTCACAGCTCAAGGAAGCTTTGTTTTATGAAATGAATTCAAAAACCGTTTCGGAAGGCAGCACTCAGTCCATTAAGATTTTTCTTTAATACTCTTAGACTCAAACAAATACGTATAAAAGGAGAAGGACCTGTGGTGAAAAGATATGAAGATTTCCATCTAGCAGGCTATGCCACCACACAAAAAGTGCTCAACTGACTTCAACTCATATTGCTTACAGTATAGGAATTAATTTAGACCGTAGTGTTCATACTAAATATCACCATAGACCTATGTACCTTACCTGGATGCACTTCTAAGAAGGTCACATTTAAAAGGGACTCTTGAAAGAGCCTTTTTAAAATGTAAATAAAACAAGTTGTATGTGAGATATCTACTAATTTTCTATTGAGAGTATATTTTAAGGCATTGAATGTGCAATGTAACGTCGTTCAAATGTCCACACCGCTTTGCTTGGTGACTCATATTCGGGAGTTGTTTTTCAATAACTTTGTTGTATTATTCTGATTGATTTTGCTTAATTGTATTTTTGATGTTAACTGTGAGCGCCTGCGATATATGAAAGCCACAAAAAGGAAAAATTACAATTATATAATAATTCGATATCGAACAAATACGTATATCCAATTATCGTTCCAGCTTTCTGCAACACAAAATAACATTGTGTCGCATCGCACATTGGATACAAATTGTTCGATAGCACTTTTGCTCTCATTGGGCCCTCTCACAGCTGTTAAAAGCAATGAAACTTGAGTGAAAAGTTTGAATGTTTTTGTGATTTTTACAAATATTTTTATTTATTTAGGAGTTGCTCAAATGAAGGTATGGTAGAACTTGTAGAGAAACACAACGATTTCGTTAAAAATAGCTTACAAAATTGTTTGAATGGCCGTCGTAAAAATAAGTTATGGAGCAGATTAACGGAAATGGGTCTTCAAGCGGTTAAGTTATTGGCATTTTTCGGTGAGGTTGGTTGGTTAAGTGGCTGCCTCTGTATGAGACACACTTAGGCCTATGGGCCCGTTGTGATACCAAAAATTCCACCCGTTTGAAATGTGTATGCAACACTGTTTTTTCCAACATGTGATACAACACACATTTCAAACGGATGGGGAAAGTGAGGGAGGGGACCTACAGTTTAACGCCGAATCCGAACGGCGATTGGTAGTTTTTTCTTTCACACTTGGAGGCTTTGCCATTGCCTGCCAATAGCGCACTTGTGCGATTCTTGTAATTCTCATTCCCTTCATGTGGATAGCGATAGAAGTAAATGAGTGTTCTTTCCAGCCCAAGCCAGGAATCGAACCTGGAGCGCTCGGTATGAGAAGCCAGCGCGCTACCCGCTGAGCTATCGCGGCCGACTTTTCGGTGAAGACTTGAGTGCAAATACACGATATTTTCACCGTTTGGTTGAATGCCAATAGCAATCGATCAAATAATGCTCTGCTGCTAATGGAAAAGTTGGTTGAAGATAGCTTCAGAAAATTATTCATGTTTAATTCATTCAATTAATAATTCAATCAATGTATTAATTTAAGCTAAAATTGTTATTATTCATGTTTAATTCACTCAAACTGATGTACTATAAAAGACTCAGTCTTACTTGTACAAATACTATTAAATAATAAATTAAATTAAATAAAATCAATTAAGATTGCTATTATATTAGAAAAAGAGGGGTTAAAAGAGTTTCGACACTACACTTTCATTTTTTTTCTTACAAACCCAAAAGTTGATAACTTAACTACTTCACTTGTATGGGAGGCGCCCTCTGGTGGACAATTTTTGAACTTAAATTAATTTTGTATTATTTGCACTCAGGAATGTTGACGATTGTTGAATAAATCATTCAAATCGGTTTAGTAGTTTCCCAGAAACGAGGTTTCCTCGCTTACTTTACTAAATTTACAAGTGTGGAGCCAGTTACATTGAAAATTACTATTCTATGGCAGCCACCTGAAAAGTTCGATATAATCGTTAGGTGTGTATAGAAAAAACATTTGGAAGGGAAAATAAATGGTGGTCAGTCTTACATATGGTACGTCTGGGACCAACCTGAGAGCAGCGGGAGCCCACTTTCTAAAAACGATGATTTTGTATGGGAGTGTCATTAAAGGTTGGAGATGGGGAGTAGGTATGTTCGAAAGAAATATTCAGAAGAAAAAATAAGTGGGGGTCAGTCATAGATTTTAACCCTTTAAGAGCAACTTCTGAGCAGCTGTGGAGCAATTTATCGAGATTTTATTTTCAATCACTTTTGAAAAAAGCGCATTTTATCTATATACACATTTATAAATAAATTTATATTAAAATACAAATATTTTGAATGCAGCTTTTATGAACTAAGATAATTTTCATTGTTAATATGAAGATTTTTCAAATCCATTTGTATGGGAGGTGGTCGAAGTTATGGTCCGATTTGATTGAAATTTTGGACAGTAAGCTCTTTACTCATACAATAACTGTATACTAAATTTCATTTATGTACAACCACTCCTTCTATTTTTGTCACTCCGCTATATGAACTCGCAACACTGTGCGTTACCGTCGCGGAACATAAACTATGCTCTCGAATCGCTCGTACAAAATATCTATCGTGGCACCTGTTGTGTAGCACGTAGCTCAGTCCTGTTTGAGCCACACATTATTCATATTGTTACGAAAATTACTTTCTAAGTTCGGTTTTGGATTGTGCTTGAGAATAAAACCACTTTAATTATTCAGCGCAAAACGCAGTCACAAACCAACAATCGCTTTATTTACAAATTTACACTTGTTACTACTTTACACTGTTTCCTCTTTGCTTGCTCAACACAGACTCGACCCTCTGCGCTGCACATTGCTGCTTTTTATACTTGTTTTCTTATCGCGCCGATGTTTCTTACACATCCTAGTTGTCCTCTCTATCTCGATTGTTTTAGTAAAGTTCATCTCCTTCGCGGACCATCCATGCCATATCGGAATTATAGCAAGTTTGCCGTACTCCAAAGTGCATGCCTAAAAGTATGCATGGAAAAGCATTCAAGCATAGCGCAGCACAGAGTGCCTCATCGTTACAATATCATCCAATTAAGGCCACAAAAAGGTGTTTATCATCGATCTGTAGCACTGGCCGTTGAAAATTATGGCAATGCCGGTTTCTTTTTGAAAGTAGTACGGACCGATGTGCCTGCCAGATCTCTACCAAAAAGTGATTTTTTGGTTATACAAAGAGGGACTTTCTCGGAATGCATTTCGTATTGGCTGTGACGCACGCAATTGGGGCCTTGGCCTTGGGGCCTTGGGCTTAAAATCCTCAAAGTTTCGCTTTGTTACAAAAACTGTGGGTGGTAAATATGGTTTCAAATGTTATTGGGCCTAAAATTGTGCACAGAACTTTACTCAAATTAATTCCTGTGTACGCCACTGGGTGGTGGCATATCTATTGTGAGGGCTTGTCTTGCCTCATAACCGACAGCTACGCTTGTTCACATATTTATTCATCCAAAAATGAGCACCGTCACTAAAGATGATAAAAAATCACATATTGCATAAAACATTTGTGAAACTTTGATAAGAAAATGTTAAGACTTGCACACTTTGATGAACACTGTAACCATTCATGACGATTTGTCATTGAATACTAAACAGTAGACAACAAATTTGATGTGATGTGTCACTTTTATAGAGATGCCTGATTTGATTGTGCAATGTGGGTTATACATTGCACAATCAAATCTTGTAGGAAGATCTGATTATTATTGAAAAAACAGCTTTAAACTGAGCAGTGTGGGAACTCTCAATGGGAATTAACCTGACCTCTGCTTTTCGAATTGGATTCTTTAGCAGTGAAGTGACATGGCAATGATTGCTTGCGCTTCCAGTTTAGGTTTTAAAAAAATGACAAAGAAATGAAAATATCTCCACTGAGACAGTTCAAATACCACTAAAACTACTTACTCGGGCACACGCCCATGTGCGCATAAATAAGTCGCTGGCATGTTGTGTCAGTGATGTGTGTGTGTGTATGTGTGTGTGCGCGCTCGCCTGCCAGTGAGATTTATGGGCGCGCAGCGCTCGTAAAATGCCACAACAACGCAAACTGCATCAGCTGCCGGGCAGAAGCATAAACACACACTTGCAACATGCCACGAGATGCTGCCGCATAAAAACCAGATTCGACCGACAGCGAACAACGAGCGCTTTAAAGTGTTGTTGGCTGATAGATAATCAGAAAAGTGCTTTAAATGCGAAAATAATTTTGCACAAGGCAAAAGCAATAAACACATTTTTGGTGTTGGCCATTAAACAAAAAACTGTGAATATTGTTGTGGGCTGTTGAATAGAAAAAATTGGCAAGCAACATTGAAAAGCAAATTGAAATCAATCAAATTTTTTCCATTGAAATAAACTACAATTACAATTTGTTGTTGTTGTGTGGATTGGGCAAATTGTAGTGCACTTAACTACGAAACAAACGTTGTTGTTATTGTTGTTGTTGTTTTACGATATTTGTTTTTATTTTTGCCAAAACACAACAACTGAAGCGCAATAATTTGTTATTGTTGTTAGTTATGTAGTTGTTGCTACAGCCTCTGTTTTTGGCAAAACGCCGCACTTCAGCGAGCAAAAACAAAACCCACTTGCTGTTCGAGTGGCGCGTAGCAACCCGTCTTTCAATTGAGTGCACTCAGTGCTGCGAGTGGAGTACACAAACAAAAATACAAAAATTTAGGCACAAGGAAGTGACGACTTTTGCCTAACTACATCAAATTTTTCCTTTTTTGGTTTACTTTGTTGTGTTTTTTTGCAGCTCTGTTTCGCTTTGTTTCTGCTCGCTCGTATTTAAATGGCCGAGTTTATTTCGGGGATCATATTGGCTTATTGTTAAATTTTTTATTAGTTTTGTTACTTAATGCTTTCCTTTTTCTGCTTCACTAAGAAAAGGTACGAAACAACGGAAACAACACAATAAAACATTTGAATTAGAGCGAAAACGGCGCTGCGGTGAGTTTAGAAAACTACAAAAGCAACGCTGCTGCTTTAATAAAACAAATAAGCTGCTTAACGAACAGACATGCGAAAAAATATAACAAAATAAAAACGAAACAAAACGAAACGCAAAATAAATAAACGACAGACACGCAGGCAGGCAAACAAATGAATAAAATACTCGAAAGGGAAATAGTAAAGCGGCGCGTATTGAACTGGACAAAGGTGAAGAAGTGTGGTTAGCGCGGCAACAAAACAACACAGCCTGAAAAAAATATACAATAGGAAGCAGCAGCCGGACGGATGCAGAGCAATGAGCAGCAGCACTTGAGCAGCGCACAATGCCGCATAAGCAAACCAGGCTGCAGCTAAGCGGAATGGATGTGTTAGAGGCGGCGCTGAAAAGCTAAAGGCAGCAAAAATGCGCTTAAATGGAGCGCAAGAACGACAGAATGCCGTTTGCAGAAGCTTGAGAAGCACACAAAACACACTGATTTGGCAGCGATGGAAGCGTTGTTGAAGCGAAGAAAGCGACGCAGTGAAGGACACTGGGCGCCGGAAAAAGCAGCACGAACGAACGATGCACAAATGAGTGGGGGAAAGTGCGGCAAAGCAGCAAGAAAGTGCGAAAGCAACGACAACAGAAAAACAGAAGCTATTCCAGGGTTCGCCATTTGTTTGCGGCAGTGGTGGCGCAAAAAGCACTGTGGCTGCTAAAGTGGTCGCCTGCTGCGCGTGGAGACAGATGCCAGTGTTGCCATAGCAAAAAGGGAAATATGTGAACTGTAGTGCGACTGAATGTGTGTGCATTTATATTGCCGAGTGATTCCAAAATCTGCTTCATGAAATGGTTTTGGTTAAACGTCCAAAAACAGAGAAATTTGCTGTGTGAAATCAAAACTATTAAGTTTTACTGAAAATCAATATTAAATTTTACTCAGTTTTTGCAACTAGAACAATTATTTTGATTGAAAAAATTGCTCAGGAGCCGTGTGCCAAATATCACCACAACTTGCTTCTTCTTCTTCTTCTTCTTCTTAAAATTCCAAGAATTCTATTTAGGACATCTTTAAGAAGCATCACAAAGCTTAACATAAACATCCACAAGCAAGTAAATTTTTGTTTCAAAGAAATATTGAAATTGTTTTTACAACAACTACGCCTCTGGCTTTAAGTTGAGCGTTGAGGGTTTTTCGCTGTCTTATCAACTCGCCAACTTTCACACGAACCAATAAAAAAGTCCCAATTTTCAGCAAAGAAACAAGCAAAGTGCAAAAGTAGCGGAAGACACATAAAATAAGAAATTCCGCCGGTGCTGTTGTTATAATAATAAATCAGCTTGCCCGGCGCCCTTAACCAGTTCATTCCTATTTCCTTTCTGCCAGCGGCGCTGCTTTGCTTACGAATAATCAACAGCCAACAACAACAATAAACCGTAACAACAACAACAACAACAACTATGCACATAACTTTTGCTTTCTTTAGCGTTGATTTCATGTTGTTGTTTTTTGTCAAAGTTAAAAATAAAAAAAAACAAAAACAAAAAGAAAAAGAAAAATAAAAAGGTTTAGCATTGGGCGCAAAGTTGGTGGCTGACGAACCGCAACGATGTCTGGGGCGGGATTACTTATGGCCTGGTCAGAAATAGAATGGAAAACTGCAGCAACGTTTCATTTAATTGTGCACAACACAATTCTGACAGGCCGCAGCGGAGCAGCGCGCCGACAGGAGGCGCCAAAAGTACACATTTGGGAATTTGTTGGTTTGTTTGCCTTTCATTGTTCTGGGTAAAGCGGCCAAAGGGGGCTTCTGAAGCGTGTGACAGTTATATTGGCTGTTAAATAAAAAGTTTTAAGTTTGCCACTAAAGTAAGAAAACATTTTAAGCAAACACAAAAATATGTAAATGCAAAAATTAAAACTTCCTGCATTGTTTTCTTAACAACGACACACAATTTGTACATGACATAAAGTTTTCAAATTGAAAATTAAGATGGAAAAAGATGGCATGAAATTTGAAAAGAAATGGCAAATTAGTGAAATTTGAATGCAATTTGTTTACAGTTATTCTGGCGGAAAAATTATCAAATTTGCAGAAAGAGGTGCAAGAAAAAATGAACTAAAGTAGATTTTTATTGGAAAACAAAAATTGTAAAAAGAAATGAAAATTCGCTCAACTTAAAAATATTGAATTCTTTGAGAAATTCCAAAAAAAAATTTTCTCAAAAATTTTTTTTTTCTATTCATTCTATTTTCAAAAAAATTTTTTTTTTTATTGAAAAAATAGTAAAAAACAATAAAAATCCGCTCAACTGAAAAATATTAAATTCTATGAAAATTTTCTGAAAAAAATTATCGGAAAAAATGATCAAATTTGAAAAAAGGTGCAAGAAACAATGAACTAAAGCACATTTTTATTGAAAAAAATTAAAAAAAATTAAAATCCGCTCAACTGAAAAATATTTAATTCTTTGAGGAAATTAAAAAAAAATAATAATAGGGAAAATTATTAAATTTGAAAAAATTGGTAAAGAAATGAAAAACCGCTTAACTGAAAAATATTAAATTCTTTGAGGAATTTTCTGAAAAAAAATTATTGGAAAAATTATCAAATTTAAAAAAAAAGGTGAAAGAAAAAATTGCTTTTGTTATTTTTATTGAAAAAAATTTTACAAAATTAAAATCCGCTCAACTTAAAAATATTGAATTCTTTGAGAAATTACAAAAAAAAATTTAAAAAAAATTTTTTTTTTTATTGAAAAAAATTAAAAAAAAATTAAAATCCGCTCAACTGAAAAATATTTAATTCTTTGAGGAAATTAAAAAAAAATAATAATAGGGAAAATTATTAAATTTGAAAAAATAGCAAAAAACAATAAAAATCCGCTTAACTGAAAAATATTAAATTCTTTGAGGAATTTTCTGAAAAAAAATTATTGGAAAAATTATCAAATTTAAAAAAAGGTGCAAGAAAAAATAACAAAAGCAGATTTTTATTGAAACAAAATTTTACAAAATTAAAATCCGCTCAACTTAAAAATATTTGAGAAATTAGAAAAAAAAATGTTCGAAAAAATTATTAAATTTGAAGAAAAAGGTGGAAGAAAAAATCATCTAAAGCAGATTTTTATTGAAAAAAAGGTAAAGAAATGAAAATCCGCTCAACTTAAAAACATTGAATTCTTTGAGAAATTAGAAAACAAAAATTTTCGAAAAAATTATTAAATTTGAAGAAAAAGGTGCAAGAAAAAATTAAGTAAAGCAGATTTGTATTGAAAAAAAATTAAAAAAAAAATGAAAATCCGCTCAACTTCAAAATATTGAATTCTTTGAGAAATTACAAAAAACAAATTTCGAAAAAATTATTAAATTTGAAGAAAAAGGAGGAAGAAAAAATCATCTAAAAAAGGTAAAGAAATGAAAATCCGCTCAACTGAAAAATATTAAATTCTTTGAGGAATTTTTGGGAAAAAAATTATCGAAAAAATTAATGAATTTGAAGAAAAATGTGCAAGAAATAATTAACTAAAGCAAATTTTTATTGAAAAAAAGGTAAAGAAATGAAAATCCGCTCAACTGAAAAATATTAAATTCTTTAAATCGGAAAAATGATCAAATTTGACAAAAAAGGTGCAAGAAAAAATGAACTAAAGCAGGTTTTTATTGAAAAAAAAATGGTCAAAAATTTAAATCCGCTCAACTGAAAAATATTAAATTCGTTGAGGATTTTTCTTAAACTATAAGGAAGCTATAATTCCAATACACCTTTTAACTTTGTGGCTAAAGTTTTACGACCCTTCTAAGCATTAGGAATCATTTTCATGGCTTAAATTGTTTAATCTTCAGATTTTTTCAGATAAAAGTGAAATCGGATGCAAAAAGCTTCTGTGTAAACTGATCAGCGGAAAAGAGTTGAATTGCTGCGTCTGCTGCAAATATTTTACATTCTCTTTTTAGTGCGCCTGTGTGTGTGTGTGTGTGTGTGTGAATGATGTGTGACATAAATTCCTCGCTTCAATTTCGTAGAAGTTATGTTTGTAGCTGTGCATGCGTTGCTATGTCTCATGCTTGTTTAAAGTTTTAGTGCCGCTTCTGTGCGCTTTTCGTCTCTCATCGTCGACTTTTATTTACAGATTTCCGTGCGCTTGTTTCCCGCTGGTATACGAGTACGTGCAAACACGCTCGCCGTACCAACACACACACACACACAGCTATACAAACATATCAACGCCAAGGCCCCGGAAGTAGGCCTGGCTTGGCTTGTGCCTATTTTCGCATCTACTTTTGCCATTTTCCGCCTCATCTTCTACCGCTTTGCGTGCCTGTGTTTCATTTTTTGAGCCATTTGCTCTGCTGATGTGGCCGTAAATATAAACACCAACACACAAACGTGCAGACTGCTGTGGGTTGACTACGGTTGAACGGTGAAACCATTGTCGAGTTGAAATTCTTTAACGTCTTTTGCCTTTAAAAGGCGCCAAGACAACGCTTGCAGCGTTTACGAGCTGAAAGTCAACCTCAGCGCAGGCAAATGGCATCGATAGCGGCTTCGAGAGCAACGTCGACCCGGACGCTTGCCTGACACATTCGAGACATAGCGGCATTGTGTCACATAACAACACTTTCTTGTTGTTGGCAGCGCACTTTGGCCGTGCAATTTTGCTCTTCATCGTCATCCTCGCGACCAATTGCCACCTCGTTTCCGTGTCGCACCCAAAAAAAAGCAATTATGCAGTGCGACAGCGGCACCAGGACCACAGAGGTGACCTTACAGCCAGACACGGACGTTGGCAATGTGCGCGTTTGTTGTAATCTAAATTGAATTTAATTGTTGAGTAGCTGCAACAGCACCGTCTCCTCGGTACACTGGTTGTGTTATCTTAATGCGCACTCAGCCGCCCAGATGCCCAGCGGTTTCTGCCGCTGCCTCTTGCCAGCTGACTTTAAGCCGCACATGTAATTCTAATTGTACATTTATGCATGTGTGTGTGTGTGTGTGTTTGTCTTCCTATTTCGGTTGCTCGCTACTTTATTACGCGCACGCACACAATCAAATGTCTGTCATTCATGTTGGCCCATAAGCCCAAACATGTATTGCGGTACGTGTTGGTGTTCGGCATGAGGTGGACGTGTTGAAGGCAGCAGTCGCCATCATCAACAAATGCCATCAACAACTGCTCGACATGCGTCGCTGACTGACGCCATCAATTTGTGCAAATACACAAACGTACACATTTTACTGCGCTTCAGCGCCAAAGCATGCGATTTTAATTTTCTCCTCGAAGGCCAACACACTCAGCGATGCAAGAAATATGAATGAGTGAATTAATTCAGTCGGAGTACATTGAGTCGACATTCAGTCGGAGCACAAAAGGTTAGACTCCGCACTGACACGCTTTGCGACCGAAACGGCTGCGTGTAGAAATGTGCACTGCGATTAAAATTTTACGCCCACAAATTGAAGCCACTGTGACTTTCGTTCGGTGGTTTGTGTGTTCCGTGAAGCATCAAACATTTTAATTTAATGTGAATTTTTAAAAAATGAGAAAAATCACTCTAACAAATAATTCTTATAGATATACCACTCTGATCGTTTTTGTCTATTAAAGAGAAAAATGTTCCTTTTTATTTATTGTCAAATAACATAAACATTAAAATTGTCGACCAATGCTGTTCTGCAGATAAAGTCATTTCGATTTTCATATTATTTAGTAACTTTTTGAGATTTTTTCATTTATAAAAAAAAAATCTATATGAAATTGGAATTATTTATCTTTTACTTTTGCTATTAATAAAGCAATTTCAGTTGTAATGATGGCAAAACATCAGTGAAAAAAATTGTGATTGATAGATATTGACACATTTTTACAAGCTTTTCACACCTTGCACCCAGTGTTCCTTGGCTCTAATTTTTTGATGAATGAATGAATGCATGAATGAATGAATCCATGAATGAATGACTGAATGAATGAATGAATTAATGAATGAATGAATAAACGAATGAATGACTGAATCAATCAATCAATGAATGAAACAATGAATGAATGAATCAATCAATGAATTAATGATTGAATGAATGAATGAATGAATGAGTGAATGAATGAATGAATGAATGAGTGAATGAATGAATGAATGAATGAATGAATGAATGAATGAGTGAATTAATGAATGAATGAACGAATGAATGAATGAAGGAATGAGCGAATGAATGAATGGATGAATGACTGAATGAATGAATGAATGAATCAATGAATGAATGATTGAATGAATGAATGAATGAATGAATGACTAAATGAATGAATGAATTAATTAATTAACTAATGAGTGAATGAATGAATAAGTTAATGAATTTATCAATCAATCAATGAATGAATGAATGAAACAATGAATGAATCAATCAATCAATGAATTAATGATTGAATGAATGAATGAATGAATTAATAAGTGAATGAATGAACGAATGAATGAATGAACAAACGAATGAATGAATAAATGAATGAATGAATGATGTAATCAATGAAAGAATGAGTGAATAAATGAATGAATGAACGAATGAATGAATAAATGAATGAATGAATGAATGAATGAATGAGTGAATTAATGAATAAATGAATGAATGAATGAATGAGTGAATGAATAAATGAATGAATGAATGATTTATTGAATAAACGAATGAATTTCAAAGCAAAATTTACTTTTGTCGCCATTGGCAAAAGTTATAGCACTGTCGATAAGGTGATGGCTTTTGTGCCACCCTGTACATAGATTAGTTTTAGTTCTTTTGGGTATTCCAGTGTTAAAATTAGAAAGCTGCAGAATAAATGATATCAATCAGACGCAAAGCCCTTTTATGATATTGTAATGAAAAATTAGTGTGATGTGAATAATCATTTACTTGAGCAGGTCAGCTCATTTTACTCAGAGTTCTTCTTCTTATTTTTCTGAAAGTTCTTCTTCTTACAGAATTTAATATTATTACTGTAGAACTTTCTATAAAAATTTTAAATATATTACATTGAATTTGTGTCATGTCGTACAACATTTTTCAATCTGGTTTCACTTCGGCTAAGTTTCCCACTTAAGTTTTTTTAAGAATAATTAGAAAATAATTTATCTCCATGATTCGGAATTCAAACCTCAACCAAGTACAGTAGACGCTCACAAATTCGCACCACTTTGTACAAGGAGTAGTTTGTATTTCCGAAATGTTCTAATTTCTGGAATTTTTTAATTCATGTAAAAAGTCCAAAAAATATTGTCGTTTCAATATCTAATAAGTTGTATCTGATGCCGTTTTTCTTTCTTCACATTAAAAAAAATGTAATATATAAAAAACTCTTTTGAAAAGCCGCTTAAAATTTGTATATAACACCGTGCAACAAATTAAAAAAATTTTTGACACCGGGAAAAATCCATCCATTTTAAAAGGCTTCAAAATTTTGAAGGCGATAAAAAATGAACAAATATAAATAATACTTAGTCTTGTTAAAATATGGCAATATATATATCAAATGAAAGAGGAAAGGCTCAAGAATTTAAACAAAATTTATTTGTTATCCATTTGTGAAAAAAGGATACGAAAAAGGTCCTTTGAAAATTTTAATCCTCTATTTCTTTGAAAATCTATATATAATTTTCTTGAAAAGTAACTATGTCAAAAACCAAAATCTTCTTGATCACGTGTCAAAAATTTCATTACTCTAACTTTATTGGTTCGAAAGTTATTAAAAAAAGGCGGAAGCTGCAATTGTAATGAATTTTAATAATTTGTTTTTTTTACTTTTCTGTGTTTCCTGTGGGATCCACGTTTCGTATTCAGTATGGTACCACTTGTATAGCCGGCCTCGATAGTCCAGCAGGTAGCACGTTGGCTTCTCATACCAAGGTCCTAGATTCGATTCCTAACTTGGGCTGATGTAACACTCGTCTACTTCTATCGCTATTCACATCAAGCTGATGAGAATTACAAGAATCGCATAAGTCTTGGCAGTCAATGGCAAAACCTCCAAGTGTGTAAGAAAAACTGCCAACACCGTTGGGATTCGGCGTTGAACTGTAGGTGGCCCCCTTCTCCCTTCTCTGATCCGTTTGAAATGGAAAAAAACAGTGTTGCATACACATTTCAAATAGATGAAATTTGTGGTATCACAACGGGCCGATATAAGTGTGTCTCATACATCCACTACAACCTACCTTCCTATCAGTTCTATCTACTATACATATATACTTATGTACAACTAACCAAATGGCCACCAATCGAGCATCAACAAACGCAGCCAGATGGTCAAACTCATAAATAGCGAAAGCAGCTGCGTAACTGCTGGCGACTCATAAGCGTTGCTCGTTATTGCATTAAATTCGACTGGCTTCAGAATTCTATTAACATACTTATTACTGATATTGGTTTTATTTATTTATGACAGTGAACACATATGTGTAATGTGTAGAGCGTTATTCACAAAAAACTTAATTTCCAATGTCTCTCTACCAAATCATACTTCTTCTGCTGCAACAGCTTCGATAAATCGATGCAACTTTCATGATGCCAACAGTTCAACTACTCAATCAACGTAATTTCCTATACGAAACTTAGACGACCAGCGATAGCCTGAAGAGCGTTGCCACAGCGGCATAAAATTACAAGTGATGGCAAATAATACGGAAATGTGCAACACCACAAATGTTGCTACAAATATTGCTTAAGTATTACTGAAACGGTGTATTTAAGTAGTTAAGTATTTAAGTGTGTGTGTGCTGATGCACAAAGCCTCGAGAGTACACAACAAGTGCTACCTACACATGTGGTAAATAATTAAAATAATTAATAATTAAACATAAATACGGCGAACGCAAACAAGCGAAGCACTTGCAGACAAATCGAATGTGCTTAAGCCAAATAGAGGCAAATAACAATTGTCAACAAGCGCGCACTCAAACATTTACACATGTGGCCACCATAAGCAAACACACAAATCACAATCACACTCATACAAATTAGACCAAATACTTAGTTGTTTAAGACAAAGAAGCACAGCAGCAAAAGAAGCCATAATTGCAGTGCTGCCAAAACCAGTCGACGTTAGTGCCGAAACCGAGAGTTGGCAAGCAGAAGCGGCAGCTGCTCTACGCTGCCGTGATACATTATTAAAAACGCATTTAATTTCACATACGAATTTATGCCGCACAATACCCACAGGAGTTCTCATGCCGCCTGACGACTGGCTTACGGCGCAACAATGCAAAGCATGCGACACAAAGCGCGACAGCCGCTCAATGGGGTGGCATGAATTTTAATCGATTGTAATCAGCTTAGGGAATAATGGCAGCAGAGGCGAATTAATGAAGCAATTTTCATTCGTGTAATCGAAATATCGCGTATACGCCAGGTTGTCCCAACCGGCAGACTTTCGCTTTCGCCACAGCACAATAATCTGATATTTGCGAAAGAGAAGCGCCTTAAGTTTGCGTAAATGTGTTCTAAATTACAAAAAACTAATTATACTAAGTATAAGTGTTGATTTAAGCAGAACGCGAGCGCACGCGTGCAGAAACATGTTTTATGCATTCGAATTAGCTTTGAAATATAAACGATTGGATTTGTGATGCCAGCAACGGGTTGGGGCATCGGTTTAGTATCATTAAAAATTTAGTGAGAGGAAGCGAAGTGACTGCAAGTAAAGTGGAAAACAGTAAAAGCGCAAAGCCAATAGTTCAATAAAGAGATGAAAGTAGGCAAAAAGAGAAATAAGACACTTATTTTAGGCTACAGTTCGCTAGCAACCAAGACAGAGCAATGGAGACGTGTAAGGATTTTAGTATGGAAAGAATTGATGGAAATGTGATACGAGCAGTGAGTAGTAGAGACAAAAGGGGTGAGAGACAGTCAAGTGATAATGTTATAAAAAGGACATAAGAATGTAAAATTGTGTTGTATGTTTTATACTTTGTACGAAATGCCTAAACTATAGAATTAAATATTTAAATCGAAGAAGCTTGCAAACCTGAAATGTGGCCAGGGTTCTGGAAAAACGGTGTAATGCGTTTTTTGTACTTATTCTGCATTTTCCAGAAAAAGAAAAAGTCATTTTGGTAACGTTTTCTTTGAAAATCTAGGGGATATATTGATTTGGGCAGGACTAGTCTACTAGTCTTTGTGATAAGCTCAAACTGGTTCAATGAGTGAGGGATCTTACTGTTTGTGGTGTCACAATTGGCCTTCATGGCCCACGTACAGGGACTGGAAATAACAGTTATTTATAAAACTATATTTGAAAAAATTACTATGAAGGAAATGTAAAAGAAATAAATGAAATATACCAATTATCTACCAGGTATGCGCCTATGAAACCGGTAACGACATCTAGCGGTAAATAGCCGAATATTTATAAACTTCGGAACCGTACCAAATGTCATGTTTACTTCTTCTGTCATATGTCAACAATATTCAGTTCACAATTTGTCAAGTTTGATCCAACAACGCATTGTTTGACGCTCCGGAAAATGTCGGATTACGTGCCTACAAATTACGGTTTGCGTCGATTTTGTGTTACCATTTGAAGAAAAACGCTTCTGAATCGCATCGAATGCTTGTGGAAGCTTACGGCGAGCATGCTCTTGGTCGCACACAGTGTAACGAGTGGTTCAATAAATTTAAAAGTGGTGATTTTGATGTGAGAAACGAGGAGCGTGGCCGGCCACCAAAAAAGTTTGAAGACGCCGAATTGCAAGCATTGCTCGATGAAGATGATGGCCAAACGCAAGAACAGCTCGCAGAACAATTGGGTGTTGACCGTCGGACCGTCGGAAAACGTTTAAAAGCAATGGGAAAAATTTTAAAGGTCGGTAGATGGGTGCCACATGAACTGACTGAAAGGCAGCAAGAAAACCGAAAAACCACTTGTGAAATGCTGCTCGCCCGGTACAAAAGAAAGTCGTTTTTGCATCGAATCGTAACTGGTGATGAAAAGTGGGTCTATTTCAAGAATCCCAAACGAAAAAGATCGTATGTTAACCGCGGCGAAAGTGCGCAATCGACCGCAAGGCCAGATCGCTTCGGAAAGAAGGCCATGCTATGTGTTTTCTGGGACCAGCGTGGTGTCATATGGTATGACCTTCTAAAACCTGGTGAAACGGTTAACGGTGAACGTTACCAACAACAATTGGCCGATTTGAACCGTGCTATACGCCAAAAACGCCCAGAATATGAAGCCAGGCAACATAAAGTGATTTTCCTCGATGACAACGCACCACCACACCGCACTAGAGCCACCAAAGAATTGGTTGCATCGTACAACTGGGAAGCTCTTGCTCATGCGGCTTACTCACCAGACTTGGCGCCTTCGGATTATCACACGTTCGCATCGATGGGCCACGCATTAACGGAACGGCGCTTCAATTCTCACGCAGAAGTCAAAAAATGGATCGATGATTGGTTTCAGGCAAAAGACGAAACATTTTTTTGGCGAGGCATCCATAAATTGCCTGAGAGATGGGAAAAATGTGTAGCTAGCGATGGCCATTACTTTGAAGAATAAAATTGTAATCATTTCCTCACAATAAACGTGTTTTTTCAAAAATAATTACCGGCGCATACCTGTATTTTAAACTTTCAGAACTTTGAAATAGAAAAAAAATTTAAATGTATGAATCTACAGACTGAGATCCAAAACATTTACGTTTTCCATACCTGACATATTTTGGTCCTGAAAGCTAAAAATAAAAAAAAATTGTTAAAAGTAGACAATTTGTTTCTTTCATTTGATACCCATGTCTCCATCATTGCACAACCGCAAATATTTAAAAAAATATTTGAAATGTGTATGTCCTTGAAATTTTAAAGTCCTTTAAGAAGGTTTTTGGGTCAGAAAATGAAAAACTGACTATGCCAGGATACTATAAATTGCCTCTAGTTTCACATCTATATAACATTTGGATGGGTCTCGGAAAAATAAAAAAAAAATTGGTTCGCACGGTGTAATAAATGCCAAGTTGGTGTTTTCACTCAGTGCATCATAACTTTGTCATTTTTCTTTCAATTCTATTAATGTTAGGCTTAATATTTGCTCAAATAATATATCCTACATCTGAGTTTTTAAAACCAGAGGGGATAATGTATTTTATCTATAAAAAAACTTTTCGAAAATTTATTATTTTTGAAATTGGTCGAAACATTTTTAACAACTTTCATCGTCAGTAACTTTCCCAAATCTTATTTGATTTGGACAATCTGTATATCGTTGGAAAGGTTAGTTAATTACCTTCTGAACGACGGGTGTGTTAGTCGGCCACAAGTGTTAGTCGGATGGTTGGTTTACGAGATATGTGCTCAGAACTGAAATAAGAGGGGAAACACGTGTTTTTCGAAGATTTTTCGAAAACGCTTCTTAAGAAAATATTTTGATTTTCAGTTTCGTGTTCAGCAGCCGAAGATTAGTCTAAAAAATACTTTTGTTTTAGGAGCACGCGATGAACCCATGTTTTGTCGAGTAGTGTAATTGTTATCATAGGAAAACTAAAGTAAAAATCGAAAAAAATATATATCAAAAATAATTGTGTTATAAGGTTTTTAAAATATGAATAAAGAATAATTGTTGAGTCGTTAAAAAACAGCCAAAAAATAACTCTTAAATATTGATTTTCATAATAAAACTTATAACTGTTATAACTGTTTCGGTCCTTGCCCACGTGGACTCCACCTTGGGACAGCCACTCCAAGCTACCTGCTTAGGATTCGGGAATATAATTAAAATTTTAGTAACATTGAGTCAGCATTACTAACTCCTTTGTCTTTGCTCTACTGATGGCAGTGCCAGTCTATGTTTAGAAAAAATGGCGTAATGAAAACAATTTTGAGCTAATTATGCACTTCTTAGTCTTTAATATTACTTCAATTAAGCCTTTTTGTATTAAGCTAAACATTTTACTCTCAATTAAGGTAACAAAAAATTCTATAGAAATCAACTCTCATCAATCACGTCCAGAAAGCAATTACACGTACACAGTAACAGCCCATTCGACTTGGAGTTCAGGCACTCTCTACTTTTTTAATGTATTATTTTACTCTGTAAAAATATTCGAATTTTTCTCGTTAGCCAAAAACGTAAGAACAATTAATTGAGGCAAACAGGCGAACACGCGTGGCGTACAAGGAACATAATAAATTTCTGATTTTTGTTTTCTTTTGCTCAAATTATGGCCAGCGTCCACATTCAGCTTGAATAAAATTCCACATTGAATAAAATTCCAAGTTGAAATGATTAAATACTCTTACACACACACATACACACAATGTGCAATTACGTACCTTCTCTCTGCCTTCGCAATTGCTATGCGACTACGCAGTCGAAATTATTTGCGGTTTTACAGCACATTCATTACACTTTTGTGGCTCGCGTCATTTGTCGTGATTCTATCATTTTAATTGAAATTAAGTTTTTTTCTATTTGATTTGTGGATTTAATTTTCATAGGTAAAACTTGGTGCGCTCAACAGACAAATAAGCTAGAAAAATAAAAAGCACTTGCAATGCTTCTTGATGGCATCAGTCGAGTCGGGTTGTGCGGTGTGGGCAGAGGCAACTTTTTGCTCCACATATATGATTATCGTTTGTATTTATGTTTGTGTGTGTATGTATGACTTTAAAAACGAGTTTTTCAATTATATAAAAAATATTTTAATGGTATCGACAGTTGAAAACAGACAAAAATGTTTGGCAAAGAGTGTGAGAAGTCATTTAAAAGTTCAACACCTGCGTATTTAATTAAAACTATATATGTATGTGTGACTCTTGAATAACATTAAACATGCCATTCTTCATGCATTCTTCAGTACAAAAAAATAATAAAAAATTATGCATACATTTACATAAGAAATTGCTTTGGTACTTTTTTCAAGTCATAAGAAATTTTTCTTCATTTGTGTAAGTAAACATTTCGACGTTGTTACACATTCCCTTATTTGAGTATATAAATGTCATGCAGAGAAATTGAGTGTGATATCCAATGAACATACAACTGACACAAGGCAAACAAAACAAATGTTGAAATACAATTTGTGAAATTTATGAATCGCACATGAGAAAATGTTTGCTTGTATGTGCGCAATGTGAAATCGTCTTCAGGCGCGCAGAAAGACGCTCACCTTGTGTTGTAAATGGGATTTGAAACACGACGACTACACTTGCTTGTTGTGCAGCGTGTGGTTGTTGCTGTTGAAAGTTGCAAAAGGTGCTGAAAGTCAGCGGAAATAAATCAGCGAAATCTGCGCAAAAGATTAAATGCGATTTTATACAAAAACGCAAAACACAAACAAGCAACGGTGAAAGTAACAGCGGAGATTTGTGTGCCACACACGTAAACGCCACACAAATGGGCCACAAAGGCAGGTGAACATTTTTACAGCATCGAGTAAAAAGCAGCTGGCAGCAGCAGCAAATACACCGCCAAGCAAACAAACAAACAGCCACACAAAGCGCAGCATTTACATACAAAGATACTGTACGTGCTGTACTATTGTACACACACACACATTCACACTATCTGATTTGTTCGCATGTGTGCATGTTTGCGCTGGTAAATAGGCAAATATTCACGCAAATATAAATTTAAATGTCAAACAATAATATTTGGTCTGTTGAAACAGTGCGATGGCAAACAGCTAACAACGACTGAAATCGGCTGCAACTGCAGTAGTAATCTAAGTATGTATGTGTGTATATTATTTAATGAAAATTTTATGGAAATTATTTAATGATGCAATTATCGCCCAAATTGCAGCAAAGATAAAGAAAGATTCATTGAACATATACAGAAATAGTACATCGTACGTGAAAACAATGGAGTGTGTGCAATTAATACATATGATGACATTTGAAATGAAAACATTTTAGCTATCATATTTTAGATATATTAGTCAACGGTTGTTATTAGATTATAAATTCTTTCAAAAAAAACTACAAAACAAATTGATTGATTTTTTCGGAGAAAATCGATCGTTATTTATTCCATTAAAATTGGCACTAAATTTCTTTTAATTTCGACGTTATTTACTGGTAATACAAAATATATACAGGGTGGCGCAAAAGTCTTCACATTTTCGGCAGATGCTATAACTTTTGCAAATGGCGCCAAAGTATATTGTACTTTGGCATTTATTCATTCATTCAATTATTCATTCATTCAATTATTCATTCATTCAATTATTCATGCATTCAGTCTTTAACTCAATCATTCATTCTTTCACTCAATCATTCATTAATTCATTCATTCATACATTCATTCATTCATTATTAATTCATTCCATCATTCCTTCATTCATTCATTAATTCATTCATACATTCATTCACTCATTCATTGACTGATTGATTGATTTATTCATTCATTCACTCATTCATTCATTCATTCATTCATTCATTCATGTATTCATTCATACATTCATTCTTTCACTCATTCATTCACTCATTCATTCATACATTCATTCATTCATACATTCATTCATTCGTTCATTCATTAATTCATTCGTTCATTCATTAATTCATTCGTTCATTCATTAATTCATTCAGTCACTCATTCATTCATCATTCCTTCATTCACTCATTCATTCATTCACTAATTTATTCATTCATTTATTCATTCATTCATTTATATATTCATTCACTCATTGATTGATTGATTGATTGATTGATTAATTCATTTAATTATTCAATAATTCTTTCATTCATTAATACATTCATCCACTAACTCATTGATTGATTGATTCATTCATTCAATCATTAATTCATTCATTCATAAGCAAGCCAAAGAACACTGGGTGGCAACTTTTGCGTCACCCTGTAGAAACCACTTTGACTTCTTCAAAAAACTTCTTATTATTAAATGCATTTTAAACTCTCTCACCTCTTTTCAAAAATTAATTCTTGGGGATATTTTTGTTTAATATTCTTCATTGAATTTCGGTTATTGTTGCCTTGTCTGAACACTGAGATTTTTAATTAACAATGTGTCAAAAATCAGTTACAGAAAATAGTTTTGTCTCAAAAATACTCTGAGTGTTCATTATTAATGAGCCCAAACTCAGTAGTTAAGGATTGCATTCTGACCATTGTCACTATGTCTTCATTAGACTTTTAACTTACAATGTGAACAAATATATTTGATTTTACAAGTTGAAGTGTATCCGGTTAGATAAAGTAAATTGAACTGAACTAAACCTACTAAAGTTCAGCAGTGACTTACACCATTTGTTGCATTTCCTGCATTCATCCGGCTCCGTTATCTCCATTTTTCGCGCGAGAGCTGCTGTTAAACAACGACTCACTTTTAGCCTGACTATGCAGTCCTTTCTTGGGAGCAAGAGAATGAATTTCGCATGCGCTTCATGGAATTGCCCGAGCATTATTTGAGGGGTTTTTCCACCTAGCATTCGGCTTTGTTACTAGGTTGTCTTCAAAACGTCTGTTGATCGCCAGCAGAGGCATCAGAACGTTGCTGATCTGCTAATCTGGCAAGTGAACACTCAATGCCCTTGTGACCAGGTACCCAATAGAAATGCAGCTTGCGATTCACAACCAGCCTTTCTATTGCTGCCCGGCATTGCAGGACATTTTTGAAAGATATACAAGAATAAGTTGTGGTTATAGAAGTTAAATTAATGTTATATGTATAGTTATAGATTTATAGAATTATTAATAGTGGTCAATGCATGCAACCTTCGCATGCATTTTTTTTTTCTCTTTGAAACCCAAATATTAAAGTTAACCAAAAGAAAAAATTGTATGTATCAAGCACTTCCTTCAACTTCTTCCACCTTCACCTTTGCAGAAGCAAATTCATACATAAAAAGGACAATGAAGACATTTCCCACTTTTCTCATTTCTTTAACATGAATTCCAATTATCAGAAAGCAAACCATTTAAGAAATGTTTGTCTGCATTTGACAGATCTAATAATATGTCAAAGTGCCACACCTACACGTCACGTTACATACTCATACAACACCTTGCATGCATATGTATATGTACATATGTACATATGTATGTATGTATGTATATGTTATATCATAATTCATTCATAATTGTGAGAGCACAAATCACTTGTCCTCCTACATCCGTTCACTCATGCAATTTAATCTTTAAGTTTGCAGTGGTACGTGCGCATGTGTGCGTGCGCACAATAGGTCGGTGGGATTTTGTAAACATATAATGGGCTCATTGCTGTGCCTCGAAATTGGGCGCACATAGCGCAAGTCATTAGGTACCTACGCTTCATAGTTTTCTTCAAAATGACAAACACACACGCACACAACGCACGCGTCGCTAGCAGCAGCGAGGCAGACATGTTGGAATAAGTGCCGCGGGCTCGCATTCATGTCGAAATACATGCAACATATAAATACTACATGTGCGATATGGTACACGATAGACGAGTATTTATGTGTTAGTAGGAGCAACGCTTGCCAACTACTCGCGCACACACACACACACACACACACACACCGACGCCCTAAAAATGCCCAGCAAGCACTCACGTACGCGCATCGTCAACCCACCCGACTCATACACACAGCGGTACGTCGAAGACACATGAGCGTTTGCATGCATGTCCACATTTAGCTCTCACACACACACACAACTAGGCGTCTCCAAGGAGAAGTTTTTGTTTCGTGTTTTGGCATTTCTATGCTCATTTCCGTTGGCCCTTTACCCCTCATGCTTTGTTTTTGTGTTTCATCTGATTTTCATTCGTTCTGCCTGAGTCAGGACTCAAAGGACCTCTTAAAAAAATGCTTACATATTGTGTTAAAACTTTTAGTTTCGCTGCACTCACTGCCGAATTAACAAAAATTGATCAAAGTCAAATTACATACTTTTTTCAATTTCTTTTTTGTTTTTGTTCGCTTCTGCTTGTCGATTTCGTTGCTGCGGCTGCCATATATACTTTGGCCATCACTTGAAAATATTTTCGCCCGAGGCAAAGATTGAAGACAAAGGAAATTCCTTTTCATTTTCATGAACGGCGGCAACGAGAATAACGTCGCTCGCCGCTCGCTGTTTGCCCTTTTCGCCGCTGCCATTTGATCCAAACTGCTGTCGCTGCTTCCACTTCTACTACTCCAGTTTGCAGTTTTTGTTGGCTGCTCTTGCTGCCAACCAACTATTCTCGACAGCCGCCAGTAACAGCAACAGCAGCGCAGCACCAGCAATGCCAACAGCGATGGGAACGGCGTTGCCACTCAATCATGCTTTTTTTTGTTGACCTTACTTCTTGATGATTTTTTCGGCACTTTGGATCCGTCACTTCAGTTCACTTTCAGCAGCCGATGCGGAGTTGCTTGTGCGGAGTTGTTTGTGTTTGTGTGTGAATGTGTTTGTGTGCCGCATATATTAAAGTCATGCGAGCATGTGTGGGGTTGGCGTTGTTGCAACAAAAACAATAGCAGCAACGCAAAAATGCGTATTTATTATGCGCCTTATGGAGATGTTTATCTTTTATCGCGAATAATACATTCCGCGCGCGGCACAATGAAGCAATGAGGTGAAGAGCGCCAATGCAACGACAGTGGAATGAATGCTGTCACATCTCAGTAAAGCTGCTGTCTGATTGTTGAATTAAGAAAATGTTTTGTGGGTGTGTGGGTAGAAGATTGAAATGGGTGTATGTTCAAAAGTGTAAATGACTGAATGATGGAATGATTGCAGTGAAGAAATACAATTGATATGGGACATTAAATTTGAGATAAAGAAGGCAAGAAATAATAAAGGGGATTAAAAACAATTGAACGAAGCAAGTGGTTCGAATGAGAGCTACAAAGATAAGTGGAAAAATGAGTGAAAATATATGCTTACAACTGTGGATGTTATTCCTGAGATTGAGATTTTTAACATTAGAAAGACAATTGCGGTCGTTTTGATGGTTTTTCATTTTTAAATATCTGTATTTTCTGTACTTTTTCTATCAACTTTTGCTGTGATGACTTTTATTTTTTTAATGGGTTTGACAATTAGGTTTCTACAATTACAAATAGCCAAATCCAACGTGAATGCGAATATAATATGTAGTCTTTTTAGGTATGGAGAACTTACAGTCTTTCTAGTGTTAAATTCAAAAACCAATGAGGAGGATGAATTGCGGACCATTAACTCTTTCGTCCTCAAAGCTGCTTCAAAGCAACTTTCACTATTTGTTATCTTATAGCTACAATTGATTTATGTGTTAAATTTAAGTAGGCACCAACAAATTAATATTTTTGAAAGTAAATTCAAAGAAAATTACAAAAATTTTACTGTTATGCCCAAAATAATTTTCAATAATTTGCAGCTATATCAGGGAAAGTTTGTGTTCTAATTGAAGTCTACGAATTGGGCACGTTTGATAAAAACTCTGTTTCTCTAATAATATTTAAATAAAATGAAAAAGTGATAATTTTGTATTTTTCCATAAACATTAAATAATTTTTCTGTAATTAAAAAAATATTGATACAAAATTTATTTAATCCGTTTTAAGCTAAAATTGTTCAAAAGTAAACTAGTTCTAGAACTCCAACAAAGGGGCGTGGCGACTTCAAATGTCGTGTGCACAGTTCTTAGTGTTTCAGTATTGAAATACCAAAAAGTAATATCGAGGTACAGGGTAAAATTTGGGATCGAAAGGGTTAAGCAGAAGGAAGGGAGGCCAATGGCCACGGATGATCAATTCTTTTGCTATAGTACACAGTGTCTGCTACTAAATAACTATAACTATTCGGTTTGCCAGTCAGTCAGTCATACATATATCTATTTTTCAGGTCTCTAACGCCGTCTCGGCAAACTTGCTATAATTCCGATATGGCAAGGATGGTTCGCGAAGGGATGGGCTGTACTAGAATGGTCGAGCATTTTTCAATTGGAATGTGCTAGAACAGGCGGCGCGATAACCAGACAGGTATAAAAGGCACCAGTGTGCAGCACAGAGGGTCGAGTCTGTTTCGAGCAAAGCAAAGCAAAGCAAAAGGGAAACATGCAATAGTAGTAGTGTACAGTAGTAACAAGTGTAAATTTGTAAATAAAGCGATTGTTGGTTTCTGACTGCGTTTGGCGCTGAGTAATTGAAGTAGTTTTATTTTCAAGCACAATCCAAAACGAACTTAGAGAAGTCATTTTCGTAACAATATTCATTGTTCTGTCAAAATATAAGAACTGTCAATATATAAAACAGATAAAGTTGTTCATGGTTTTAGATATAAAAAAATTCAATACTAAGGAGTGCGCCGTTACAAATTGAGACATCAAATTAAAACATCTCAGCAACCACTAGTCCAATTTTTTAACAGTTTAGTGTTATTTAACATGTCTGTTATGAAGATTTTAGAATTTATTAGAAAAGAATTATAATACATTTTCAAGGGTCAAGTTTCTAGCTTTCTCTGGAATACCCCTCATGAGGGCTTTCATTGTTCCTTTGTTAATTTTATGGTTTTATCATTTTGTCATTACCATCTTATCATTAAATACTCAATCAATGCTCTAAATGAGCATAAACTTTTCAATCACAGAGTTTTCATGGCTCACCTGATCAAAGAAAGTTTGATTTGAATTTGTATTAACGAAGTTGTTAGCAAACTTGCATGTCACAATTTTTAACTCCTTATCTGCTTGTTAAAGTAAACTTCTCTTCTTTAAATTTAAATAATTAATTAATTTCATATTATTCCTAAAACTTCATACTATTTTGAGGACTAACAAAAAATGTATTCTTGAAACCATTTGGGGTTCAAAAGCCCACAAAGTAGCATGTTGTCATATGACAACAAAATAACGAAAAGGGTAAGCAACATCTGGAACATGAGGCTCCGTTGCTTCAAGCGACAGAACTGAACAACAAATATATGAGAACCCTAGGTCCTCCTTCTATATGGCCTGTGATGCATAAGTACACCAAGGATGCACCCTTAAGTCCTATTTATCGATAAATCCCTCAGTAAATCACCGCCGCCGTAGCTCAGGTGGCTAGTGCGTTGGGCCGCGAGTCAAGACTCCGCAAGTTCAATACTCCGTTGCGTTAACACCGAAAAAAAAGAAAAAAAAACAATTTTTCTTTCGGCAGCTGTCCTCTCAGCAGGAAATGGCAAACCTCTGAGAGTAAAATTGCCCATGAAAAAGCTCCCAACTCGCCGGTAGGTCCCTTCCAACCTTGTAAAAACATTCGAACGCCCAACACGGTTGGTTGCGGATAGCTAGGCCTTAGTCTCGTAATCGGGCTGTCGTGCCAGTCAAGAAGAAGAAAAATCACTTTTAATACAAAAATTTCCAATGGCTCGAGAAGCATGTGAAATCTGTCGACAGCGTTTTCGAGCATTAACTTTTAAGCACCAAACATGAATTTGCCTGAGTCTGATATGCTAAAAAATTTCTCATTTCACAGCATCTCAAACGAAAATGTTTAATTATTTTGTTTTCATTTAATTCAATTTCGCTGAACATAATTTCACAAGCAATGCTAAGCGTTGCTTAAATGCTTTTTTATTGCGAATAAAATACATTTTAATTGATTGCCAAAGTTTGTTATAATTCAACACTCTATGCTTTAATACTCAAGAGTAATTGCGCACACATACACACACACACACACACACACACACACACACGCACACCTGTGAATGTGGCAATGTGGAAAAAGTTCATGTATTATGCATGTGGGCCAACAAAATGCTGCTGCCAAAAAGTTTGCCGCAATTCCCAAACACAACGAATTGAATTAACTAACACGCCGCTAGTTGGCGTGGCAACAAAAACGGCCAAGACAGCGGCAGCTGAGCAACTTTTCACATGCAGATAAATCACAACAAAAGAAATTATTCATAATTTATTGGTGTCATAAATTATTTTGCGCTCACACAGCGTTAATTAATCCCACTGTGCCGCATAACTCTTACGCAACGCGCACCGACGGGCACAAAACATACACACACACAGACAGGCAGTTGGACAGACATATGAGCGTGTTAGGCTACATGCAAATATTATATGTGTTCTGCCGTGTGGCCGCGTGTGGAGCTAGGAAGCTGGTTGCGTGTGTGTGTGTGTGTGTGTGCGGGCGCGCAAGAACGTCCAATATGTGTAATCGAGTTAAAGTAGACGACAGCAGCAGACGCTGCGATAGTGGCGCAAATGGAATTCCTGCGCATAGATTGTAATATAAGATATATATGTACTTACAACACCAACAACAATGGCGACACTGATAGTGACAACAAATACAACATCGATAACAACGACCTAAAGAAATGGGCGGCGGCAGAAAATTGTGTACTTGGGGGAGGGAGGGCGGGGTGGCGAAAAATATTTATTATAATTCCGCAACTCAGGCGAAAAACGGCAAAATAGCAACAACAACAACAACCATTACGGTAACAACCATGTCAACAACGACCAGTTAAGCAGCGTCGGCAGCACTGGGAGGAAGGTTTAGAGATTTGGGAATGTGGCAATGGATAACGGTAAATAGTGCCACCATTCAGTGTCCATGTAGTTTGTGTGTTTATGAATGTCGTTGTCGCCAATGGCAGTCATTGTGCCGCTTCTCTTCTCTGGGCTTATTTGTAATGATAGAGCGCGCGAAATGAAACCAACACCAGCAATAACAACAACAATCGAAGCAGCATTGTACGCAGCGCGATAGCGCACCCACACACACACACACATAAGCATTTTAAGGCACATTCGCATTGTGTGTGTGTGTGTGTGGGCAATAAAGTCATTGTGGCTTCGTTGCTCGTTTCTTTGTTTATTTTTTGTCAGAAAAGCAAACCACTTCGATGCGCCGCCGGATAAGAGGGAAGGTACAAGTCGAAAGAGCACAGGATTTGCGGGATAACTGTGTGTAAATTGAATAGAACAACAACAACAACAACACTAACATCCGAGAGTTGCGCCAACAAAAGGGTGTGAAACCCGTTCCGTTGGGATAGCAAAGTGTGGCTCTAAGGATTCTTTCGCACCGACACTGACCTTTGCCGTAATTTTTCGAAAGCGCAAACAGGGCGCCGCAAGCTTTTGCTATCAGCAGTTGTCAAAATTGCAACACTAACAAGCGTCCGCCCAGCTAAAGAACCCTCGTTTGCATTTTTAGTGCGCCATTGCGCCACGCATTTCAAATTCGCGCAGAGCAGAGCCAACGTTGTAATAGCGCCCCAAAGTATGCTACACACGAGTGCACGTTTTCAATTTGCTGCACGCGCAGAGCGGGGGACTGCAGGGGAGACCAGCAATAGCAGCTTGTTTCGCTCGCATTTTGGCAATTTGGCATTTTTAGCAAAAGCTTAGGGATTGCCCCTTTCCCGCGCTTCGCACAATTCGCGCGTTCTTTCACCTTCACACATTGAACCAAATATTGAGGCAGTAAAAACTTGAGAATGTACGCGCGTGTGTGTGAGCGTTTGCTGTCAGGCTGGAGTTCGAGTTGCCTTGTGGCAAGTTGCCTTGGCGCGCAGCTCTGCTCAATTGCAGCTCGCGCTGCCAGCGTTCGCTCGCTGCTCGCCAAATCGTTCCCAAATGTAACATTCAATTTTAAATTGCATTACTGCGTTTGGCCATTTTTATTTTCGGTTAAACCCACATTTAGATGCTTTGCGGTTGCCGTTGCTCTGCGTTGTGGTTAACGATGTATCTATGTATGTTTGTGTGTTTGTGTGCAAAAATGAAATTATTATTAAGCATTGGTGGGCGTGGGCGTGGGCGCATCTGACCAGCAATTCTATTAGTTATTTTCGTAGGTTTCAACCTCTTCATGCTGCTCTGCTTGCTAATGTCGGTCTTGCCACATGCAGCTGTGCCTTCAGTGATTGGGGCCATGCCCTGAGTTAACCCATGCAGCACATAAGTTATGGTTGCGGCACTCAAATGTTTGCGTTAACGAGCGCCAAATTGTTATTACACAGCGCACAATACGACGACGACTGGCGTGTAATTGCTCAAGTATGCCACACAAGCAGCACACAACTTTGTACTCTCTATGTGCCTAATCTATATATGCATCTTTATGTACGTCATTATGTGCTTGCGTTTGCCAAACAAATGATTATTAGATGCTAAAATGTGGCAATTGTGTTGGTCGCCTTTTGCCGTTGGTTTGGAATTGTGCGAGGAATGGAAAAGCTGTAGACTTAAAGCCTTAAAACTATGTTCACTGAAGCTTTAAGAAAACATTTAAAGAATGTGCCTAACGCCTACTGTCTGCATGCCAAGAATGGAAACTTTTCATCAATGATGAACATTCTTGTGGCTACGAATTTCGTTGCCAATAAAAAGCATAACTAACGAAATTATTCACTTTCTATTTGTGATAGAAATTTGCCTTTAATGTTCTTCAACCTCAATTCCAAGAAATGACAATGAATGAATGAGAAGAGAGAAACGTTACAGAAAATGAAATTTTCTGCACTTTATATTCAGTGAAAGAGGGAGTTTTATAAATATTTCTAATGTTTAAGTCTTTCTGAAGAATGTGTTTAATGTTTTCAAACTTCTTGAATAACTTGTTGCCATTACAATTATTTCAGTTATTTCGGTTCTCTTTAAGTTATATTCAAGTTAATTCAGTTCAGTTGGTCATCAATTAACGCACATATTAATTAAAAACTGCAATAAAGAAATTCATCAGAAACCTAAAGATATATATTTGTTTATTCATTTCAATGGTTTTCAACAGCAAAATAGTTTCAACAGCAAATGGTTGGTTTGACGACGTCAAGTCGAAGAAAAATGTATAAAACACACAAAGCAACTGACCTTTTTATTTCGAATAACATGTCAGAAGAGCCATTGCACTCTTCTATGACATTACTAACCCAGACACTTCCTTATTTGTTCGACCGACTGCTCGACAGTAAGTCTGGGGAATCTTCTCGGATACCTAAATTCTACCCGGTGGATTTAGTCACATTACAAACCAGGTTTAGTTTTCAGTGAGCATGTGGTACCAAAACGGCGTATATGCGCTAATTATGACTTGCATTGGGACTTTGAGTCAGCCACTTCAACCAACCAACCTACCACCAGACCCATTCAGTGTAAACCAAAGCCAAACTATGTTTTTTTTTAGTTTAGTGATTATGATATAAATCAACAATGATTTATGATATAAATCAACAACGTCCACAAAAACAACTTAGTGAGAAACACTACAAAAAACTATATAATGATTACACTGCACAACAAAATCAAATTTTTTTAAACACTTAAACACATTTTCAGTTTTGGCTTAATTCTGGCGTTCAAGTTAATTTCTGAGCTTTGATGTATTCAGAGACCTATAAGAGAATTTTATGGCGAATATTTTTGTGGTACATTTTGTCCTTAAAAAGTCCTGTTTTACAGGACATTGTTGGAATTTAAGAAAAAAGAGGTCAAATTGACCCTTACAAATAGGAGCTACAGGGTTAAAATGCTCCACAAAAATGTTCCTCGTAGTGTTTTACACCAAATTGCTGAACACATCTTATACCTAAAATGTGAGGTTACATGGTTTTCGTGTGCCGATTCACCATAAGAATGTGCAAAAAGAAGAAAACTTTGACCCCTCCTAAAAAAGAATTCAGATGTAAACTTTCAAAACGCCGATACACGTATATTTTGTTTTGGTCTCCTCTCCCAGAATCCGTTGTCAGAACCTTGTTATTTTTTTTTGTGTTGTGCAGTGTTATTAAAACATTTTTCTAAGACAAAATAATCTTCGATCGCGAGTCTGGCCAAGTTGGTGAATTCTGTATTTGTTGTTATTTGGCCACCACGAACTAGCAACAACAAATGAGTTTGGTGTATTGAGCCAACAAAAGTAAACTGCTGCTAGGTCGTCCGAGTTAAATAATGCCATGTTTTTTTTGTAATTGAGCCCGAAACTTTTGTATTTGTTGCAATTGGGCCAAAGTGAACCAAGAGAGTTAGTTGAGCTTTGGGCGTCCTTGGTGTGAATTGCCTAATTCTCAGAACTTGAATTTTGATTATATGCCACACATACTTTATTATTTTATTTAATGTTAAGACAGATTAATAAAATTATTCCATTATTTTAGATAAAAGTAAGAAAATTGTAAGGGATGAACAAATTTTCTAACAAATAAAATGAAGTGTATATTGTGTTTTGTTTAGTTACCCTTTCAATTTTTTACTGTTTATTAAATTCAGAGAATTCTTTCAGTAATCTGGCTCTATGATATATAGAAAACAATAGATATGAAATATATTCATATAACATATAATAGTTATGAATAAGAAATCATTACAGCGATAGCAATAATTCTTATCCAATTTTAATAGCACTAAAGTTTATTCTCACTCATTCAACTTAATAAAACACATTATTATTTTTCTATTTACAGGTTGCGCCATGAAAGTAAATTATTGCAGCAATATGCAAAATAACTGAGCGGAGAATTCCTTGAGGTAAGCCAAAACCACAAATCAAAAATTTGTAAAACTAAAAGCTCGCATTGTAAAAGTCATATCTACACATCACCGCAATTTCAATTTGTGCTCAAATAGCGTACATACACATAAGAGTTTATATACATACATATGTACGAGTATGTGTTGTATGTGGGCTTGTTTGCAACTCTTCTTAAACCGTTATATGAAAATAAGATTAAAATATTCAAGTTTAGGAATATCATTGCATGTTAGGGATGTGATGAAAATATTGGTTGAATTATGTGACGAAAATGTTGGTTGAATTATGTATGAATATAAGATTAGAAAACATATAAACTGAACAAACCATATTAAGAAAAACAGTCCACAATTCAGGCATCAATGAATATAACTGAAAGCGTTGACATTGAGAGAAGCAAAGTATTACAAAACCTTTAAAAAAAGCATGTGAAACTTTAACTCACATGTTGGAAAAAACAGTGTTGCATACACATTTCAAACGGGTGGAATTTGTGGTATCACAACGGGCCCATATAGGCCTAAGTGTGTCTCATACAGAGGCAGCCACTACAACCAACCAATCAACCAACTGCAGAGGTATTCATAATAAAAAGCATAACCAGCCGTTAGCTTCGGATGCTAATGCTGCTTATTTATTTTTTTAATTATTTTTTAATTAATTTATAATTAATTCATAAATAAGTTAACGTTTACACTAATGACACTGAACAAAAAAAGTGTTTTTTTCAAAATAACAAAGTTCTAACAACGAATTCCGGTAAAGGGGCCAAACAAAATCTATCAGAAAAAGTTTGCGTCTGATTTTTGTTAGAGTGGGTCAATGTTTGCCCACTTTTGCATATTTTTATTGTGAATGCGCATACGAAAACCATGCAATATTACATTTTAGTTATATAATGTATTCAGCAATTTTATGTAAAATACTTGAAAAATATTTTTGTGGAACATTTTAATCCTTTAGCTGCCATGTTTATGGTTCAGTTTGAATCTTTTTCCTAAAATTACAAAAATTTCCCTTGAAACAGTAGTTTTAAAGAACAAAATTTACTACTAAAATATTCGTTATAAAATTCTACCATAGGTCTCTGAATACAACAAAGCTCAACATTTTACTAAAACGCCAACATAAGTCAAAAGTGTGATTGTTGTGTGTTAATTTTATATTTATTCCAATTGTCCTAAAAAACATTTTTGATTCATTTTTAAGGGTTTGTGTGTATGGGAAAATATTTATCGTAAAATTTCACTAACAGTTACCATAAAAAAGAAAGTTATAGATATATTTTACATACACATATACGTTTACGTAGATTTCTTTTGGCCTCCTCTAACCCTTTCGAACCCAAAGCTGCTTCAGAGCAACTTTCATTATTTGTCATCTTATAGAAAAAACTACGATTGATTTATGGGTTAAATTTAAGTAGACACCAACAAATTAATATTTTTAGAAGTGAACTCAAAGCAAATTACAAAAATGTTACCGTTATCCCAAAAATAATTTGCAGCGATATCAGGGAAAGTTTGTGTTCTAATTGAATTCGACGAATTGGGCGCGTTTGATCCAAACCCCGTTTCTTTAATAATGATTAAATAAAGTCAAAAAGTGATAATTTTGTATTTTTCCATTAATATAAAATAATTTTTCTGTAATTAAAAAATATTGATACAAAATTTATTTAACCCGTTTTTAGCTACAATTGTTCAAAAGTAAACTAGCTTTTGAGCTCTAACAAAGAAGCGTCTGGCGGCTTCAAATATCGTCTACACATTTCTTCGTGTTCAGTGGCGGATCCAGGAGAGTGTTTTGGGGGTTGAAACCACCCCCCGAAATATTTGGATCGCCTATAAAACTACATACATATTAAAAGACATTTTACAAATATTAAAGAATTACTTTTTGAAACCCCCCCCCCGAAATATTTTTCTGAATCCGCGCCTGTTCGTGTTTATGATTTAAATACCAAAAAGTAATATCGAGACACAGGGTTAAATTCGAGGTCGAAAGAGTTAACAGAATCCGTTGTCAAAATCTTGTTATTTTTTTGTGGTATTCAATGTAATAAATAAGGGGTCAACATTTGGGCCACCGAAGAAGGAAAATGAAAGGAAAATATGTTCTTCTCAAGAATGTTTCCCAAAAATCGGTCAATTGGTCGGTCATTCGGTCAATGTCAGTGATTACTGTAGTTTTTTGGTGATTACTGTAACTCTTGGAATTAAGTTATGAGCTTCTCGTGCCCATACGACCAGTTGTATGTGTTTGCGAGAGAATTATTTATGTATACAAAAGCATCTAATATGTTCAACTTGACAGCAAGCAATCACGAGCCTTCTTATAGACACCAATTCCACTGCCCATTGCTCGGGCGAGGTGATCACTTCAGCTACTTACTGAGATAATTTCACTACTGACTTCAGCCCCCGCGTCTTGTTTCATATCCACCTTGATGCCATAATGTGGCAACTCAACTGCACGACTGCAGTTAAAGCAACATAAGCAGATGCATAATTTCATTCAACTTTCCATTTGTCTGTCTATTTCGAATGAATTCTCTAGTTTGCATACATGTTTGCATTCACACACACACACACACACGCATACTTAAATAGATGTAAATTTATCAACGTGATTTATGTATGCGAACGTGCGCGCACTTACCCGCTCATACACCCACACATGCATACACACACACACACAAGCATACACCAACGCTCGAGTGCTCGAACGTGTATGTAAATTTCAGCAGAAAGAAGATGATGCAATTGGAAACGCACACGACTCGTATGTCTGCCGCTCGAAGGACACGCGCGCACACATAGAAAGCCACTAAAGTTGTCCTCGTACAAGAGGAATGTGAAGAGCGAAAAATGCATAAAGAAAAGGGTAAATATTAGAACCAACTAACTAGAAGCAGCAACAGCAGACGCAGCGACATTCACGCGCACTCAGAGCAAAAATTGCACGGATAATGCTAGAACACACACGCACTCGGTCATGTAACGAGAAGCAATGAATGATGCGCGGGACGCAAGAGATGCGGCAGCATGACTTTTTGAATTTATTGTAAATTAGAAAGAAATGTAAGCGTATTGAAGTGAGCTCAAGAAAAAAAAAAGAAAAATTGTTCTCGAGGGAAGAGAGTTGGCCAAGCCAATTGAGGTGCGGGGAAAGACTGCAAATCCGAATGTGCTCAAGTGTGCCAAGGTGCCGAGGTGGAAGTAAGCGTGCGGAAGTGAATGCTGCATGAAACTAAGCAGCTGAAATCAAGCGCGCCATTCTAAAGTTTCCACAATCCCGAAATTCCGCATAGCTGGTCGCTCGATTGCCCACTGACACTGACTGTGCGTGTGCTCACGTATGTGTGTGAGTGTATGTGTGGATGGTCTCGTTGCACAGCAACAAAAACCAACAATCAAGTGTTCGCACAATAAGTGAAATGGCAACAAGAAGAATGGCAATAGAAAAGTTGAAAAGTTGCGTTGTGTATTTGCATTTTGGCCAAAGTCCGCAATGGCAAACAGCAGCAATGCAAAAGCAAAACATTGCAATGAAACTACACAACTTTGTTGATTTTGTGCTCGAGCAGAGTAAAGCAGGAAAGCAGTTTCCGGTGTTATTGTTGTGGTATTTGTAAAGTAAACTCAAAAGTAATAAAATCAAGTAATCAAACACACAGCTTCGGATGAACAAGATATCACTTTTTGGTGCAAATATTTTAGCACAAGTTGTGTGTGGACGAACGCATCAAATTTTGGGGCATTCAATGGAAACAAGTTTGCAATTTCACTCGCAGCGATTCGGTTGCATGCGTTAGGACAATGGCCACTAGAATGAATGCATGTGTATGTGTGTGTGTGTGCGTGTGGGCGATATACACTCGCCAGAAAAAGTCTACGTACAAAGTATGCTAAACGTTCGAACGAAGCAAAATCAAAATTAAATATGACAAAAATTATGAAAATATGCCTTCGATGTTTGATGTTGATAATTACCAACAATTTCACAACATTTAAATTATCACCGATCAGTAAATATTTTGTTATCGATAATTAACCAAAAATACCCAGTATGGCAGCACAGAAAAAGTCTACGTACAAGAAGAAGATGTCAATTACCGTTACTTAAATTCGAGTTTATTGCGTAGAAAACTTACAATTTCTGTTACTTGTGTTAAGAACAAATATTTCTTATTGCAGCCTTAAAGAAATAATTACTTTAAAAGTGAAATTACTCAATGGAGGTAAAAAGAAAAGAAATAAGTCCTTCCGAAAGGGAAATCATAGTTAAACTATGGAAAGAAAAAAAAACTTATCGCGAAATCGGCCAAACAGTGGGCAGAACACATTCCTCGATCCAAACAGTGGTAAAGAATTATAAATTAACTGGAACATTTGTGTCGCAGCCTCGTTCTGGACGCCCACCAATATTGACCAATCGAGAAACACGAAATGTCCTGCGATGTGTGCAGCAAAACCCCACGCTTTCGGCGTCCAAAATTTCGCAACAGATCAAAGACAAATATAAGAAAACGATGTGCGACGATACAGTGCGGAAAATTCTGAAAAGGGCTGGTTACCATGGTCGCGTGGCACGTAAGAAGCCATTTATTTCGGTGACCAATAGACAGAAGCGTCTTGCCTTCGCCAGAGAGTATGTAAATAAGTCGCCTGACTTTTGGAAACAAGTTCTTTTTTCGGACGAAAGTAAATTTTGTATTTTCGGTATCAAGGGACGAAAGTTAGTGTGGAGAAAACCTGGCACATCGCTCAATAAAGCCAACCTCACAGCAACTGTAAAACACGGAGGAGGTGGTGTGATGATTTGGGGGTGCATGGCCAGCAAAGGAGTGGGTCGAATGCAATTTATTGAGTCAACGATGGATAAAATGGTATATTTAAACCTTTTAAAAGCCAACTTAAAGCAGAGTGTCGAGGAATTGGGCCTAGTCGGGGATTTCTTCTTTCAACAAGATAATGACCCAAAGCACACTGCCGAAATTGTTAAGCTTTGGTTATTATATAATGTTCCCAAACAGTTACGAACGCCACCCCAATCACCGGACCTTAATCCAATTGAGCATCTGTGGGATTTTTTGGAGCGTCAAATCCGCCAGCACTCCATAACCTCCAAAACAATGCTCAAAGATGTGTTAAGCGAGGAATGGAACAAAATTTCATCCGATGAAACTTCCAAGTTAGTCGAATCCATGCCAAGACGCCTGGCTGAAGTTATTAAACGTAAAGGATACCCAACTAGTTACTAACTTCTTCAAAATTATCATTTACAAGAATTTTTACAATGTTTATTTTACTTGTACGTACACTTTTTCTGATGAATATTCGGTATATTTTTCTGTTTATGTCTGCTTTTGTTACTATTACAACGTTATGATTGCTTAAATGCGTATTAAATTTATTATTGAATTACTGCCAATGAATAAAAGTTTATTTTGTATCAATATGAACTTATTTGCACATATTTTTCATGAAAATATAAAGAACATGGGCTTGTACGTAGACTTTTTCTAGCAAGTGTATGCTGCATAGGCAAAAATAAAGGCCCCAGGACCCAAGCGCAAGCACAGCGTTGCCACATTATTCTTTTCTCTCATCATGCATACTTATCACTGCTCTTACAAATACAATAAATATCTATCAAAATGCATAAGCAAATTTTATGACTATGTATGTCTAGTTGAATGTATGTATGTGTGTGTGGGTGTGTATTCTGGGTTACTGTTCTTGTTGTATGAAGCGTTGTTGCTTTGTTTGGGTTTTATTACTCGTTGTTGTCATCTGGCAATGTGCAAAACAATCATCTTTTATGTTTATTGTAATTTATTTTGTTTTTAATTTTCCATTTTATTTTATTTATTTTCATGTCCTTTGTATTTGTTGAATATTTTGGCATATTGCAGTGTGATGCAGAACAATGCCTTTGACGGCATAGACTCGAATGAGTGAGTTGTGGCGTTAGACTTTACTGCATAAAATTTAAATTGTTTTTTGATCGGTTCAAAATAAATGAACGCACTTCTATCATAGCCACGCCTACTTGTGATAGAAGTTAAAGTAAGTGAATGACCTTCAAATACAGGTTTTTATGAGCTCTACTTTTTCTCAGTGAACTCTTCACAATAACTGTCCAAATGTTCAAAAAGTCAGAAATGTTCAAAATGTTCAAAAAGTCAGTTTACAAAAAATGAGCGCACTTGTACCACAGCCACGCCTACTTGTTACAGAAGTTTAACCCTTTCGACCCAGCCTCTTACCCTGTGTCTCGAAATCACTTTTTGGTATTTAAATCATGAAACACTTCCCTAAGAAGTGTGTACACGACCTTTGAAGTCGCCACGCCTCTTTGTTAGAGTTCATGACCTAATTTATCAGGTGTACAACTTTGCTTCCGCCGTTTTTTTCCAAAATTAAAAGCTTTATTGCGAAAAAGTGCTTACAGATGTATTATTCAAAGTATTGTCCGTCGCTAGCGACAACTTTCTCCCATCTTTCCGGCACTTTTCGGATCCCGGCTCGAAAAAAGGAGTCCTCTTTTGACGCTATCCATGAAGCAATCCATTTTTCCAATTCTTCGAAGGATTGAAAATGTTGATCTGCCAGGCCGTGTGCCATCGAACGGAATAGGTGGAAGTCAGAAGGGGCGACATCTGGGGAATACGGCGGGTGGGGCAAGACTTCCCATTTCAGCGTTTCCAGGTACTTTTTGACCACTTTTGCGACGTGAGGCCGAGCATTGTCGTGTTGGAGGATGACTTTGTCATGTCGCTCTTCCATTTTTAAAACGTTGAAACCACTCCCGACACGTTCTTTCACTCAGAGCAGCATCACCGTAAGTTTCTGAAAGCATTCGATGCGCTTCAGCTGCATTTTTTTCGAATTGTAACAGAAAAGTAAAACTTCCCGCAAATGGCGAGAATTGGGCACATAAACGGACATTTTCGAGCGTGAATAATACGAAAACAAGAACAACTGTCACTGAAACGGCGATGACAATTCGTTAGGCACTGTCCACACTCACTTTAAAGGCATTACCATCTATGTATTTCAACCAGCCTCAGCCGATACAGCCACCTATCGGAAAACGGCGGAAGCAAAGTTGTACACCTGATACTTTTGAACAATTTTAGCTAAAAACGGATTAAATAAATTTTGTATCAATATTTTTTAATTACAGAAAAACTATTTAATATTAATGGAAAAATACAAAATTCACTTTTTGAATTCGCTTCTAAAAATATTAATTTGTTGGTGCTTACTTAAATTAAACCCATAAATCAATCGTAGCATTTGCTATAAGATGACAAATAGGTGAAGTTGCTCTCAGTCAACCTTCAAATCCAGGTTTTTATAAGCTCTACATTCTCACTCTACACCGAAGAGTTTCCTTTGCAGTGAACTCTTCACAATAACTGTCCAAATGTTCAAAAAGTCAGAAATCTGTTTACTTACCCACAATTCTGCAACAGTTTGTTAACTTTTTCAACTAAAAAGTTTTTATTGAAAATTTATTTTAGTGCAACTCTTTTGCAAAATAAACCTAATTTACTTAACACAGTTCAACTTTTCACTCAAAATAGTTGAATTGCAACTGAAACTGCTGAATTGCAACTGAAATGTTGTGAAAGGGTGCAGAACATTGAATGTATTCCGGCATGCGCTCAGATATCAAATAAATAAATTTTCTAGTGCACCGCAATAATGCAAAAGTTGCAAAAAAAATTCAACAGAATGAAAACTATAAAAACACAATAACGCTAAAAATTCGCATATAGCAAAAAATACGAATGAAAACAATGACAATAACAGAAATTACATGACAACAAAGCAATATAATCCTTTTGCAACTTGATGAAAATTGTGCACAGAAAAAATAGAAAACAAATATTATGAAAAATTTCAACGGTGCGGCAACACAGTAGGGGTGCCATAGTTTACACATACACACAGACAGATACCCACACAAGCATCGGTGTCTGCATGATTCTTCATACTTTCCGCCACTTGGTTGGTGCGTTTTATGTGCTGTCATTGCGCTTTGGTCGCAGTGGTAACGTCAGTTCGACATATGTCAGCAGTCAAGCAGTATTGAGTGGTTGTATAAATATACACACCAACACACACACACACACACACACACACGTACATACTACACACACACACATGAATTGGTGTCAGTGTGATGGAATTTGCAACGAAAATATTTTGTCGTCTTATTTGACGCATTCCAGCGGTTTTAGGTCCTTGCAGTTGTTGCTCTCAACTATTCGCATAAAATTATCAAAAGCAACTGAAATGTGAGTGAGACATGTGGGCACGCAGATTGTACGTTTTCCCCTACGCTTCTGCGGCTTAGCTCAGCTCAGCACCGCGCTGCGCATAATAACACGAAGCGTCCTTATTAAAATGTCAGCATATGAATTCATGCAATTTTGACAGAAATTGCAAATCATCTCAGGCCCTCGACCCCACCCATGCAACAACATGATACCAACATAAAATAAAAACTACACAGAACGAGCGTAGAGTGTTCGGGGCGAGGCGAGGCGAGGCGCGACGGCGGAAATCCCGCTACAGCCCGCTGCTGATTACACGCCCAATGGTTTCAATTACGCGGGCGCGCTGCTTTGCATTAAACGCCATCACAATTTGTATGCTAACTCATATTTTCTTTCGCTTGGTGCTCTCTGCCTCCCTCCGAACGCCTTCAGCGCTACTGGGTTTTTTTTTTTGCGTAACTTTCTGCCTCTGGCCCTGTCGAGTCATTGCCTGGTGGGGGGGAGTACACAAATTGCCGCCATTTATCATGCGCGCTTATTAAATTTAACTGCCAACTGTAGTGTGCACCTTCCGCTTCAACCTCAGCTGCTCCACACTGCGTTTACCGAGTCGAATTGGGTGCAAGTGTGTGTGTGTGTGTGTGAGAGTGTCTCGAAAACTATTTGCTTCATTAATTTATGCCTTGCGGTGCCACTCTGTGCTCGTCGCGTCGAGGCGACTTTAAGCTTTATTACTATCACTTAAACGGTGATTATTTGCAGTTTCCTCCGCACATTAATATTGACATTTAGCAGCTTGTTGGCGTAGATAAGGCGCGTCGCGTTGTCGCCTGTGCGTGCCATGTCCTGCGGCACTTAAACACTGCGTTAAGTGTTTAGTGCACTGCAGCGCGTGAATTCAAGGTGTGAAGACAGCGAAAATTCAGGTTTACTTATGCACATAAAACGGGATATAGAACAAAAGGACATGAAACTGAAATAAAACACGAAACTGATGGACTTTGGAATAATGTGTAGATGAAAAATAGGGTTTTAAATTACCATAAAACAGGAAATAACACGAAACTGATGGACTTTTCATTACAGCAAAACAGAACATAAGACTTCAAGAACCAATCTTCCAATCAACGCTCAGAAAAATTTGTTTTACTTGCCATGTTTGACTCTTAATTACGATGACTTCTAGTAGAAAACACTGTGCGACAAAACTCAAAAAATTTCAACACACAAAAAATCGATATACTCGCAAAACTAGAGGCCAAATGTAGTAAAATTGCGTTTTTAGTTTTTCTCTCTGACGTCAGAATTTTTTTTTAACGCACTTTGCAATTACAAGGACATGTTTATTTCAAGGAATTATTTCAAATCCTTAAGATATATTTGTTAAAAAAAACACTATTGGAAATTTGCAGAGATATTCAAGGTAAAGTTTTAAAAGGACATTTTCAACACCTCTTCGTCCTCTTGCACCAAAACAAAAAATTTGTTAAGATTCTAAGGATTTTTCTTTTTCATTTGATACCCATATTGTATTCTGCAATGCGCTCAATTTTAGAAAAAATTCCTTGAAATAAACATGTCCTTGAAATTTCAAAGTCCTTTAAAAACAAATCCTGACGTCAGAAAGAAAAACTAAAAAGCAGTTTTACTACATTTGGCGCCTAGTTTTGCGAGTATATCGATTTTTTGTGTGTAAAATTTGTTGTCGCACGGTGTAATCTATCTGTCTACCGATTTTAATGGTATTCAAGATATCTTGCAATCGTTTGAAAAATTCAAGCTGTGAAAACCAACATATACAATTTGCTGTAAGGATCTACGTAATAGCAACTACAACGACCCAATCAAGCAATAGCAATCTTGATATAATAAATATTAAAAAAAAAAATTGTATAAAGTAATGGTCAATGTTCAAGCAATTATGAGTTAAAGCCTCTTACAACATAATGAGATCGTAACTCTTCAACATTGCTTCGCCACAACTCAGTTTGCGCAGCAGTTTCATAAATACCCACCAACCCGATTCCGTTCAGATCGATTGCAACCAAAAGCAACAGTAACACAACATTTATTGCAACATGGCGCGTTGCATTCATACACTTCCCGCTCGCATTGAATGACTAACGAGCAACGCAAACTTGCAAAAAATATTAATAAATAATCGAAAAGCAACGTTGGCGTTTCATCTTTGACCTTCTGTGTGCTCCGTTTACAGTGGTGGGAGCACATTTGCACAAATTGACAATTGGTCAACAAAAACCAATGTGCACATTGAAGCTTGCAGCAATCCATTTGAAATTCTAAAATGCCATAAAATGCAACACCAACATACCAATGCAACACACAAAAATGGCTCTTTCAACTTGTAATAACAACAACTGCAACATTTGAAATGTGAAACGTTCCGAATGTGAACGTGCAACAACTTCATTCAGTTGGCCATTGCTGGGCACAGTGGCTAATAATTGTTGAATTACAAAATTAAAGAACAATTTTTTGATGTTAAGAAAATTCTTTATTTGAGTTTCTAGCCCTAAGTTGTGCCATCCATTCGTATAAAAAATCTCATACAAAACGTTAGTGGTTATTTGAAGTTTGGCTTGGTCTCTTTACGACTGTCGTACCAGATTTTTATGGTAACCTACTGAAGTTTAAATATAAAGTTGAAAGGAATTTTCAAAGCATAAGTCAGTCCTTTCCTTTGCTTCTTGCTCTCTGCATTGGAAGCAATGTTGTTGCTTTCTATGGATTCAAAATTTAAAGTCACAATCACTCATGATCGTAAGAGTCCCTAGTGATATTCGACAGTGTGCAAAGCTCTCTTGTTGAAGGTATTTTTAGATTGAACGAAACCATCTTAGTTTCAAATGATTCTGACAAGCTTTTCAGCTTTGCATTGGTTTCCTTGTTTTTCCATCACTACTTTTGAGTCCTTTTTTTATTTAAAGACTAATGGGAAACAAAAAGAAGAAAAAAAAATCAAGTAACTAATTAATCAAAACTAATTTAAAGCTATATTCGTTTACACTGGAATTTATATGTAGGCTGTACATATTGAAAGGATATAAAGCGACAGTGAATAAACGGTATTATTTCAGTGTCCAATTAATCTCCAAAGCACTGAAAAAATTTCATAATTCAAGATCCTGATCTTAATACTAAAGATATTATTCAATGTCATCATGAGCAGAAAAAGTAAATAAAGAAAAAAAATTAATTAAAATTTGAATTTTGATTAAACTTTATTATCAAAATAATATTTGGTTTGTGCCATTTGTAATGGAATATGACATCATTCAAATGACCGCCACGAGCAGCCTGGCATACCTCGGTTCTTTTTAGGTAATTTTCGATGACTTTTTTACATATAGCAGGCTGTAAGAACTGCACGTATGTTGTCCCTCAAATGCTCCAGAGTCTGCGGATTGTCTGCATAGACTTGGTCTTTCGCGTAGCCCCAAAGAAAAATGTGCAAAGGGTTCAGATCGCACGATCTTGACGGCCAATTGGCATCACCAAAACGCGAAATTATGCGTTCATCGAACCTGGTTCGCAATTCTGTCTTGTTCGGTCGTGTTGTGTGACATGTAGCGCCGTTCTGTTGAAACCACATCTCCTCCACATCCATATCTTCGATCGCTGGCCAGAAATACTCGGTTATCATGCGGCCATAACGTTCAGAATTGACGGTAACGGTCAATAGCAATATTTTCGGTCAGTAGCAATATTTTCGGCCGAACGAGCAGGGCGATTACGTTTGGCCTCTGTAGATCTTGTACAGAACCAGTTCGTTCGAATTTCGCCAATAAATCTGAAATTGTTGGCAAAACAGGCATTCCGTGACGCCCGAACTCCTTCCTTAGTGCGCGAAAAGTGGTGCTCAAATTTTCACCATTTTTGTAGTGAATTTTGACTATGTTTACACGTTGAGTGATGCTAAATCGGTCCATTTGTCGGTCGGTCCGGTTGTCGAACGCAGGGCTGCCAAAGTTTTCGGTTCGAAATTAAAAACCCTGTATATGCTAACATGATACAGAGGAAACTTTTCCGCTCTATGAGGGATTGCAAACCTAGATTTCATATCCAGAAAGCCGAAGAGCAAATATTACTATATATCTGTGGTAGCACTTAAGCGGGTCATTATGTTAGAAGCCACAGCAACGCTCAGAATGATCTCTTAAGTCTTTCGACCCCAACGTTGCCTGAGAGCAGCTTCACCTATTTGTCGTCCTATAGCAAAAGCTACGATTGATTTATGGATTTAATTTAAGCAGGCACCAACAATTTAAGATTTTTAGAAGTGAACTCAAAGCAAATTACAAAAACTTTATTGCTATCCCCAAAATAATTTCCAGTAATTTGCAGCGATATCAGGGAAAGTTTGTGTTCTAATTGAAGTTTACGAATTGGGCTCGTTTGATCAAAACCCTGTTTATTTAATAATGGTTAAATAAAATCAAAAAATTATAATTTTGTATTTTTCCATAAATGTTATATAATTTTTCTGTAACTAAAAAATATTGATACAAAATTTATTTAACCCGTTTTAAGCTAAAATTTTTCAAAAGTAAACTAGCTCTAGAACTCTAACAAAGAGGAGTGGCGACTTCAAGTGTTCTTTACTTCTTAGACAAGTGTTTCATGATTTAAATACCAAAAACTAAGATACAGTGTAAAATTCGGAATCAAAAGGGTTAAGAACCTAAGTTAAGCCATCTTCAATTTCTTTGCATTACAATTTGATTTCCAGATTTGTTCTTACACCCACAGCGGCATTAACTGGCACATGTATGTATGCCCAGACAGTTATATAAAAATAATTTTCCAAATAGATTACTTCAAACAAGAAATTTTGTAAACCCCGCCAACTAACCCACACAATTTTCCATGGCAACGCGTCATTGGATTTCCACCTGTTGTAATGTTTGCTCCAGATGTTCAAATCACAAAGCGCTGTGTAAACTTTGGCTTTACAGCAAAATGCATCAAACAAGCTGCCTGTGGTGTGAAAATGTCTGCCATACGAATTTTTTGAAAACAAGAAGACTTGTTGAATCGAAATATATATTTTCTTACATATATATTTTTATAATATATATAAATATTTTCTTGATATAACAATAAAATTATTATTTCTATTTTTAGTCTCAGATTCATCATTCTTTTGCTATTAAACAAATCCACATGTGCTTTTCTTAGAATTATTAAATTGTTTGAATAAAGTCAGCAAAGTCAAATTTATGAACATAATTTTTTTTATAGCAATTTTTTGTGTCATCTGGTTGAAACCACAGTGCGATGCCAGCAATTGCCAGCATGTGACCATTAAATCAAAACGCTTTGCTGAGCATAGCTGGCTCCACACTCTGCCATATGCCACGCCGTGCCACGTTCGCAGCGAGCAGATAAAAGGAAATTGAATAAAACGCGCTTCCAAAGGAGAGAAGCGCGCCGGCTGCTGCGTTAAACTGATGAGGATGTGCTTGGCAGTAAATTTAATTGGCGCAATCGAATGTGTTTGGCCAGCACTTGAAAGTGTGTTTGTGCGACACATTCACACATACATTGCCAGCCAAGCAACTTGCTCGCACACCTTCGGCAAACAATCTCAATCACACACACACACACACATGCAGACACCGCAGGCGCCGAAACGTGCGCACACGTGTGCATAAAGTTCGCAATTTTATTTTACACCCACAGACATAAAAATGCAGCAGTAACTGCCACACAAATAACAGCGCGCACACACACACACAAGGAGCGTCGCACAGCGTCTGGATGCAAAAATACTTGTGGCACAGCTGCTGGTGAAGTGCCGCCAGCAACAAACATTGGCAACTATATATTTTATAAAACTGCCGGAATATATGTGTGTGTGTTGTGTCTGTGTGTTTGCTTGTTTGACAGTTTTGTGTGATTTTACGTTTGTGTGTGAGCGCGTTTCCGATTCGGTTGGAAATTACAACATTGCATACATGCAACAGGATGGCCGCCCGCCCGGAAATGCTGAGCATGCCACAAGGCGCTGGTTATAGGAGCGGCAACGGCACATGTGGGCTATATAATTTATTTGAGAGAACATTATTTCCATCACATTAAACGCCTTACAGCAGTTACTAGACGCCTTACACAAGGCAATAACAACGACAACAGCAACAAAAACAATTAAAATATCTGTCATAAAAAACACCATAAACATCGCAGTTGTGACGATCACTGATATTCTAATGCGACGCACTTGAATAAAGTTAAGTGTGTTGGAATATGGGCTGATCTGATTTGGCTACAAATGTTTAAATATTAAAAAATTTGCATAACCGATTTAAAAATTTGCCATGTAGGATATTTTTAAATCAGGCTGCCAAAGGCTGATAGTGAAGTCCAGATCTTGCAAAAAACTGCATTGATGGAGGCATTTAAGTCAGGGTGCTTCACCCAATAGCAGAAGCTTTGGTTAATGCGAAGACCAGACAACAAATTCGTCAAAAGCTCAGTCAAAAGGCAAAAGATTATGTTAAGAAGATCGAACAAAGGACATTTGTAGCATTAGGAACGATGAAAGAGAAAATTAACCCATACCACATAGTTTTTGCACACTTCTCCAGGCACTTTAGCAGAGAGACAAGGTAGGTAGGTAGTTAGAAGTTGTAGCCTTCAGCCGTTGCCGACTGGAGACACACATAGGCCAGTTTAGCCCGTTGTGATATCTCAGGACTTAGTTCTACTTAGAATTCAAATCATCTGAAACTTATTAGAATTCGTATGAAGTCTTTTATGTGGACATTGGAGATGTGGTATAGGTTTTGAGAATGAAAGAAACCGATATGTTCCTAAAGTTTCTGACAAAGAGCCGCCAGGTACAGAGTACGTTGACTTTTCTTCTTCCTCTTCCCTACAACTTCTATAGAAGTTGTTCCAATTACGCTTCGTGGGTGTTCGTTGTGCCACTTCTGGCCAGCTCGAATGCCCTATCGATCCCCCGGACAGCTGCTATTGAGCAGAAATAATGCTTAACACTATAGCTATGTGCTGATATCATTATTAGAGGGGATTCTTGAGGGGATGGGAGCTGGGTTACCTTGAAAAGTAAACAACTAAAGCTATTTCTAAATGGCACAACTTTCAATTCATTTATGTATTGATTGAATAAAATTATCAGAAACTGAAACACATAATTCTGAAATATAGCCATGACTCCAGGGACGTAGCCAAGGAGGTTTTGGGTGTGAAAACTCCCCAAATGAATCAACATTTTCAATCATAATGCACAGTATGTACTATGCCACATAATCAAGAAGGTCTTTTTACCTTTAAACAATTTAAAAATATATTAACTGCACTTTTTAGTTGGCCAAATAATATTTAGAATAACCTCCTCCGGACTCAATATAGCAATTTCCCCGATCTAGAAGAATGTCGAAGTGATTTAGATCGCAGGCCGTGATGTCCTTCAGGGTGTGGGCGAAAGCTTTGTGAATGGCATCTACGTCCTCGAAACGCTTTCTTTTCATCGGCAAATGCATTTTTTCGAAATAGTGATAGGACGTTACCGCATCAAACGAATACGAGGAGAGTTTGCTGGTTAAATGCTTAAAACCTGTGTAGAACAAACTGTTAACAGACCTTTCGATTGCCAAATGTTCAGTTTAAATGCTATAGATTGATGTTCTTGAGATCTTTAACACGTTGAGTGCCATATGAGACCACTTTAGCCGCACACGAATTGGGGGCTCATGTGCCGCGTAAGACCAGAGTGGTCTCACAATCAATACAAACAAAAAATTCTGTGGCCTGTGGGCACAATTTTTTTATTGTATAGTTGCACTCAACGTGTTAAACTTCAAGAATTTTACTGAGTTTTGGCTAATCTTTAATTATTATCTCACAGTTTCGATCCCAACATGATGTTCATCATTTATGTTCTCACGTCCAATTTAAAATCGCGTATACGCCTCGTGGTCTCAGACACGAGGTAAACAATCATATTCACCATAAACTTGGTTCATCAATGGAAATTTTAGCAATAAAGTTTTAACAAGTTTAAAACAAAACATAAACCGAACTTGTGCACATGACCCAAACATTCTTTCACTTTAACTGCGTTTAACTTCGAGCCGAGCTGTGTTCAACGCATATGACTTTTAAACTTGATAAGAGTTTCAAATAATAATAAAATAATCAAATAATAAAAAGGAAATTTTTTGACACAAACAAACCTACATTGTGATGTGATGTGATGTGATGTGATGTGATGTGATGTGATGTGATGTGATGTGATGTGATGTCATGTGATGTGATGTGATGTGATGTGATGTGATGTGATGTGAGGGTGGGCAAGAAGGCTACAAGCCTTTCATAGCACTCAGTCCATTTCGGACCATTGTTATGTACCCGTGGGGGATAGCGAAGGAAAATGAGAGTAATATCTCATATTTCACCCGTTTTTCAAATGCGTATGCAACACTGTTTTTCTAACATATGTTGCAGCACACATTTCAAGCGGTTGGGGAAAGGGAGCGGGAAGGGACCTACAGTTTAACGCCGAATCCGAACGGCGATTGGTAGATTTTCGTTCACACTTGAAGGTTTTTGCCATTGCGATTCTTGTAATTCTCATCTGCTTCGTCTGGATAGCGATAGAAGTAGATGAGCGTTTTACCAGCCCGAGCCAGGAATCGAACCTGGAGCCTTTGGTATGAGAAGCCATCGCGTCCGACAAAAAGGCTATATGACTTTAAACTTTATAAGAGCTTCAAATTATAAAAAAGAAATAATGAAATCAGAAAAAGAAATTTTTTACCACAAAAAACCAACAATAAAAAATAATAAGGACTTTTTTCTTAACATTATAAAATTAAATGCAAAACTTCTTTATTTTACATTGAACAAATTTTCTTACTTCCTTACTAAAATTGTTTTTTTGCAACAAAAAACGTTTTCACTACAAAAATTTTTTTTATATTAAAAAAATTTGATATTTACTAAACTTTTTTCATCAAAAACGTTCTTACTACAAAACTTCTTTGTTTACATTAAAAAACTTGATACTTTCTTAATTCAAAACTTCTTTTTTTACATTCAAAACTTTCTAACTACAAAATTTCTTTCTTTACGTTAAAAATCTTCCTACTTACAAAGCTTCTTTCTTTACATTAAAAGACTTTTCTTACTACAAAACTAATTTTTTTACATGAAAAAACTTGATACTTCCTTAATTCAAAATTTCTTTCTTTACATTAAAAATCTTCCTTACTACAAAGTTTATTTTTTTACGTTAAAAAACCTTTCTTACTACAAAATTTCTTTCTTTACATCAAAAATCTTCATTACTACAAAAATCCTTTTTTTACATTAAAATACGTTCTTACTATAAAACTTATTTTTACATTAAGGAACTTCTTTATTAAAAACTTACCTATTATTCCACTTCTGTGGTTTTCTGAACAATGAATAGTCCACCCTGAGTGCTGAAACCCAATTCATCTGCTCAACATGTGTGTATTTGCTTATCTGCTATTAACAGTGAAACTTTTTAAGATCCCACAGTTGAACATTAAATATTCACAACCGTTTGAACTATTTGAAAAGAAATTTTCAATGAAATGAAAATAATCGCTTCCAACATTACAACGTTCTAATTTATTCTTCTATATTCTGTCCTGCACATGATTTCCCTTTACAACATAAAAGCTCTTCTGCAAACGATTATCGAGAGAAATTTAAACAAACAAAAATCGCATACTTGAAGTCAATTTGAATCCATCGCCCATCAATTGCACTCCGTAATGGGGTCAATTCAACCACAATCCCACACCCAAAAACTGCCACTCAACCATTTTCGCATTCACTGCATACCAACACAAGGATTTGTCTATAATTTTGCACATCTCCGGGCAGAACTTTACATATTTTCTTGCGTGCAAATTAATTCCACATTCAATAATTGAAATTCTTCAACACACACACTCGCCCCATCCCCACTGTTCCGACACCTACACTGCAATTTTGTTAAGCACACAAAACACGTCTGTCATGCGCCACACATGTCACTCACCGAGTACAATCGCCACTTCAACATAATGTCGAGGAATTGTTGAAAACTTGCTGCTCCTCGTTACAAATTCAAGCGCACAATACTCGCCCAGCTGCATGCTTTCAATGTAACTTGGGAATGGGCGGGGCAGGCGAGGGATTATATGTTCAGGGTCTGCAGACTTTGGTGCGGAGTTGCCGCAACACAGCGTCGGGGCCATGACATGCCGAACATTTCACGGAGATCTTCATACATATCCCTTGTGCGTATATATTTTTAAATATAAATTTTATGTTTTCAATTTTAATACGTGAGAGACAAACGTAAACGCACTGCTGGCGCAGTTAAGCTGCTTAGGGTTGCCAGCTGCCGTTGTGCCAAGTCTTCTTAGGTGTACACGCGCTGCAAATAATACTGATAACTGCAACAACAAGGCAGTGTTGAAGTTGCTCTACGGTGAGTGATTTTCTTAAACAACAACAACATGCACAACAACAGCAGCAGCAGCTATAACAATAATGGCATGTAGACAACATGAAATGGCTTTAACAATATTTAAATAACATTTTCGTAGTGGAATTTTTCCCTCTACGTGCGTTGGCCTATGAAGCAGTGCTGCCAAGAGAAAAAATTGAATTATACAAAAAACGATGCGTGCGAGCATTTTATTTGCATTCCCTGATCTCTCTCTGTGTTGGTACATGTATGGGTGTGCTTGTGTTTGTGTTTGTGTTGTGTGCGTTGAGCACATAAAATGAATTAAAAGCTTAAACAATTTACTGTAATGGACATGCCACAAAATTAGTTTAGAGATTAACTTTGGCACAGAAGAAGAATGCGCCACACACGGGCGCACACAAACACACACACATGCGCAAACGTGTGTGGGCATAAGATAAAGTCAACCCACACATGGAAGCATTCAACGAGCAATCACTTTGCAACATAATAAAACACTCACTCAAACAAAATGTTGCGTATACGACATGGCGAACACAGCGTTGGGACGACTATCGGCAGCAACATCGGAGATTTGAGAATAGAATACCAAACCAAATGCGTGAGAGCAGGTGGCAAAGTGGAGTAGGGATGAGTGTGCGGTGTGAAGTGCGACAGCAGAGCTGTAAAGCGAAAAGAAAGTGGGCAAGCAAGAGGAAAAACAATAAAACTTAATAACTTTGTGCGTTAGACATTCAAAACAACAAAAGCAATGGCAACGACAACAGATTTCGAAACGGCTGCAGTCAAAAACATAACAACAACAATAATGTTAAAGAAAATGCCCAAACGAACTACAGCAAAATACAATAATAAAAATAATAATAATGACAGTGTCACTTATGTCATTTAGACGCATTGCATGTTCATGTGTGTTTGTATGTGTATGCTTTGAGTGTTTGTGCGGCTGCGCTGCTGCTGAGTTGCTGTCAGCTCCCAGCAGTGCATTTGTACGTTAAGCCACTTAAGTGTTTTGTACACGACAAGAAATCCGCATTTTCAGAGACACAGCACACACACACACACGTACATACATCATCGTACGTGTTCAAGTGCAAGGCTGTGTAGGTACTGGATCCGGCTCTAGCTCTGCGGGGATTTGCATTCGTTGGTGTTGTTGGTGTGTTGAGATTGCTTGGTATGTGTTTTTGCTGTATTCAGTTTTTCACAAAATTCTCATTTCAGATTCCTATAGAGCGTCCAATAATTGGCAGTGACCGCTCACCAACAGGCGCACCGAAGTGAGTGGTCACTTATGGCGAGCACGCACACGCGTGTCTCGAACGTCCATGATTCGACACACAGCGCAAACGATGCCAAATAGAAAAAACGACATCCATGCGACGTGTAAGCTGCAAGTTAATGTCACATGACTTTAGCCGCTATCAGCTTTCGGCTGCTGTTATTCTTGTTGCTGTAGTTGCGGTAGAAGTTGTGTGCTTTGCTTTCACGTTGCGCTCCAACAGCAACAACACAAAAGGTGCAAACGTATCCTTTGTTGATACAGTGACAGGCTTCTGCTTTTTTTTGGCATGAAGTGTGGCATATTTTAGGGCGCAAGGGAATATCATGCGACACTGAGATACTGAACATGCACTTCTGCTCAGAAAGAGGAAAGTAGTGGAACAGTTTGCGCCTAACAAAGGCAATAAACAGGCAGTGACAAAAACAAAAGCTGTGTGAAGCGCAGCGCATAAAATCGAATGTGATTCGCTTTTCGAATAGCTGCACAAGCCACAAATGCCCTAAAACAATGCAATCTAAACCTGAATGGTGCACTTTTGGCGTTGAAAAATGCAAGCATCATTTCTACTTTTGCACTGAGACCGAAATTGATGTGATTTCGCATTTAAAATCAAAGAAGTTCTGAAGCACAAAAATCGCTCACTTTCAATAAATTTGAAACACATTTGAACTCGCAATGGTTTGCACTGACTTTTGCTCTGCTTCGGTTTCAGCGCTCCTGTATTTGTTGTTGTATCAGCCATAAAATTCTGTGCTTGGAGTTTGTTATTTTGAAAGAAAAAATTTCATGATTCAATTACAATAAATTTTAACATAATTTTCACATATTGTACATATGTCAAAATGATGTTCCTTTTGTTCGAAAAACTGAAGTACTTTGAATAATAATCTCAATTTTTTGCTGAACTTCAAATGCAACTCGTCGCTATTACTTGAAATCGAACTACGTACATTTTTCCTATTCAGTTTATTATGACACATTAATTTTCCCAACACAACCGAAACCAACTTAATAAAGCTTAAATTTTGTTAGTGTAAATTAGTTCAACTCACACTAACACACATGTATATACATAGGTATACAATACATACATACACATGTCCTTACATCTCTCTTGCCCATCCGGCTGCTGCTCTACATATCGCGTTGGCATTGTACAATTGACTCGGTCAGTTGGAGATTTTGCGAATTTTAATCCGCTTAGCAATCCGCTCAACAATGGCATAAACTTTCATTTATAGCGCATATCATTCGGTGCCACATTCAATTTGCTCTTTGCAGCTCTGGATTATTGATTTCATATCCGCTGCCTGCGAGCGGCAACATTTTTAGATTCCCCAGTGTCAGTTAACTGTGGAGGGAGTAATTTGCTTTTAGAATTTTTTACTGAACCTTCTTGAATTGCTAAACGAAATTTAAAATGCTAATATTGTAATATAATTCAATTTATTTGAAAGGGCAAGTCCGAATATTTGAAAAATGTGAAAAATCCGGAAGCAACACTGTTCAATCTACTGAAAGCTTGTTAATGCCTATGAACAATACGCTTGTAATTGTTGTTGGTAATAGTCGCTTTGAATAAGTGAAACTGGGAAATACATTATGTTTTCTTGTTCAACGTGAGTTTTAAAAGAGTTGCTGAAAAATAGTTTACTCAGAAACTCAGAAGCCAGGAGTCTGAATTGGGCAGTGAACTATTATAAATAAATCAGTTAACACGTTAACTCAAGAAACGAGTTTAAAATATCCAACTGCATCTCTGGACTTAGTCATTTAACCAAAGTAAATTCAATTTACAAGATTATGCCTTTTTGAAAGCCAAGAAATTAGTTGTTAAAGTCCAACTGGATCAGTGTTGCCACTTAAAAAGTTTTTTTCCGACTAAACTTCCGACCAATTCCGACCCCAACCGACCAAATTAAACATTTTTGTTGTCTTTAAATTCATTTTTAAATTGCAATTAAATTTTTATAAATAAATTTTTTTGTACTAATGAAAAGATATTCGCATCACCAAACGGACCGAAACTCGTTTAAGCAGACCAGCGGACCAAAGTAAAAAAATCTGACCAATTTTGGTCCGAAAAGACCAAAAGCGGCAACTCTGAACTGGATCTCTGGACTCAGAAATTCAAGCGAAGGAATTTAATTTACAATTCAATTAACAATTCCTTTGCTTAAATGTCTGAATCCATAGATCCAGTTGGACTTTCACAACTAATTTCATAGCGTTCGAAAAAGCATACACTTTGTTCTAAAAATTCAAAGCATCAAAGCATATTTGCAAAGGTTTAAATTGGAGTTTAGTGTTTTATGTTTGCAAAATTTCAGTGAAAAAGTTCCTAATTTGACTTCAATTATATTCCCAAGGCTCCTTTGAAAGGATAAAACATTCAGAATGTGAATGTTTACTTCATTTCGTTCTACATTTCCTTACACGTTGCACAGTGTTGCTAGTTGTAACAGAAATGCCAAAAAGCAATGTTGGAAATATTTCAATTAAGAGAAATCCCAAGTTTTAAGAAAAAAGTTTTGAGCTCTTAACCCATTTTCGGCCGCTGTTCGATTTTTATTTATTTATAAAATGTTTTTGTGTAAAAAAAAATTCACAAACAAAATCCAAAAATATTCTTGATTAAGGTCCCAAATTTAAGTCCTTAAAAGGAATTAACAAAATATTAGCTATTTCTGGTAGCGGCCGAAGATGGGTTAAAGAACACTCTCGAAGCGTTGTACAAACAGCACATTTTTGCTTTCACTTTGAGTTTCAATATTTCAAAATCAATTATGAGCGGGTCCCTGAAACTTATTGTTCTTTTAAGTTTAATACAATTTAGGTCTGGCAAGACCAAAATTCTGCTGATTCTTCTCACCTCAGAGCAATACTGGTGTGAAGAAAATAAAACAAAGAAAAAAAGTGAATAGAAATTGAGGTACGGAATGATAGAAAAATTTGTTGAAGATAGCTCCGGAAAATCAATTACGATTGCTTTTATATTAGAAATAGAAGGGATTAATGGAGTTTCGACACTTTGATTTTGCTTCGTACAAACCCAAAAGTTGACAACTTAACTACTTCACTTGTATGGGAGGCGCCCTCTGGTGTCGAATTTTTGAACTCTTATTAATTTTGTATTTTTTGCACTCAGGAATGTTTTCGATTGTTGAAAAAATCATTCAAATCGGTTCAGTAGTTTCCAAGATGCGATGTTTCATGCTTACTTTACTACATTTACAAGTGTGGAGCCAGTTCCATTGAAAATTACTACTTTTCTATGACAGCCACCTTAAAAGTTGGATATAGCGGTTAGGTTTGTATAGAAAAAACATTCAGACGGGAAAATAAATGGGGGTAAGTCTTACATATGGTACATCTGGGACCAACCTGAGAGCAGCGGGAGCCCAGTTTCTAAAAACAATGATTTTGTATGGGAGTGTCATTAAATGTTGGAGATAGGGAGTAGGTATGTGCAAAAGAATTATTCAGAAGAAAAAATTAGTGGGGGTCAGTCATAGACTTTAACCCTCTAAGAGCCACTTCTGTGGCTGTGGAGCAATTTATCGAGATTTTATTTTCAATCACCTTTGAAAAAAATGCATTTTATCTATATACACATTCATAAATAAATTTATATTAAAATACAAATTTTATGAATACAACTTTTGTGACTTGAGACAATTTTCATTGTTAATAAGAAGTTTTTTGAAATCCGTTTGTATGAGAGGTAGTCGAAGTTTTCGGCCGAATTGATTGAAATTTTGCACAGTAAGTTCTTTACTTATACAATAACTGTATACTTAATTTCATTTATGTACAACCACTCTTTCTATTTTTGTTACTCTGCTATAAGAACTCGCAACACTGTGCGTGTCCTCTACAAAATAAATTTGATGTCACATCTACACTTTGGCTTTTTGTCGCAAGTGTTTGACACTAGAAAATCGCTATACAAAAGCGAGTCCTTAAATATCTTGTTAACACTTACGCCATGATTTCCACACAAGAAATAGACAAATCGACACATTTTACTTTCTTTACACAGCAAAAACAAAAACAACATAATCATTTCATGCTGAAAGAATAAATAAAATCTTCACGTAAATGCGATCTATCTGCCATGAAGCATCTATACCCAAGTGTCATTGGACTGATGCGACCCCTTATCAAAACACAAATCTTAAAAAAAGAACACTAGAAATGTAGGGAAAACCGAAATCAGCAGAAGGACAAAACAATCGACACTTTCCAAGTCAAAAACTAAAACAAAAAGAAACAAAATAAATCAAAGTCCCTTTCTATTGCAATTTCAATTCAACCCCACCTCACACTCGATTTGGGAAGTTTGAGTAATGTTATTTCGTTTTTGGGTACATTTGACAGCATAACAACAAACAAGCCAGCAGCATGTGTACACAACATTTGCCAACAACAAAAGTCAAAGCATTCGAAACCGCTCACAGCCCATAAGAACAACAACAATCAGCCACAGCAGTGGCATAAATCGTTAGCGTGTTGCTGTTACTGTTGCAGTGCAAAGTTTGTGGCTCGAAACTTTTACGCAAATTTTCGTTTCATTTAGGTTGTTGTTTTTGTTTTTTGGCAAAGAACAATTACAAAAAGAAGTGGCTTAAGGTCGCTTCAGCTGTTGCAGGACACGTGCCATCAATATGCCTTCGGCAGACCACAGGCACAAAAGTATGAAGTGTGTGTTGTTGTAATCACAGGCGAGGGGGACCACGCAGAGGCGGAATAGAAAATATTGTTGTTGTTGTTTGCCGAAAATTGCAAACTTACTCACCTTAATAGAGTCGAAGGCAGATGTGGCAACTCAAAAATACCACACCAACACACACACACATAAATTCAGGCTCACACACACATATAAATGCACAAACAAACAAGCACACATGTGGCTAAGTGAATGGAATTGAGCTCAAAGCATTGGCACCTGAGCACACTTTGGGCTAAGCAATGTTTTGTCTGCATATGTGTGTGTGTGCGTGTGTGTATATGTGTGGTCAGATGTAGCTTGTTGCTTTTGTTTTTGTATTGACGATACTACGAAAGTCTCATGCAATAAATATGAGTGCAGCTGCAGCGTCCAAGTGAAAAGACGCGCAGCCAAGCGGCCAAACTCACAGCTCCACTAAGTCAGCAAGCAACAAGCCGGACCGACAGCGGCAGCAGCGCGCAACTTAATGGGTTCGTACGCCCATTAGCTCGAGAATTTATTCCATTTTGGCCATTTCGAGACTGGTTCCAAGACCACCCCCCCCCCCCACACGTTTGCCACTTGCCATTTCCGCTGGCAACATTTCCTTTTAGTCTGCGCAACGCTGCTACGTCTGAGCTTTCAGCCCGCCCGTTGGCTTTGCTGTTGTTGGCTGAGTTTCGGCATTGCTGGGCACAAGTTTGTTTCCAACGAAATGCCAAAACATTTTCGAGTATTGGCGCAACGCTGCGTAACGCTGCCGCTTAATGGCTGGAAACGTTGGCGTTAATGGATTTAAATGGCTGCAACGTTTTGCTGACTTCAGCACTGCTTCTTCTTCTCTTTTGTTGGCTCACTTCTCGGTTAGTTGCTTCCATTCCAATCGTTTCTTGCAAGTTGCTGCTGGCAGCGTTGCGTTTTGAACTGTTGCGACAAGGCGAACATTGCCTGGCGTTTTCAGTTATGCTGGCACTGCTTTTATAATTAATGGCTTTTTGCTAAACATTTAACATAGATTAAGTCCGAAAATTATGGCTCATGTAATTGCTGTAATTAAAATGCGAGTTTCACGGTGCAAATATGTCGGAGTGCATCGGAATGTGTTGGTGGCGCTGCTGGCAATTAAACAGCACTTGCGAAGCTGTTTATTAAATGTCCCAACACAAATCATTGAAGTTGTTTTAGTTGACGGCACTTTGTGCTGTCATTGCTGTAGTTTATGGAAAACGCTTCGCAGCAAACTCACAGCATAAACCCACGGCACGAGGCGTTACAGCGACAAATTTCCGCAAACTTTCATTCGCCCTAAAATGTATTGCAATAATAAATTAGTGAAAAAAAACTCATTAAAAATATCTGCAGGTGTCATGAAAAACTAACTGAATGCCAAAAAGCTAACAGCAAATTCAAAGATTTCTGTGCTTAATGTAATATTTTACATTCTTAGCAAGTTTTATGCAGTTTTCCGCAACTTATGGCTCATTGTGATACCATAGTGTATGGCGCGACTTCCCCTTACAGCGCTGCGAACCAAGAAGATTCCGTTATGAACCTGGCTATATCCCTGATATGCAGAGGCGATAGCTCGGTTAGACTGTAAAGAAAGCTGCTGGTTAGCTGGTTAGTCCGTTTCTTCAGCACCATATATGAGGTTAGGCTCAACTACCGCCGAGTGAAGCCAGGACATGATTCGGCGTTGAAGTCCCCATCTAGCACCTAGGGCCCGTTTGCAGCAGTAAAGAGCACATGAGGCTTTCCGTGCCCTTTCAGCAATGTTAGCCTTCCAATTTAGTTTAGAGTTGAAGATTAGACCTAAGTACCTAACATTGTTGCTGAGGCTATGTCTAACACCGTTTAGCTAAGGTAGTGCGAACTGAAGTATCTTATACTTCCTACTGAAAAGCATAACCTAGGTTTTCGAGGGGTTGACATCGAGGCCGAATTCCCGGCACCATTGAGATAGAATCCCAAGTGCATAACTTAGTTTCTCAGAAAGTGTAGGAATATATTTGCCGGAGACTGCTATTGCAATGTCATCCGCATATGCAACAATTTTGCACCCAGTATTGTCAAGTCGATTTAGTACAGAATTGACTGCCAGATTTCAGATTGGAGGAGATAGCACACCACCTTGCGGTGTGCCCATCTTTACTGTACGCTTGATGCGAGTGTTTCCGATTGCGGAGCTAACGACACGCATTTTGAGCAGACACTCGACTAATCTCACCAGCTTCGTGTCTAGGTTCAGGTTGGAAAGTGCGCCAACAACCGCCTGAGGACAGACGTTATTAAAAGCACCTTCAATGTCGAGGAATGCCGTCAGAGTAAAGTCTTTGTGGGCGAGAGATCTTTCGACCGTCTCGGGAAGTGAGTGTAGTGCGGTTTTAACAGATGTTTCATATTAAATCAATCAAAAATTGTTTGGAAAATCCGAAGGAAAAAGAATTCCAATACTTAACATTTCCAGTTTACTAAACATTTTGCCATAATTTGATTTTTTATTGCTGTTGCCACTAATTTATGCGTGCAAGCAAGCGTGCAAGTTGCAAATTCTTATTGCAGGCGAATGAAAAAATTTTAAATAAATAATAAAAATTTTAATTTGAATTAATATGCAAGAATAACAAACACATGTGTACGTGTGACAATTTTTCTACAAAAGTATAAAAATGTAGAATTTATTTATATTCATTTGTTTGTGAAAAACTAAATCAACTCAATCAATAAATTGAAACTAAATTAAATTATTTTATGGAAAATTAGAAAATGGTTAAAAAGTCTATGGAAAACTTGTTTTTTCAAAATTATCAAATAGATAAAAAAATGTATGGAATGAAAATAATAAAAACAAACAATGAGTGTGCGAAAAACATGGGAAAAACATGGAAAAAAAACATGAAAATATAAAAACATTGTGCAGCACATACTCGTATCAAAAAAATATGAAAATTCTAAAATAATTTTATAAATTTCAATAAAGAATAATAAAGCAATCAAATAGTTTTTAAAGGTCATCATTTTTAGTTGGTGGCAAAATATTTAAATTCCTATTTAAAAATGTGTTAGCAACTGCTAAAATATTCAGTTCAAACATAAAACTGTCTAATATGTCGAACAAAATTGAAAAACCTTGACAATCACACAACTGAAATCACCAGTGTTAGTTGTTGCATTCAGCGCCATCAGGCCAATTGCTATTCTAACAGCGCAACGGCAACGCACGCAGCGCACACCTGGAACGTGTGAATCATGCTCGCAGCTCAATTCGATTTGTGCCGCGCGCTAACAGACTAATGAATGCAATTTTCCGCCCCGACAGACGGACCAACGGACAGCGCCGAGAATGCGATGCGCAGTTGAGGACGCCGAGACGGACATCACATGCCATGACCGGAAGTGCTGGTGTGTGATTGCAAAGGAAAGGCAATGTCTGGATTAAACTCGAGTCGGGCAGTGGGCGGTCGAGGCAGTTCGCAAACATTAGCTTTGCGTAAATGGCGACGCCATCGGCACACTGACCAACGCTCGGTAGCTGTTTAAATGGCGACAATTACGCCAACGCGCCACCCACAACTTGCGTCGAGTGTTTTTTGCTTGTCAGCCAGCCGAGTTATGATTGCTTTAAAAGTGCAGCGTTACACTTTGCGTGTTGCGGCAATAATTTCGCTTGTTGTTGCTGTTGTTCAGCTTAAATGCTTTCACGCTTCGCTACGCGCGCACACATGAAAGTCAAAAAATAGTTCGCTGGCAACGCTAACGTGCCACAAACACGCGCTTAACAAAGTGTTGTGCGCCATAAATGAAGATGTCCTTGCGGCGTGCTTGTCAGCCAACGCACCAACCAGTCGCCCAACCAGCCATTTGTACACATTTCACTTTATGTTTCGTTGTTGGCAGCGGCGTGTGTGTCGGTTGGTGTGCGCCCAGCCGTGCGTTGCATTCGTTATGTCGGCACAAAGGCAGTCACACACACACACACACTCTCACACACAAACACATTCTTCTAACGCCAACCACTCACTGTTATTGTTAGCGTCGGCAGCAACCTCAACATCACTGCCGGGTTGTTAGCAGTGTCAGTGTATCCTTTATTGTCGAGTCCTTTTTTGTGCTGCTTCTTATTATTCCAAGTTTGTTGAAATTAAGTTGAAGTGTCACGATGACACGACACGCACACCTATGCACCTTTAAACACACACACACATAGAAGCATTGACGAAGCCTCACCCTCCTCACTCCACTGGGTAGCGACACTTTGGCACTGCTTGCGTTGGTTTGCGGCCAAGTGGCCGCCGCTGAGGGTGGGGGAGGGAATAAGAAAAATCGCTGCTGTGATAAGAAATGGCAAACGGTGCGATTAGTTCAGCTAGTGCCATTCGGCCGTTCGTGTGTCCATTGACAATTGGCGTCATGCCTGAAACTCGGGCGTCGTTGCCACCTTGTGCGCAGCGAAGCGTGCAGAAAGCAACGCTGGCGCTGAATGTTGCTGTGGATGCAGTGACTTTGACTTTTTAAATTACGCCCCGCAAAGGTGGCCATTGTTCGCAGCAATTGTGTAAAGTTTTGATGAGAGGTAGAAGAAAACTTTTGCAATAAAAAAAATCTTTAAAATTAATAAATAATAAATGTTAAACTTAAGTCAAAAATTCACTTCTAATATATAAATAATAAATTTTAAATCAAAATCAAAAATTAACTTTTATTAAAATTTACCAAAAAAGAAACACAAAAAGTTGTCATATAAACTTTTGTAAAAAATCCAAAAAATTAAATAAAAAAAAATTTTTTAATATTTAAAGTATATAAATAATAAATTTTAAATCAAAATCAAAAATTAACTTCTATAAATATTCAACAAAAAAAAACAAAAAGTTTTCAAATTATCTTTTGTCAAAAATCCCAAAAAATTAAATAAAAAAAATTTAAAAAATATTTAAAATATATAAATAATAGATTTTAAATCGAAATCAAAAATTAGCTTTTATTAAAATTTACCAAAATTGAAAAACAAAAAGTTTTTAAAAAAACGTTTGTAAAAAATCCAAAAAATTAAATAAAAAAAATTAAAATTTTTTAAAAATATTTAAAATATATAACTAATAAATTTTAAATTGAAATCAAAAATTAGCTTTTATTAAAATTTACCAAAAAAGAAAAACAAAAAGTTGTCAAATTAACTTTTGTAAAAAATCTCAAAAATTTACATAAAAAAATTAAAAAAATATTTAAAATAATTAAATAATATATTTTAAATCAAAATCTAAAATTAGCTTTTATTAATATTTACCAAAAAAGAAAATCAAAAAGTTTTCAAATTAACTTTTGTAAAAAATCAAAAAAATTAAATTAAATAAATACAAAAATATTTAAATAATTAAATAATAAATTTTAAATCGAAATCAAAAATTTACTTCTAGTAATATTTACCAAAAAAAACAAGAAGTTTTCAAATTAACTTTTGTAAAAAATTCAAAAAATTAATTAAAAAAAAATTAAAAAAGATTTAAAATAATTTAATAATATATTTGAAAAATGAATTTCTATAAATATTCATCAAAAAAGGAAAACAAAAAGTTTTAAAAATAACTTTTGTAAAGAATCCAAAAAAATTAAATAAAAAAATAAAAAAATATTTAAAATATATAAATAATAAATTTTAAATCAAAATCAAAAATTAACTTTTATTAATATTTAGCAAAAAACAAAAACAAAGTTTTGTCAAATTATCTTTGTAAAAATACAAAAAATAAAATTAAAAAAATAAAAAAAATATTTAAAATATATAAATAATAAATTTTAAAACAAAATCAAAAATCAACATTTATTAATATAATTATTTACCCAAAAAGAAAAAAATTTGTCAAATTACTTTTGTAAAAATCCAAAATACGCAGATAACACTTTATAATTAATACTTTCAAAAATGAAAATCAGAAATTGTTATTCTGTTTGTTTGTGTGTTATAAACTTTCAAATACTTTTTTATTTATATGAATTTTCGAACTTTTTTTTAATTCTACTCAATAATAGAAGACGAAAATTTCAATAATACAAAATTTTAAAATACTTAAATGTCAACAATAAAAGCAATCACGAATGAAACTCATAATTTATTACTTTTTTTTATCACAATAAAAATTTTTTCCTTTTCTTCACGAAATACCAACTCCGCACCTGACTTCGGACTCGTCGGTGGCGCTGTGAAAAAGCAAAGCAAAAGAAAATCAAAATAAAATAAATGACATACGGTGGCAAAGTGTAGATAAGCGTCGAATCCCATACGGTGCACTGGGCAGATGAAAATGTATGCTTATCTATGGTTATAAATGCACGTAGGTGTGCTTGTACTTGTGTGAGTGTGTGTGTGCGAGTGCGTCCGTGTCATGTTGGCCAACGTGTGCTTGGGGGCGGGTCAATAAGGCAGCCAAAGTGGTTCGATCAAGCGGCTTTATCAGCGGATGAAATCGGGTTGTGCTCCATCCACACACACAGACCAACACACACACGCACGCATCAAGTGCGACTGTTCACAAGGGGTCGCGCCACCATGACTTCGAGCAGCTTCCCCTGTCGGCTGTGTGCCAACCGCTTACGCCTGCTCGGGGTCAATACATGTATGCACACATGTATGTATGTAGTGGTGGCCACTGCGTGCGTGTGTGTATGTGGTTCGCCATATCTGCCACTTGTATCTGCTTATTCGTGCGAATGTTTCATTTATTAGTGTGAAAGCGCGCGCACGCGGCGGTGCGTTTGTCTGTTGGCGGCCGCGCGTTGCAGCTGGTTGAGTGCAAGTTTGCATTTGACCTCCAGTCAAGTGAAAAGCGGCCAATGCTTTGCACTCTGCTTCATTTCCTGTTTTATTCTTACCAACACCGCTTCCTGCGCTGCTCGCTGCGGTTGCGAGTACTTCTTGGCACGCAACGCCGCATTCAACCGTTCAGCCAGGCATCCATCAGTCGGTCCCATCCTTCGGTCCTTTGCTGCCGTTGCGTCTTTTTAATGATTGCATTTTGCTGTGATTATGATAAAGTGGCATTTGGCAAATGTTGAGCGGGATTACCTGAAGATTGATGGAAAAAATTTTATAGCCCAGCTCTGACTGCTGAACGCTAAACGCTGAATGGCAGGTGGCTTCTTGCTGAGCGGTGAATGTTGGTTGAATGTTGCGACGGGCGAGTGCGTAGCATTGAGGTTTGCTTTGGCCAATTGCGGATTACGAGTGTTGTTGTGCTATTTTCTTTTTTATGTTGGCTTTTGCTTGTTTTGCTGCGCTGCCCTTCGCGCTCGGATTGCGTAAAGGTAGAAAAGTCGAGCAGGTGTAAGCTTGTGCGGTTGAAATGGCAGTAATAAATTTAAATTAAGCTTTCACCCATTCGAAACCCTCTTGAGAGTTTGAAAAAATATGGAGTAAACGCGCCAATGATGATTGAGGCAATTTAAAGCGTGTTGCGTGAGTTTTGTGTTTCAGTTGTGTATTTTAAATAAGCATTATATCAATAAAATTATGTGTATTTCAAAGTTGAGTGTGCAAGATTCAAAGTTAAAGATGTGCGTTTTTATATTGAAACAGATAAAAGGGAACTTTGTAGAAATTTATTTTCAATATTCCAGAAATGCTTTCAGTTTAAGTGAGGCAATGTGCACTCAAAAGCTTCCATGATGTGAAATCAAGAGAATTAATGCAGAGTTAATTTTAATTAATTTAATTGGATGATTTTTTGTAGTTTCTATGGGTTATTTGTATTGATTACTATTCATTACACTCAAAATAATGATTCATAAAGCATAAGCGGCCATTTTGGTATCTAAAGTTAACTTTTAGTTTGATGATTTCTTATAACAAAAGGAACTTTTGGATGTTTTTTTATTAATTAATTTTTTGTGATCTTAATTGATCTATTTAATTTTATTGATATTTTTATTTATGAAGTTGAATTATATACTTTTAAGTTTTATTAATGAATTCATTTTATTTATACCTATAAATAAAGACAAAATAATTTTTAGAATTGCTAGGTAAAATACATTTCAAAAAATTACTCAGTCGACCTTCGAGAAGACGATGTGAGGAAGTAGTAAAAGTTATGGTATTGAGTGAGTGAATTTAATTCTCTCTCTTTGCAATCCAATCATTCCAATGTTTACACTAAACATTGCAAGACTTCAGAGCAGTTCAGATTGTTTTCAAATTCAATTGCGCCTAATTGGCATCTTTAAAGCTCTTCTAAGCATAGTTTTTTTCAAATGTCATCAAATCAGAGTCCCATCAATTTTTTGTTTTGTTTTATACTCTGACAACACTTCAACAACCCAGCGTCCAAGTCTGTCTAGCTTCATGCAATTGAAAATTGTTTTGAAAACTTCCAGTAAATTTGCACATAAAATAAACTCAACAGCAAACAACAAAAGCAACCAGTAAACAAACGAGAAGAAAGTTGAGAAAACACAGAAGCAAGAAACTGGTTCATAATTTGACAAAAATTAAGTTGAACTTTGAGGCACAAAAACTTGACGACGCACTACGAATAATTACACAACAACAAAATAACAAGCAACCTAGAACAAGAAACGCAGAAATTATGAAGCAAAAAGTAGACAAAAACTGAGAAATAAATAGCGAAAAACAATGAAAATAAGCAAAAAATAATAGAAAAGGAAAAATTGCAAGAAAAATAGAGAGAACATTTTGTTGGCGCTGCTAATTTTTCTTTATAAACAACTTTAATTTCACACACACACACACATACACACACAGACACACATCGAAAGCACAGCGCAGCAATGACGCCAAATTGTGTGCCAGTTACTTAAGCACCATGACCAAAAATAACACAAACAACTACAGCAACAACGCATGAGAAAACACTGACAATCAACAACAAGAACAACAACAATTTACTAAATGTATAAGTACCAAGAAATGTCATGAAGGAACAAGTCCAAAAATCAAACAGCAACGCTCGCCACACAACAACGACGACGTTGACGAAAGCCAAAAGTTTGCCATTTAACCCAAATCACTGTGTGCCAGTCTGTCACGCTGGCTCCGTGGACTATGCAACACTTCCGGCACCCAGACCCGCACACAAACAACACAAATAGCATAATTTTATGAGCAACAACGCAAAGTTTCTGTTTTTATTGTGTTTTCGTTCGTTCGCCGTTCATTGTTTTCCTTCATATTTCTTTGGTGTTGTTTTTGAGGTTATGACCCAATGACGCTTTTACGGCTGGTTGATATTCCTGGCCATGGCTCACCCTGTCTCGACCTACGTTTTAATTGTAGTGGCCAAAGTGGCCATATCGCAGAATGGGTGCTGCAGAAATTGTGATTGCGATACAAAGCGGCGACCAAGAAGAGTGGAATGTGGGAGGCAAAAAGAGCTCCTCGAATGTTTGTGGTTGAATAATGGGAAAACGACAGCAGCAGATAGCGAAACGGCAACTGACAGACAAGCAGTGTCCAAAAGCCAAAGTGAGTGACGGAATGACAGCAATGCACACAAACAAACAAACAAACAAACAGACATACAACGCAGTCAAATAAAGCCTCCAACAAACCAGGCGAACACCGTGCGTCCTTCTCCATTTCACGTTGTCTCTCTGCCACTCCTCGGCTGCTGTGGCTATCGACCCCACTCGCAACCGGTCACTTTGAATGCCGCTTTCACTTCTGCGCGCCTTCTGTCCGCTCGCCGACGCATTAAATTTGTGTTTTCCGAGGCACTCGCCAGCGACTTCCGCTTCCGGGAAATTTGATAGCCACGCGCGCTCTGTGGCAACTGATACATTTCTGCGCTTGCTTAAACTCGCATTATTTCTGCCATTGTTGGCTTTGTTGTTATTAGTAGCGTATTAGTGTCAGTGTGTCAATGTGTGTGTGTGTGCTTGTTTACTTGCGCCGCGCCACTGCCTTCTGCGAGTGTTTACTTGGCGCTTAGATGTTCACTTGTCGACTCGCTGATGTTTGGCATCTGTCTGTGCGCGCTTCTGCTCATTAAATCGACAGTGCACACAAACACAATAACAACAACAATAGACATAACTATAATATAACAACGGTCAATGACAACGCAAAGGATACAAACAGAAAAGCCACCGCAAACTCATTCATTAACTTTGCCATCAATTCGCCATTGTTGTGATTGGCCTTGGCGCCCTTGCTGCGCGCTGCTCAATGTATCGGCCAAGCCTCAGAATGGACCCTGACTATAGCAATTTAATTGTCATTGACGGTGATTGTTGCTTGTCAACTTGCCGCCTTTGCTTTGCTTTGTATCAGCTTCCTTGTTGTGTTTCTACGCACACCTACAAATTAGTTGTTATCGTTATTGTTGTTGTTGTTATATTGATTTATTCAATTACGTTAACTTTTGTTATTTTATTAGGTTTTTTTGGTATGATTTGGTAATAACAGAAATGTTGAGTTCAGGACAGCTGAGGCAGGCGGACGGACCAAGTGTTGGTACCGACACAGTGTCGCTTTGAATTATGTCGTATTAGCGAAATCAGGAGCGTAACCATAATTAATGTAATTTAATGCAAAAAACATTGGACAATTTTTGAAATTGTGCTATAAAAAAATAACTTCCCAAATTTGATATGTTTTAGTCTCTGAACTAAAGAGTTTGTCTGGGTTCACTCAATTCTGGTTTCACTTAGCACTTTTGGTACTTCTTTTTTGTTTTTAACTTTTAAAATCATTCTTTTCCATTTTATTACTGTTTAAGCCTACATCGCACACGCACAACAAAAGTGACACAACTCAAAATTTTTGAGTTGAAATATCAAAAATGAAATAATATGATTTTTGTAATCGAATAAATAAAAGTACGTAGTGATCTCTTTTTGTAAAATACGCAGCTCGATAGGACTGCGCACTTTCTGAACCCTTAAAATTTACTTGGTACACTAATCAAAATATTTTCATTTCATTATTTGGTATAAAAACCTTCAGAGAAAAATACAAAAATATAGAAATATAGTATCCACAAGTTTTTGACATAAAACAGGCACTGAAAAGAGACTATGCCATATGGCATAGAATAACCGAAAGGGTTAGCAAGGAAGGTTGCAAGACATGTACACAGGTGTGCAAATTCTCAGTAATTTTCCATCGTTTTCCAGGCTCCAATTTGATGGAAATTACCCACATTGGTTTCTCTATCACTGCGCGTAATCCTCCATTTCATCAAACAAGAACTTGAGAAACCACTCAAGTGGCTTCGCGCATTTATTTAACACTTGAGGCCTTTTGAAGTCATTACCAATTTAAAAGCTTAATGATCATTGCTTAATTTATAAGCAACTACAAAACTTGTACAGCTATCCTCCTCCTTTACTTATGTTTGCGACAGACTACTACCCAATCTGCCTCCAGCATATTCGCACTTCACAACGACCTTCGTACATCGCAAAGGATCTGAAGCGTCGCCGTTGTTTCTGCTTTGTGTCACTGTGCCGCCTGGTAACGTTGTCTTTCCAACTCACTTGTCGCCAGCAGTTGTTGCTAAGCCTCCCCTCTGCATGCGCAACTACTTTGCCAACGACTGGCCACCCTGCCAGCGCCCACCAAAGCCGACCTGCTTAGGCTGAAACAAAATAGAGAAACACATAAGTAGAGGAGACAATAAATGCTTATTAAGCAATTTTCATTTATGCCAAAGGCTGAATGGCTCTGTGCATTCACGGTTGCTGTGCTGTGCTGACGGCGGCTTGTGTTGCTGCAAATTGGACGCCGCACAGACCCAGAGACGCGGCTGACAGACGAGCGCTTGAATGGACAGACAACCGACGCGCTCTTCGAACACTTCTACATTCAGGCCGACAAGCTTCAAGCTTGTGTCTTGTTCAACCAAAGACAGCTAGAAGCTGGTGTTTTGGTGTGCGTGTGCAAGGATAAAAGGATACACACGGCTCGCGCTGGCAATTGAAATCGACATTTTTGCCCGAGAGCGTTCGCGCTGTGTGGTAATTTCATTTGTTTGCCAAGTGTTTGCCGCGCAAAAGGATAAAAGGATAACAGGCAGCACTTTCACTTTCACTGTTCTCTAACTCGGCTGCATTGTCTGTTGGGCGCTTTTCAACGCTTCACTGGCCGCCACTACTTTATGGGCTAACGGTCGCCGACGATGGCGCCTGTTGTTGCTGTATCGATTAGGCTTTGCTGCGCTGGCATTGATGTGTGTCGGCATGGTTTTGTGTTTGTATGTGTGTGTGTGTGTGTCATAAAAACGAAGCATCATTTGGGCGCACAGATTGATTTCTGCTCTTTCAGTTGTGTCCTTGTCTGCCAGTTGCTGTTTGCCGCAGCCCTCATCACGCCGCTGGCATTGCTCATGAAATTCTAGAACCGACGCCGCCGCTGCCACAGCACTCACAGTGGTGGCTACAATTGAGCACGCTGCATGGTTTTTTTTCATTTCTGTTTTTTTTGTTTGTCAGTTATATCGGTGCAAAAACTTTGCCCCTTTGTGCCGCTCGATTCAGTCATTCATTTTTATTTTTTGCGCTCACTTTTATGACCGTCAATAGTCCGAAACAACTGTGCCGCGTGCAATAAGGCCAATAACACAAACACACACGTTACATACCTACATACACGTTGTAACAGCACACAGCACATTTGTTGGTAGGCAGCGAGTGTGTTGTGCGCTGCTGCGTTCGCGTCATTGTGCGCAATCAATTGTTGATGAAAATGAAAATGAAAAACTGACAGCAAACGGCACACGAAATTAATTCGAGTCGACTGCAGCAGCGACAGCGACGGCTGGCGCATCCGATTGTGCCTTTATTTGTTTAATGGTTTTTCTATACACATTTGCTTGCAGCTTTATTGTATTTGGTCAACAAGTGTTGCCCAATGCCCAACCGCCGAACCCATGTCGCAAACCCAAATCACTGCTCAGTTTGTTGTTCAGTGCGAAATGAATTTTTCCGCTCTTGACTTTCATGAATTGTTATAATTGCATTACTCTCAGTGCTTCGGACTATTTCTTTGTGCAACAGTTGTTGTTGTTGTTAGCTTAAAAAGCAAATATCATTGAAATTCAATTTTAATTAAAAATGTGTAAAGCGATTGGAGTTTGATCAATTCAAGGGCACTGCACAGTGGGCTACAAGGCAAAAATAAATGAAAAAAATTATAAAATTTAAGTTTTAAGTTCTAAGTTTTTTTTTAAGTTAATAAATATCAACGTGAAATTATTAGGTCTGTTTGGGTACCGACAATTTTTACAAATTTTTACTGGATCCTGTTTGTGTACTCCGAATCTCTTGCAACGAAAGAGAAACTGAATGCATAAAGTAACAGTTCATTTCATGAGAAGAGCGAGAGTTCATTTCATGAGTTTTTACTGAAAAATTTTGTCCAGTAACTTTTAGGCAGTAAGAAGAAGAACGAGTAAAACATGTGACTGGCTGCCATATGATTGACTGCAAAAAGAAATAATTGTTATCAAAATTTGGAGGCAAATGGAACCAGCAAAGAATTTGTGCATTCGCAAGTCTGCTGACCTACAACCGTCTTACTCAGCTATAAGGCTTGATTACAGGTAACGAGTCGAGTGACGAGACATCAAAATGGTACTAGGCCGAGAGAATTGGGATGGTGAGCAAAAGCGACGAGTTATTCAAACATATTTTGACACGTAGCGAGTCAGTTCGGTTTTACAATGCACAAATTGCAATCGTGCAATTAAACTCAACTGAGCGAAAAGTGGTGTGTGACGCATTCTGCATGTGACGATCGATTCCGCGAATCGCTGCGAAAAGAAGAAAAATATAACGGTAAAGTAGTACTCGGCCTAGTAAACGCAATTTGATTCTAGTGACTCTCTCGCCACTTTACTCGGACACTGTCTCAATCAACAACTCGCCTTACTGTTTAGGCGAAACGAGTACTCGTTCGAGTTGCTGTCTCATCACTCTACTCGTTACGTGTAATCAAGCCTTTACCTGCTGTAGCTGAAAGAGAAGAGTCGCTGATTGAGCCCAAGGAATCATTTGTCTTTTGCATTAAATGTCTGATTAAACTTAAGTTTCCCTACCGCTTCAAATCTTAAAAGAAACTTTTAGATGCTGTTTTTTTCTTTAACCCTTATGCTTACATTCTTTTTCCTGTGTACTGTGAATGTTCCTAGTCCCAGTGATGCAACCAAGTTCTGAACTTGAAAATTATAACTAATTTCTGCTTGTTAACTTTCTTTCTTACTCTCCTGATATTTTTTACTGGATACTTTTTACTGGAATAGTTACCAAACGAACCTATTGCTACAGTAGATTGACCAAAGGCAAACTTAAGTTAACAGCTGAGCCCGTATTGATAACAAAAAACGGGTGGGAGATCTGTGAGTCAGTTTTTGGATCAATTGTTGTATGAAAGACTTTAATACTGACCGTTTTGAGTTCGTTTTGGTTAATGAAAGAAGGGCATTCAAAGATTTCCTATCTGTATCAATGGAAATCTGGCCAACGACTTTACTTATAGATTTATGTTCCTCGCCAAGGCAGTTTATAGAAAATTTCTAATAATAATGCGGTCTATACTAAAGAGCGGCGCAAGCAGTATAAAAATGACTTGCAAACTATCGCTGTGCTTTCAAATTCTGTCGCTCTTCTTCACTTTCACTACAAAACAAGCACTGCAGTGAAGAAAGCTTTTGATATTCATACGAATACTGCACGAAACGTCAATAGAACTTCAAGCACCTTGAAGTATAGAACAACACTGAAATAGAACAACATTGAAGTAGAACAACATTGAAGTAGAACAACACTGAAGTAGAACAACACTGAAGTAGAACAATACTGCAGTGGAACAACACGGAAGTAGAACAACACTGAAGTGAAGCAGTGAAGTAGAACATTTTCAAGCATACGGTGTTTTGTTTTGCACGATCGGAGTAGTTGATGTTTGTTTTTGGTATTTTGTATGGAATCTGGGCTGCATTTCAAGCATTACAACAACATTAATATAAAAAAATGCTTCACTCGGTGTGAAGTAGAAGTTCTGCTTCACTCAGTGTGAAGTGAAGTGTAGAAGTTCTGCTTTACTCGCTGTGAAGTAGAAGTTCTACTTCACTCGGTGTGCTTGCTGTGATTTACCGTTACTTGACATCATTATAGCTTTCTGTTTTGATGTTTTGCTTCACAAAAGAACACAAGCACTGTCGATGCTGCAGCGAAAAGGTTTTCGAATGATGCAGTGCTTGCTTTGTTGCAGAATAGAACTATTGAGCATTTGAATTCGCTCTCAACGCGACAATGAAGTACAGTACTTGACAGTACTGTGCAGTAGTGAAGTGTGCCCAATAGAACTCTTGTGCAGGTCTTTAGTCTGTGCTAACAATTGAAAATCAATCAAAATGTGGTGAGAAGATCAAAGCATATCGAACTTCTTTTCAATTTTTTTAATTGTTCTGCTTTTAAGTTATTATAATATTTGTATTATTATTATAATTACTTTTATTTTTATAATATTTATTGAATTTATAATAAAATTTGGTCGTTCAATTAACATTACAGCGACATTATGTTACATATACTTTCTGACCTTCCTTTCGCACTGTCCTCCAGACCTCTGAAAGAGCTTTTGTCTGCTGTGGATTGACAAATCATATTAAATCAGCCTTGTTCAATGAAAACTCCAACACTAAGCTGTACATAACTTTTAACAAAATGCCATAAAACTTAACCTCTTTAATCGCTGACCTGGAAAATAAACACTTTGCCATTTCTCCAATGCTTCTCAGTGTTTAGTATTTTACTAAACTAATTTTAAATATTTACTTCAAACGACGAGCGAAAATTCGACATTCAAAATTTAATTTGATACTATTCAAACATTCAAACCTTTAACCCACACACACACACACGTGACTCAATGCGACACAAATTTCAACCGAACAAATTGATGCACAGCAAAAATGCTAATAAATGAAATATTTCTCACAACCGGATTGAATTCATTTCATTGAAATGTTAAAAATTCACCATACAACCAATCTACAAAGTTTTAAAGGACACAACGCAATCAAATGCGAAACAAAAAATTAATTAAATAAAAGCGAGTTGCACTAGTGAAGGCTGAAAGAGGAAAGTGCAACGATGAGTGTGTGTGGAAAATGAAAATTTTAAATCTTATTTACTGAGGCAACACAGGGCACCAACCAACCAACCAGCGAACCCACCAGTCAGCAACAAATAAACCAACAACAAACCAACCAGCAAACAACAGTCATACACACAGCGAGAACGTCGACGTTCACCATTCGCCGCTCGACGTAAAGCGTCGGCGTATTTCAATTAAAAAGCAAAAAAGCGTCGAATTTTCACTCGCCTTGATTACGTTGGATGCATTTAACAGGCTTAGAGGACGCACAAGCTTTCCAGTTTTTTTTTCATCATTTCGAGTTTTCATTTTTTTGTTAATTCTGTGTCATTCTGTACAGTAAATAAAGTCAATTAAGTAATGGCAGCAAACGGCAAATGACTGCAAGAGGAGTTTGAGCAACACGCAGCTTAACTTGCTGCAGACTTTTTCAAATTTTCTTACAGCAATTCGAAATTTGCCAACTTTCTGGAAATTTTGTTTTCGTTTGTGGTTTTGTGGCACTTTCAAGCTGCACTTGAACCCCTAGAGCGGCGCTTTAGCATGCGGCCCATAAGCGGCACATGTGGCATGCAACAAACGAGGCATTTCCGGCAGCAACTCATGAAAGAAATTAACAAAAAATAAAAGTTGCGAGTGCAGGCAATGTATGAGAAAATTTGGCACAAAATGGCAGAAAAAACGCCAACAAAAAATCCTTTACAAATATTGCATGTGAGAGAGAGAGGTGTGAGTGGCAGCATTTTCCACATCAATCATTTTTATTTTGTCGGCGCAACAACTGCAATAAAACCACCAAAAGCAGCCGCTGCTTTGACAGCGAAATCATTTCCGCCGCACTGCTTTAGCTGTGAAAAAATTCACCTCGCATTGTGTGCCGAAAAAAAATTCGCGTTAAAATTTTACACGAACAACAACAGTTAGCACAGCTCATAACAGCATGCAAATTTGACTTTTATCACATTTCAGCTTTCAGTTGGCATTTGTTACAGTCGAGCGAATGCCTCGTGTCGAAATGAATATGAAATATCGCATTTGTTGTTTGCCCATAGCAAACGGCCGATGCCAAATGGCAGAGGTTGTACATGGCGTATACGTAATGCCGTCTGACTGTTGACTGCTGTTATTGTTGTTGTTGTTGTGATAATAATGTGTGGCATGCATGCGGCGTTGTGCAATGAATAAATTCGCGTATGCATAAAGCGCCGTAATGGCCATAAAAGCATAATTGCTGAATTGGTTGTGAGCGAGGCGCACAAACACACACAAACTTCCCACCAATGCATTCAATGAGAATTCAATTAAAATTCGCCCATTGATGCTCGATTTCGTTGATTTCTATTTCCATTTGGCCGCATGCAAAAGGCATCAGCGCGATGTAAACAAGTTACACTTGCATACATAAATTCAATTTTAGTTATATTTTTAAATATTTAACAAATATTTATCAATTATTACTTATATACTTATATTGTATTTTAAAAATTTAATTAAAGTCACATAAATGTTGTACAAGTAACAGAGCACCAAATTGCACACCCTTTGTAGTGGGTGACACAACTCAAAATTTTTAATTTTTCAGAAAACGCAAAAAACTGTTTTTGAGCTGAAAAAACATTTTTTAATTGACTTTTGATTCTGAATTGATTGATTTGAATTGATTTTTTTGAATGACGTATAGACTCTTTAGTAGTAAATCGCTACTTTTTATGCTTTAGGATAAGATTTTTTCTATTTAACACTAGAAAATCCAACATTTTGAGTTGTGAGTTTTAATAGATAATATTTTTTTCTAGATAATATTTTAATTCAAGAATTACCTAATTATTTTAACGTCACTTTTGCTGAGTTTTATAATTATAAATGACAGTAAAAAAAATATAAAAATTTTGAAAATTTGAAATTAATTTTTTTATTTGGAAATATATACTAAAATTGCCACAACTTGACTTAAAGTTAATTTCAACAAAAATTTATTTCGTCAAAAGTGTCACAATTTGAATTAGGATTCTTTTGTATTGAGCTACAGCGATCAAATAGCATCAAACTTCTTGACATGAAGAGAGATCTAACTGTATTTTGGCAACAGTTAACAACAACAAAATATACTGAACTTTTGGTTATCTACCAATAGATGCATTTCGCACAGTATTAACTAAAGAGCGGCGCAAGCACTATAAAAATGAAGCAAGCCATCGCTATGCTTTCAAATACTGTCGCTTTTCTTCACTTTCACTACAAAACAAGCACTGCAGTGAAGAAAGCGTTTGATATTCATATGAATACTGCACGAAACGACAGTAGAACTTCAAGCACCTTGAAGTATAGAACAACACTGAGGTAGAACAACACTGAAGTAGAACAATACTGCAGTGGAATTAGACCAACACTGAAGTAGAACAACACTGAAGTGAAGCACTGAAGTAGAACATTTTCAAGCATACGGTGTTTTGTTTTGCACGATCGGAGTATCTGATGTTTGTTTTTGGTATTTTGTATGGAATCTGGGCTGCATTTCAAGCACTACAACAACATTAATATAAAAACAATGCAGGTTTAAAACATGTTTTTTCTATATTTATTTAAGTCTGTTTCACTCAGTGTGAAGTAGAAGTTCTCCGTCACTCGGTGTGAAGTAGAAGTTCTGTTTCATTCGGTGTGAAGTAGAAGTTCTGCTTCACTCGGTGTGACGCAGAAGTTCTACTTCACTCGGTGTGCGTGCTGTGATTTGCCGTTACTTAACCTCATTATAGCTTTCTGTTTTGATGTGAAGTAAAAGTTCTGTTTCACTCGGTGTAAAGTAGAAGTTCTACTTCACTCGGTGTGCTTGCTGTGATTTACCGTTACTCAACATCATTATATCAGGTGTACAACTTTGCTTCCGCCGTTTTCCGATACGTGGCTGTACCGGCTGAGGCTGGTTGAAATACATAGATGGTAATGCCTTTAAAGTGAGTGTGGACAGTGCCTAACGAATTGTCATCGCCGTTTCAGTGACAGTTGTTATTATTCACGCTCGAAAATGTCCGTTTATGTGCCCAATTCTCGCCATTTGCGGGAAGTTTTACTTTTCTGTTACAATTCGAAAAAAAAAAAATGCAGCTGAAGCGCATCGAATGCTCTCAGAAACTTACGGTGATGCTGCTCTGAGTGAAAGAACGTGTCGGGAGTGGTTTCAACGTTTTAAAAATGGTGATTTCGACATGACAAAGTCATCCTCCAACACGACAATGCTCGGCCTCACGTCGCAAAAGTGGTCAAAAAGTACCTGGAAACGCTGAAATGGGAAGTCTTGCCCCACCCGCCGTATTCCCCAGATGTCGCCCCTTCTGACTTCCACCTATTCCGTTCGATGGCACACGGCCTGGCAGATCAACATTTTCAATCCTTCGAAGAATTGGAAAAATGGATTGCTTCATGGATAGCGTCAAAAGAGGACTCCTTTTTTCGAGCCGGGATCCGAAAATTGCCGGAAAGATGGGAGAAAGTTGTCGCTAGCGACGGACAATACTTTGAATAATACATCTGTAAGCACTTTTTCGCAATAAAGCTTTTAATTTTGGAAAAAAACGGCGGAAGCAAAGTTGTACACCTGATAGCTTTCTGTTTTGATGTTTTGCTTCACAACAGAACACAAGCACTGTCGATGCTGTAGCGAAAAGGTTTTCGAATGATGCAGTGCTTGCTTTGTTGCAGAATAGAACTATTGAGCATTTGAATTCGCTCTCAACGCGACAATGAAGACCAGTAGTTGACAGTACTGTGCAGTAGTGAAGTGTGCCCAATAGAAGCTTTTGTGCAGCTCTTTAGTATTAACACATAAACCCGTAAATTAAAAATTTTTAGTTGTGTCACTTTTGTAGTGGGTGCGCGAAATGACCAACTCAGCAGATAAACTTTCACAGCAAGCCGTCTCAACCTTTTTCTCACCAAATGCGAGTTCATTGCCCTAAATACCTGTCACAAAAAGTAAATACACGCAACGTCATGCGGGTGTGTGTATGTATGTGACAATGTGTGTTTAGTCGGTTAATGCCTCAGTGCAGCTACGGTCAAGCTCTGGGTTAATCTTATAGCGTTTGTTTGCTTGTGTCTGTTTGTCTTCCAATTAACATTTTACAATCGTTCAGTAAACAATCAACAGCAAATACTAACAACAAACAACAACAACATTGACAGCAACAATCAACATCTTTAGCGATAAAACAATAATAACAGCAAATACGCGCAACGCTCACATTGGCAGCAACAACAACAACTAAATGCCAGTTGCCATACATTATTGACTGCGTTGTAAACAAACCACTGATTGTTTGTTCAAATGATGGACTAACAGCGAAATTAACGACCAAATCAAATTATTTTAGCAGATTAGCTGCTTTGCGCTCTTCTCTTCTCTTCTTTTGGACCTTTGGTGTGATGCATAGAAGACTACGTGTATGAAATATAAACATTTTTGTGATTACACTTATTGAACACAACATAGAAGCCATTTTTCGCGTATCGATTTGTTTGTTCTGTTCGTTCGTCCAGTGACTGGTGCGCACAATATCTCTTAAAGCTGTTGAGGCATCGGATCTAGGAAGCAGACAGCTACAAAATTTGGGCGCTCTGCTGAAGAACTTTCCCAGATTTATTCGTCTTTCAGGTTGGTTTCACTTTCTTCAGGCATCAACATTGTTTCTCAAGGATTCAGACAGTGTTGTCAGATACCTGAAATTATTTGTTCCTAAATCTTAACCCTTTCCGACATGAAAATAACAGCCCGCTGTATGAATTGTATGGACTGTAGTCCAATATATTGGAAATTGTGACTGAAAGGGTTAAACAATAAAGCTGAAGTTACCTCTCAAAAATTTGAAACATCTCCTCAAAAGTCTTTTTATAATTTTTGTCATTATAAACCAAAGAATTCAACTTCTCATAAAATAATAAAGGTATATTAACCCTTTCGTTTGTTTGTTGCCATATGGCAACATGGTACTTTGTGGACGTCTAAGCCCTCTATGGTTTCAAGAATATATTTTATATTGGTCCTTACAATAGTTTGAAGCTTTCGGAATAATACAAAAATGATAAACTGAATATTTAAGTTAAAAAAAAATAAGTATACACGTTTAATAATGTTATAACTATACATGGTAAAGAAAGAAGAAGCAGAAAAAAAGGAAAATTTTTTATTTTATTTTTTTCAGATACATTTTCTAATGATTTTGACTGAAGTAAATGAAGAAATATTCATTTTATATTTTATTTCATATTTTATTCATATTTTAAGTAATTATTACAATCAGAACAATATGGTTGCTGTCAAGTGAGAACACTCTATAAAACAGGGTTCAGTAACAAAAATAAAAAAAATTATGGGATGTTGTTGTTGTAACAGCACACAAGACTAAATCAATGAATTTCAAATGTAAACTTTCCCCAGTAAAAGACTGTAGTGAAAGGGTTACGTCTTTTCTTAACTGGAACTTAGCACAAACAAAACCGGTAACGACATCTAGCGGTAAATAGCCGAATATTTATAAACTTCGGAACCGTACCAAATGTCATGTTTACTTCTTCTGTCATATGTCAACAATATTCAGTTCACAATTTGTCAAGTTTCTTTCAACAACGCATTGTTTGACGCTCCGGAAAATGTCGGATTACGTGCCTACAAATTACGATTTGCGGACACAGTTAATTTTGGGTTACCATTTGAAGAAAAAAACCTTCTAAAACCTGGTGAAACGGTTAACGGTGAACGTTACCAACAACAATTGGCCGATTTGAACCGTGCTATACGCCAAAAACGCCCAGAATATGAAGCGAGGCAACACAAAGTGATTTTCCTCGATGACAACGCACCACCACACCGCACTAGAGCCACCAAAGAATTGGTTGCATCGTACAACTGGGAAGCTATTGCTCATGCGGCTTACTCACCAGACTTGGGGCCTTCGGATTATCACATGTTCGCATCGATGGGCCACGCATTAACGGAACAGCGCTTCAATTCTCACGCAGAAGCCAAAAAATGGATCGATGATTGGTTTCAGGCAAAAGACGAAACATTTTTTTGGCGAGGCATCCATAAATTGCCTGAGAGATGGGAAAAATGTGTAGCTAGCGATGGCCATTACTTTGAAGAATAAAATTGTAATCATTTCCTCACAATAAACGTGTTTTTTTCAAAAATAATTTCATAGGCGCGTACCTGGTAAATAATGAGATCGATACGAAATTCGCTTTTGTAAACTTTCTTCTTTTATTGCATGAATTATAGACTTTGAAGCATACAATTTAATTAAATTAAATTAGATACTTTTGCTTTCAATACTCAAGGTTTCAGTGCCACTATTGAAGTCAGATGTATCGCCATCAAAATCTGCTAAACTTTCTCCTTTCTTTCTTTCTTCTTCCTAAAAATTTTCCTAAAAGGCCCAGAATCTCCTGAATCCCGGAGGAAATCTTCTGAGCTGGCAATACTGGTAAGCTGCCTGTCTCACCTATCTACCTGCGGAGAGGTATTAAACAGAAATTCAGTGTGATTTGTACTTTGATTTTTACTAAGAACAAGTTCGAAAATGGATGTCATTTGCGCTTTTTTTAAGCTGAGGTTAACTGGTTCACTAGTATAAAGCGACCCCAGGTTCGAGTCAACAACAAAATACCAAAAAAAGTAATGTTTATCTATCGACGGCTGCTCTTTCAGCAAGAAATGGCAAACCTCTGAAAACTCAATCAAACTCAAACCCAATTGCCGATTGGAGTTGGCAATAAACCACAGGACCCCACTATTTGTGTACATGGACCACTATTCAAAACGTTGTGAGTTCAAATCCCAATAGCGCCAATATCATACAATAAATATTTCTGTAGGCATAAACATGTCTTCTCTCTCAATAAGTAACAAGAACAGACTCTAAACAGCCCTCATTCGTATTCTTCAGAGTCAACATTATTCGGTAGTTTCCATCAGTCGCACTTAGTCCACCAACGGGCTGTCCTGTTGGTAATATGAAAATATTTCTCCCAACCAACTCCAACCTTATAAAGCAAACAAATTATTTTCGTTGCTAAAACGATTTCTTTTTTATTTATAAATCAAAAATAGAAAGCTGACCTGTCAATAAGCCTTTTCTTTGTCTTAAGGCGCAAACAAGTCCATCTAACCCAAGTGAATTGTTCCCATTTGTTCCTGTACCGGCAGCAACAATTAAACCAGAATTGGCCACAATTTATAAATAAAAAAATAAATAAAAACATCAACGCACATTAAAATGATTTTATGTATCTTTGTTGTGACTTTATTGTTACTGCAGCAGTCACTTTTATCTGCCATTACTGCTGTTACTGCATGCAGTCAGTGTTCGGTTTTCTTGGCAACATGTTTGTATGTTGAGTGTTGCCGGTCGATGTTGGCCACTAAAATGTTGAGCTGTTTATTTACCAAGCACGTGACGCAGCTGTTGGCAAATTTCGGCGCAGCTGTTGGCAGTTGCAACAACAACAAACAACACTTCTCGCATACCACACGCACAAAAATAAAAAACCAATAAACCAAAGTATTGAAAAACACAAACACACACACAATCATGCAGATGGCTGGATATTTAAGTGTAAACAAATTGACAAGGTAAATTGCTGTGCCACATTTGGTTAGACCAAAACATTGTCAAAAACGCATAAATAAAAAAAATTGAATTAAAGAAATTAAAAAAATAATAAAAAAAATAAAACAAATATAAACAAACAAAACAAAAAGTATCAAAACAAAAACCATTTGAGCATCTGCAACTCGCATTGTTTTTGTTTTTAAGTTTTTTTCCCCCTCACAGTGAGTGAATTTTGCAATTCAGAAATTTCGCTTTATTGATATTAAAAAAAAAAACTTTTTATTGTTTTCAAACCAGATTCAGCAATTTGTATGAATTTGTTTTGAAAATGTTGTCGCTGTAATTTTTGTTTACTCAATATTTGCGCTGCTGTGATATTTCGTTGCAGTTGATTGATTTTTATAATGAAGCGAAATATTTATTTTAGTCTGACTGTCTGTAACATTGACAGCTTGCAATATTGGCAAATGTATGCAAAGCAGTGACGCAAAGCCAAACGATAAATTAAATATATTTTTAGCCGCAGATGCTTATGTGAAAATAGATGCAAATAGATTTGAATGATTAATTGCTTTGCTAAATTTACAGTCAATACACACAAATAAATAGTTTAAAAATAATTAAATTGATTTGTTAGCAGTGAATTTATGCACCGAAAGCAAACAACTTAATTTAAGTAGCGGTTGAATTGTTTAGTTTGAATTTGAACATTTATTTTTTTTAAACTGAATATGAAACTGTTCAGACTGCATTTGTTTCACTTATTCTGCAACTCACTTGGAACAAAAACTTGTATATCTATAGATTGATTTACGAATGTAGTGGACTTTCTTTTAAATGTCATTGAATTAGAATAAATTTCTTCAACTTAATAGTGAACACTTCATGCATCTCTTGACATCTTTCTTGATAAAAATCTTATTGATGTAACTTTAAATGGGCATTCCATATCCTTCACAGAAAAATTTCCATGACTATAAGCGAAGAGATACAAACATCGACAAATTTTTACATATTTTTTGAGTTGCGCTCATTGCTCAATGTTGTAATATAATGTAATGATAATGGGAAGGTAATGGTATTGGATAGATAATACCCTTGCGCACTGCAACCTAGTAGGTTTATTGTGCCCCTTGAATCATCTGGTGTTTTATGTGCACAGGTATTGAATCAGACTTTTCTGCGATGTTTGCATCGGGTCCTCATCACCGAGAATATTGTAACGATGAGGCACTCTGTGCTGTGCTATGCATGAATGCTTTTACGAGCATACTTTTAGGCATGCACTTTGAAGTACGGCCGGCATGCTATAATGCCGATATGGCAGGGATGGTTCGCGAATGGTAATGGAATGTGCAAGAACCATCGGCGCGATAAACCAAACCAGTATAAAAGGCAGCAGTGTGCAGCGCAGGGGGTCGAGTCTGTGTTGAGCAAGCAAAGGAGAAACATGCAATAGTAGTAGTGTAAAGTAGAACAAGTGTAAATTTGTAAATAAAGTGATGTTTGGTTTTTGAATGCGTTTTACGCTGAATAATTAAAGTGGTTTTATTTTCAAGCACAATCCAAAACGAACTTAGAGAAGTAATTTTCGGAACAATATGTTTCCCTAGAAACTTTGCACGTCGGTGTGCCAGGTCTGGGCAGTTTATGATGACGTGTTCCATTGTTTCATCGACCTCATTGCAGTATCTGCATAGTAGCCGGTTAGGGCGCCACAGATTTAGCAGATTTGGCGCGTTTTGTATTAAAGTTTAGGAATCTTTTCGATCTTCGAATCTTGTCGTAGACTCTCAATATTATTCCAGTATTTTTGTTTTTGTCTCTGGATCCACTTGTGGATGTCCAGTTTTAGGTCGGTTTTACCGAATCCAAACATCGGGCCCGGCCCTACGAATGGGCTTTCTGCACCATTTTTTTCTTGTGTATCTCCCCTTTCGTTGCCATCATGGCCCTCATGCCCAGGAATCCAGACAAGTACAACCCTGTTCTGGGTCCCTTAGGGCGTTGAGTTCCTTGTGGCATTCAAGCAAGATTTTTGATGTGTAGGAGTAGCTGTCTAGGGCTTCTAGGACTGGTAGGCTATCCGAAAGTATAGTGAGCTTTGTTCCTTGAGGGTGCGTTTTAGCAATTGTTCGAACTGTCTCATATATTGCATAGAGTTCAGCTTGAAATATTGAAGTGTTGTAGCTCATCGGAAGGGCTAAGTTGACCCCAGGGCCCACAACTCCAGCTCCTACACCACAAGGTGTTTTAGAGCCATCGGTGTAACATTTCTGAGAGTCCTCTTTTAGCCATTTCGGGTTGTTGTCTCACTGTTCCCTGGTCGGAAAGTCAATAATATATTTCCTTGTTGGGCTGAGATGGGGTTTCATGAAGTCAAGATAAGATGATTTGAAGAGGGTGTCCTCTATTTGTTTTAAAATTGCCAAGTGACCCGTAAGGTTACCCTGTTTAATTAGGTTATGCCTATATAGCGCGAGTGCACTTGAGATTGCTTCCTCTTGGATGGCTATGTGGAGCGGTGTTAGGTCGAGTAAGGCCTCCATGCCGGCAGTTGGGGTTGTTTTAATTGCTCCCGTAATGCTAAGACATGCAAAACTATGAACTCGGTTTAATCTTTTTATTGTTGTGCTCTGGTTGGTTTTGCCCAACCACACTAGAGCACCGTATAGTATGGTGGGTCTTACCAATTGTGTGTACGTCCAGGATGTCATACGGGGTGAAAAGCCCCAAGATTTACCCAGTAATTGCTTAATTGTCCACAATTGACACAAGGCTCAATGTTAGCTCAAAGGAAAAATATTTATATAGGACTTATTTAGACCTATAAAAGCCCTTCGATTTGACTATATGAGTCAAAGGCTTCGAACATCAAGAGATCCGAAAATATGTGAAAATATATACCCTAACCGCTTTCTTTGCTCAACATTAATCTTGTGAGGGAAAATATGTAAAACATGAGAACTTGAAAAGTGCTTTTATTTTTTGACTTTTCATTTTTAATTTCTGTTCAAAAACTTAAACGACACATTTGCGGTTATTGAATGACAAACATAAACCACTTTAAGCCCATTCGCTGCCTTCGGTCTTAAGGTATTTACGCTTCAACATCGATTTTCCACATTTCGCTTTTCTGTAGTCGAACAAATGCCTCCACAGCTGACTGTCGCACAGGAAGACCCCCAGTGCGGCAAATCATTTTGCGGTTTCCTTATGGTTTTTGTATTTCTTTGCTCCACTGCTCTCGCCATTTCAGTTCAACAGTAGCGTAGAGATTTTCATTGCAATACTTCCGTAATGAATTTCTTCTTTTTGTTGGTCAAACTTTTTGACGTACAAACATATATAAAAAGAAATGGTCGCAAAATTTTTGAACTGTAACTTCAAAGTGGCAGAGAAAGTTACACACACACAAAGATTTTAAATTTAATATAATTTTGTTAATATTAGAAAACCAATAAACCACAGAAAGCTTTAGCGAGACAGGCAAGGAATGTTTTTTTTTTTGCTTATTTAAAATTAGAAATTATGAAGCAAAAGTTGAAAAATATTAAAAAATATTAATTTATATCAATAAATAAATAAAAGCGCAAATCACTTGAAAGCAACAACAACAACAACAACTAGTGGCACGCGGCGCTTTGCTGTTCATTGGCGACAGCACAACCACAACGCCAGCAATAACACAACTCAGTGTGTCCTTGAAATGTTGCGAAAAAAATTCAAATTAAATAAAAATTTCGTTTAAAAATTGAAATATGCTTTTTCCTTAATACATTTGTATGTATGTATGTATCTTCGTTCGTGAGGCAAAAATCATGAAATCCTCACACAACTGGCGCACAGCAAGTGACTGTCGTTGAACGGGGTAGGCGGCATGTTTTGGTTTCAGGGTGACAACGGCGGCCACAGCGACAACGATAACGACGACAGCAATGCCACTGCCAAATGGCATTGCACTCGTGCGTGTGCCTCTGTGTGTGTGTGTGTGTGTGTGTGCGTGTGTGTTAAGTGAATTTGCTTGTGTATAAACATTGGTCAATGTTAATGTCTTTAGAAACATATTAAAATAATTCATGAATTTGAATAATTTTTATTTCGTTTGTTGTTGCCACTCATGCCGTCTCATGGCTATTTTGTCTATTTCCGCCACATTGAAAACTCTATAGTATAAATAAAGAATATTAATAGAAATTCATAATAATATTTTTGTTATTAATTGAAAATTATTAAAAAAATAATAACAAACAAGTTATACAAGCCCAACCCACAAACTGGCTTATTTGGCTTGAATTTTCTGTAACCAATTTATTTTCTTGTTTTTTTATTTATCTTACATTTTTACAAATATTTTTAAACGTACGGACATTTTTTAATGTAGGCAGGAAAACTTAATTTTTTATTGTTTTATTTTGTATTGTTTTCTTTTGTTTTTCTCTTTTTTATCGCTTTTAATCTTCTTTTTATTTTTTTCTCTCCTCTTATTCCTCTTTTTTCTTTCTTTTTTCCATTTTTGCCCCCTTTTTCTCATCGTTTTTCTTTTCTATTTCCTTTTTCCTTTTCTTTTTTCCTTTTCCTGTTCTTTTTCCCCCTTTTTTCGTCTTCTTTTACTTGTTATTTTTTTCTTTTTTTTCTTTTGGTTTTTCCTTTTTCCCTTTATTTTTTTTTCGTTTTCCTTTTCTTTTTGTTTTTTTCTTTTATTTCTTCTTAATTTTCTTCTTCTTCAATTTTTTTTTCTTTTTTTTCATTTTTTTTTTTTTATTTTTTCGTTTTCTTTTTTTCTCATTTTTTCTTGTTATTTTTTTTCGTTTTCTTTATTTTATCATTTTTTTCTTTTTCTTTTTCTTTTTAGTTTTAGTTTTGGTTTTCTTTTTGTTTTTTTTTCTTTTAGTTTTTGTTATTCTTTGTAGTTTTCTTTTTATTTTTGTATCTTTCCTTTTTCTTTTATCCTTCGTTTTCGTTTTCTTTTTCTTTTTTTCTTTTTTTTTAGATAAAAACTCTTTTTCTGTTTATGTTTTTCGTTTCCTTTTTCTTTTTTCCTTTTCCTTTTTTCGCTTTCTTTTCCTTCTTCTTTTATTTCCTTTGTCTTTTTCTTTTTAGTTTTCTTTTTGTTTTTGTTTTTATTTTTCTTTGTCTTTATATTTTTAGTTTTCTTTCTTCTTTTCTTTTCTTTTTGTTTTCGTTTTGTTTTTTTTTTAGCGCTCACGAAATCTAGAAGAATAGTGAACCGTTTTTCCTTTTCCTCTTCCTTTTAGTTTTCCTTTTTCTTTATCTTTTTATTTTTTCTCATTTTCTTCGTTTTGTTTTTCTTGCAAGAAGCAAGAAAGCTTTGGTTTTTCTTTTTATTTTTTTTATATTTATCTTTTAATTTTTTTTTTATTTTTTTTTTGTTTTTGTTTTTAGCGTTTCACGAAATGTAGAACAATACTGAACCGTTTTTCCTTTTCCTCTTTCTTTTAGTTTTCCTTTTTCTTTTTCTTTATCTTTTTATTTTTTCATTTTGATCTTTTTGTTTTTTTGTTTTCTTGCTTTTGTTTTTCTTTTTATTTTTCCTTATATTTATATTTATTTTTTTATTTTTCTTTTTATTTTTATTTTTCTTTTTGTTTTGTTTTTAGCGTTTTACGAAGTCTAGAAGAATAGTGAACCGTTTTTTCTTTTCTTCTTTCTTTTAGTTTTCCTTTTTCTTTATCTTTATCTTTTTTTTTTTTTATTTTGATCTTTTTGTATTTCTTGGTTTTGTTTTTCTTTTTACTTTTCTTTATATTTATTTTTTATTTTTATTTTTGTTTTTGTTTTGTTTTTAGCGTTTTACGAAGTCTAGAAGAATAGTGAACCGTTTTTCCGTTTCCTTATAGTTTTCCTTTTTCTTTATCTTTTTATTTTTTTCATTTTCATCTTTTTGTTTTTCTTGTTTTCTTGCTTTTATTGTTCTTTTTATTTTTCTTTATATTTATCTCTTTAGTTTTCTCTTTATTTTTATTTTTCTTTTCATTTTTGTTTTCCTCTTTGTTTTTGTTTTTTTTTAGCGTCTCACGAAGTTTAGAAAAACAGTGAACCTTTTTCACTTTTCCTTTTTCTTTATCTTTGTCTTGTTATTTTTTATTTTTTAATTTTTTTGGTTTTCGTTTTCGTTTTCTTTTCGTTTTTGTTTTTGTTTTCATTTTTGTTTATTTTTATTTTTCTTTTTGTTTTTAGCGTTTCACGAAGTCTTCAAGAATAGTGAACAGCATATTGGTTGGATCCCAAGATTGTCAAAAAAGAAGATGGCCAGATGACGTTTCTTTTTTCCAGATAATGCAGCACAAATTCATCTTAGTTCATCGAGTATGGTCGATTTTTATGAAGAGAAGCTCTCTTAGATTAGTTTCTTCTAGGAGCTTCTCGTCTCGTTGTCTCGTTCAGAAATTTTCTAAGGGCTCAGTATTTGATGTTATTAAAACTGCATCCAGAGTCCTAAAAGAACATTTTTTGTTCAATCCGAAATCTTGAATGGACCAAGTCAAATAATGTCTGTCAAATAATTTACATTTTTTAAATTATTTATTTTGAAGCCTAAAGACCTCGACAATTTATCTAGTTTTGCTTATTTGTTTTCTTAACGTCATATTTATTTACAGCATTGTGGATGAGCCCACTCACTGTATTCCGCCGCTGTCCGCATGGAACTTATAACTTATGTGCATTTGTTTCAGGCAAAGACCCCACTTTGACCACATCCACACAACGCCGACCGCTCTTCGGCGTCCAGTGGCGTCCACACGTTTCTGAGTTTCTGCGTCCTCACACACACACATTCTGTCTTTCTTGATTTTATTCACTATAATCCCACCTGTCATTATCCATAAAATTGAACATAAAAAATGTGCTTGCCGCATTTGTTTCTATTTTCATTTTGTTTTGCTTCTTTTTTTACAACGCAACGCCACTGCGTGGTCCCACACTTGCGCCAGAAACAGAAACAGTGTCCGACTTGTTTCAATGGGCAGTGTTGTTTTTTTTTAATTTGTGATTTCTTCTTTGTCGTTGTTGCTCTCTACCATAGCATTTTGCGACGTTATTTGTATGTGGAAATTTTCATAAATTCAGCTCTTTCGTTTATAAATAAAAACTCGCTTCGATTATTTCGCTTTACTAATTTCCCGATTTTTGCTTTCGTTCCACTTGCAGAGCGTTGAGCTTTGGACCGTTGCCAATGTCATCATAATTTCACGATTATGTGTGCGATGATGAGCACAAGGATGATGATGATGGAACGCTTGATTGGCAAATGTACGAGCAACAGCAGCGGCGATTCACAGCAACAGCAACCGGAAAGCAGCAACAACTGGTCGAACTGGCGGCTGCTATGAAAACAGCCGTCAGCTCACTGCCTGCGACAGCTTTAATATGAGCAACAACAATAACAGCAGCATTAACATTTATGGCAACAATAACAACAACAGCAGCAGCAACAGTGGCAACACGAATTTCCGTGTTTAGAAAGTTGGCCACAGCGCTGCCAAAAACACTTCTGCCGGCGCCAACACTCATCCGCACCGTTCATCATCATCGCTTTGCTGTTGTGATCTTTTATTTTGGTTGTTCACAGCACGTTGCCTGTTGCTGCTTTTACAAATGTTGTTGCTTTGGGCGGCATGTTTGGTGCGCCATTTGCCTTTGAAAGTCTTTTCACGGTGACAGCGAATTTTAATTAAAAATTTATGTGCCGACGATGACAAAACGCCAACAATAGCAACATGCAGGCATTAGCAACAAAAAAAACCAAAAAACCAAAATACCAAAACGAAAGTGAGACAATTTGCTTGAGTGGCAAAAAACAGCAAAAAAACAAAGAAATACTGATATGGGAACAAAAGTTGTGCAAGAATTTAAATTTTGAAAAATCTCTATGAAAAAATTAAATAAATAATCGAAGCGAAAAAATGGCATAGAGCGCAAAAAGTGTTATAATTAGTACCAACGGCGGCTAGAAGCTGATGCTGTTGTTGTTGCAGCTGGTGTTGGTGTTGGTGTTGGTGCTGGCCAAGTGCCGCCTCGCCATGCCAAATCGACATGTAGCTCGACTTGTGCTGTGGCGCGTGTACGGCCGCACAAAAAAATCAACCAAAAGAACTGAAAAGCGAAAAGTGAAATGCGAAAACGCAAAAGAAAACACGCGTGAAATAAAAAATAAATAAAAATTGCTTGGAAACCTCTGGCAGAAGGGGCAATCATTGAAAAAAAAACAAAGTGAGAAGCGGCAAATGAATGCCGCACAGCACTCACCAGATGAATGACTTTGCGCCAAAGAACTAAACGCGCACACACGGCGCTACAAATCGCATCAAAACGCAGCAACATTTCAACTTGAAATGATGCGGCAACACTTTCATGTGGTGTTGCAGTGAAGCGCAGAGACGAATGACAGGGCGTATCTGCCTTGCATACCTGTCATGGTGTCTGCGGGGGGGGGGGGGGGGGGAGCGGAGAATGAATGGAAGGGTCTTGGGGTCTTTGTGTCAGTTCGACAGCAACAATAAACGAAAAATGCGAAAGGACAAGGATTTCCTTTTTGTAGTTTTCAATTGACCAACACTTGTCCCAATTTGTCAGAGTATTAAATTCAATTCCAACGCGTTTTGGCCAATCTCGAATGATTAAGAGTGGCATGTTGTTTATTTAGTAATCAGCTCCAGTCCAACTTGTTGTACATTTTAGCTAACAGACTGCAAGAATGTAAAGAACCCATTTTATTTATTGTTGTACATTTGTTTTCTAACGAAAACGTCAATCAATTCAGTTAAGTTGTACTACTGACCCCAGAAAGCAGAAGTTGACTGACTGAATCTCTGCCCAAACTGGAGCTCAACACTGAAAGAAGTTCATGCGGGTTTATTCCAGTCAAGCATACAAAACAGCTGACTTTAATTTAATCATTTAAATCCATTTTTAGTTCTTTGAAGCATCTTTCATGGGCACTTTTTTCAATAGACTCTTCAGTTCTTTCCACGACTAAAGACTAAAAGAGGTTCAGTTTACAATTCGCTTTTTTTCAAGTCAAGCAAACAAAACAGCTGACTTTAATTTAGTCATTCAAATTAATTTTTTTAAATGCAAAGTGTTTTCTTTAGGCATTGAAGCATCTTTCATGGGCACTTTTTTCAATAGACTCTTCAGTTCTTTCCACGACTAAAGACTATAAGAGGTTCAGTTTACAATCCGGGTTTATTCAAGTCAAGCATTCAAAACAGCTGACGTTTCATTAAGTTATTTCAAACATTTTTTCAAAATGGAAAATGTTTTCTTTAGGCATTGAAGCATCTTTCATGGGCACTTTTTTCAATAAACCCTTTAGTTCTTTCCACGACTAAAGACTATAAGAGGTTCAGTTTACAATCCGGGTTTATTCAAGTCAAGCATACAAAACAGCTGACGTTTCATTAAGTTATTTCAAACATTTTTTCAAAATGGAAAATGTTTTCTTTAGGCATCGAAGCATCTTTCATGGGCACTTTTTTCAATAAACTCTTCAGTTTTTGCCACGACTAAGAACTTAAAGAGGTTCAGTTTACAATCCGGGTTTATTCAAGTCAAGCATACAAAACAGCTGACGTTTCATTAAGTTATTTCAAACATTTTTTCAAAATGGAAAATGTTTTCTTTAGGCATCGAAGCATCTTTCATGGGCACTTTTTTCAATAAACTCTTCAGTTTTTGCCACGACTAAGAACTTAAAGAGGTTCAGTTTACAATCCGGGTTTATTCAAGTCAAGCATACAAAGCAGCTGACGTTTCATTAAGTTATTTCAAACATTTTTTCAAATGGAAAATGTTTTCTTTAGACATCGAAGCATCTTTTGTTGGCACTTTTTTCAAAAAACTCTTCAGTTCTTTCCACGAATATTCTTCCTCAAGCTCGAGCACACCCTGTATATGCCAAAAGCAGTGCAAATGAATCCCAACGCATTCAAATTAATAACAACTAAATGTAAAATGATTTTTTTCTCAGTGTGCGTTCAAAATTTACAACATAATAGTTCACGGCTAGTGGCCATTAAAACAGCAAAAGCAACAACAATAGCCAATACAACAACAACACCAAATACAACAACAACACCAAATACAACAACAACAACAACAACAGCATCAACATCAATAGCCATAACAACGGCAACAAATTGTTCAATTTAAAAATAGCCCAGCGACGAGTGAAGGAAAAAATTCAGTTAACACATTCGACTAAAAATACGCCAAGAAATTATTCAAAAAAAAAAATAAAAATGAGAAATATGAAAAATTTGAAAGCAACAAAACGGCGGCAACGACTACATCAGCGACCGCGACAGCCAGAGTGGTTGAAGAGCCAATAGGAAAAACCAAAATAATAATTAACAACAACAAAAAAAAAATTTGTAAATCAGCCAAGATACAAAAAATATAAATAAATAGAAAAGCAGATAAAGACAAAGAACATAAATGTTTGAGAGTGAAGCGTTTTGCTCTTTGGAAAATCTTTCAACACAAATAAAATTGAGCGGCTTGGTGCAACAACAATAAGAAATATTCAAGAAAATCATCAATCAGTAGCAATTATAGCCACAAAACAACAACAAATACCACATCAACCACACAATTAGCGGACATCAAACGTGCCACGACGATTTGGCAGACGGACGGACACGGGCGAATAACAACAACTAACATCAAATCTTTGACGACACCGCCAGACAACATCCAGCAGCAGCATTTGGCGTTGGCGTGGGCGTTGTCGCTTCGCGGACAAATTTCCATCACAGCCGGCCCAGTTCGCTTCGGGGCGTAGAGAGCGTAACGAGCGCGCGCGTCCACCAACAAGAATTTGCGCATTCAACATTTGCTGAAGAGGAAGCAGCAGCGAATAGTGAAAGTGTTGAATATTCCAAGTGAAAATGTTGTGAATTGCAATGGAAATTCTAAAGCGAAACAAATAGAAAAATCCAAATAAAAATTATTATAGCATAAGAAAATAGTGAAAATTAATTCCTTAACTTCCGCCCCGCAAAAGAGGCAAAATAATTTAAATAATTTAAACAAATCGGGGTTTGCCACCAAAATTCAACTGCAGCGCAAAAAGTAATCAACAAAAATTGCGCTGTAATGTTTGCAACACACGCTGCACCAACTAACCCTTCAACAACAAAAACAACAACAACACAAACACAAACAAATCATGCCACAATTACAAATGCCACCACAGCCACAACAACAACAACAACAAGTGCGGTGAGAAGAACTAGAGGCCAAAAGGCAAAACGAAGACGAAGAAGACGTGATGTGTCGAGTGCTGGCAATGAAACAGTTTTGTGTTGCACATTGATGCCACCAGCGTTGGCCACAATCACCGAAACAACAACAACAACAACAACAACAACAGCAGCAGCAGAAACACGGCCACAATTACCAGAATCAGCAACGCCGCTGCAGCAGTCACCAGCCATCACCACCGCCACATCGCCGCCACCGCCACGATTACAAGCAGCCACGCCCTGCATTGGCACGGCTGCCATTACGGCGGCGCTGTGGCACACAGTCAGCGCCACCATCAGCGTTGCGGCCGCCACCGTTACAGACGCCGCTGTGGCGTCGCAACCGCTGGCAGTGCTCGACGGCGGCCTGTCACAGCTGGAGTACAATGCAACCTCGACGCTGCTGGGCGCCACTGCGGCTGCGTCGGCAATGGCCAATGCAGCGGCGGCCGCTGTTGCGTCCACCGCGAACGGTTCACTGCTGGATGGTGCAGGCGGTGGCGAGAGCAGCGATTGGTTCGACGACGTGGTGCTAATACTGAAGGCGTCGGTGATGCTTCTTATCATAGTTGCCGCCATTTTCGGAAATCTGCTGGTTATTATTTCTGTGATGCGTGTTAGGAAATTAAGGTGAATAATGGCTAATTTTTTGAGATTTTCATAATAATACTTTCACTAATAATTTTTGAGATTTTCATAATAATACTTTCACTAATACAAACAGCATTCACACACACACACACACACATAACCATCATCGTCATCAGTTTACTCATTTAATTATTGTTTAATGCTTAAAAAAAAACTTGAAAAGAGGTTATAAAAGACAACAACAACTAAAATGCAATAAAATTTAATTTTAAAAAAATTTAAATTAATTGATAAATTTTAATTTAAGTTTGGTAAAAATTGTATTTAAGCACATTGAAATAAACTTAAGAACATCTTTTTTTTAATCTATTTTTTTTAATTGTTTAGTCCTTAAAATTCTATCGGTTTTAGAATTAGACTCCTAATTGAAACGATAAAATACAACAACAACATTAAATTAAACTAAACAACAATTTGTTTACCTTTCCCCCCCTAATTTGCACATTCCCCTACTTCTCCCATCCGCTTTTTGAATGCCCCTTTCCACATACATTTTATAATTAAACCACACCTTTCATGCAAATTATTCCACTCGCCTCTTTGTCTAAGCCAAAGTCCTCTCTCCCACCATCCACCTCCTCTCGTTCTACAACGTTTCTACAATTTGTTTGCTAAATACTGTCGCCCATTTAACATTCAAATTCCCCAAAAATGTATGCGCTTTTCATCGGTTTTGCATAAAAGGTGCCGCTACCGTTGCTGCTCTTTTATCCATTCAGCCAGCAGCAGCAAAGCGAAACGAAGCGTCAGCATTCACACACACACACACACACAGCTGCTGTAACTGTCCATTTTCGTAGTGGAGTTCATTATTTTAAATAGAAATTAACATTTCAGCTTTATTTGCATTCGAGCAAATGTAAACAACGTAGCAACGAAATTGGCAACGGTGCCCAGCCGACCAGCGCGCCAACTAAAAGCCAACACGTAAAGTGTGCAGTGCTATAATTACAGCGAAAGCAAGTTTGAAGTTTTGTGTCTTGGTTACTTTCAGTAGCTTTCAGAGCAGTCCAGAACTTGCATGAGCTACAAGCGTTGCGCGTTGCTTCAAATTAGAAGTTTAAAGTTGCGTATACGCCCACGTTGCCCACGTGCTGCAAATATTAGTGCAATTAATTAATTGAGTAAAAAGTTAATGAGAGCGCAACGAGCAGCGATCGTTTTGGGCTTGAACCAGAAAAGGGTATTGTTAGTTTATTTAAATTTTCTTATTTGATTTCTATGAACTAAAACAAATCGGCCCAATGTTCGATTAATCGAACAGTAAATTTTAGCATTTTCCATAAATTTTGTTGGGCTCTTTTTTAAACTTTAAACGCGAAAGTTTTGCAAAATATGATGGTTTGATTTGTAATAAGGAATAACAAAAGTTAACATGGGATATTTTGTATAATATGGGATAAATATATTCATTTCTCGCACCTCTTCCCAGTTGTATGAATTCCCCAAACAAAAGGTAATTTTTGACATAATTTCAAAAGCACCGAAAAAGATTAAAAAACAATAATATTTAAAAAAGTAACTATGCAGTCTTGTTAAAAATTGATCACACTCTTGAAAACATTTTTTTTTCGCATAAAACCAATATTATAGCCAGAATATATCTGTGGAATTTCGACAAAAGCACTTAAGTCGACTTAAGTCAAATTTCCAATTTTTTTTAATCATAAAGAAACAATTTAAATACGCTTCTTTTGGTGTAATCGGTTTGTTTCTATGACATTTAGTTACAGAGATATGACGTGTATAATTTCAACTTTCCCCGAGTTTTGTATGAGATTTGGTCTGCACCTCATCAGTTTTTTCGCTCTCCTGAACATTTTGAAAATTAGACTTAGGTTGTTTTTTCAAAATGCCACAGATATAATTATAGTTAGGTGTTCGATTTATCAGGTGTACAAGAAGAAAACCGCCGTTTTCCACTGGGTGGTGCCACCTTTGGAAATCGGTGAGAGAATTCCGATCAGAAACATCACATGGCAAGCTAAGATATCGGTTAACAATTCCACATCATCTCGCTTGTTTATTCTTATTGTCCATTTCTTTGTTGGTGCGTGAAGATGTCGAAATTTGAACCGAATAAGCGTAATTTGCGGGAGATTTTGCTTTTCGCGTTTCATTCGAAAAAATCTGCAGCTGAAGCGCGTCGCTGATTGTAGCAACTTATAGTGAGTCGTGTATCAGTGAAAGAACGTGTCGAGAATGGTTCGTGAAATTCAAAAATGGTGATTATGACGTGAAAGACAAGGATCGGCCGGGTCCCGTGAAAAAGTTTGAAGATGCAGCTTTGGAGACTCTGTTGGATGAAGATTCTTGCCAGACGCAACAAGAACTCGCGGATTCTTTGGGTGTGACTCAGCAATCCATTTCCCTTGCTATACGCAATAAAGCCTCAAATTATGAAAAAAACGGCGGTTTTCTACTTGTACACCCAATATTAAACACCAAATATCTCGAAAACCAAAAATTGGAAAATTTTTTGACCCCAAATTTGAATTGTCCGATCCCATTTCACCTTAAAAAAACTATTTCATTCGAATATTGACAAAAAAATCGCTGAGCTTATATGGGTCAATGACGTTGCTTCTACAGTTTTTTACATCTCCCGAAAGTTTGATATTCTTTCATTTGTGACTGTTTTGTATATAAGTTTTTAATGAATATACAGTCAGAGTCAAAAGTTAAGGCTTGATTACACGTAACGAGTAGAGCGACGAGACATCAACTCTAACGAGTACTCGTTCCGTCTAAACGGTAAGGTGAGTTCTTGATTGAGTCAGTGACCGATGAAAGTGGCGAGAGAGTCACTAGAATCACATTTTGTTTGCTAGGCCGAGCGACCACTACTTTACCGTTACATTTGTCTCTTTTTCGCAGCGATTCGCGGGATCGCTCGTCACATGCGGAATCGCTCGTAACATGCGGAATGCGTCACACACCACTTTTCGCTCGGTTGAGTTTAATTGCGCGAGTTGCTTAGTTCATTTTGTGCATTGTAAAACCGAACTGACTCGCCACGTGTCAAAATACGTTTGAACAACTCGTCGCTTTTGCTCGCTATCCCAATTCTTTCGGCCTAGTACCATTTTGATGTCTCGTCACTCGACTAACTACGTGTAATCAAGCCTTTAATATATAGCAACTATTTATCCTTGTAATCACAAATTTCCTATGTATATCAACGGAGTTTACAAATGGTTTTGACGCCATAGAAAGGCTTATTATGATTGTTGTTATTAGTTTTTGTTACATTTGAAAATATTCATATTTGTAAGGTTTCATTCGCCATTAACCAGAAACAGCGCTGAAAAATTTAGTTAAAAGTTAGTATACAGCAGCACGTAAAAGTCTTTCATCGACTTACACTCGTGGTAAAAAGGGTGAACTAATACTTTGTTGGGCCGCATTTCGCATCGAGAACAGCGTGCAGTCTTCTGGGCATCGAAGTCACCAAACTTTTAGTAACTTCTGGGGAGATCTTTGTCCACTCTTCAGTCAGAGCTGACATTAGACCTTCCTTTTAAAAAATGGTACGTTTTCGAATGTTGCGGTCCAGTATTTCCCACAAGTATTCTATTGGGTTAAGGTCTGGAGACTGTGCCGGAGAGCTTTACTGTTTTGGGCCATTGTATAGCAGCCATCACGGATCATTGCTTTGGGTCATTGTCGTGTTGGAAAACCCATGGCATCGTCAGTCCTAATTGCTGCGCACTAACTTTCATATTGTTCTTTAAAATGTCTTTTTGCAATTGGCTGCAGATATACATGGCTTTTTTCGTGGCACGCGTCCATGAAACCCAGCTTTATTCAGTACTCTGCGTATGGTGGATGCACTTACTGGTTGCTGTTATTCTTGGGAAATGTTTTTTGCAATTACCACCGCGCTGAATTTTGGCGTTTTCTTCACCTGTCTTACCCACCTTCCTTCTTACCGCTTCTGTTAATGCACTTGGTCGACCTAATCGGGGATATCTTTCGATAATTTTCTGAACCGTGGCTCTACTTTTTTTGTAATTTTTACAATCTCTCTTTACGATTTGCCATGTTTACTGTGGTGAACAATTAGATTTCGCATTTGTACCGGAAGATCCTTTTCACGAGCCATTTTCACACAAATATCACACAACGAGTTGCCGCGAAAAGAACAAATTATTCACTCTGACTTTGTTTTACACACATTTGTACAAAATTTTACAAAGCTAAGGCATATAAGTCTATTTACAAAGTAAATTTGTATGCAGGTTCAACAAGTGTATACAAATTTTTGACTCATATTTTTAGGGGATTTTCTGTTTGATGACTTATAAAAGTTGACAATCAATTATTTTCGCGAATGTGACTTAAAGCATTTAAATGTTGAACTATAAGATGTACATATATATACAAAAATTGTATGACATGTTGTTACATATAGATGCAATTTGTGAAAAAAACATGTTTATTAAACAAACTGGACAGTATTTCATGCATTTGACAACTTCATTTCATTTCATTTCACAAATCAATTAACTCCTAAAAACAAAAAGTTGAGGAATGCAATGAAATGTGTGCATTGTTTTTCCTTATTTATGTCTTTATTACATATCTCCTTATTTTTTTCTTAAATGGCCAAAGAAATTTTGTAATTAGTTATTTTATGTCTACAAGTTTATGAACATACAAAGTGCTTTAACATTTAATTTAGGATTTTTCTAAAAGTTAAGTTAATCAATTTGTGCAATGCATAGTTCAAATATTTGTTGAAAATGAGAATGAATTATTCAGCTTTAATTACCAGTAACAAAATAGCAATAAAGTTCTTTAACCTTGAATGAAAGCAAAGTCATCAAAGAAACGATAATTAAAAATCTGTTCATGTTTAATGAATGAATGCAAAATGAATGAATAGAAATTAAATATGTTATGCTTATAGACAGCGTCTGCCTTTTTAAATAGGTTTTCCTTACTCCTTACTGCTATTTTTTGTAGTTCAAAACACAAGAGAACAGCATTATTCATATTAGGTTTTTATAGCCAAAAAACCACACTCGCCGCATTTATTTGAACTGATATATATCTCAATTCACTAAAAATCAACCATAAAAAGCAATGTCGAGAACGTATAAATTAATTTTCTGACAAAATTCGCTTCAATCTGCTTCGATTCCATCACAACCGAATATCAATTTAATTTCAATTCATGTCATGACACTCAAAAATTCGTCTCCATTAAAACTGCTGCGTTTTGTGAACAATTTTCAATACAAACAAAACATTTGTATAGACTATTTCCATTTAATTTTACTGCCTGCCTCTCGTCCCAGCACTGTGGCTTCTAATACTCAGAAAGCAGCTTAAAAATACCACAAAAGAAAAATAGCAAAACAAAATTGTGCTTTTCAAGGATAGAACGCCGAGAGCGTTCGGGGCGCGTTGCTGTAGCTGAGCTGAGAAGCTTCAACTCGAGGAAAATTAATTGCACGCTAACGCCTGGCTGGCCAGCAGCACGACCGACGCGCCAGCCGTGCTGTTTATTTTGCTTTAAGCATAAGCAGCTGCATTAGCATTTAAGCTGCCGACGCAAGTGGGATGTGGCAGCAACAAAAAAATGAAGGCTTTAAGCAATGCGGAAAATCGAAGCGAGCCAAGAGGGAAAATGCGCGTAGGGGCACAATTTTTGCGCACTCGAAAAATTCGCTATTCGCACCAAACGTTGGACGGGATGAAGGGCCAAAATGCGGCATTAGAAGCGACAAAATCGGCATCGACAGACGGCTGAAGGATAATTAATGCTGCGACACATCGTCATGGCTTCAGTGGCTTCAGCGTCAATGATTTTTTCTGCGCACTTCTATTGCTGATGTTTTTCACCTCCACTCGTTTTGGTATTTTCACTCGCCATTCATTTCTTTTCTGCTGCCATTCGTTTTTATCTTTGTCTTTATCGGCTTTTGTGTGTTGTAAATCATTAACGCGGCATGTTGCAGTGCGGCAGACTGCTGTCTACAAAGACAGCAGCAGGGAGGCTGCTGGGCGGCTGGCAATGTGAATGTGTGTGTTTGTGATAAATTCAGCTATAATGAGCATGCGGTGCTCAACTATTGTACATTGCCGATGGGTGGCAACACTGGCTGAGTTATTGAACACACCGAATTGCAACATTCATTACGAGGCAATTGCGACAATCTGCGGTTGAGCGACATCTCTGCTTGGCAGCTTATCTTGAATCGACTGCCCTCTGTGGTGTTTGGTAAAATCTTTCATTTAGCTCAAAGAATTAATGAAATGTTGAAATCATTATCACACGTGCATGTTTACAAATTTTATTAATGTGTTAAATTTAAAATTTAAATTCTTTTATGTATTTCATTTGTTATTTTTATGTTTTTTAATTGCATTTTACACTCTTAAATTGCCACACTTTCATAAATTTTATTGCTTATACAGTTTTTTAATTTGTTAGCCACAAATCTCTCAACACTGCCAAGTTGAAAATCATAAATTCTTAATAAAATCAAAACAAAACAAAAATACTAAAAAACGCTAATGAAATCGTGCAGCATGTGTCAAAATAATGTCGCCAAATCGCCTCATGTCGCTTATCAATTCAATAAAATTTCTCTGTTTTCTAAATTTTATCATAAAATTAAGATTTTTATTTGTATTGTGGCAAACAAGTAAATACTAAAAACAAAGGCGGAAACCAGACGTTCAGTGCCTTAAAAAAATTCAAATTTTTTAGTTTAGTTTCAGAAGTTTTTGCTACTTTAACGCTGCTCAGCTTCGATCACGTTCCCCTCTTCACTGATAAACAACTTTGACTACGCCACTGACAACGAAAGTATAACAAAAACCAGAGCATTGACATGTCCCCACTGAAAACAAAGCATTTGCCATAAGTAAAAAAATGTTTCACATACCTCAGCAGCTGTGTTTATTACTTAAGCAACTCATTTTTATTATGTTTGTGTTGCATTTATTTGTTGTTGTTGTGGATAATACATACATAGTTATTACGATTTTATGGGCAAATTGGGAGCGAGCCATTAAATTTATTATAATTCAATGAAGAAATAAACATAATGGCCGCCAAGCCGAAGTAGAGCCCAATGTGTCCCTTGTGTCAGTTCCCATTGGTACAGCTGGCAACGGAACGCACGGTCGTTCACATACACAACAATCTTTATATGTTAAACAAAACAAGGCATTAGAAGAAAATGGAAGTGAAAATTATGCATAATAAGAAGATTAGAAAATGGGAGTTTGGAAACTGTGTTCAGTAAAAAAAAAGGAAACGAATCGAATTATTGAAACTGTGTAGACATAAGTTGGCTAGAAGGAAAACTTATTCAAATCAAAAAGACTAAGTAAATAAAATTAACTAAAATTATAAATCAATATTAATTTCATAAAAATATGTTTTAAAGAAATGCGAAAAATTACAGAAAATGAAGAAAATTACATTGGTTAACCTGACTGAATATTGGCCACTTTAGCTGAACATTAGAGTGGAATTAGTGTTGTATGGAGATTCTTACTAATGGGTTATCGATGCTCCGCAACCTCTTATTTTATGCACTTTGGTGAAAAAGTGCATGAGTCAAAAAATGTTGGGGCTAGGCTGGGGCTAAATGGCGTCGCATCGAGATCAAAGTTCACAAAAAAGCTGGGAAATTCAACAAATTGCTCCACAGCTGGTCAGAAGTTGCTCTTAGAGGGTTAAAATCTATGACCGACCCCTCTAGTTTTCCTTACTGAACATTTCTTTCAAACATACTCATCCCCTATCTCCAATACTTAATGAGGCTCCCATACAAAATGGTCGTTTTTATAAAATGGGCTCCCATTGCTCCCAGGTTGCCCCCAGATGTATCAAATGTATGACTGACACCAATTTATTTTCTCTTCCAAATGTTTCTTCCAAACATACCTACCCGCTAACTCCAAGTCTTAAGGGGGCTGCCATACGAAATTGACCATTTTCTATGCCATTGGCTCCCCACTTGTATATAGATGTAGTAGTGAAGTAAGCGAGAAAACATCATATCTCGGAAACTACTGAACGGATTTAAATGATTTACTCAGTGATCACCAACATTTTTGAGTAAAAAAAATACAAAATTAATTAAGGTTCAGAAATTCACCACCAGAGGGCGTCCCCCATACGATTGGATTTGTGACGTTGTCAACTTTTGGGTTTCTACAAAGCAAAAATCAAAATGTATTGTCGAAACTCCACTAACCTCTCTACTTTGAATATAATCGCAATCGTAAGTGAGTGTTAAGAAGAATTTATTCGATTTTTGTGAGAAAATGTGAATTTTTTATTCAGCCGGTATAGTACTCCTTGTACTCCAGGATGCAAATTAAATTGTTAATTATTAAATTAAATTTTAAATTACAGAAAAATTATCTAATATTCATGGAAAAATACAAAATTGTCACTTTTTGATTTTATTTAACCATTATTAAAGAAACAGGGTTTTGACCAAACGCGCCCAATTCGTAGACTTCAATTAGAACACAAACTTTCCCTGATATTGCTGCAAATTTCACTGCACAACACAAAAAAAATAACAAGGTTCTGACAACGGACTCTGGTAGAGGGAACTAAAACAAAATATACGTGTATGGGCGTTTTGAAAGTTTACGTCTGCATTTTGTTTTAGGGGGGTTAAAGTTTCCCCCTTTTTGCTCATTCTTATGGTGATTCGACATACGAAAACCATCTAACCTCACATTTTAGGCATGTGATGTGTTCAGCAATTTGATGTAAAATACTACGAAGAACATTTTTTTTGAGCATTTTAACCCTGTAACTCCTATTTGTATGGGTCAATTTGACCCTTCTTTTCTAAAATGCCAAAAATGTCCTGTAAAACAGGACTTTTCAAGGATAAAATGTACCACGATATTATTCGCCATAAAATTCTACGATAGGTCTCTGAATACATCAAAGCTCATATATTAACATGAACGCCAGAATTAAGCCAAAACTGAAAATGTGTTTAAGTGTTTAAAAAAATTTGATTTTGTTGTGCAGTGTTATTGGAAATTATTGCTTTATATTCACTTCTAAAAATATTAATTTGTTTGTGCCTTCATATATTAAACCCATAAATCAATCGTAGCTTTTTCTATAAGATGACAAATAGGTGAAGTTGCTCTCAGGCAACTTTGGGGTCGAAAGGGTTAAATCGCACAAAAAATTTTTCACAAAATTTGAAAAAAAAGTAACTCCAGCACATTAGTGTTAATCGCGAAAAGGGTCCATAGTACAACACCCAGCCTCTTTTTAGTATCCCAAGAAAGAGATGCGTACTAAAGTACGTCAATACAGCACACACACACATACACGGCAACGCACTGAAACGCAGATATAAAACGAAAAAGAACGCAACAGTAGCGCATCGAGTGAGCTATGGAAAGCCGTATTGCACACTTAACGCTTACGAGCCCATTAACAAAGCATTTGAGCAGGGAGTTCACTCACACTCCTCCCACTTCCACGCCTACTAAGGTAGCTTATAATTTGGGGCACATAGTCGGTTGTGGTTGCCGCATGTGGCTTCAACAGCAGCAGCCCAAAACAGCAGCAGCTGCCTAAATGCCACCGCTGCCAGCTTCACTGGGTCGTAATGCTGGCACCTTAGCGCATAGATAAGCGATTTTTAAATGCGCAACGAGCGCAGCAAGCGTGCAAATTGAAAGCGACAGCAGGCGGTGCATGAGAAAAAGGAAAGCACATGGCCCAAAAAGTATGAGGAAAAATTGAGAAACACGAAGCAGACAAAGTACGCAGAGCTGCAAACAAAATTTCAAATTTCAGTGCCAGTGTACGCACACACACACACACATCCACACACAGCAGCACCAGCATCAAATTTAATCGGCCTCGCAGTAAAAATCGCCCAACAGGAGTCAACTCCTGCAGCCCGTCTAACAGGCGTTTTATGTGTTTAAAATTTAAATCTTCCGCCTGCCACCCACCGAGTCACCGTGTGTCTATCCGCATCAGTTCACAGTTTATTTTGGATTTCGCGCGTTTAAAATATGATTGATGTAAACTGCGCACGAAGGCGGCGCACACTCTAGTAATTTGTGTGTGCTTACAACTTTTTCATGTACTCTGTCAGATGCGCCGACATGCTGCCAAGCGGCCGCAATTGCCTCGACAAAAAACCGCATAATCACGTTAATGAACGCATAAATAGCGAGGCGAGCGTGTCCTGGTATATTTTAAGCAGAGTTGTTTGGATGAGCGTCGGTGTGGGTGTGTCGTGGGTGGGTGTGGGTGGGTGTGGGTGTGGGTGTGGGCGTGTTTTTAATGGCAGCACTGCTAAGTCGCTCCTAAGCCAGCGTCCTCATTCCTTGGCTGCCACAATGCTTTTTCAAATGCTTTCTAATCCTTTGCCAAGCCTGTGGAAAGCATTTTAATTTTCGGAATGTCATTACAATTTTTTTTGGTTATTTTCAGCAGACATTTTATAATTGTTTCTTAGCTATAAATAAATAAAATAAAGGCTTTATTAACGCTTTAAAATGAATATTAAAAATTCGTAAATATATTTTAAGGTGAAAAAAACTTGTAGTTTGGTAAATAATGTGAATAGCGTTTATAGTCCTGATACAGAATATTTAATATCAAAGATGCAGGACACTCTAGAAGGGTAATTGTCGAAAATGTCGTTAAAATCATGGAAAGTGTTGAATCCGAACATCATCAGCAGCTTAACAATACAGAAGAAACCCTTTGGAACCACTTCTATGTATAAGGCTGGATACCAAATGTAGCTCGAAGCATAAGCGCCATGAGAGTTAAAGCAAAAAAAACCTTGTGGACCGAATTTGCAGCTGCGAATCGCCGCTGAATCGCAACAAAATCGACCAAATTTTCAAATCAGATGGTGACCGATTATGAAAAGTAGATCGTTCGTACCTTTTCTTCTTCTTCTTCTTGACTGACTAAGCCTTAGCTACCTGCAACCATCCATGTTGTGCGTGCGAATGTTTTTACAAGGTTGGAAGGGACCTACAGTTTTATGCCGATTCCGAACGGCGAGTTGGGAGCTTTTTCATAGGCAATTTTACTCCCAGAGGTTTGCCATTTTCTGCTGAGAGGACAGCCGCCGAAAGAAAAATTGTTGTTTTTCTTTTTTTTCGGTGTTAACGGAACGGATTGAACTCGCGGAGTCTTGACTCGCGGCCCAACGCACTAACCAGCTGAGCTACGGCGGCTGCCTGCATTCGTGCCTTAAGTATCAACAATTTTTCTAATTTTTCTATGGATATATGTATGTTATATCTAGCGCTTTCTTTTGTACGGTGACATATAGTGAAATTTTGCGTTCAACATTTTTTCCCATACACACTAACCCTCAAAAATCAAGTTTTGTAGAAGATTTTATTACCAATTTTAAATAAGAACGAAATAAACACTTAAACACATTTTCAGTTTTGGCTTAATTCTGGCGTTCAAGTTAATTTCTGAGCTTTGATGTATTCAGAGACCTACAGTAGAATTTGATGGCGAATATTTTCGTAGTACATTTTGTCCTTGAAAAGTCCTGTTTTACAGGACATTTTTGGCATTTTAGAAAAAAAGAGTCAAATTGACCCATAAAAATAGGAGCTACGGGGTTAAAATGCTCTACAAAAATGTTCTTTGTAGTATTTGACATCAAATTGCTGAACACATCATATACCTAAAATGTGAGGTTACATGGTTTTCGTATGCCGATTCATCATAAGAATGAGCAAAAAGGAGAAAACTTTGACCCCCTAAAAAAAATTTTGACATACACTTGCAAAACGCTGATACACTTATGTTTTTTGGCTTTCTCTGCCAGAATACGTTGTCAGAACCCTTTTATTTTTTTCTTGTGTTGTACAGTGTTATGAAAAGTAGATCGTTTCCAAAAACGTCAAATGAAACCAATCCTGGTCCAATCGCCCCGTATGCTCAAATTTGAGCTAAATTCAAACGTATAATACATATCAAGCAATGAAATAATTGCATCGTCTGAAATTCAAGCAAGGATTGGCGACCAGGAAGGATGAACTGCGCGATTGACAGGAAATCATTTACTATGACCTGCTCTCCTACAGCCAAACTCTCAATTTGGAGCTGTGTTCTTAACAATTGCATCGTCTGCAGGAAGTAATAGCCCAAGCGACTAGCTTTGGCCAATAGGAAAGGAATTGCGTTCTTTATTTGGACAACACTAGGACCCACATATCGACAGGGGACCTGGACTTGACACCACTTGGTTATCTCCAATTGATTATATCGAAACCAATTGATTATATCAATAGGGGCCCTGGACTTGACACAAATTGATTATCCCCCCCCCCCGCTTCTGCATAACGAATGATTTTTCTGATGCAAAATTTGGCTCAAAAGAATCTTGTAAACTATATATATATATATTTGCATCATTCGAACTAAGCTTAGTAAAGCATATAATTTCATGCAAAAGTAGTGAAAGTTTTTACTACATCTTATACATTATTATTTTTTTTATTATTCATAATTATCTATTTTCCAATTTAAATATTAATTAAACTAGTCAAATTCACACAAAATACTCAAATTCATTTGCAAATATCGCTCCAAGCTTTCATTTCATTAATGCACCCATCACTACACACACACACTTATAAACCATTTGAACAACCATTGTACCAGCATTTTGTACTCGAACAATTTCTCTTTTTTTATCTTTGCAGAATTATAACGAATTACTTTGTAGTCTCCTTAGCCATGGCTGATATTATGGTTGCAATTATGGCCATGACATTTAACTTTAGTGTGCAAGTAACAGGACGGTAAGTGAGACAAACGAAAATTGCTAACATGTAACATTTATATATTTTTTTACAATTTTTCCTTCATCACCACCACTTCAACAACAATAAGAACAACAAAAAATAATGACAATGGTGCAAAAGAAATATTGCAACGAGCGCAAAATGCATAAAAATGCACACATGGCACAAATTGCAGTTAAATATGCGAATGAATACAAAAGGAAACATAGAAAAGTGAAAAGTAAAAGTGGAATAAATAAACCAAAAAAAAATTGTTTGACAGCGTGTGCGCCATGTGCACTTTTTATATGTTTTTTTTGTTTTTTTTGAGAGATGAAAAGCATCGAAAGCCAACTCCCCGTCTGTGTGTGACTTGAACATACTTTTTATTTGTGTCTGGGTCTGTGTGTGTGTGTAATGTGCCTATGCAAAAGTATGCAGTCGGGTTTGACATTCATTGTGCCTAAGTATGCTTCATGTGTGTGTGTGTGTGTGTGTGAGCGTCAGACTGTCTTCCAAAATTTGTATTAAATAATACGAAAACCCCACTTTGTGCATTCGTTAGGGAAGTTCTTTGCGTTTGTTGCATTTGATGGCTACTTGAATATGAGAGTTTCAATTTATTCATAGCGTAGTGTTTACTAATTTTTTTAATTTTAATTGTGATATTAAATAATGCTAGTTTAGAACATTAATTCTATTGCTTTTTTAACTCTTTGGAAGCAATTTAATTGTAAGCAATTGTAGCAATTGTAAAAAATTATCCAATAACTTTAGCCTTTTTTGAAATTGTTTACAAAACACTATGCTTTAGTGTAGTAGTCCTCTGGTATTTTTATATCCACTGAAGATTGGGGTAGCGGGTGTCGAGCAGCACCTGCCCGAGACACTGCGTCCAGTGTTGAACTATTGTGTCACGTCCCTTTATCTTACTGGAGGAGTTAGTATCCTCCGATGTTATCCAGGAACTCCTTTATTTTCCTTAGATAAAATTCAGACAGATCTTTTGTCTGTACCAGTTCCCTTCCTAGTACCCGCTTTCTTGCGTTTGTGAGGGCGTTACACTCCACTATGATGTGTACAGAAGTCTCCTCGTCTTCCATACAAAATCTGCATAATTCGTTGTCCGTGATGCCCAGTCGCGCTCTATGCATATTTAGCAGACAGTCTCCGCTTAGGATCCCCGTCATGAATCAAAGCTCTGCTCGACTTAGCTCCAAGAGGTAATTAGAATTCTTTGCAGAGTAAACTAGAAAGAAAAGCTTGGAATAGCGTTGTCCCACCATTTGTGGTTAGCTCGATTTAGAAATTCCTGTTTTACACAATGTTTGTAATGAGTCTTGCTAACACTTATGATGGGTTGAGGTCCGTAGGGTCGTCGTTCGGCAGCCGCCGTAGCTCAGCTGGCTAGTGCATTAGGCCGCAAGTCCAGACTCCGTGAGTTCAATACTCCGTTGCGTTAACACCGAAAAAAAAAGAAAAACAACAATTTTTCTTTCGGCGGCTGTCCTCCCAGCAGGAAATGGCAAACCTCTGAGAGTAAAATTGCCTATGAAAAAGTTCCCAACTCGCCGTTCGGTATCGGCATAAAACTGTAGGTCCCTTCCAACCTTGTAAAAACGTTTGGTTGCGGGTCGCTATGCCTTAGTCTCCTAATCGGGCTCTCGTGCCAGTCAAGAAGAAGAAGAAGAAGAAGAAGGGTCGTCTAGCCGCCCCCTCCTTTGCCAATCTGTCCGCCTTTTCATTACCATCATGTCCACAGTGCGCCGGTACCCATTATATTATTACTTGGTTGTCCTTGGAAAGGTCTTGGAGCACATTTGCTGTCTCCCAGACCACTTTAGAGTCAAACGTCGTTGAGTTCAGAGCTTTGATTGCAGCCTGACTGTCAGAAATTATGAATATCCTTTTCCTTTTAAAGTTAAGTGTTAGTATTATCCTGGCACATTCATTACACTGTGGCCTTGTCCCCAAGACTGACTGAAAGTTGGAGCTAGAGCTATAAATTCCCGCTCCTGTTCCTTCTTCCGTCTTGCAACCATCAGTGTACCATACAATATCATCACACGTTGGACAGATTCCACCGTGCGAAAAAAATTAAAACATTTTTTCACACTGGAAAAAATCCACATGGGCACAAAGCTAGAGACCAAACATAGTAATACTGCGTACTTAGTTTTTCATTTCTACATCCTTTGTCCTTTTAAAAGGACTTCAAAATTTGAAAGGGATAAAAATTAAAAAAAATATCTAAAATACTTAACCTCTTTAGAATATGGCGATATGTATATCAAATGAAAGAACAAAGGCTCAAGAATTTAAATAAAATTTATTGTTTATCTATTTGTAAAAAAGAGGATATGAAAAAGGTCCTTTGAAAATGTTAATCCTTTATATCATTGAAAATTTATATCGAATTTTCTTGAAAAGTAAGTATGTTAAAACCCAAAAGCTCCTTGATCACCTGTCAAAATGTCATTACTCTAACTTTATTGATTCGAAAGTTATTAACAAAAAGGAATTCTATTATCAGCTCAGTCCTTCCTGTGCGGTATGTACGTTTTGTACCTTCTTCTGAAGAGGTGCTTCTGAGGCATCAGATCAAGGGGCATCCAAAAGCCTTCATCTCGCCTTCTGCCCCTCAGCCTCCTGTCACTAGAGATAAGTGACCGATTCCAGTCTGTGAGTGCTGACTATTGCAGCCATTTGCACTTTGAGTTTCAGCGGCATCGCCCCCAATATAACATTTAGGGCTGCAGTTGGAGTCGTCCTGAGACATCCTGTTATGCAGGTATTTGCTAGTCGTTGTAGTTTCTCTAGCTTTGTATGTCCACTTAGGTGAGATTTTAGACTTTGTCTTTAGTGTTCCTCATTGCTGTTATTGCAGTTGCCCTTTGTCTTTTAAGGCAACTTGCCACTAAGCCTTGGCTTTGCTCCTTTTCGCAACTGCCACCAAGAATGTTGCGAAGCAGATGCGACTCCTGTCGTTAGTAATGTGGCAACAACATGAGCCAACAACAAAATTATTTACTGCATCAGATAATGCGTTTCTTTTTTGTATGCCTTGAACTTGGGCACAGGTGCGTATGAGTAACATGCAATTTGCATATTCTTGAAGAGGCCAGTCTGAATTAATTTTCGAACGGAAAGTTTGAATGAGTTTGTTGTTTTTACAAAATATATTTAATTTAGATCTGTTTTGTGTTGTTTAAAAAATTATTCAGTATATTAGATCAACAATAAAAAACACTTTTATCTATTAAAGCAATGTTCAGTTTTGAAAATTTAAGCCAACTTATCTATCTCCTTCTAAACTGAATTCACTGAAATAATAGAATTTCAAATTTTCTAACAACATAACCACAAAATTCACTTAAGCCTTTTTCCACAAAATATGGTCACTCATATTTTATGAGAAGTACTTTTCATGCCACGCATTCCGCCTCGATGGTTATTTCAAAATTTAACTTTAACCAGCTTAGCCAAGTTTTGTGCTCAAAATCATAACTTTAGCAACAAAACACTTGGCGTGTTTCCGTTCCGCACGACCCCTCGCTGGCATCCACCAACTTCGCTGGCTGACAACATTTGTTCTTGGCGCCCACAAACGCCCACACGTACATGCATATGTATTGTGTTGCATGGTGTTGGAAATTAAAAATGCAAATTGCGTCTTTCTGCAGAATTTTTCCCTGGCACGCTTCATGCTTCCTCAACGTACGTTTTTTTCGTGCTCTTCCGCTTTCACCTTATTTTTGTAAAACGTTTCAAGTTTAAACTGTGCAAAATGCACAACAACAACATGTTTTTTTCACATAGTTACTAGACGTTAGTTGTTGTTGGTATCTTGGTGCGATTATCCTTGCAACTTTCATTGCCGTTATGGTTTCATTTGGTACTATTGTAGTTGTTGTTGTTGTGGCTTATAGTTTGGTTTTCACTGAACCACGTGACTGCTTCTATATTTGTTTGTATGTTTGTCAGTACTGCTTGTGTTGTTGTTGCTGAAATGTGAGTAAACAAGAATGAACGAAAAATGGCCACAAAGCCACTGCGAAGCCGGCTAACGAATTGAAGGCGTCCCCCACTCGCTATTCGCTGCATTTCGTTGCCACTGCGCATATTTCGTTCAGAGCGACTCGTATTGCCACGCCAACCCTTTGCGAAAGTTTCGCTGTTTTGGCAGACTGCATAGCGGAAGGGGAAATGGTTCGGTGCGCGTTGCACGTTTGGCATTTTTACATGGCAGCGTATAATTTTAAATAGTTTTGCGGCTTAACCATGAATGCTGCAAAGTTTGTTTTGGGTGGCAAACTGTTAGCCTCATCCGCTCACGGCTTGCATTTTTGACGATGTGTTTTCACAAGTTCGTTGCATACGTGTTGAGGGCGCTTTTTGGCGCTGATACGCAGCGCATTGCATTTCTATAAAAAGAAAAGAAATGTTGATAAAACAAACTCATTTATATGCAGAAAAATTTTTTGTTTTTGTTAATATTTTACTGTATCACACAGACACGTAGCTTAAGCCGCGAATTGTGAAACGAATGGGAAATAAATTAGATTGCAAACAGCACTAAGTGCACATTTCAAAAAATAAACGCACGTGTGATTGCAAAAGCTGCCGATAAACCTTCATAAATTTTTCTGAAAATATAAAATTAGCAAATTTTATCATTTTAAATTAAATTTAACATCTTTTTTGTTGCATAAGTTGCATGGCACAAATGTCCTCTTGCCATCTCTCAAACTATTTAGCGTCTGCTTTCAAATAGTATTTGCACTAATTTTCTATACTTGTAAGCATGAGCACACTCTAATTGCCATAATGGTCTTCTAAACAATTTGCAAATGTCATAAGCAGCACATGCCGGACAAGTGCAATGGCTGTCAGCCTACCGAATGGTTGTGAACAACCCAAATCACGCAGATTGGCGCAAATTCTGTGAATTCTCAGTTCGTGGTGAAATGGCTTCAAGTGCAACATTCATGCATTGTCTGCTTTAGGGAAATGTCAAGTGAGCAACAGCTTACACGCACACGTATTTAATTACGGAAACCAAGAGAGTGCAACAGGACGTATGAGTGATGTAAATTAATTACATAGCCACGATATCTGGCTGCAATAAACTAAGGACTTATTTGGGGTTTTGTGGTGTGATTTTGCAAACTGCAGATGACACTAGCAATTTTAAGATGATGTTGGTTTTGTTTAAGTGACAACAATTTACCATATTTCTCTGTTTCTGAGAGATTTAAGAAATTTCAAACAAAAATCAAATGATGCAGGTTGAATGAGTTTTTCAAGAGAGTTATTTAAGAGTCTTATTCAAATTTATAAAAAACATAAATTGTAGAAAATAATATAATAATTAAAAATGCAATTTTTGCTGGTTCTTAACTTAACGCGCTTTAAAAATTGTCTTCTAAACGGAATAAAAGAAAAACTTTAAAAGACAAAAAAGATATCACTTTGGTGAGTAAGTATTAGTAGAGAGTAGATTCTTATTTCATTTCAATGAGCTCAAAAAGTTGGCTTGACATACTTCTTACAAGACTCATTCTTGCAGAATCATTCTTCGAATCCCAAGCTTCAAGCTTTTTTCTCTCTTATTTAAGTTATGAGCATATATCTCATAAACCAACCATCTGACTAACATAAGTGGCCCATCGTTCAGAAGGTAATTAACTTACCTCTCCAATATCCGATGGTCCAAATCAGATGAGATTTAAGGAAGTTACTGACGGTGAATGTTGAAAAAAATTGAATTTTTTGACCATTTTCAAAAATTATACATTTTTGAATGGTTCTTTTTATAGATAAAATAAATGATCTGCTCTGATTTTAATATCTAAGATGAAAGATATATTATTTGAACAAATATTAAGCCAAACATCAATAGAATTGAAAGAAAAATGACAAAGTTATAATGCACGGAGTGAAAACACCAACTTTATATTTATTATACCGTTTCCATTTATTATTATTTTTCCGACACCCATCCAAATGTTGATATAGACGTGAAACTAGAGGTAATTTTTAGTATCCTGGCATAGTCAGTGTTTCATTTTCTGCCCAAAAACTTCTTAAAAGACTTTAAAGTTTTAAGGACACACACGTTTCAAATATTTTTTAAATGAGAGAGCAAAATTGTCTCCTTTTAACTTTTTTTATTTTTAACTTTCAGGACCAAAATATGTCAGGTATGGAAAACATAAATGTTGTGGATCCCAGTCTGTAGGTTCATGCATCAAAATTTTTTTATATTTCAAAGTTCTGAAAGTTCAAGATAGAAAATTTAGAAATCTTAGAAATAAGAGGGGAAAACGTGTTTTTTGAAGATTTTTCGAAAACGCTTCTTAAGAAAATTTTTTGATTTTTCGTATTCAGCAGCCGGTTAGTCTAGCAGAAGGTTAGTCTAGGTAGGTAGGTAGGTAGGTGTGGCTGCTCCAGGAGGAACACACTTAGGTCAGGCGGTCCATTGTGATACCACATGAGATCGATCATCATTTCGCTCACTCGTTAAACCAGTTGGAGCTATTAACGAAGCTTAGTAGACGGCGTATGGTCTTATCAGCTAAAGCTTCTAAACTTCCGAAGAAGAAGTTGCCTAAGTAGGTCACCCTTCTTCTGCATAAAGCAGGACAGTAACATAGTAAGTGAGGAATATTTTCTTCCACCTCCTCGTCTAGACAGTTGCGACAGAAGTCGTTCGAAAACAGCCCCATCCTTTTTGCGTGGGTGCCGATGAGACAGTGATCCGTAAGGACTCCGATCATGGTTCTCACCTGGGCTCTGTTTAATTAGACGAGTTCTTTAGAACGTCGAAGATTTAAGGTTGGCCAAAGTTGACGCGCAAGGAGGCTTGTGTTGCCTTGAACCCATCTTAAATTCGTATCGTGTATAGAGCTCGTATGGATACGAAGCTTACATGTTAAAAGAGGGACACTGAGCGTGGTCAACACTTGACCTAACTGCTCAGTAGTACCCTGTCTCGCGAGCTCGTCTGCTCTACAGTTCCCTGGAATATCCCTATGACTTGGAACCCAGCATAGGCGAAAATGAAGCCGCTTGGCAGTCAAGGTTAGTCTAAAAAAGACTTTTATTTTCAAGAGCATTTTTTGTGTCGAGTAGTGTAATCGCCATTTATTAATACTCGCTCGATTTTTTATTGATTTTTTTTTGCAAATACTCTGCAGAGCATTATTCACAAGAAGTTTTCTGATGAGCTTTAACCCGGGAAACCCGCTGACCATTGCAGAACAGTAATGTGCTATGCCCGGATTCAGCTATTTGGTTCGTTTTACGCCAGTTTCTTTCAAATGTCTCATTGAAATATAACTTTTATAATACAGACATTTGTAACAACTAAAAATATCTTTGCAGAAAGACTAAAAAGAATAATTCCGTCATAAAAAACGTACGAAAAATGTCCTAAAACGTATTCAAACCAAGTCCTTTACTGAGCTAAACTTTGTAAAACATCCTAAAAAATTATATTAAACAAAATGGAATTTTCCTAAAAATTTATAATTCTGAACTCAGAATGAATGTTCTATGATTTGTGGCAATTAGCACTTTTGTCAAATTCGTGACAGGAAAAAAACCACAACAAGAATAAAGAAAGCAAATTTCTCATAATTCAAACAACTTGTAGTCTGCCTCGATATAGTAACCGCGTGATATCAGACTCGTGCTTTATTTATTTGCTTTGCGCTTGAAAAAAAAGGAGCGTATTAAAATGTCGCACAAGCGTGTTTGATTAATAACCGCACTCGGGCACACACACATACACACACACTCACATACGCTCACACTCACACTAACACTGACATACACAGCAACAGCGTCGTGAGTAAACATAATAAATGTTTGTTGCATTGGGCATTGTTACTCATACGCCGTGTAGCACATTGATGATGGCAATGCGAAAACGCAACAAAACATTGAAACCATGAAATTGTGTTGATTTTAATTTTGAAAAATGGCGCAAACGTTTCAACACTTCAACAGCCATTAGTCGTGCAATGACCAAAAATAGCAAATCGAAATGATTGAGTGCAAATGTTGGTTGCAAATGACTCGAACATTTAAAATAGCACATGTGATGAATGTGTTGCGAGCTGTTTTGTTATTTTTGTTTTTGGTGCTCGAAAATTTATAAAATTCTAAAATTCACTAACTAATGCCATATTGCGACACTGTTGTATAATTTCCAAGTTTCCAAATGTAAAAATTGTCGTAATCACTGCTATTCGTTTGCTTGGGGCCGTAATTAATTCGCAACTTGACTATCAAACGCAAATTAGCCTCGCAGCCAATTAGTAGAAATTCTGAATATTTTCCAGTCTTTTTGCGCCTCACATGCGCCCAATTTGCAACGCACAAGTCAGCCATAAGCGCAGCAACAATTCGCCCATTTCGAGCACATTAACTGCCATTTTAAACCGTAACGTAAAGGTTGCACAAACTTTGGCTAATTACGTTATCAGTTTTATCGATGATCGATGAAAAAAATGCAGAGTTGGTGAGCGTAAATAGCGTCACAACTTTTTTATGTGCAATCGCAAATTTTTGCACGGCGAACTTTTGCTGCCTGGCGTCCTCATAATTTGCGCTTCCATTTACACTTTTTCCACTCATGTTTTCGTTTGGTAATTTAAATTTTTTTTTTTAATTTTCTCGCAGTTTGAATTTTTTGCATTTTCCATTTTGTCAACAACCATTTGCGCCTTTCTCCAACTCTATTCGCGCCTTTTGGGTGCACACACACCCAACACTTCTCGCTCCTTGCTCGGCGTTTGCCAACGCCCGAACAATGCCACAATAATTTCAGTTTGTAAACTTTTCACCTTAAACCAAGTTGGACCCCTTCGAGTGCTCGGCAAACTGCTCTGTGGAAGCGCTGCCGCCGCATGCGAAGCGAGCAAACCGCAGCGCGCCACTTATTACATAATCAGCAGCGGCAATTCACAAAAACCGAAAACAGCTAAAAAATAAAATAAAACGGTGGCCACTGCAGTGGCAGAGCAGCGTGGAGCGAAGGGTCGAACGACAATGGTAAAATTTAATGGCACAAGTTGGCGGCAACTCGCCTACGCACACACTCACACACACTCATGCATATATTTACTAACCGAGACAAAAACCCCATTCGAAGTAGCAAAATGTCGCCGAATGCCAGCAGCGTCGCCAGTGCGCTGATAATAAATTTGCCTGTTAAGCGAATAGCAGCGATGGCGGTGTTGGTGACAGCGGCAGCAGCAATGTTGGCACCAAAAAACAATCACAACAACAACAACAAATTAAGACAGACATGATTTAAATGAGTTTTAATTGGGTCGTCGTTGTGTCGACGAGTGTTGGTGGCGTTGCACAGTGGGGCGTCCCCATATATCGCATGGTCAAAAATTGTAAACGTGGTTTAATTTTGACGAAATTTGGTATCCGCCCATTTTTTAGCGTAATTAAGAAAAATACGAAAATTTGTGAAAATTGGACTACTGCCACGCCCACCCCCCCATATTGAAAAAATTTTTTTATTCGATAACTTGACCACTACTAACACTACTAAGGTAAAATTTTATACACAATATCACTAAAATATAATCTATAATTGTGCCAAAAATGGGCAGTCTACCACGCCTACTTTAAAAGTTCGTATAAGCCTCAAATGAATTAATCGGTACTTACGATATTTTGCCATTTTCGTAAGTTTTCGATGTTTTTCACGTTGGTCCCTCTTTCATTCGCTCTTAGGTTTATTTTTACAAATATTTGCATGAATATTTGCATTTGTAGTGCTAGCCGGTCGAGTTAAACTACGCGATGGCAGCTACACATAAAATAGCTTACGAAATTGTACAAAAGATGCCACTATAAAAAAATGAATTACATGCAGGTCTGCATGCCTCTGCAGCTGCAACTTTGCAGACGTGTTCTACATACTTGTAATTTAGTGAAACAATCGAAATTGGAAAGTCTTCCTAGGGCTTTTCGAGATATTCAATTTTGAAGTTTGCACTTAAACTTTTTCTAGGGCTCAAAATGGCTCTACGTTCAAATAACGGTAGTTAGCGAACAGTAATAACCAAAACAACAAAAAAGGCATGGCCAGACTGTAAAAACCTAAAGCATAAAATAAAAAATCAGGTATATTAAAATAATAATTGTAACCATAAGAAAAAACATATTTAGTTTCGCAAGGTTAAATTTATATTTTTCCTTAAATTTGTGTTTACGCAATATATTGAAACGAAGAGGCACTCTGTGCTGTGCATGAACGCTTTTCCAAGCATACTTTTAGGCATGCACTTTGAAGTATGGCAAATTTGGTATAATTCGCTTGGATAGTCCGATATGGCAAGGATGGTTCTCGAAGAAATGGGCTGTGCGAGAATGGTCGAGCGCTTTCCAATTGGAAGTTGCAAGAAACTTCGGCGCAGTAAGAAAACTGAATAACTGAAGTTGTTTTATTTTCAAACACAATCAAAACGAACCTTGGAATTTTCGTAACAATATGAAGTTAAAACCTTCGTGAGACTACAAAACTAGAAATTTTTTTAAAATTCCTTTTGATTAGCTTAGTTGGAGATTTGGCTTCGATCGTGCTTACTTATTTTTCAAAAAAAAGATTTTTATTTTTTTATTTTTGGCCACGGACGCCCCACTGTGCGTTGGTGTCATGGCAGTTGCAAAGGGGGGGCGCGTAGAAAGTGTGGCAGGGTAGTTGGTTGGTTGGTTGATAGGTTGGGTGAAGTTAAGTAACTCACCCAGCGCTCGTTCATTCGGCAAGTTTTTACAGTGGAAGCCATGGCCTAAAAGTATGCCAAAGTTTTTGGTTTAGTGCTGCAAATGACTTGCGCCATGCTTGGCAGTAGAGACAGGTAAATAAAGGGGGGAGGCGGGAAGTGTAATACTTGTTTGACGTTGGAATGAACAAATATATAGATTCAACGAGAAGTGGCAAAAAAGTGAGATAAAAAGTAGGCAACTTGTGTGAAAACTGGGCGCAAAATTATGGGAAAAAGTTTCAGACTGAGAAACGGAAGACAATTTAGAAAAAATATAAAAACAAGTTTATGAATTAGATGTATGAGATTAACAAATTTGGGAATATTTAGTTGTAATGGAAGATGAAAATAAAAAGTAAACATTATTTCTACTGATTGAGGAGAAACAGCACAAAAATGTTTCAAGAGGCTTCCTAGGACATTCCAGTCAGAAGTGATAAACGAAACAAGCGATTCAGAAATACTCGAAATAGGTCAAATGCCCAAAAATCTAAAGGATTACAAAATAAAAATTAAAGACAACGCCAAATAATTTTCATGTTAAATAAATCAGTCATTGATTGCAATAAATCAGTAATAAATCATTTAAAGCAATTCAACAACTAAGCAAAATTCCTTTTTCCTCTCTTACAAGTTTACAGAACAACATGTGAACACGCCTGCATTGAATTTATACGCTTGCGTGCCTTGACCAGCAACAGTTGGCAATAAAAATGCGTATTGATCTGTATGTGTGTGTGTGTGTTTGCTTGGGTACATATGAATGAATGCCAAATTGCCCGACTTAATTGAATTTTAAACGAAACAGCAGAAAGTGACTTGCAATGCATTGAGGAAAACAAACATTACAACAACTACGATGAAGAGATACAATCAATTGCTTTGCTGCTGCTCAACTAGTACAAGTTGCAAATTGCAATGACCAACATCCATTTACACACATTAACTGCCTTGGGCACACAGTGCTGAAAGTGCTGATTCATATTGCCAGCCAATGTATCATTCACATTTTTCACTACCACACATTTTCCATTTCTTTGAATTTCGAATGCAAAACGTACTCAACTCTATACTTTTTTTCAATTTCTTTGCAGTTGGCTGTTTAGTCCGTTCCTGTGCGATTTGTGGAACAGTTTGGATGTTTACTTCTCAACGGCGAGCATACTGCATTTGTGCTGCATATCGGTAGATAGGTAATTACACACCATACAACAACACATCAGCTCACAAACATACACTCGAACATTCATTGCGCACAGACAATCAACTCGGCATCGAATGTACGCAAAAAGTTACTCATACGCCGCGTGCAACTCGAGCGCATGCAGCTCGGTTTGGTCCGTTTCTCGCAGCTGTCTTTTGCTGTTCTCGTGCAAATACCTGGAATTGTCTGTGCATCCATATTGCAAAAACTCAAATGCATCCATTGCAATTCCCACACTGTGCTGCTGGCTGCCGGCTGTCGGTTGTTGGCTGTTGTGCTTGTGCGAATTTGCGTGCTGCATTAATTAGTGTAACCAACACGCAGGCACCAATGCATGCACACAACTCACCACTCTACATTCAGCATTTATAGCTGGCAGAAGCCGTTTATTTTATTAGAGTTTCGTAAAGACTCGAGGCTGCATTCAGAGCCGCTCGAAGGGAATTGGAATGTATTGATACTGGTTGATGGTCGGAGCTTAGTTGTGGTGCGTCCATATTACTGCGCAACTGATAGCTTATGCTGTTCGCTATGATGTTGGTGGCCATTGAATGCGCTGCAGCTGTGAGCGCTCAGTTGCACCAAGCCAACTAGAATCAGCTTGGTTTCCAGTGTGAGTGCAAGTGTCCTCTTTACTCACAAATGTTAAAGAGCCAATGTTGCAACAAGAAAATATTGCACAGAGCAATAAGTTTGTTTCATGAAATTTAGATGTAATTGGAGGAGAAAAGCCAATGTTATTAAAAATGCAACGATCAATTGCGTTGAGTTCGAAAATACAGCAAAATTTGATGAAGTTTTGAAATGATGAAATTATTGATTGAAAAACTTTATTGCGCTAATAGAATTTTTCATGGCTAAAAGCGAAGCGAATTGCAATTTTATGAACTGCTATGAGACACAATTTTGAAAGAAATAATGAGGTCATCTGGTGTTTAAAAGATAACATTCAGTCTAGTTGAGTTTTGAAACAAAAGTTGTTTGTCATTGTTCTCAATTTTGATTGAGCGTGAATCAAAGTTCTTTCTTGCAAAGAAATACGTGGGTGGTCCGATAAGTACTTAGCCTACAAAAGAAAAACGAAAATTTTGGAAACGTGGCGATTTATTTCTCAACGTAGTCTCCTTTCAACTCGATACTCTTGACCCAGCAATGCTCCAACTTCTTTAACCCGTCTGAAAAATACGTTTTCTGGAGGCCTCCGTTGCGGCGATAACCTCCTCATTCGACTCAAATTTCTATCCAGCGAGTGACTTTGGAAGTTTGGAAACAAAAAGAAGTCACACGGGGCCAAATCTGGAGAATACGGTGGATGGGGCAACTGTTCGTAGCCTAATGCGACCAATTTGGCGAATCACCGACCGATATTGCTCTTTTTCCATTTTTCTAAAATCAGCGGACACGTTCATTTCCAAACGCGGTCAAAACAAAACTACAAATTCAATATGGCTGAAATTTTGACAGTAGCCGTCTACGAGGATAGTGGCACCATCGGGCGGTGGGGCTAAGTACTTATCGGACTGCCCACGTAAATGTGTCCTACGGCAATGTCTGCTCCTTTAAAGAAAGAATATAAACTTTCTTTCTCTAATTTTCTGGTAAACAAAATCGGTTCAAACAAATCTGTTCATAGGTTTCAAAAGCTTTTACTTCTTGCTTCTTACCAAAGAAACCAAAAAATAATTCAATAATTCAACAAAAGCACAATTTTTCTTAGTCTCTCGATTGTTCAAAATATTCTTTTAAAGAATTCCATGAAGAAAGGTTTGCCACTATTTTAAATATTTTCCTAAAGCAAGGTTGGTGCAAAATTCTGCAAATTTAACTGATTCGCGCACACATCACTTAAGTTTTATTGAAATAAAATATTTGGAGTTTTTATTTCGAATTAAATAAAGACCCAGCTTTGTGCTGCAATGCAGTCAACCACTTATCAAATAAAAATTTCGCATGTGGCATGACAGCCAAATCAAATTTCACTTATCGTTGCAAAGCAAAAAACATTTGAAAAACATAAAATGAAATTTTCAAGGCAGCCGAAAATCGGAATAGGCAAAAAACTGTCAATACACATAAAAATGCGAACACAAACACAGCTGGTGCAAGTGCCATCAAACAGCAACAACAACACAATAACCGAAACACAACAATACGAAAATCACAACGCCGCACACACTGGCCGCCAGTGCGATACACAGCTACAGCTGCGTGAACACGATTTGATTGCGCGCAAACACACACATCCAAATAAAAGTATTCGCCACAGAGCGACGCGCGTTATTGATAGAAATGCCACACAGTCACATCCCACACATCATCGACATTTCATCTTCCATCATCGCTTAGTGGTCGCGTGCACCGCCTTCTCGCTTATCGCTGACTTTGTACCTTTTACCTTCTACTTTTCTCTCTTTCTCGCCTGCTCTACATTGCACCAGATACTATGCGATTGTGAAACCACTCAAGTACCCGATTAGCATGACAAAACGCATTGTCGGCATAATGCTGCTGAATACGTGGATTTCGCCGGCGCTGCTGTCCTTCCTGCCGATTTTCATCGGCTGGTACACCACCGAAGATCACAAGCAATTCGTCAGACAGCATCCGGACCGCTGCGAGTTCATTGTGAACAAGCCGTACTGCGTCATTTCCAGTTCGATTTCCTTTTGGATACCGTGCACGATTATGATTTTCACGTATCTGGCGATATTCCGCGAGGCCAATCGCCAGGAGAAGCAGATGATGATGCGGCACGGCAATGCGATGCTAATGCACAGGCACTCGGTGAGTGCGGGCGGCGGCGGCGGTGGTGGCAGCGGAAACGCCAACGCAGGTGAGTGCGAAAAGCAATAACGATTTGCGGGTGTGGGCGAAAATTGCCAACATTTCGTACACAACTCGACGCCAGTTGCTGGCCGGGCAAAGTTTTTGTTAAAACAGGTGTGCGACATGCTTAATCGTCCTTGGCGTCATTTTTTTTCTTGCACCAGTGCTGCCAACATTTGCTGCGACCCTTACGAAATGTGGTGTCTGTCTGTACAGACGGTGGCCACATTTGTTTGGCGCTGCCACTTAATGGCTAAACTTTGCCGTGCCCCAGCAACCAACCAACACATGGACAACTAACTCACACATTTACATGCAATAAATTTCCAGCCAGGGCGATAAAAATGCGCCATGACGGCGTACAAGCAGAAATTAATAACTCATGCCACATGGCGTACCACATGGCGTATGCGCAACAGTAAATGCCACAATAATTGCTTAAGCGCTCAACATAGATTGGACCATAAAGTTGGAGTTGTTAAAGTGCAGTGAGTTGTGGATAGAACAAACTAACCAATTTTCAATTGAATCACTTGAATTGAATTGAATTGAATTGAATTGAATTGAATTGAATTGAATTGAATTGAATTGAATTGAATTGAATTGAATTGAATTGAATTGAATTGAATTGAATTGAATTGAATTGAATTGAATTGAATTGAATTGAATTGAATTGAATTGAATTGAATTGAATTGAATTGAATTGAATTGAATTGAATTGAATTGAATTGAATTGAATTGAATTGAATTGAATTGAATTGAATTGAATTGAATTGAATTGAATTGAATTGAATTGAATTGAATTGAATTGAATTGAATTGAATTGAATTGAATTGAATTGAATTGAATTGAATTGAATTGAATTGAATTGAATTGAATTGAATTGAATTGAATTGAATTGAATTGAATTGAATTGAATTGAATTGAATTGAATTGAATTGAATTGAATTGAATTGAATTGAATTGAATTGAATTGAATTGAATTGAATTGAATTGAATTGAATTGAATTGAATTGAATTGAATTGAATTGAATTGAATTGAATTGAATTGAATTGAATTGAATTGAATTGAATTGAATTGAATTGAATTGAATTGAATTGAATTGAATTGAATTGAATTGAATTGAATTGAATTGAATTGAATTGAATTGAATTGAATTGAATTGAATTGAATTGAATTGAATTGAATTGAATTGAATTGAATTGAATTGAATTGAATTGAATTGAATTGAATTGAATTGAATTGAATTGAATTGAATTGAATTGAATTGAATTGAATTGAATTGAATTGAATTGAATTGAATTGAATTGAATTGAATTGAATTGAATTGAATTGAATTGAATTGAATTGAATTGAATTGAATTGAATTGAATTGAATTGAATTGAATTGAATTGAATTGAATTGAATTGAATTGAATTGAATTGAATTGAATTGAATTGAATTGAATTGAATTGAATTGAATTGAATTGAATTGAATTGAATTGAATTGAATTGAATTGAATTGAATTGAATTGAATTGAATTGAATTGAATTGAATTGAATTGAATTGAATTGAATTGAATTGAATTGAATTGAATTGAATTGAATTGAATTGAATTGAATTGAATTGAATTGAATTGAATTGAATTGAATTGAATTGAATTGAATTGAATTGAATTGAATTGAATTGAATTGAATTGAATTGAATTGAATTGAATTGAATTGAATTGAATTGAATTGAATTGAATTGAATTGAATTGAATTGAATTAAACTGAACGAAATTTTCATTGAAGCTCATTTCAACTTGAGTGTTCACTTCAAGCCAACAAAACCAAAGAATAATATGACAAAAAAAAATCCAAAATAATTTTACAACATTTACTGCGTACTCCACTTAACGACGGCACTTAACAACGTCAACAACTGCTATCAAAAATAAACACGTGTTCGGCGAAATCTCTTAGTTTGTTGCGCTCTTTAAAAAATCTTGCGGGCAAACTTTTGCGCAATTTCCAAGCAGCCGAAAGGCCCAAACTGTCGAGCAGGTACACTCTGGCATTCTTCCATAAACGTTTTCTGTGAAAAAAAAATCATTGTTTTACTTTAAAATTTAATGTAATTTTTGGCAATTTCTCTTTCCTCTTTCACTGGGACGTGTGACCGCAGGCGAAGCATTAAGTTCCGGCTCATCGAAAACTTTGACACTGCACGAGGTGGAGCAGGATCACACGCCCACGAAGGATAAACATTTAATCAAAATGAAACGAGAACACAAGGCTGCAAGAACTTTAGGTATAATTATGGGTACATTCATACTCTGCTGGCTGCCATTCTTTTTGTGGTAAGTTTCGGTGGCGCTGCGCCGCATTTAACGACCTTTTAAATGGCTAATGTGCAATTTAACGATAGTTGCTGATAATTGCGACATCATTTATGACAATATATATGATACTTTTTTGATATTATTTTGGGCACTTGCTAGTAATAAAATAATTCCAAGCTATTCGACCAGCTCAACGCATCTCTTTTGTCTTATCTTTTCATACGTAAATCATAAATTCATTCATTTAAATTGGTTTGCTGAATAAGAAAGTGTATTCAATTACAATTAATCTGATGCAATTTGACGAGTGGCAAGTTAATTATTTTCCTCACACATACAAATAAAGTTGCTCATACGCCATTTACACTTTGTTTGCTACAAAGGAAACACGTTAATGGTATTTGCACAGTTGCATCTTTCCTGTGCCCGAACTAACTGCAACTTGCTCTAAGCTCCAACTCGACTTTCATATTCGTCCGTCTCGCACGTAGCATCCGCATTCCAACTCAAATAGCGTTGCTGCCTTTCCTCGCCCTCCACCGCAAGCATGGAAAAGTGTATGGTTTATAATTCTAAATGGTTTTGCTTCCTGCAGCTTAAGTCCACATACTGCAGCAAACTGTAAAGTTTTCGCCTTCCCTGAACTTTTGTTGCGATCATATTTGCCTGCTTCGGGCTAACGAAATTTCTGATTGCATTAGTGTTGGTGTGTTCGGTATGTGCGGCCACAGGGTCGTTGATTTTTTTCTTTTTCAATTTTCAATCCGAAGCGAGTGGATTTAGCTGCTTAAAAGTGCAGTGTAGTTTTAATCTTTTTCCCAATTTATTATTTTTTCGAAATTTCAATGTTTTCTCAATGCTAATGCAAAGCAACTTCCTTGCGTTAAGCGGAGTAGAAGGTGAAAATGGGTTGTGTGCAAGTTTCTTAATGCACTTTGGATATGTACCAGAGATTATGTAGAAGCATTAATAAGGCACTCATAGTGTTTTTGCTATGCATTTTGTTGGTGGTTTTAACTGGAAATTGAAAGGTGTAAAAGCTGTTAAGAGGGAATTGGCCTGCAGCTGCATGTATCAAAATAAAAACATTTTGGGTGCATTCTCTCGCATCCTTGCAACTTTAATTTAGATTCCTTCTAATTGAGTCATCTGGTTTTTAATTATAGATATTTAAACTGTTTCTCTGTGTCTTAGTTTAGTCACAGGGAACATAAATTAGTAGGTTGAGTAAGTAATTAGGCCTACTTAGCCCTATCAGGCCCGTTGTACAGTCGTAAAGAGTGTGGTCTCAGTTTCCTTCTCTTGCAAACCAGTTAGAGCTGTCGATGGAACAGATAAGTTTGTACACCGTTGCTAGGGAAATCTTCAAAGCATCAAAGAATTAGTGTTCTAGGTAGCACTTTTGTTTTGCTTTTCATTTGGGTCTCATTCAACACTACTAACAGTTTCGTACTGAAATTGTATAATTCCCAAAACACAACACAAGACTTGAGTATTCCATATTTCCAAGTCACAATTTTCAATTTCCGAAAAAATCTCTGTTTGAAGTACGTTTTTCTTGAAAACTTGAAAATCATTATTGCATAATAATTAAAAAAATATATAAAAACAAACATTAATGTTTCGCTTCCATATTAGTAATTTCTGGCCCATTGCTTTAAAGATCATCCATAGTTTTTATTAATTTTTGGTATTTTAATTTATTACTTATTTTTTTATTATTATTATTTATTTTTATTATTTATGATTTATTTTATTTATTTATTATTTTATTAATTTAATTCGTTATTATTTAATTTATTTTATTTTTATTATTTTATTTATTTATTTTATTCTTATTTTATTTTATTTTATTTTATTTTATTTTATTTTATTTTATTTTTATTTTATTCATATATTTTTATTTTATTTATTTTATTTTATTTTATTTTATTTTATTTTATTTTATTTTATTTTATTTTATTTTATTTTATTTTTATTTTATTCATATATTTTTATTTTATTTATTTTATTTTATTTTATTTTATTTTATTTTATTTTATTTTATTTTATTTTATTTTATTTTATTTTATTTTATTTTATTTTATTTTATTTTATTTTGTTTTATTTTATTTTATTTTATTTTATTTTATTTTATTTTAGTTTTTTGTTTTATTACATTTTATTTTATTTTATTTCTTATTTTATTTTTTTTAATTATTTTATTTTTTTTTAATAATTTTATTTATTTTATTATTTTATTTTATTTTTTTTTTATTATTTTATTTAATTTTTTTTTCATAAAAATAAAAACAAACATTAATGTTTTCATTCTTTTCAATGTTACCAAACGTTTTTATTAGTTTTTGGTAGTTTATTTTATTATTTTATTTTATTATTAATTTTATTATTTATTTGTATTAATTAGTTATTTTATTTATTTATTTTATTATAATTTTAGTTTATTGATTTTGTCGTCTTTTTATTTTCTTTTAATCTCAAGTCTTGTTACTTAAAAGATTCTCAGATCATTTAGGAATATTTTTAGTAATATTTTTAGTTTCACTGAAAAAATTTCATTCAAATAGGCATCAAAGTCTGCTTTAATATGACTGAAAATCGTCACTTTTTCCATGTTGCCAACTGATTACATTATTTCTTCCTTGCAGGTACACCATAACCACACTGTGCGACGCGTGCACCGTTCCGGACATTGTGGTGGCGATTCTGTTCTGGATCGGCTACTTCAATTCCACGCTGAATCCGCTCATCTATGCGTACTTCAATCGCGACTTCCGAGAGGCGTTCCGCAACACGCTGCAGTGTCTATTCTGCAACTGGTGGCGCGATCGCCGGCTGCCGCTCGACATCGACATACGGCGCTCCAGTCTGCGCTATGACAATCGCGCCAAGAGCGTTTACTCGGAGAACTATCTGTCTGCGGCACAGCCGCCTCGGCGCACCAGTCAACTTGTGGAAAGCTTATAATACAGCAAGGACGACACACTGCTAGCGGTGACGCCCTCACTGCCGCAGCGCTCGGCATCCATGCAACTGTTGCCGACAACGTGCAGTGCCGACGCTGATCAGCGACTGGCGCTCACAGCGCCATTCGATTTCAAGGACGAACTGCCGGACGACGAGCCGCAGCCCATACAAATCGAAATACCGTTGGCTTATGTGAGAAAATGGAACAAAAGCAATAGAAATCAGGCAGCAGGGACAGCAACAACAGCAGCGACAGCAAAGAGTGACACGCACGCAAACACACACGTGTAAATTTCATTTAAGAAGAAGCAACACAAAATTTCAACAAGAAAAACCTTTTTTCATGTAAATATTTGAGAACAAACCAAAAGGGATTAAGTGTAACAAATGAAAAGAGCAACAAAAATGTGTAGAATGTGTAAAGAAAGCAGGCACAGAGACAGAGTTTGAAATTCGCTGTGGAAGCGCTTGTGCAATGCAATCATTTTCTTGTATAATTTTTTACTAAATGTAAATTTGTCATTACTGTTAAAATGTGGTTTTTTAATTGTATTTTGCTGTTTGTTGGTGTGCAAGTGTGAGTCATTTTTTTTTTTGTTTTGTGTGCTCGTAATGCTTGTGTGAATTACGTTCGGCTGGTTGACGCACTGGAACTTTGTATTAATTACGCAGACAAGTAGACTTTTGTTGGCGTGAGTGGGTGTGAATGACAAAAAATTAATAACTGCATAAAATGAATTGTTCATTAATACGAGAACAAGGAGATAAAAGCACACACACACACACATACAAACATACATAAAGCAGCTGCGCAAGCACAATGGTGCACTCACAGATTCACGGCAACCAATGTGGCAGACTGTTTTATTGTGACATAAGGATTACAGTGGTGGCGAATGAGATTACGAAAATGGCCGAATATTTAATGAGAATATTGAATGAGTAATTGGCGAAATATGTTCATGTGTGATTACATGTAGAAAATGCAATGTTAACAGACAACGATTCAAACATACGAACAGGTTGAACAGAACGCAACTCTGGCGTGCAATAAAACAGGGAATAGAAAAGGCACTAAATAGATGAAATGAAGAACAGACGAAATAAAGATGAGAGAAATGCATTTGACCGGACTAACTTTACGAGCAAATTCTTAGAAAGGAAAATCAAACCAACAAAAACATAGAATATATGTGACTAAATAAAAGCATTGGACTTGAACCAAACAAAGAACTTTCAGCCGGCAGACAATAACAAAGACTATGAACGTAGTATTCTTCCAAAAATTCAACAAGTGCTTAGTTTTAAAAAGTCAAGATTTCTGACAGACCTGACTTGCGCGGCGAAAATTGAAATCCCGAATCTGCTCTCCTTCATTTAGAGGTCGAACTGGTTTCCCTTTGACTGAGACTATTGGTTAGCTCCAAAACACCTTAAGAAGGGATTCACAATGGGCCATTTTGACCTCCGAGTGGAAGTGCGGTCCTGCCGCACACAACCTTCCCTACCTAACCTAACATAACCTAGTTTTAAAAACAAAAATTTGAACCATGTATTGATTGCAAAAACGTTTTCTCCTGGCTGGCAATGGCCAAAACTAAGAACATGAAATTCTTCCAAAAATTTGGCAAACATTCATTTTTGAAAAATATAAACATAGATCTTGTATAAATTGATTTATACTATACTCATAATGTTTAATAAAACTGCAATAAATTAATTAAATAAATATTCTCTAACTACTTCACTTTAAAGAAATTACACACCACCAAATTTTGTCACTTTTTTGCGCTCATCTCAATATTGCTCGCCACCACTGTTGTATTATAAATAGTGTTGCCACTACAAGCGTTAAAATGCATTGACTCAAATTTATTATGAAATTTCAATTATCGACATAAAAACTGAACTCATCAGCGACATTCATTATTCGTTATAAAAGTTGATGTTTTCAATTTGTTTTCGATTTTTTTGTGAATAATTTTGCTAACCAATTAATTAATTGAATACGTGCGTGTATAAAAACCATAATCACATACTTTTTGAAAATACGTTTGCATTAAAAATTAACACTTTAAACTGCTTTTCGACAGCTTTTAATTATTAAATTAGTTTTTTCTCTGAAACAATGCAACAATCAAGCAAAAAAAAATACATATTATTGGAAACATATAAAAATATGTTAACACAAAAAATATATGTAAATGTTTTCAAAATCCTTAAAGCATTTAATGCAAAACAATGTTTATTTTACATTATTTAATTTTAAATTAATTTTTGAAACTTGTTTCCATATTAAAAACTTGTTTGTCACATAAATTAATGAGCAACAAGAGGCCAGAAAAAGCTTAAAAACAACTTAAAATGACGAATAATGATGTTATTTAGAAGACTTACTAAAAATGACGCCAGTACAATGATAACACTTGTGTTTGTGTGTGTGTCTGTGTGTGTTTGTGTTTCTCTGATTGCATTATGGACGTGTGAAATTGAAATCTTTTGATAAACAATAAGCAAATTACAATTATGCTAATTTTTTTTACTGAGCTTCCAATAAATTCATGCGTGCATACGTATTTTTATGTTATCGTTGATGCACTGCAACAACAACAACAACCCAATAGAGCCTAATGAACTTCCAATGCTTCCCAAATGGTGCCAATCGTACTCGTATGTCCAGTCCAGGCTCTTCCTCTCTGCCTTTACGTTTCGAATTTTAGTCATGTTCCATAAACACTCTACTGAATGTATAAAATTGTAAATTAACAACAACAACTAAACATAGATTAGTCAATAAAAATAAATGAATGCTTGTAAGCAGGAGAGAAAACAAATTAAGACACAACCAAGGAAAAAAATTGTACATTTTCTCAATTAGCGACAATCGGAAGCAAATCATTTTGCTAGCAGATTCACTGATCAATACCAAAATAATACAAAAAAATCAACAAGAACAAGAAAAACAATTAAAATAAATATGTATGTATATGCAAAGAAAGCACAAAGTACGATAGGGGGGAAAGGGAAATCAAAAAAGACAGACTTAGCGCTGCCCGAGACTAGAAAATGTTCATAGAAACAAATTAAAAACGCGCAAAGCAACAAACAATGCAGTGTGCACATGCAACAACTACTAACACAATTACAAACAATTACTAAATACAAAACTATGTAGAGCCATAAAAATGCAAAAATGCATTAATAAAATGTTTACTTAATTAAATAGAAACATTTACAAATAGAAAATCAAACACAGCAGCAGCAGCAAACAAAGTGAAAAGCAACCAATGAAGCAATGAGCAATTGGAGTGTCCTAAGTTACAAGTTTTGATTATAAAAGCGGGCCGCAGAATACATAAATCCACAGGCCCAGCATTTACAGGACACAGCACTCGAAGCTGTTCATTAGAATTCATAGTTTAGCAATAAAAGTAAACAGAACTCGATGACAACTAAGAAATGCGCAGCAAGCAATTCAATCAAAACCACATTGAGCAGAGCGTTGCATGAAAATGGAAAAGATTGACATGTACACACACACAGACACACACACATACAAATAAGCATACATCGAGGCAGGTGTACAGAAATAAGTTTAAGTGTGAAAACAATGAATGCAAAAACAAATTATTGAGTTTTGTTAAAGATTACAACAATTCAAACTGAAAGCAATAATGGTTGTTCAAAGCCTGGAAAGTTACCATAACAATTGAAAAATCTACAATAGAATAGAAGCATACAAAGTGTCGACTACATATGAATAAAATAATATAAATAGAAGAATATCTGCGAATATATGTTTGTAGTGTGCTCTGGCTGATGGTTGTGAAACATTTGATAAACATTTGGCATACTTTTTGTGAATAAATTTGAATTGTAAAATTATGTAGGAATTGCAAATTTTCCAACTCAGTACATGAGGAATTCAAAACTGTTTTCGATTTTATAAATTCACATTAGCAACGAACAAATATCAAGTAAAGACCCGTAAGACTGCTGCGACAATAAATGTACTTTTATTAGGATCAGAACTGGTGCAAGTTTCAGGACATGAACAAGTGCTACTAACAGTATTGGTGCCTATGATAGTAACAGAAACGAATATGTCAGCACTAGTTGTAATACCACTAAAAGATATTAGTGGGAGTAACACCAAAATTAATGCATAGACCCATACCAATACCAGAACTAGTGCCAGTACCGATACCAGTACCCACAAAAGTAACATTCTCAGCACCAGTATTAGTATCAGTACCAAAACCCACACCAACATCAATACCAACACAAATAGCAACACCAATACCAATACCAGTACCACTACCAGTACCAGTACCAGTACCAGTACCAGTACCAGTACCAGTACCAGTACCAGTACCAGTACCAGTACCAGTACCAGTACCAGTACCAGTACCAGTACCAGTACCAGTACCAGTACCAGTACCAGTACCAGTACCAGTACCAGTACCAGTACCAGTACCAGTACCAGTACCAATACCAATACCAATACCAATACCAATACCAATACCAATACCAATACCATTACCATTACCATTACCAGTACCAGTACCAGTACCAGTACCAGTACCAGTACCAGTACCAGTACCAGTACCAGTACCAGTACCAGTACCAGTACCAGTACCAGTACCAGTACCAGTACCAGTACCAGTACCAGTACCAGTACCAGTACCAGTACCAGTACCAGTACCAGTACCAGTACCAGTACCAATACCAATACCAATACCAATACCAATACCAATACCAATACCAATACCAATACCAATACCAATACCAATACCAATACCAATACCAATACCAATACCAATACCAATACCAATACCAATACCAATACCAATACCAATACCAATACCAATACCAATACCAATACCAATACCAATACCAATACCAATACCAATACCAATACCAATACCAATACCAATACCAATACCAATACCAATACCAATACCAATACCAATACCAATACCAATACCAATACCAATACCAATACCAATACCAATACCAATACCAATACCAATACCAATACCAATACCAATACCAATACCAATACCAATACCAATACCAATACCAATACCAATACCAATACCAATACCAATACCAATACCAATACCAATACCAATACCAATACCAATACCAATACCAATACCAATACCAATACCAATACCAATACCAATACCAATACCAATACCAATACCAATACCAATACCAATACCAATACCAATACCAATACCAATACCAATACCAATACCAATACCAATACCAATACCAATACCAATACCAATACCAATACCAATACCAATACCAGTACCAGTACCAGTACCAGTACCAGTACCACTACCAGTACCAGTACCAGTACCAGTACCAGTACCAGTACCAGTACCAGTACCAGTACCAGTACCAATACCAGTACCATTACCATTACCATTACCATTACCAATACCCAAACCAACACCAACCAGTACCAATACCAATAAAAGAAAGTACCATACACCAGTACCAGTATGAAACACCTAAACCATAATCCGTACTCCACTTTTACGTATTCTATCAGTAATTAAAACATAAAACAACAGTAATTGGACAAATACCGTTACTTGTACTTTCACCAATATTTGTACCACTACCGGACCTTATACATTTAGTAGTACCAACTTCACTGTCCATTCTTATAGAAGCCGTGGCATCAGTACCGCACCTGCCGCTGTAATTCATCATCATCATCATAGTTGGCTGGACAACCCCGGTCGGGTCTTCGACTGTTGCAGTAAAAACCTCCAGTCGTTTTTATTTCTTGCTTGCGTTCTCCAAGCTCTAATTCCCAGACTCCGTGCGTCATCGTCCACGCCGTCAATCCATCTAAGTGGCCGACGGCCCCTTCTTCTGTTTCGGTGGCACTTTCCATAAAGGATTTGTTGTGGCGGGTATACAGCGTTCGCGCGTAGGATGTGGCCGGTCCATCTGAGTTTGTTGACCATTATTGTCCGTGTAATTTGTAGCAGTGAAATCAGTACGCAAATCAGTACAAATACGCAGTATTGTCGAGTTAATATTTCGAAACCATCAGTCTCTCGCAGTCTCTTCTAGTTCCACAGTTTTGTTTTCATAGAAAATGTTTCCAAAATACATCTCCATGTGTGTGTATTTTTGTTACCCTTTAGTTTAAAATTATTTTTTTTTGATAAAAAACTTGATAAAAGTCTGTTTCCAATAACTTAATGTTTAAAATTTTTCATATTTTAAATTTGAAATATTTTAATGTTCAAAAATTTCATTAAAAAGTCATTAAAAAGCCGAACGAACAAAAGACAGTGAACTTACGAGAGAAGGGAGAAACAAATGACCTGGTTTTGTTGTTAAATTTTATTCAAAGTTTTAACTTACAAAATTTGTTACAAAAATCAAGGCTCTACTATTTTATGTACGTAGCAGTCTTTTTAGAAATCATAAGCCATGTTTTATAGAATTTTTCACATTTCCCGGCATTTGAAACCTTTCAAATGTTTAAAAGTTTTACAGCCATCACAGCTCACTGCAAACCCTTAAACACATACACACATATACACACAACTAAAATTCAAAGTTTACAATTTACATGAAAATTTCAAGTAAATAATAAAACAAAACCAAAAAACAAAACCAAGCAGCAACCAATAACAACAACAAATTGAACGTCAAAAATTGAAATGTAGCTGTACTGATTTTGTTATTGTAGAACATATTCAACTTATGTATACTTGCAATATGTATGTGTAACAATTTAAAATTCCATACAAAAACTAAGAAAAACCCAAAACAACAACAAATTCAAGAAAGAAAAAAACTCAATTGTGAACACAACGGAAAATGCTCAATCAATCAATCAACCAATCATACTAACTAAGCGAAATTGTTCAACAACTATTCGAGGTTTAAACAAAATTCAAGCATTTTATGCAAAATGTAAACAATACAACAATAAAACAACAACAGTGCAATTTAACGTAGACAAGAGAAGCAACCAACGGCGTGCAAGGTGCGAGGTGCGAGGTGCGAGCTGGTCAACAACGTTGCGTTGCAGTGCCTGGAATTAAGTTGACTGGGTGGCCATCTAAGCACGGCTTGCACTCTGCATATTAAGTCAGCAACTTGATTCCAGCAACTGCGGCGCTAACCGAATCAACATGGGACAATACACAACGCCACATCGGTTGCGCTCTCAGCTCCTCTACTCTCTTTCGTTTCAAACTAAAAATTCACCGCTGAACGCTTAAGAAGGACTCAGTGTTTTTGGTTTTACTAACCAAGTAATAAGAAGAAGCAGCAAAAATTTGTCGAATCATTAACAAAAGCAATTTCAACAAAGATTTCTCGTATTCAGTTTCCTATTGACAGAAATCTTTTAAGATTTTCGTGTCTTTGTTGTAAGTCAAATGCTCAAAAAGTAAGAAATCTACATAATTTTTATGAAAAAAAATCAAACTTGAAAAGAACAAAAACTATTGTAAACGTGTGTGTGTACAAGTTTGGCCAATTTCTAGGGTTCTTCTATATTTTTTTATGAAAAACAAATTATTTCAGCATATGGAAAGCACAGATTTCTGTTCGGTGACTTCAGACACTTGATTCAAATTATTTATTTTTCTACACAAGTGACTCACGAGCTCTCTTTCTCACACTCTCTATCTAACTTTAAAAAAGGATTGTACGTCTATGAATATATTTTTGTAAACCGACAATGCAACAAACACAAATGAAAAGCAACAAAAAACAAACAGCAAAAATAAAAAGGCATTGATTTTTATACGTTTTAGAGGAAAACCACAGCAACTTTAAGCGAAATGAAAGAAAACTAAAGTGCGCAGCGAAGGTGAAATTTTCTAAAAACAACAAAAAATAAATAAATATTTGAATATTTGAAATAATTTGTATACTTAGTGCAGCCCAATTTTCTTTTCACGCGCACTTTCTTATGCACTCGAAATTCTTAAGCAACCCACAGTCCATTCGCTCCAAGTTACTTACGACACTTGAATCATTTATATTGAATTGTTGCTGCTAATTAACCAAAGCCTAGTTAATTCTTATGTTAAGTTTGTATTGAATAATCTGATGCTAGTCCAAGTAAAACCTTTTACAACGTTAAAGATTCGTTGTTCTGTTTCGGATGGATCCGTACGTTGTTCATTTGCTATAATTGTAGATAATTTTTATAATAATGTTTTTTTTTTGTATAAATATGTTTACTGTAAATTACTTGTAAATTTCGAAAGCTGAAGTGAATTTTGATATGTTTGCATAATTGAAATGTAAACACATTGAAAAATCATTGTTTCTGTATTTAAGGATCATTTGAGTTTGAGTACTTTGTAAGTTAAGTGTAAATTAAGCCAAGTTTGAATGAAAAACAAAATTACTATAATTTATTTAAATAAATGTAAAACTCAAAGAAAAATAACAATACATAATACTGACTATTTAAAAATAAAATTAAACAAATTGAAAAATAAATATTTCAAAAAAATATTAACAAACAATATAGAAGAAATGGTTTTCAATTCAATATTGCAGTGTTTGTTGAATCGATGGGAGGATATGTGGAAATATTATTCAAGAAAGAATTAGTGCGCAAAGTGTTGCGTTAGTTTCGAAAGTATGTATGCAAAGGTTTGAACCAAAATTAAACTAGAAATCAGACTTAAAAATCAGAGCGTAAAATATTTAGCTCGACTATTTCAAACCACAAAGATAGTCGCCTCGGTGGCCTAACGTGAAGTGCACTGAGCTCCCATTCTAGAGATGTGAATTATCAGGTGTACAACTTTGCTTCCGCCGTTTTTTTCCAAAATTAAAAGCTTTATTGCGAAAAAGTGCTTACAGATGTATTATTCAAAGTATTGTCCGTCGCTAGCGACAACTTTCTCCCATCTTTCCCGCAATTTTCGGATCCCGGCTCGAAAAAAGGAGTCCTCTTTTGACGCTATCCATGAAGCAATCCATTTTTCCAATTCTTCGAAGGATTGAAAATGTTGATCTGCCAGGCCGTGTGCCATCGAACGGAATAGGTGGAAGTCAGAAGGGGCGACATCTGGGGAATACGGCGGGTGGGGCAAGACTTCCCATTTCACCGTTTCCAGGTACTTTTTGACCACTTTTGCGACGTGAGGCCGAGCATTGTCGTGTTGGAGGATGACTTTGTCATGTCGAAATCACCATTTTTAAAACGTTGAAACCACTCCCGACACGTTCTTTCACTCAGAGCAGCATCACCGTAAGTTTCTGAGAGCATTCGATGCGCTTCAGCTGCATTTTTTTTCGAATTGTAACAGAAAAGTAAAACTTCCCGCAAATGGCGAGAATTGGGCACATAAACGGACATTTTCGAGCGTGAATAATACGAAAACAAGAACAACTGTCACTGAAACGGTGATGACAATTCGTTAGGCACTGTCCACACTCACTTTAAAGGCATTACCATCTATGTATTTCAACCAGCCTCAGCCGGTACAGCCACCTATCGGAAAACGGCGGAAGCAAAGTTGTACACCTGATAGCATAATTAACGTCATCTGTCATTTACCTTTACCTTTGTCAGAAGCCTCGCCCAGTTTTCGTCTGGCCAGACGACAAAGTGCAAATGTGTAGTAACTATTTACTGCCCATCGGAGGGTTAAGCAGGACATAGGGCACTGTCAGATATGCCTACCATTTCCATGTGCTTTGCCCATAGAAAATGGCCCGTCATCTGCTTGCAGTCCCTTCTGTCTAGTGACAAAAGAAACTGTGAGCATTTGTCGGATATGGCGAGAAGCATAAGTTTCGTCCACCTGCAGCCGCTCTCAACCTGTCATGCTCGCCCCTGGGTCATAGTGACCCATTCGTTAACAGTGGCTTTGATGGCTGCAGATGGGAGTGGCAGAACAGGCTTAGGGCCGACAAAATCAACCCCAGAGCCTATTCTAGCTAAGGAATCCGAGGTCTCTTTACCCGCAATTCCAGGGTGTCCCGGGACCCAAGTGAGCATCAGGCTATTATATTTGCCGACATAATTAAGCCTGGATTTGCAGGATTTGACTAGCATAGAGGTGGTTAAATGGCTGTCCAAGGCCATAAGCGCAGCTTGGCTGTCGCTACGGACACAGATAGACCTGCCTCTCCACCTACTCTCTATGACAAAGTTCATCGCCTCAAGTATTGCATGCACGTCTGCCTGAAACACAGATGCGTACGAGCCTAGGGCAAAGAACCGTCTAGTTCCCGTGGATTCAAGGAAGACCCCAGATCCAGAACCTTCTTCCGTTCTGCAGCCGTCCGTGAATATACGGAAGCAGTGCTTACCGGGCTCATCGTCAGAAACCGACCAAGAGTGAGCCTCAGGCAGCAACACTATGTACCACTTTTTTAGTATGACAGTTGAAAGCATGGAGTCGAGGGGCATGGACATGACTGTGAGGTCGATGGCGGTGCCAGCACAATTGTCCAGTGCCAGACAAGCGCCATACCACTGTCGACTGTGTTTTAGTCTTCGGATGGCCTTAAGGACCTCTGGTTGGATGAAAACATCAAGAGGAGGAAAGCTCACCAGGGCATCTAGCGATGGGCCAGAAGTAGTTGGAAAGGCTCCCGTACAACATATGGCCACAGTGCGCTGCAGTCTGGACAATGTTCTCTTGACCCCTGCAAGAGAGAGTCTGCTCATCCAGACTACCGATGCGTAGGAGATGATGGGTCTTATCATAGCTTTGTAGATCCAGAGGATCTTGCTAGGGGAAAGACCCACGTGAGATTTCCAAAGAAGTGAGATTTCCAAAGGAGTTTATCATCTAGGATAACTCCCAAATATTTTACCTCTTTGGATAGCTGGATAGTGACCTCCTTGAGTGTGGTGAAAGGTGAAAGGACTTAAAGGTGAAAGTACTTAAACTTCTCATAACAAAATAAAAATATATGCATACAATTTTTTTTTTATGCAGCCTTTTTCTATTCAAATTCAGCTTAACAACAAAAACTTAACAAAATCAAAACATATAACGAATGAATTCAATAAAAAGTGTCATTTTTGGCGGGATTTCATTGTGACAGCAATAAGTGAGTACGAGATAGCACGAGCCTTCATTTTGTAAGCCCTCTAAGTCTCTCTAGTCGCGTTTATAGAAATAAAAGTATTTTCCCTATTCATAACCATTTGCTGTCCCAGTTGAGGACAACCTCAATTCTATTAATTTTATAGAGAAAACCTGTTAGGTCTGTAAGGAGCAGCCTCGATAGCCTCGCGTGTGTGCACTAGCTTTTCATCCTAGAAGTCGTGGCTTCAACTCCTACCTGCTGCATGGTCCCGCACTCTTTACTAGCCCAGCAACATACCACAGTTCAAAAATTCCGACCCTCAGATGATCCTTTCCCCCTCACTCCCACGCCATATTACGCGCAATAATGCGTTGTGTGTCTGTGCGGCGCACCGAACCGATCTTAGCGAAGTCCGAAACCATCCTCTTTTACAAAACAGATGGCGCTATAAGCTCAGGACATGTGAGGCGTCGTTCCTAAGCGGCGATAGGTGGCAGCCCCATCACTTAGGACTTCCTGCGATAGGCTAATCAACTACTTTGGCAGGAAAACACAACCGATTCACGTAACCAACACAAAGCAGGCCCTATGCTCCCGAGATAAGTGAGCAAGGAATAAAAAGGTATGTGAGGAAGTGTAATACAGAATACACAACTAGGATTACAATTGAAACGAATAGGTAGGTGTTCGTCTCAAATTAACCCATTAAGGACAGAGCCCTTAAAATTGATGTACGATGTACGAAAAAATTTCAAAATGTTGGCAGGGAGCGTCAATATAGCCCGTGACGTATACGTCACATTGGTCCTCATACCGACGAAGTGCATTCATACGTGAAGATAATTTTATGTGTTTGAGTATATACGATTTTTTTGGTTTTTATTTTCCTTTTTGATGCATCATATATTTTTTCATTATTTTAAATAAAATAAACTTTACATATCAGACAATAAAATGAGTAAAATTACAAATTAAGTAAACAAATGATAGTGTCTGAAGCATTTGGCACACAAGCCCATATTACATATTTCGCATACAGTTATTCACACCGTTGTGCAATTCTGACCTCGACATCGTCGACATTTGCTATTTGCAATCACCTCCACAAAGTGATCGATGCATTCATCTTCACTCTTCGGCTTTCGATAACCTTCAGGCGACTTTCTAACGCCACGACTATCACAGTAGTGGCTTGAAATTGCTTGAAGAAAATCACATTGGTAATGAGCTTACTGTCGTAAGATCCTAAGTGGGAAGTAAGATCGGAATACGTCCAGTAGGGTGGAGCCAATGTTGGTAAATATGGACCACCACAATTTCTTGCATCTTACGTCAGTTCTAATAAATTCAAATTCTAATAAATACGATCTATACCGACCATTTAAACATCGCTACTGCATGTGGTCGGGGAACGTCGATTATTCGCCGATGTTCTCGTGAGTATCGACCAACTTGGATACGTTATGTTATCCACAAATGCTTGAAACTATAGAAAAAACAGCACTTTTCAGTTTTATTCTCTGTATGTGACCACTTTTTTCCTTTTTTAGTGCCTTTTTATCAGGCAAAGTGAAAGATTTAGGTATCATAAAGTATTTCGTATTACTCCAGTGCCCCACTTGAAACAGTAACCAAGCAAAACTCGAATTGAATTAAATAAATTAACGAAACTTATGCAACACGGCAACTGTCTTCTAGTCGTCCAAAGGACGACAAATCAAGAACATCCTTGATTAAAGGATCCTTTAAAGGATTAAAGGACGATATTGTCATCGATGTCGACAGGAATGTCATCTTCGTCAGCGTTACATACTAATTCACATGGTAGTTGTTACCTTTTGCCCAAATTTTCGATAGTACCGCCACAGTCTTCTTCCCCCGAATCTTCATCGGACACCTTGGCGACATCGGAAGGCTCTATAAACAATGTTTTTAAATTTTCATCCTCACCCTGTAAGCTTTCAAGCTAATCTATCATTTAATATGGGTTTTTGAAGTATCTAATGACATAAAAAAGTAACAGAAGTACTTGCACCGTATTTGGATCAACGTGACGTATACGTCACAGCCATAAAAAACACAATCAAATACGGATAAATTATAATAGGTTGTTATTTATATTTTGCATAATTTATCTACAAACTATTCTAAGTAATACTGCCTTAAAATATTTTGTTTACTTGCGTAGGAAAAACAAATTTTTCATATAATTACTTTTTGACTTTTGTCATTTTCGATATTTTCCTGTTTTTCAAATTACACACATTACTAAACTAACGTGAACTCGATCTTTCACAAAGGAAGCTTGATTGCAACTGAAGCAATTTCGGCCGTTATGCTTATGACGAGGTCATGATATAGTTTTTATTACATTTTCAGTAGCCAATTTTTTTTCTCGGCCCATAAACATGGGATATGCTATCGTGAGGTATACGTCACGTTGGTCCGTAATGGGTTAATAATCATTCCTAGTGAAATATATAGAAATACTATCATAAAAATTATCAGTAAAGTTTTTAAATCGAATTAAGGAAGAAGCTATGCAAAAACTGAAATCCTTTAGTAAAACTAATTCTTTTAACAAATTCTTATAATTACTTAAAAATACATTACAACCTTACCTACGACTTTACCTGCGACTGTCTAATTAAGAAGTGCATACATCGATTATACCAATAATCTTGTCAATGGGAAATCTCCAAATATTTTGTTAATTAAGCCGAATTTTCATAGCGCTTTGTTTAAATCTTCTTCACGAAATTTAATATCACAACAAAGTAAAACAATGCAAAATTCGACTTTGAATTCAAGTGCAAAATATTTAATTAAGAACGGTCGATAAAGTTGGCACTTAATTAGCAAAAACTCTAAATATTCAAAGTAAATAAATGCTTAAATATTTTCTCAACAATCATCGTGACACTCATTAAATGAAAAATATGCAACTTGTTTAAAATTTTATTACCATAAATGAGTAAGAACAACGTAATTGCAATCATAAACTCGACATTTACGTTTTATTTATTTGCATTTGAAAGCCAACGTAAATGACCCCACACCCTCAGAAATGAACGGTAGAATCAATACAAAAACATCAATCAATTTAAAGAAATTTAAATTGAATTCTAAGAAAGTTATGCTCGAACTCACTCACACACACACACAGATTCGCAGTACGCTGCTCCGACTGGGGGGAAAATCAAAACCGCAAAGCCACCGCCAAGGCATCTCCAGTGATTTGCTAATAAAAATGATGGATGTCAATTGTAATGCGCGTATGGGCGTGCTGGGGCGTTATCGATGTACTGGCGGCGGGCTGTGGGCGCCTAATGCGGCTGCCGCAGCGTCAGCACGCAGCAAAAAACCGCGGGCGCCTAATTGGACGCGCAGTGCGCCAATAAAAAAGAAAACCAAACAGAAGAAATACTGGAAAAAATTGACAGCAATACAATAGGAAAGGATGGCAATGAGATATGGCGGGGAGGGGGGGGGGGAGGAAAATTGCATAGCAAGCCGCCAGCGAACGCAACGGTGGAACATAAATAAGCAACATTTTGTGGCTCAAAGGAATAATTTCAGAGTACACTGTCAAAGCAATTATTGGAGCGCAGTGAAAAAAAAAACAGAAGGCTGCATGGCTTCTCAGCAGCAAGAAGAAGAAGAGGAGAAGTGAAAGTCAATGGCAAAAATGAAATTTAAGCAACGAACCATTGTAAAAACCATCAAGCATATTTTTTATTGTTTCTTTTTTTGTTGGTGCGCGACAGCAGCCTTGAAAGCAGCAACTCGCTTAGTCTGGCAAAGTCTGGTCTGATGAGGCGCACGAGGCCGCCATCGCAGAAAGTGAAGGAAGTGGAAATCTCAAAAGATGAATGAAGCGGAAATCATTCATAATGATTTCTGACATGATTGGCGTGCAAAGACATTTTCGTTGATTCGACTGTCAATTGCCGGCGCTGCAATTAGAGCAAATGAGAAGCTGAATGAAAAGTGTATAAAAGAAAAGTACATCAAGTAAAATCATTGACAGCCGGGAAATGCGCCGGGAAGTGAAGAAGACTAATAAGAAACGCAACAGAACGGGCGACGGTGAGGTAAAAATAAGTAAAGAGTGATGTCTGATGTTGGTTTAAATTTAAAATTGGGCTGAATTTAGCTCACAATTAGAGATTATGATGTATGTGCATACATATGTGTGTGTTGAGTGACTGACTGACTGATTGAAGTATATTAGTGTCCGACCGAATATTCGGTTTCGGTTCGGCCCAAAAAATTGGTTTCGGTTTCAGTTCAGTTCAGTTCATTTGAGAAATTGTGATTTTGATGCTTGATGTGGTGATTTTTATTTCAATTAGAAAGTTTCGGTTTCGGCCGAAAAAAGTGGTTTCGGTCGGACACTAAAGTATATTTTTACGAAAATCCCAGTTTTCCTAGGTTCGTTTGGATTGTGTTTGAAAATAAAAAAACTTCAATTGTTCAGCTCAAAAAGCAGTCAGAAACTAACGATCACTTCATTTACAAATTTACACTTGTTCTACTTGCGACCCCTTGCGCTGCCACTGCTGCTTTTATACCAGTTTTCTTATCGCGCCGAAGTTTCTTGCACATTCCAGTTGTACTTTCTATCTCGATTGTTCTAGCAAAGTTCATTACCTTTCGCGAACCATCCTTGCCATATCGGACTATACCAAGCGAATTATACCAAATTTGCCGTACTTCAAAGTTCATGCCTAAAAGTATGCTTGGAAAAGCATTCGTGCATAGAAAAGCATTCAGCACAGAATGCCTTATCGTTTCAATATGAAAAAAGTGACAAGGTCAAATCTTAAGTTTTTAATGCGTACAAACACGTTAAAGTAAAAAATAAAAAAAAGAAAAAAAAAATAAAACTAAATAAATAAATATAAAAAATAAAAATAAAAAAACATAAAAAATTAAACGCATATCTAATAATTTTTTTGGTTCTAATAAAGCAGAATATATTTTCCCACTTACTTTCTATTGACTTGAAGATACAAATTTCATTGCATAGCATTGTTTACAAATGCTATGATTATGACGGCGTGAGTTTAACCCTTTCCGACATGCAAATAAACCCGTTCTGTATGAATTGTATGGGCTGAAGTCCAATATATTGGTCATTGTGACTGAAAGGGTTAAACTAAAATAGTATCACAATAAGCCTATTTGTGATTCAAGTAAAGCATTATTGAAAATTCCTTTTTATGACACTCATTCAATCATAAACTCCCATTCAATCATAAACGATTATTATTATTACTCCCTTTAAAACATTTTGCTTAATTTTAAGTATAAATATTGTTGTATGTATGTATGTGTTTTTATTGAGTATTGAGCAGAACGCGCCTTATCGCCATCTGCTTCCTCGGCGCACACAATCTGCTACTGCTTCATGAAAATTTAATATGCTTACTACTTGCAACACCATCAAAATTCAATGAGACTGCAGACAAAGCTATAAACAACAACAACAATAAGTCCAGCAATATACTCGTACGCAACAACAATGCAGAGAAGGCGCGACAGCCGCATCAACTTGTCACACATTTTGAAAGCATCTACTCAACTGGGCCGCTTCCCTGCTTCCCTGCCCCCTTGCCCCCTACAACCGAAAGCCACTTTAATGCCGCTGTCAAAAATTTTACAAAACGTTTTACTGCATTTTTGGTTTTGCACTTTTTTGCACACTTGCAGCATACGAAATTTTACACAACCAGAGAGACACACACACACACATACTCACGCACACTCACATGTTGTTATTGGAAATGCAAATATTTTGCCATGTTTATTTGTTGCATGTGACAAGCTGCCTGTTTTTGGGTTTGTTGTTGTTCTGCAATGTCTGTCCGCTTATGTTGTGCTGGAATTTGTTTTTGATTTTTTTTACTGCGGCGAGTGTAGGTCGCGAGTATTTGTGCCATTTGTGCTGTTAGATACTTATGGGTCGGGAGCAACGGCCGGCAAGTGTCAAAGTTCGAGCGCTGAACACTTTGCCGAGCGATGCTCAGAGAGAGCGCAAGCAAATGTCAGGAAGTGTCAGGATATACCTGGCGCTGACACTTGTTTGCCAACATTAAGTGTTGCCAGTGTGGCATTCGAAAGTAACGAAGCAGAGTTGCATATTGTGGACTAGGCAACAGAGTTGCCAAATGTATCGTATGTACGTTTATTTTAAATTTATTTTTAATTATTTAATTATTACTTATTTTTAATTATTATTACTTTTTTTAATTCTATTTTTGTATTACGTTTATTTTAAATTAATTTTTAATTATTTATTTATTACTTATTTTTAATTATTATTTTTTTTTTTAATTTTATTTTTTTTATTATTATTTAATTAGTTTATTTTTAATTATTAAAAGTTTATAGACTGAAAAGCGAACAGTATAAGTTGAATTAGTTTTGTACGTTTAATTTCAATTAATTTTTATTTATTTATTTATCTATTTATTTTTTATTTTTAATAATTTTTGATTATTTTTTTATTTTATTTTATTTTTATTATTTTTTAATTAGTTGACTTTTAATTATTAAAAAATTATAGACTGAAAAGCGAACAGACTAAGTTGAATTAGTTTTGTACGTTAAATTTTAATTTATTTTTAATTATTTATTTATCTATTTATTTTTAATTTTTGATCATTTTTAGTTATTATTTTTGTTTAATTTTATTTTTATTTAATTAGTTTATTTTTAATTACTAAAATTTTAAAGACTGAAGAGCAAAAAGACTAAGTTCAATTGGTTTTGGAAGTTTCTTGACATTTATTTGGAAATTATTAGAAGTAGAAATTAGTTCGGTGCGTTTTTTATTGTGGCTGAAAATGCACTTAATTCAAAACATAATTAGTGAACATATTAATGAAAGTATTGGCTATCACTGAATACTTCTTTTTCCGCCCATCTCTGAGACATTTTCGAATTCCATCTCGAAAAAAGTGTTGTCTTTTGAAGCGATTCAAGTTAGGAGTCAATTTTCGTTTTCTGCGAAAGAAGTGAACCGATGACCTGCCAAATCGTGCTGTATCCATCGGGACAAGCAGCAATGCACTTCTTAACCCCTTAGACCCCAAAGTTGCCTGAGAGAAACTTCACCTATTTTTCATCTTATAGTAAAAGCTGCGATTGATTTATGAGTTTAATTTAAGTAGGCACCAAAAAATTTATATTTTTAGAAGTGAATTCAAAGCAAAGCAAAAAATAATAAATTTTACCATTATCCCAAAAAAAACATTTCAATAATTTGCAACGATATCAGGGAAAGTTTGTGTTCTAATTGAAGTCTACGAATTGGGCGCGTTTGATCAAAACCCTGTTCCTTTAATAATGGTTAAATAAAATCAAAATAGGGTTAATTTTGTATTTTTCCATAGGTTAGGTTAGGTTGCGGTGGCTGCCTCTATAAGAGACACACTCGGAGGCCTGAAAGGCCCATTGTGATACCACATATTTCACCCGTTTTGAACTGTGTATGCAACACTGTTTTTGCCAACATATGTTACAGCACACATTTCAAGCGGATGGGGAAAGGGGGGGAGGGGACCTACAATTTAACGCCGAATCCGAACGGCAATTGGCAGTTTTTCGTTCACACTTGGAGGTTTTGCCATTGCCTGCCAAGAGCGCACTTGTGCGATTCTTGTAATTCTCATTCCCTTCATGTGGATAGCGATAGAAGTAGATGAGTTGTTCACCAGCCCGAGCCAGGAATCGAACCTGGAGCCTTTGGTATGAGAAGCCAGCGCGCTACCCGCTTGACTATCGAGGCCGGCTATTTTTCCATAAATATTAAATACACATTTTTTTTAACCAGTTTTTAGCTAAAATTCTTCAAAATTAAACTAGCTGTAGAGCTCTAACAAAGAGGCGTGACGACTTCAAATGTCGGGTTAAACGAATCAATTGTTGCCTATACCGATGTTGCCCTTAACGAAATCGCCAGGTTGCAGTAGCTCATAGTTAACAACTTTCTTTAGACCCACCAGATACACAGGATGACCCTTGAATCATGACTATTCAACTTTGGCGTTGATGTTGAGGTCGTTTAGGTTCATTTTTTTAACACAGTAAAAACAAGACTTTTTTATAAACTCAAAGCGATATTTAATGAATATTTTTGACAGATGTCTAACCTTTCTGGAACCAGGGCAATTGCTCTCACCATGAACTATTCACAATAGTCAGAGCCATCTTTTGAAAGCGGACCTGAACTAATTGGTGCTCCAAATGCATATAACATTATAATAATTTTTTTTAAATATAAAAAGTATTCAAGAAAATATTGCTTAACACTAAAAAGACCATTGCGGTCATTTGGACAGTTTTTCATTTTGTAACTATCTGTATTTTCGTTAGTATTTCTATGAACTTTTGCTTTGATAACTTTTATTTTTTACCGGGTTCTTCAATTAGTTCTACAATTACAATTTGCCAACTCTGAGACTTCTATATCTATACTTTTCGAGATATCAGCGGATATAATACGTAGCCTTTGTAGGTATGAAAAATTTGCGGTATTTCTAGTGTTAAAACATATATTTTAGCACATTAAAAATAATTGTTTTGCAAATTAATTGTATTGCAATTGTTTTTATACACTTTTCTATGAATGCTTAATTTGTTTCAATTCTTTTTTAACTACTCAAGTCAAAAATATTCCTCAGTTAGAAGCAAAATTATTATTAAACTATTATTAAATTGTGCTACAGAAAATTTAAAATTACTTAGGTCTCACCTTACTTGTAAAATTTATCCACGCAACTCCACTAAAATGCAGCCCTGTTTGCTGTTTAGATTTTCAAATTAACTGCCACTTCACGCAAGCATCTGGCACACTCTCCAGCTGACACTGATTGCCGCTCTCAAAATGTGTATTTGGCGAGAGCAGCACGAAGCGCTCATGCGCCGGAAGGTCTGCCATAAATTCGCCGCAACAACAAAATGTCACCCATATGACATACTTGACAAGCACCAAACTGAGCGCGAGCGCCCATCACATACACACAAGCAATGGCAACAACAAGTGCAGAAACTTCTTTGTATCTGTGTGTGTGTGTGTCTGTGTGCACGGCGAAAGGATACGACACGCTCAGACGAATTGGCAACGTTCAGTCAACGACAGGATATCAGACCGCGCGGTACGCAAAGCGGACGAACAGCGGCACGCAGCAAGTGGCGCGCGTGTGTGTGTCTGGCCAGTCAGTAGTCAGGCAAAACAAGAAGAAGCAGCAACAGCAAGTCCAAGAAAAACAACCACCTTACATACCAATACAAACACACACACACACAAGTGGCCGAGTGGCATCGAGCTGAGAGTGACAAGCGCCGTGGCCGCATTACTCCAACTGCCTGCTGCCAATTGTTATTGTCCCAAAGGATATACACAAAGTGACAGAGGTGAAGTGTGCGCCTAAGTGTGTGTTTGAGTGCGTGTGACAATCACAACAACGACCAAGACGACGACCGCGAGTCGAGCCCCCACTGCGCCAGTGCGTAGCCCCCTTGCACCCGGCGTGCACGCAGCCCAATTGTGCCCACAGCCATTACTCACGATTTATAAATGCCGCATACAACAACATAAATAACAAAAGCACAATTAGCTAACTGAAGAGTGGAGTGTGACAAAAGTAAATAAATATTTGAGGTGAAAAGAAATACAAATACAAAATTGTGTCTGACAGCACGCGACGGAAAATCGAAATATTGCAATTCAAAAGTGCAAAAGTGTTTAATCAATGAATTTAAAGTAAGTGTACGAAAGCGTGGCTAACAAAAGCATTAAAGAAATTACAACAATTACAACAACAGCAACGGTAACGAAAGCGACTAAAGCGACTACGGCCACACGGCAAAAAATCGCAACGCTATCGATCGATTTTTTGCCTCTTCATTCTGTTGTGCTGGCTCGTCCTTAGGGCCGTCGGTGTGCGAAAGCGTGCGCGTGTACGTGAGTGCGTGTGTGCGACGGAGACTGCGTCTGCTTGAGCTGCGGCGGCGGCAAGTTCAGTGTTAATAACAAATTTAATTGTTTTCGATTTTTCAGCAAGCAAAAAAAAACAGTAACAACAACAAGAAAAGTGTAGCATAAAGCAGACAAGAACCACAGCAACCGCACGCACATACAAGCAACAACAAAACGAAAGCACGAAAAAGTAAAAGCTGCCGCCGCTGACGTTGGCGTCTGCGTTAGCGTCGCGTAGCACGCGCGCGAGGCATCCTGCTGTCAACATTTAAGAAACAACAAACACACACACAATAAGAAGAAGAGAAAGCGGCAAGCAAAAAGGTAAAATATCGTTAAGGCGTTTGTTCATTTGTTGGTGTTTGAGTGTGTGTGTTTGAGTTGTGGTGTGCGACAGCAACAGCAACCGCACCGACAACATTAACCATCCCGCCGAATAGAGTGATTACAATGTGTGTGCGACACTTTTCAATTTCAATTTTTCAGCGCTGCAGCCAATTGGCCGTCTGCCGCTGTCAGCCGCTGTTCCGCAACAGAATTTCAACCTACTTTTCGGCGCATTCCTGCGCAGCGCCAGCAAATTAAAGCGCGTCACGCCAAGTATGTCGACTATAGCACAAAAGTATTTTCAATTCCCCCGGCTTCACTGACGCTTCTTTTCGCTTTCGTCTTTCGTGCATATTTTGCGAAAATTTAATTTAAAATACTTCACGCTCCTTTCTGTCGTTTCGTTCGATGTCGCTTCGATAAATTTGAAATATTGCAGCTTCTTGCTGCTAGTCGTTGGGTGCAAAGTTGATGCTCGGTTTTTGTATTTGGCGCATTGCCACCCGCACACAGTCATCCACAGTCAATCAGCGCCAATTTGCACACACTCGCTGCATACACCAACACACTCGCACTCGCACTCACACGGACAGAGCATTCTGCTGCCTGCTGCGCAGATGTTGCCGTCAAGTGCTCGACGGTCGTCACAAGTTGGAGCGGCGTCGCGTCGCTCCATGGAATTTCACATTTCACATTTCGCACTTGGCACTTCTCAACCCCTTCAACCCCTGCTGGGGGGTGATTCGAAGATGTTTTCCTATTTCTCATCTTCTTCTTGCGCCTCTTACCTTTTCTTCGTTGCCATTTTTCTTCACTTTTTCATATTTTTTTCCGCATCACTATGATCTGCGTTTTTTGTTGCCTATTTCTCTGCTGCTGCTGTTGGTTCTTGTTCCGCGTCTGCGTCTGCATGTTCCTTCGCTTCGTTCCGGCTGTTTCCAGTACTTGGGCACCGCTGCTTGGCTGTGTGACCCGAGTGTCTGTTGTGGGCACGTACTTGAGCAGCTTACGTTCAGCTCACTGCCCGCACACACCTCAACTCGCTGTTTTTGTTGTTGGCCAAACTTGTTTTTCCTGCTATTGCTGCTTCAAATTTGTGCTGCTGCTGCTTGGCTGCCTGCCTGGCTGATGGACTGTTTTTGCTTTCACGGTTTGTGCTATGTTGTTGTTGTTATTGCCTCATGCCATGCTTGTCGGCATCCGTAGTAAAAGTCATACCAAAATCTCTCGAAATACCAAACAGATTTTCTATACCATTCTTCGGCTCAGTGCTTTGCGCGGCACATTCCATGCAATTTGTCTTCTATATATTTCTGTGTATGTGTGTGTGTGTGTATGTGTGTTAAATGTGCGTAGCGGATAGCACAAAAGTGCCATGTCGCAAGCACGTAAATATTTCTTATCCATTTTTTTTTTTTTCTCTTTTTTTTTGGCAAATTTCCCTCAAACCACTGCACAGGCGACCTTGACACTTTACCGACAGAAAAAAACTGAAACACGTGCACAACATTGAAAATAAACTCGATTAGCACAACATTTCTACTGCAGATTTGTGCAATTTTCGGCAATTAATAATGACACCGACAACTTTCCCTATCTGACTGAGTGCAACGCTAATTGCAAAGTCACAAGACCAAATTTGCGACACAAACTTTAAAATTACTTTTCCTTCTCACTTTATGCAAAAGTTTTCACGGCGCATTCCTTCTGCTGCGAAACTTATTTATAAGCGTCCATGTTGAACATGGTTTGCCGCGAAATCCCAAAACGTGTAGCTGTGACTTGGCACTTGAGTTGTTGTACACCGTACAAGCAGTGAGCGGAAAGCTGAAATTAAACTAAATTATAAATGCAAATTTCAAAACAAGCAGAGCAGAGCAATGCTGTTTACATAAATCGTACTGAAACTTTCCCCCATAAAATGCAATAATTAAGAGAAATCTGCTTTCGAATGCAGTTGTTAACTAAACTGGTTTATTTTAGTTCCAGCCGGTTGTCTTATTTGATCCTCTGTGATGCCAGAAGAAGTAACATTTATGAATCAATGAGTATTTTTATTAAAGTTTAGCAGAGACTTTATTGCTTGTCGCAAGGATTGGTCGAGTCGTGGAAGACTCCTAAGGTTTTCCTCCTATAAAACAGGGATAGCCAGCCCAAAGCTCATTTAGCTCTTTTGAAACATTACAACAATACCACGGCTCACTTCGGCTCAGTTACAACAAATACAAAATTCGCTGCTTCGCGCTGGTTGAATAATATATAAATAAATATACTTATATACACTATGATCAATAAGTACCGGGACTGTGTGTTTTAAATTTTTTTAGGTCGGTAGGACCTTAACTGACATCTGTGTCAAATTTTGAGCGGGATTGCATCATTAGTTTTTGTTTGGCAGCTGTTAGCGTCAGTCAACTTTTTGTACTTCGTCGCATTTTACAATGGATAATTTTGTTGATCAACGTGTTTGTTTGAAATGTTGTCTTAGGAACGAAATTTCTTGTGCAAATGCGCTTAAAATGTTGCAGAAAGCATTTGGGGAGTCTGCTCTGTCAAGAACCAGAGCGTTCGAGTGAAGTGGTCGAAGACTTTCCTCGTTCTGGACGTCCTTCAACATCGAATACCGACGAAAATGTTGAAATTGTAAAGAAAATTGTGCTTGAAAATCTTCATGTGAGCCTCAGAGAGATTTCTAACGATCTTAACATCTCTTATGGAAGCGCACAACACATTGTTGTTGATATTTTGCGCATGAAACGCGTCGCCGCACGGCTTGTTCCTCAAGACTTGAATTTCGTCCAAAAAGATCATCGAAAGCAAGTGGCTGAAGACATGATTTCCGAAGCGAATGGCGTGCTGAAGGCGAGCCAAAACCAAAAAAAGTGCGCCATTGTAAAATGCGACGAAGTACAAAAAGTTGACTGACGCTAACAGCTGCCAAACAAAAACTAATGATGCAATCCCGCTCAAAATATGACACAGATGTCAAATGAGTTAAGGTCCTACCGACCTAAAAAAACTTTTTTTACTTGCATCGGGCAACGGCGGAAAATTTAAAATACACAGTCCCGGTACTTATTGATCATAGTGTACATAAATTGATATAGGAGCTGTTGACTCGCTGTGACTTGAGCGGTCAAACATTTGCACTGTTCCTTCCTGATTCGTAAAAACAACACTGTGGTGATTCACTATGGCTCAATTACAACAACTAGCTTGCGCTATATCTTGCTTTGTTAAGCCAAGTGTGCACTAGAGAGTTTTTTTTGGTAGTAGTGATAGTAATTTGGTGGCAGTGTTGACCGTAGAGACTCTACCTGTTCTGCATCCACTATAGCGCAACTCTATCATTCTACCGCTCTACGTAGAGATGATATAGAGAAATTTTTAGTAGAGCTCTACCATGTTCTCTATCAACTGTGTCCACTGCAGACCAAGTTTTCTCGATGGTTGAGCAAAATCGTTTGACATTTCACTTCAATTCTCAGTCATTCAGTCGTGCAAGCGTAACAATTTCTTTTTGGGTGCACGTTTCATTAGGTAAGTTAAGGTTAAGGGGGTTGTGTGGGGATGGGAAAATAAAAAATAAATAAAAAATAATTGAAATTAAAAAAATTACTTATCACCCACGGCGGGTTGCTACTGCCGTTCTATGTTTGCACAGGACGAAAAAAAGGAAAGGAAAATATTTGCAGCCAATTGGAATGAGAATTTCTATGAAATTTCTTCTTGCGATTTGGTCACACAGAAGCACAACAATAGAACTCTATGGTAAGAATGATATGGTTGCTCTCATATGACAACACTTTAAAAAAACGGGGTTCGGTAACAAAAATGAAAACAAAAATATTATGTTGATATAACCACACAAAAGACTAAATTAATAAATACATAACTTCAGCTTTCCCTTTAGCGAAAGGGATAAGTTCATTTCGGAAAACAAAAACAACATCTAACCATCTAAAAATGTATATTTTCAAGACATATAAATACGAAAATTAGTTCAATTACTTAACGCAGGCGAATTCGTTTCTCTTAATTGTGCTCAAAAATTAAACACACTAAAACTCTTCAATGCAGTTCAAAACCAGTAGTACCTTTATTTACAATGCTACACTCTATTGTTTCACTAGTCACTTTATGCTCCGTGTTGCACCTTTGCTTGCCACAACCAAACTCTTCCCTCGACGCTGCACCCGGCTGCCTTTTATACTTGTTTGCCTGAAGCGCAGCTCGTTCTAGAACATCACAGTATTGCCTTGAGTTATCTCTGTGATATAGGGTTTTCCAACAAGAGGTGTTATTTTGGTATTCAAAGAAAAATGTAATTTTTCAGATAAATAATCGGATGTTTATTTCATAATAAAGAGGAAGGTATGCCGTTAATAATGAAAAACAGCATCAGCCAAATGGCCACCACGACCACGCTTACAGGACCATATCCTTTTTATGAAATTTTCCATACCCAAATCGCAAAGTGGCTGCCCTATGTCCTCGATAGCCTCACGAATTCTATCTTTGAGGTCCTGAATCGACGCTGGGCTGTTGGCGTACACCTTATCTTTCACGTGGCCCCAAAGGAAGAAGTCGCAAGGTGTTAAATCACAAGATCTCGGTGGCCAATTCTGATCACCTCTTCCAGAGATAACACCCAGAGGACCCAATTAGCAAAGACACGACGATGTTGATGATCGGTCGGCTTGAGTTCTTGTGTTAACTGAACTTTATAAGCCTTAAGACTCAAGTCTTTATGCAAAATGCGGTCTAATGACGTTTTTGGAATCCCAATTCCAAAGAAGGACGAGGAATCGACAAACCTGGGTTTTCTTCAACACTTTGGGCTACAGCAGCAATATTCTCAGTGGTTCTTGAGCGACGTGCACGGGTTTTATTACAGCTCGAATTTTTCCACCAATTTCTGTATTGCGGTCCGACAAGGTGCTTCACGACGACCCAAAAATGCTTTAGTTTTGCGACTGTGACTGCAAGATTTTCACAATTTTTGTAGTGAATTTTAATAATTTCAATGCGTTGTTGAAACGTGTAGCGTTCCATTTTTAGTAATGACGTAGTTTCTACTTGTCAAATGTCAAAGAATAAAAGCTTCAAAAGTGACAGCTACCGAAATACCGGGTGATTCAAAATAACACCTCTTGTTGGAAAGCTCTATAGATTTTTTCCAGTGTGAACAATTTTTCCTATTTTGTTGCATGGTGTAATTGTTACTGTCAAGTGTCAGTCAAACATTTCAAGTTCTATAAATCAAGTTATTCACCAACTGGTATAAGAAGTAGCAACAAATACTCCATCACTTTGCTCCTTATCACCATACTTCGACTATACTACAAATATTTTCGAAAATCCAAGATTTAAGCGCTCCGATAACAATACTGCGCACCAATTTCGGCACAATCCAGCGACAAGTAAATTTTTATTATGAACAAACCTTGAGCACATTTATCTTCAAAGTGCCTCGAGAAAAACTGCGTAAACTTTCGAAATATGAAAAGTATTAATATAAACGGGGAGCATAATTTGAAGTCATTAGGAAAGCTGAAAATTGTTAAATTGCTCCCCGGGGAGATGTTAAGCTTCGGCAACAACAAACAGTGCGCCCCAGGGCGAGTTCCATTGTAATGGCAAAAGCGCAGTTTAATTGCCAACTCATGAAGCGTACAGCGAAAGGCCAACAAAAACACTTTAAAGTCACTTCGCGCTAATTTCGATTGTTAGTAATTAAGCGCGGCAGCCATTAGTTCTCATTAGTTTGAGCGTGAAGCGTGAAAGCTGCGCTATTTTGCCAGCCGAGGTCGTGGCGCCTTAAAGAGCAACGGATCAAGCACTTTGGCGTCTCTCCGCCCCCCCCCCCCCGCGCATGTAGGTTCAAGCAACTTGTTTGCAAATCGTTTGAACGCAGCCGTGCGCGCCTCAGGCATCGAATATCAAAAACGGACGATTGGCAGCCACCATAAAGCACAAAGCAATAGAGAGCACAAAAATAAAAGGGAAACAATTTCCCAGAAATAAAAGCAAAGCACAAATAAAAACAAGAAAAATATGAGGCTGCCAGAACCGTTTGCTTTGCATTTTAATTTGCACAATCTAGAAGAGGCCGGAATCAACTGAGACCCGTCCGGGCGGCAGCTGGGCAGCGGCTCCATTACTCGACCGCAGGCTGCGGCTCGGACGCGCAGAGGCCGGCGGCCGCCTTATCCACTGCTCAGACAAGATTACCACTTCGCCGCTTGATTTTGTGCTTATGTTGATATTTTTGCATTTACTGCCGCTGCCCTCGCTGTCGTTATGTGTGCATATGGCGGCGGTAATGCCTAATGCGCTTACATTAAGCCTTGAATGAAATTAAGACGCACTCAAACACGCTTTTCACGAGCGAACTCATTGCCGAATGTAAGCAATATTTATGCCGAAAGCAAAATTAAAGAAAACAACGAAATAAGCAAAGTGCGTTATTATTCGAAAAACTTTCCTAACACCGTGAACAGAACGCAAACTTTGCGTATAATTTTAATTGCATGGCACATAAAATTTGATGCTATTAAGAGCGCAACGATTCCGAATTAAATCTTGGCTGGCATTGTGTCCAACAAAGCGTCAAACATGAACCTCGAAAGCAAAAATGTCAGCGCATATGCGCTCCGAGGATTTTGCGCGCACCTACCCACGTTCAAGTGTGTTTGTGTGTGTGTGTGTGAGCGTGTGGGTGTGCAAAATGTTTCGTGTTGTGATTCAAGGCGTGCAAATTCCATTAAGGAATTTTCTTAAGTAATTTGGCTGCATTTCTAAGCTGTTAAGGTCTCACATAAAACGTGCCCGGGGCAAAAGCAAAAGGACACAGCCACAATGCCAGCAACAACAAACAGTCATAGGGCCCAAAAAACAACAACGCAAAGCGCTGCAGAACACACAGAACACAGCACACAGCTGTCACAATTGAAATGACAAACGCTGCGAAAGCGTCAACGCCGCAACCACACACGCGCCGCATATTCATTCAGAGACATGAATAAAGAAGTATATTTCCCTATTCGGCAAACGGAAGGTCGTCATTATATTTGCACGCATCCACACACGCAGACAAAAGGGTCCGCACCAACCAACACACCCAGGTGGAAGCATGTCAAATCACAGGCCGTGTCAAGCGCGTAATCTGCGCATACCAAATCAGAGCATCAAACAATGTGCCACCAGGATTTTCGGGAATTTTGCAGTTTTGACATTGAAAAGATTTACCAATGTGATCGGTAGTCGGGCGCTGTGTCATAGTGTGACATGGACATGGCGCAGCGAATTGAAATACCCTGATTTGGCCATTTCTGCCCTATGGACGATAAAGGTTCGGCGATAAAGATGTTCAATGCGATAGAAAGAGGTCGATGGCGAAAAGGGAGGATGTGGCTTTGGTGGAGGCGCCAAGTTGAGGAGGCCGTATCATCTTTTGGTGTGAGCAAGTGGAGAAGGTGCACACAAAACAGAAGCGATTGGAGAGAGCTTTTGCGGCTGGCCGTAACCCGTCAACAGGTTGTTATGGCCAGTTAACCCTTTCGCTACAGGTTTTTACTGGGGAAAGTTATAATTTTGAATTTTACGTTTTAGGCTTCTATGTGGTTGTATTAGTAACATTCCATAAGAAATTTTTTAATTTTTATGGTCGTATATTTTAGAGTGTTTTTCTATGAGAGCAACCACATTGCACAGTGATTTGACTCCATACAAACGCGGGACAAAATTAGAAGGAGTGGTCCGTTCTTCATAAAATTTGGTACACTAATTAAACATGGTCTGCTGAATTGAAATCTTCATTTTTCTTAAACTTTTGTAGTTTGGCAATGCCCGAGTCTTCATTTTGCAAATTTCGTCACTTTTGGAGAGCTATAGCACCAAGTGCGTTGGCTAGATTTTTCAGATTTTACATTTAATCGGTAACGTCAACATTGATTATTCCAAAGAGTAACACAAATTGTCTCAGAACCCTCTGGTTTTGCAAAAAAAACAATAATTATAGATGTATGTTTTGCAATTTGCAGATTTTAACATTTTTTGTGCTGATTGCATACTTTTAGGCATAAATAAAATAAATTTTCTCGAAAAATACGTGTTTAGACCACTTTTCAAATTGAATTATTTTCTGAGATCGGAAGATATCGGAGGATATAATTACATTATTCGACAAAGAAAGAATGCTTCTTAAAATTTAAAAAAATCCAGGAACATACTTTCACATACTTTTTAGATATTTTCCTCTGAGTTTTGCCAATTTTCAGATTTTTAAAATAAAAATATTTTGAATTAAAACTGAAGTAAAAGCCTCAGCTTGCCAAATATTGAGAAAACATTAAAAGCGAAAATGGCCACATTATTTCTTATTCTATATTGAAATTTGTAGCAACTTATTGTTAACCATTTATTTTTACAATTTTTTTTACTCAATAGACTAAAAAACAGAAAATATGAGTTTCAATTTTTTGGAGAAAAAAGTTTCAACTTTGAGTCACTTTTGCACAGACGCTAATTGATGTTTTGCACAGATTTTTTGGGGTTTTCTTAGTTGGAGTTTTTTCTTTCAAATGACACCAAAATCGTTAAATTCTGAGACCATAAATTTTTTGAATTTTATCTATGGAACGTATCACTGTGCATCGTTCTGGCTGAAATAATGACTTAAACATAAAACTTTTTACGCATAACGAAAATTTGAATATTTCTTTATTTACTTCAGCCAAAATTAAAAAAAAAGTATCTAAATTAAAAGAAAACGTGAAATTCAAAAGTTATCTAAAGTTTTCTGCTTCTTCTTCCTTTACTATGTCATTATATACCCTTAAAAAAACGTGCATACTTCTCTTCTTTAAACTTTAATATTAAATTTTTTAATTTCGTATTTTTCCCAAAACTTCAAACTATTCTAAGGACCCAAAAACAAATGTATTCTTGCAACCACAGCGGGTTCAGACGTCCACAAAGTAGCATGTTGCCATATTGCAAAAAAATAGCGAAAGGGTTAAATAAGTAGGCAAGTAAGTAAGCAAAGTATGAAATCCGGCATTTGTTGTACAAGTTGCGAAAGGTAAATAAAATTTCTAAGCCTATTAGGGGCCAAAGGAAGCATCTCGGTTTGTAGGTAATTGATGAAATTTTTTGGTACAAGAACGTTGACCAGTAGGAAAAGATTAAAACCCCACATAAATATTACAAATATCGCACACGCACTACAAAAGTGACACAACTCAAAATTTTTCATTTTCAGGTTTATGTGTTAATACGGTGTACAATGCATCTATCTACCAATAAGCAAAAGCTCAGTATATTTTCTTGTTGTTAACTGTTGCAAAAATACAGTTAGGTCTCTCTTCATGTCGAAAAGTTTGATGCTATTTGATCGCTGCAGCTCAATGCAAAGAGTCTTAACTCAAATTGTGTCACTTTTGATGAAATAAATTTTTGTTAAAGTTAATTTTAAGCAAAATTCTGGTAATTTTTGTATATTTTTTTGAATATTAAAATTAATTATGAATTTTCAAAATTTTTCTTTCAACTTTTTAACTGTCATTTATAATTATTTAATTCAGAAAAAGTGGCATAACTCGAAATAGTTTCGTAGTTATTGAATTAAAATAAACTCAAAATTTTGGATTTGTAAAATAAAAAAAAAATTCTTCCAACTTATCATAAAGCATAATCTGTAAGGATTTTCTACAAAACGGTCTATACGTTATTTTAAAAAAAAAATTTCATTTAGCCCAAAAACTATTTTTTCGTTTCCTGAAAAATCAAAAATTTTGAATTGTGTCATTTTTGTTGTGCATGTGCGATATGTGCAAATACAAAAATCTCCATAGCAACATTAACTCAAAACTCCGAAATGCTAGACGAAGCCTTGGTATCTCTAATCTTCTCAAGAATTTCTAAAACTTGGAAAACTGCAAACAAAAACCTTAGTAATACTTTATAAAACACACATAGACAACAAACAAACCAAAACAATGCAAGCAAGCAGTCAAAAGAAACGCTAAATATTGAATGCCAATTAAAAGTTACTCATACGCACCGGCTGACTGTTGTCAGACAACAAGCAAAAGCCAACAGCCAGCAATGCCAATATTATGCACATTAAATAAAAGCAACGCGAATACCTGGAATAGATGTCATTTTGTATGAGTGAAGCGAGATTGAAGCGACTCAGCCAACTATGGAGGAAGCAGCGGCCAATAAAGCTAAGCGCCCACATCAGGTTCGCCGCAGCGTTAACGTCAACGTCGCTGCTAATTACTTATGCCAGTTTTATTTTGTGTGTGGCAGAACGTATGCGTCAAAATTTGGCAAATGACAGCACAGAGAACGAGACGAGAGCGTAGTCACAAATGGCAGCAGCAGCCGAGAAAAGCGCAAATTTGTGGGCGATCAACAACAAAAGCTGCACAAACGACCGCCACAATGCGAGCAACAGCAGTGCTGCCAACGACAGCCCTGCCGAAATGCTCAGCCATAGCGCCGGCAGCAACAGCAGCAGTAGCGAGCGGATAGCAGCCAACGCAAATATCAAATTCAAGTCGTTTTGATTTAAATTTGCCACGTATTCCGTGCCGCCACTCAGCCATGGCATACTAAGCAAATTTTCAACAAATTACCGTCTGCCTGTCCGTGTGCGCCCGTTGCCGACACGCGCTCGCGCTCACACTCACAATTACATTTTGCCGTTCGCTGTGCTTTGCCGCTTCATTTTATTAGCCACTAAATACCTTAAGTGATATTTACTTTGACTTCATGAAAACGGCAACAGCCAATGTGGCAGCAGCGTCAACTGTAGCACAGCCAGCAATGCAAACAACAACAATAACATCAACAACATCAACAACAATAACAACCGGCACAATGATAAACACATTGGCATTGGCATTGGCATTGCCACTAGCAGCGATGGCGTCAACGTAGCAGCCAGCAGCGGCGTCGTCGTCGTCGTCGTCGGCTTCGGTGTTGGTGTTGATGTGCGTGTTTGTGCTGATATTTAGTTGTTTTGTATGTTTGCAGTTTTGTGCGCGTGCAGACACAATTTCTTATGATGTGGCAAAATTGCCATCGCGCACACAATATGGTAAAAATCCGAAATAATAATATTAGTGGCGCTTGTGCGCGCGGGCACACTTCAACCCATACACACACGAGCGCACATTCTAACACTTGCAAGCACCCAAATACATAAATAACATATCACGTTTGCTTGTATGTTGCACATTTGAATGTGTCGGTGCGTGTTTGATTGTGTTCATGTGTATGTTGTTGTTGTTGTTGTTGCTGGTGCCACTACATTGCGCTGAATTGCGTGACAGCAGCAACGCTGTCGACAGAAACGGTGTTTCGTCTTATAGCCGCAACGGCCCAGTGCAGTGCGCCCAACGACGGCAGAGCCGTAGTCAAAGGGTCGCACAGTGGGATAATTGATGCCCAAAATGGCGATTAATTCAAAAAATGAAATTCAAATATCTTGATAATATTTGGTATGGGGGAAAAGTAGATAAAATTGTGCATCACTGGGTGAAAAAATAAATGATCTACATTGAACGATATTGTCACAGTGCGCTTTGCAAAATGCATATTTGTTCATTGCTCCGTTGTGTTTAGAGCGCATTACGCATTTGTCAGTGATTTGAAGTGCTTTTTTTAATATCATTCTTGCAAAACTTAATTTTTTTTTAAATGGAACCTTCAACCTCAGGTATTGTACTAATGTTTAAACAAAATTATGTTTGTAGAATATGTGCATTAATAATTTATAAAACTTTGTTAGTGAAAGTCTTAAAATTGTACATATTTAATGTATATAGGTAGACATATAGTTACTTTGGCTGTGAAGGGTCGTAATAATTTTATATGATATGTAAAGAACATATATTTGACTACTATATTGCAAAAAATTAAAGTGCTCTTTTGTGCCTTTTCTAAATTATTTAAGTTTTAGTGCTTCAAAGTCAGTGCCAAATTGGGTGATTTCGACTGATCTTCATGGAGTTATGAATGTTGTTTTTTTAATGCGTTTCTGTTTTGTTTTTGTTAGTCTATTGCAAGGCACTACAAATAAGGTTGGGCATATTAGTTTTGTTAATACTTTTATTGTACCTTCGTAAAAAAAATTGTATATGAAATTCTTATAATTTCTGATTTAGCCAAATATTTTGACATTCCGAGTTAAAGTGACCCTGTCATTGATATATTTAGATTTCAACCAATTTCTGGACATATGTGTAGGCTTCTTTATAAGGATAGAAGTAGAAGGATAAAAGTAGCATTATGCTACTAACCTTAATTTTGGACTGTCAGTACTGCATGATTGGATACGATTTTTTGAATGCCTTCTTCATTTTTCGTACAAATTACCAACACAAAAGTGGCAAGTTAGGTCAGAAAAAAAAGAAGAAAATTGCAAACGAAACAAAAAAAAGTATTTAAAAGGGATTCAAAGATAAAGCAGGTTTGATTGTTGATCAACCAAAACCCGGATTCGGCAACTCAAATTATGGAAATACGGCAAGAAGGTTCTTTCCAAACGCAGAGCTATCGGCTGAAATCACGAATGTTGACTTGAACTTAATAAAAAGGTTGCATGTTATATTGATAGTTGTTTCTTGTGGCCAAGAGGTAGAAATTATAAAGTTTCGCAATCTTGCACATGAAACTGCGAGATATTTTGTCTCAAAGTAAGAAGTTAAAATATACTGAGAACATTTAACACGCAAGACTAGCAGAGCAAAAACCTATCATGATATTTTGCATCGATTTCTTGTTGCTTTCGATCCAATTTTATCAATTTGGAGGAAACTTCCTAAAAAAGAAATTCACCACCTACCACTATCAGCTATTGAACTTTTAAAATCACCTTCTGCAAAAACTTTAACAGATAATACTCATTTCCAGTCTGGTAATGATACCGCGTTTGATGATGATGATGATGATGATGATGATGATGATGATGATGATAATGATGATGATGATGATGATGATGATGATAATGATGATGATGATGATGATGATGATGATGATGATGATGATGATGATGATGATTATGATGATGATTATGATGATGATGATGATGATGATGATGATGATGATGATGATGATGATGATGATGATGATGATTATGATGATGATGATGATGATGATGATGATGATAATGATGATGATGATAATTATGATGATGATGATGATGATGATGATGATGATGATGATGATGATGATGATGATGATGATGATGATGATGATGATGATGATGATGATGATGATGATGATGATTGGTGATGATGATGATGATGATGATAATGATAATGATAATGATAATGATAATGATATATGATGATAATAATAGTGATGACATTTAATAATTCTAGTGTGAGAAGCCCAAAATATTAAATATTTACTTAAATTGAATAAATTTAATAAAAAAACAGCAACAACTACAATTTTTTTTTCAATTTGCCTTATATATATTTCATCTATGTAAAATAATACTTTACATTCATTTTAATAGCTCAGGATAATTGATCGCCGTTTTCAATGGTCAATACCCCACTGTGGGTCGCTTTAACCCATTAGTGCCGAATGTTCCCATTTGGGAACACTTACATAAACGAGCATATTATTCAAAGGCAACAATATATTTAGCTTTCGATAAAATTTCGAATGCGAATCGAACATCGTGGGATGCATGTTCATTGCTTCGTTGAATTTCACAACATTCCGCTGTGCTCAATGATCCCATTTGGAGCAATATTAATATTAAAATGAAAATAAAAAATATTTTGTTTACGTGTTTATATTCGAACTTGTTTTTTAATAAAAATTCCGGCCATTTCTTTCAGAAAATTAGCTCGAAAGTCGAAACAAAAAACTGGGCACTAATGGGTTAGTTATGCAATAATCCCTGGGCCAAGGTATGAATGCGAGAAAGACAGAGTCTTAAGTTGGGCCGCCATGTGGTCAAATTAGTTAAACCAATAGCATCAGAAAGAATTATTCGTTCCACATACTTTGCTGAAACAGTTTATGCCGCAATTCATAACGCACTCTTCTGCATGTGATACTTTCAGTCATTAAATCACCAAACAGATTACGACGCCCCTGCAAAAACCCGCTCATGTCTTGCACGCGCTCGCACAACTACCCACAAACACTGTAGCCGTCAAGCAGACTACGCTTGCCCACCAATCTCAAGCCAAATCACACTCATACACACACACACAAGTGCCCTCAAATATATATGTCTGCATATGCACTTACCGAGCCCCAAACGAAACACCGAAATGGCCACAAATTCGCACTGCTACCGCGCGCACATTCGCACACACTTCAGCGGCGTTTAAACGCCTTTATCATTTTTCTCCCGCCAAGCCCCGCTCAGCTCGGCTTATTACTATTGTTGCCTTTTCTGCTGCCTTTTGCTTTTTGTATTTTGCAGTGTTTCACCCAACATCAATGCCCCCATTAGACTCCACATACTTACGTTCAGTATGTATTTACTTCCTCTACTCACCTACTTCCTTCCTTGCTTCCTTTACCCTTTCACCCTTTCTCGCCTGCATTACAACGAATTCTCACTCAATCCGCCGCCAACCAACCGCAATGTGCTGTCACCACTCGCTGCGCAGCCTTTTGTGTTCGGTCGACTGTCGCTGCTGCTCCGTTCAAGCGTCCAATCGTCTATGTGTCCGTGTCTTTTGCCTTTGACTTTGCTTCAACGGCGCACACGTCCTTTTGCCGCTTCAGGCATGTCAAACTTATTATTTACTGCGTCCCACCGACTGGCTTTGCGGTTTGTTGTCACAAACTTTGGCCTCCGCACAATGGCAATGGTGGCGCCCTGTTTTGTTGCTACTCTATCCTGCACTGCAAAGTGGAAATAGAAAGTTCACGAGACCCAAACGGCAACGCACACTGTGTTTGCAAACAAAACCCCATACGACTCTGAAGCATGGGTTGTTGTTTGCTCGTCTACCCAACTATCCTTTCATCTGTTCATCCTCGGCCCATACTTCTGTTTCTTTTCGTGTGCTTTTCTACGTTTTTGTTGGTGTATTCATTGATTCTTGTGTACACTTCTTCATCTGTGCGCTAACCCCAGTATTATTAGTTCTATTTATCAAACTGCTTGTTGGTCGGCACGCTTTGTATTTGTTCTCTTGCCTCCACTGTACTACATTCTCATCTGTATGGCTTTTCCACATATTTCTTGTGAACGTATTACACCTGCCTCGTTTTTTCACCTGCTTGTCTCCTACATCTAGTTGTCCTTCTTTCGCTCTCTCTCTCTCTCTATTTATCTGTTTGTGTGTCTATTGATCTGTCCATGTGCGTGCCCAACTGTTCATCTTTCGATCCCATGTATCTGTCCAAGTGCTTTTCTAGCTACTGCACCATCAACGTGTCAGTTCATTGTATCGCAGTTTATTTTCTTGCTGACCCGAGACTTTTCCAAATTCACCAAACCAAAACAAAATCAAATACGCAGCACACGAACATCTCTTGGTTTTTCCAGCAAATCTATTTCTATTATTTTTTTATCTTCGACAATAAACACATTACTGGCTACAATGCAGCGTACACATCTGTCGATCTATGCCTACAGGCAAGTTGCAAATGTTTATTTTGTTTTTGTTTTTTTTTTTTGGCCGGCGTCATCACTTCCGTTCGGCAGCAGTGGTTTTCGCTGTTTGCCACTTGCACTCCCTGTGTCCCAGAGCATATTTGCTCGTTTGCCCGTCACATTTGCTGTTTCGCACGTTCAGTCTTTGGTCTCTCAGATCCGGTGACAGTTTTTTCCTTTGCGTTCTTATCGCATCTTTTGGTGCTTTTATGTCTTATGTGTGCTGCTTTCTTTACAATTACACAATGTAACAGCGTTGAGTGAATCTTATTTTGTGTCATGAAATGCTCAGAAGTTGAAAATGTAGACAGTGTTGGCCTCTAGAATATATAAATAGGTAACATAAATCAAAAATTGTTAGCAGATATATCAAGATTTTAGTTAATTTGTGATGGAGCGCACAATCCTTCACAATGATTCTATGTTCAAGGTCATCTCATTGCGGTTTTTGGGTGAGAAAATGAAAAACTGACTATGCCAGGTTACTATAAATGACCTCTAGTTTCACGTCTACATCAACATTTGGATGGGTCTCGGAAAAATAAAAAAAAATTTTCCCCACGGTGTAGTAAATGAAAAGTTGGTGTTTTCACTCAGTGCATCATAACTTTGTCATTCTTCTTTCAATTCTGCAGATGTTAGGCTTAATATTTGCTCAAATAATATATCTTTCATCTTAGATTTTAAAACCAGAGGAGCTCATTTATTTTATCTATAAAAAAAACCATTCGAAAACATATAATTTTTGAAAATGGTCAAAAAATTCAATTTTTTCAACTTTCATCGTCAGTAACTTCCCCAAATCTCATGTGATTTGGACAATCTATATATCGTTGGAAAGTTTAGTTAATTACCTTCTGAACGACGGACCACCTGTGTTAGTCGGATGGTTGGTTTCGGTATTTGCTCATAACTGAAATAAGAGGGGAAAACAACGTGTTTTTCGAAGATTTTTTGAAAACGCTTCTTAAGAAAATTTTTTGATTTTCAGTTTCGTATTCAGCAGCCGAAGATTAGTCTAAAAATACTTTCATTTTTAGGAGCATTTTTCGTGTCGAGTAGTGTAATTAGCATTATGATTTATTTGGTATATACTTAACCCTTTCAAACCTGAATTTTACCCTGTGTCACGATATTATTTTTTGGTACTTAAATCATGAAACCTTTGCCTATGAAGTGTGCACACGACAATTGAAGTTGCCACGCCTCTTTGTTAGAGTTCTAGAGTTAGTTTACTTTTGAACAATTTTAGCTTAAAATGGGTTAAATCAATTTTGTATCAATATTTCTTATTTACAGAAAAAGTATTTAATATTTATGAAAAAATACAAAATTATCACTTTTTGATTTTATTTAACCATTATAAAAGGAACAGGGTTTTGATCAAACGCGCCCAATTCGTAGACTTCAATTAGAACACAAACTTTCCCTCATATCGCTGCAAATTATTGGAAATTATTTTGGGCATAGAAGTAAAATAATTTGTAATTTGCTTTGAATTCACTTATAAAAATATTCATTTGTTGGTGCCTACTTAACCCATTGCTGCATAATGGGTAAAAATTTACCCCATGAAAATTTACTTTTTAAAAAATCACAGAAAAATTCTTGGTAGAGATATCTCAAAATCATTGATAGGGATGGTTGAGGTAAAGATGGAACTACCTTAGTCTAGTGGAGGTCAACCTAAAATTCCGCCATCTAGCTAGAGTTACCAGACTTCAAAAACTGTGAATCTTCCGGAGGTGGAAAATGTGGCGAAACGTAGTGGCCTAGAACTTCATCAAAATCTGCCTCCTAACTCATCTGTAAATAATACAACTTTTGCTCATGTGCTTAGCAGATCACTTCAGAAAGAATGGAAAAAAGCTAACATTTCTGCCTAATGGGTAAAAAATAAAAATACCCAATGAATATCTCAGCAACGTGCAGAGATAGAAAGCTGAAATTTGTTTCTAATCATTTTGGGTCAATTCCAGGTCGTGTATGAAATTTTATCAAAATCGTATGGGCGGAACTGGTACCTGGCTTTAATGGGTTAAACCTATAATTCAATCGTAACTTTTGCTGTAAGTTGACAAATAGGTGAAGTGGCTCTCAGGCAACTTTGGGGTCGAAAAGGTAAACCAGCAAGCGCACACAGGATGTCATTTTGGGGGATTTTCGGTACAATCTTTGATCCGAATACCATTCGAAAATATATTTTGTATCAGCAATTCTTGTGTTTGTGGGGTTTGAACTCTAGTAAAACCAACCCGTAGATTTGCTCACTGAAATGACTGACGTCCACCTTGCCGCATCCAATTGGAAGCGCCCAACTTGTCGCATCCAACTGGCGACGTCCAACTTGTCGCATCCAACTGATTGTATTAAATGACATCGATCCTTTAAAAAGTCATTCTTACTCCATTCTCGATGCATAACAAACAACAGTCGAAAAATTCTAATTTTGTTGCATAGTGTTGCTTACGCTGTTGTTTTGGATTTTCTGGTTTTGTTGGTGCGCCTAAGTTGATTATTCATTTTCCGACCACGCCAGCCGGCCTGCCGGTGTTCCTGAACACATCTGTGCCGCAGCGTGCTGGCACGTGTGTGTGTGCGCATGTGTGTGTATGTGTGTGTTAATTTGATTTTTTATGCCATTATTGATTTTTGATATTTTCCAAGTATTTTGCGTTTGCTTTCATCGCACAGCAGCGTGGCCACGCCGGCATCGTCACTGCTAATGAAGTTTTCACTTACTTCCGTCGCTCAGCGTGACTCCGGCACGCAGTCCGTACAGCTGGCGCTCAGTTCACTTTTACTTTCACTACGCATGCACATTGCTCACTTCCGCTCGCCGCCCTTCTCGCTTACGTTTGCATGTGCGCAGTGATTGTTTTCATGACTTGTCGCGCCTTTGCATTACTTTTCTTGTTGTTCTTGTTGTTGTTATTGTTTTTGTTGTTGTTGCTGTCAACATTGCGCTACTCTCATTCTCACTCTCGCTATCGCCTTCAACGACTATCCACAACTTAAATTCAATTAAATTGTCCAAAAAAAACGACAGCAAAGCAAAACGCAAGCAAGCGAAAAATGTGCACGAAGCGTTCGCATTTTTTATGGAATTCTCAAGCTTTGCCTAAATCACCGTTGCCACACTTTTCGCTCCATAGACGCTTCGCATTAGACGCCTTATGTGCTTTCATTTTTATTGCTCGCCGCGTTCGGTGTGTGGGGCTCGGTGTTCTTGTTGCTTTTCTACTGCTTCATTTGCAGCGAATTTTATTAAAATATAAGATACAAACCAACAACAACAACAATGACAACAATAACAACAACAGCATGGGCAAGGCATCACCAAATAAAGCGAAAAAAATCCAAAGCCGCAATTTGTCGACTTTGGCCTGCTCAGCCGTATCGGCACTGAACTTGGCAACAACTCAGCTAAACTTTCTCAATTTTTTGTTGTTGTTTTTTTTTTGTGGTGGCTTTGCGTGCCCACCACGCTGACGGCCGTTTTGGCACAACAGCGCACAGTATTTCACATCTCGACTTTTTAATTTGATCGCTGGCGTCGCACGTGGCGCTCTGCAGCTCAGCGCAGCGCGACCCAGCACAGCCCAATCCCGCCCCGCCCCGCCCCGAACCGGACACTGCTTGGGCGATTTGCGCCGTTTGGCGTGACTTAACTTGTCTTTAGCTGTGTGAGCTCCAACTTGCGAAAGTTTCATTTAGTGAAAAAAATTAGATTGCTTTTTGTTGCGCATGTGGTCAGCGCAGCAGCCATGACAGCGCCCACTCGAGCTCAGCTCGAGCATTCGCAGTGCTTCTGCCACTCACAGTCAAACCGCAAGTCTTTCAGGCTTTCAGTTAATATTCACTCTATTCTTTTACAGTCATTTTTGTTGCTGTATTTGTTGTTATTTTGCTTATTTTGCCCTTTGGTCCATATCCTTTTGGCTTGCAAGTTGAAAGTTGCCGAACCGAACACTGTCAAAGGTTGTTATTAATATCGTTGCCGCCTCGGTGCGAGTGCCTGGGACAGCTTTTCGTTATTGAACTTTTCCCTTTGACCATCATAGCCTTTCAACTGAGCATCGTTACTTGCACACTTTGTTGGTTTAGTATATCTTGCCGGCCTCATTAGTGCAGATTAGTGGCATTAAGCGGCGAAGATTTGCGACGGCTCAACGCGGCAAATTCAATTTCCATGAATTGTTTCATTTGAGCTGCTTTCATCCCACTTACTGCCAAAACAATTCAATTATAAAAACGTCTATTGAATTTTGGCAGACTTCATTCAGTCTAAAGTGGTTCAAAAGGCTTATGGCCACTCACAGTAGCTTTTGTCAATGTGTCAGCCTCTCACTAAACATTTGCCATCAATTTCAGTCTGCCAACCCAACTGACATACGCTTACTATATCATTCACCAACCCCACAAGTAAATTAACACATTTCGCCCCGCTCCGGCAGAATTAATATTAAATGTCAGGTCAAGTGGGCATTCCGAGCGGCATATTAATTGCCAAATACTTCTAAATAGTTCACCATTATGCCACTTTGCCATCCATCTTTGATTGCGTTAATTTATTACATTGCCAGCATTTTTCGTACAAACTTTGCTACAAGCCGCGTGCCGGGCCACTTTACTTATTGTTCGGCGCTGCTGCCGTTGCTGCCCATTAACTATGTGAGTCTTCACTCCAATGCTCTCGCTTCTACTACCCACTACTACGCACCATTGCTTTGCTATTTATGCCAACGAAAACCCTAATTCTAAGCGCGCCCATCGTTGCGTATGAGTGATATATTTTGTTTTCAATTATACGCTTCTTGTATGACTTCACACACAAAGCACTGCTCATCTCTCTGCATGTATGTGTGTGTGTGTGTGTGTGTTTGTGTCTGCTTTCGCGCCTACAACTAAAAATAGAGGAAACTCGTTAACGAAATTAAATGATATTTTTGCGTGTGCGTTAGCAATTATGGCAGCCGAAGCAGCCGGAATTTGTGAGCTAAACGCGGATTTTCATTCATTTCGTGTGCTTAACCATGTGCGTCTCTGTGCCGGCGAGAGCTAAGCGTTCCATCAGTCTGACAGTTACTTAAGTGATTGGATTAAATGAAAGGTCTTCAATGTTGAGCTCTACTATTCAATGCTTTTCAATGAATCTACAGCAGTTATTGATTTTCTTGCAAGATTTGTGTCTATTTTTATTTTGGAATTTAGCCTATTGTTGTTGGCATTTAAGTCAGCTGATGCAAAGGCTTTATTTAACAGTCTTTTAAAAGTATTTACTTAACCCTTTCGGGACGGAGTTAAATTTTGAAATCCAAAATACTCTCAGTAGAAATATTTTCATGGCATAAGTGTTGGGGTTAGAAAATTATATTGGATGCTCACAAATTCTGAAACCATCCTTTTATGCGGGAACACTGAAATCGACAAAATATTTTGAATGGATTATAAGATTTGAATAATTGTTTTGAGAGGCATTCAAAACTTGCTGGGACATATTTTCCTAGTAGTCCCGAAAGGGTTAAAAATCTTTATTTATGCTGAAATATTTATTCTTAGACAGCGCTTGCTTTTAGCTAAATTCGTTCAAAAAAATATTGTTACGAAAATTACCTTTTGAAGTTCGAATCTGGATTGGGCTTGAAAAATAAAACCACTTCAATTATTCAGCGCAAACGCAGCAAAACACCAACAATCACTTTATTTACAGATTTACACTTCGCTTGTATCTACACTTCTTACTACTTTGCTTATTCAAATAAGACTCGACCCTCTGCACTGCACACTGCTGCTTTTTATATATAGGGTTTTCCAACAAGAGGTGTTATTTTGGTATTCAAAGAAAAATGCCATTTTTTGAGATAAATGATCAGATGTTTATTTCATAATAAAGAGGAAGGTATGCCGTTAATAATGAAAAACAACATCAGCCAAATGGCCACCACGACCACGCTTTCAGGACCATATCCTTTTCATTAAATTTTCCATAACCAAATCGCAAAGTGGCTGCCCTATGTCCTCGATAGCCTCACGAATTCTATCTTTGAGGTCTTGAATCGACGCTGGGCTGTTGTCGTACACCTTATCTTTCACGTGGCCCCAAAGGAAGAAGTCGCAAGGTGTTAAATCACAAGATCTCGGTGGCCAATTGTGATCACCTCTTCCAGAGATAACACGGTCCGGAAACTTTTTCCCGTAAAAGAACAATGGTTTCGTCTTGTGTAGCTCGTAGCGGCGTCTTGTTGAAAGGCAACGTTGTCCAGATGAATACCATCCAACTCCGACCATAAAAAATCATTCATCATCTCTCGATAGCGCAATCCATTCACCGTAACTGTTGATCCAACCTCATTTTCGAAAAAGTAAGGTCCAATGACCCCGAAGGACCATAAACCGCACCAAACAGTCACACGTTGAGGATGGAGAGGCTTCTCAACAATAACTCTTGGGTTTTCCGAGCCCCAGATGCGACAATTTTGCTTGTTGACGTAGCCACCGAGGTGGAAATGGGCCTCATCAGTCAAGATGATTTTTCGATGGAATTCCGGATCATTTTCATGCATTTTTGTAGTGAATTTTAATAACTTCAATGTGTTGTTGTAGCGTGTATCGTTCCATTTTTAGTAATGGCGTAGTTTCTACTTGTCAAATGTCAAAGAATAAAAGCTTCAAAAGTGACAGCTACCGAAATACAGGGTGATTCAAAATAACACCTCTTGTTGGAAAACCCTATACTTGTTTTTATACTTATTTTCTTATTGCGCTGATGTTTCTTGCACATTCTAGTTGTCCTCTCTATCTCGATTGTTCTAGCACAGACCATCACCTTCGCGAACCTTGCCATATCGAAATTATAGCCAACCGGTCGTACTCCAAAGTGCATGCCTAAAAGTATGCTTGGAAAGCATTCATGCAGCACAGAGTGCCTCATCGTTACAATATAAATTAATTTTTTCTAATTAATTTGTCAAAAAAAATGCAAAAATGAACTTGAAATCATTTACATAAACTCTCATAACTCACTAACTCATAGTTTATCTGGTCTTCTTCATTACTTGGTTCTTCTCACCAAAGTTCTCCAACTACCAATGTCACTAATGACGGTGTGCTTGCCGTCTGGAATTATTTGCTGTTCTTTGGTCAGCCATTCCTCACCATGAACATGCAAAATTATTCCAAAGAACTCAGTCAGCCTTCATTATATTTCAATATTTCCCTTTTTTACATTACATTAACTTCAGAGTTCGACTGTCCTCAACCTCGAGCAACTTTTTTTTGAGTGATACAAAACTTGGGGGCCAATGTCGTCTCGACTGCGCACCGTAAATTAAGAATCAACTCTACCAAAAAGCATCAAAACAAAAACCGCGCACCATGTGTTGTTGCACAAAAAGAAAACGAAAAACAGCGAGCAGCAAAATTCTGTTAATTTTATTAAAAAACTTTGCCGCAAAAATATATACAAACAAAAAGGCTCGTATTGCTGACAATGGGCACTTTTAGAATGCGGCTTGCACATTTAATGAGGCCGCATCCCTTTTCTATTAGCGTCAACAAATCTGCCAACTACAAAAAAAACACGAACCCACCGCAAAAAACAAACACAAAAAAGAAAAAAGCACTCGAAACTTCGGCGACATGCACTGTGCACACAATTTGTACGACATTTGCTGTCACAACATTCACATCGCAACAACTACAACACCAAGCGCCATTTACGCCGTGTTTGTTGTTGGCTAGCAAGTTTGAAATTACAGTTTCGAATTTCGGCATTTGTGTTTTGTGCTTTGTTGCCGCATTGTACGCCAGTGCACTCAGTAGCGGAAGAGTTTCAAAGTTTCAATTTGAGCAAAAGTAACGTATACGCCCGGCAGACCCTGTAAGTGGATTGTCGTGCAGAGAGCGAAAAGAAAAACGGTAAATTTAAGTGGCGAAAATAAAAGTTCATATATGCCATACACAGGCCGACCATGTGCAACTGAATGGGCTTATGTGTGTGTGTGTGTGTGTGTGTGTGTGTGTGTGTGTGTGTAGGACTGAAAATGAAAACGTAACATTGAGCGCATAGAAAGCAAAAGAGAAAACTTACATTCATGCGTGAGTGTGTGTGTGTGTGCGCAGTGGCCCGTTTACAGGGTTTGTGTATGTGTGTGTGTGTGGATGCACACGGCACATTACATTGAAATTGAAATTGAAAATACCTACAACAAAGTGGCACAACAACAATGCCAACAATGGCAAGACAGAGCAGCAACAAAATTGCCAACATGCGCTCGCGACAGGCTGTGCGGAAATTTGCTGCACTTTCAAGGTTGCCGCAGCACACAGCAGCAGCGCACTCGCGCCGAAGTTGCATGCAGCAATTTTATATGTCGCTCGTGTAGGTGGGTGGAGAAAACAAAATTCCATGTCACGCTGCCAGAATGTGCTCAGCAAAATGAAATAAACCTTAAAGCGCCAACAAATGACAGACTGCAAAAACAATATCAGCCCCAAATAAATACAACAGCGACGAAAGGAAGAGCGGGTGTGTGTCGAAATTGTAGCTAAATCGGGGCCAAAGAATGCCCGAAAATTTGTTCACTGCCTGCTTGTTGGTATGCGGCCAACAATTTGGGAAACGTTGTTGTTGTTCTTTTGCCCGAAGGCACCAATACCCACACGCTCGCAGCGACAGCCCGTTGCTGTGGCACAAGCGCACGTGACATTCACATACAATGACATTGGCACCATTGAAATTATTACATTTTTCCCTCAATGAAAGTTCGACCAACAATGCGACTAGCAACAACCACAACGCAAATCTGAACTTGCGGTGGTCGCAGCAAAGGGGAAAAATCAGCTGTTTGCTTTTTATGCAATCCTTGAATATTATGACTCAATATCGTGTGGGCAGGACGGGTCAGGCAGTGCAGATGTGGTCGTATGGAAGCTCAATTGCAACGGCATGGGGAAAAATCAATCGTCTGTGCTTGTGTAATGGCTAATTTTGCATAGTAAAAGCACTGAACAGATAGTTTGAAAGGGGGAAAACTAAGCTGAGAAATGGTTTGAAAATAAATAAATAAAATTTAAAAAAAATTAAAAAATAAATAATATTACGAAAATGTAAAAAACGAAACCTAACTGAGAAAAGTTGGTTCAAGCCAAAAAGTTGCTCAAAGTAATTTCATATTTTATATCAAAAAACTCCGCTCTCATTCTACAATATGCCCAGACAACCGCACAGCGTTGTAGTTCACTTCGTGTGCACTGGGAAATGAACAACGCAACAATCGAATCAAAACCACAAAATGCCGAAATGACAACGACACAAATTTGACACTAGACACGCAGTCATTCCCAACCAGCCATCACCGTCATCACACAAAACAACCCTGTATCGGTCCTTCGGCCGACCGCACGCATCGTCAATGCCTTAAAACTATAAAATATTTAGATCCTTGCGCTGCTTCGTCTCACCGCACCGATACCATTACCATCTACATATTCTATTCTATATCTATTTGTGTCGCTTCTGTTCTGTACACGCTCGGCCGCATACGGAATCGTTCTGCTTGTTGGCTAATGCCTCGGCGGTTTGATTTCATTTTACTCATTTCGTAGAAGGGCTGCGCACAGATCTCTGAATACATTTGACTCTCTGTCGATTTCCGCCTTCATCACCGCTTTCACACACACTTGACGTTACATTAAATCTGATTTACTTTTGGCTTAAGTGTATGCGTGCATTTGTTTGTTTGTATGCCGAGGCTTGTGTACGCTTTCCATTTGCTTCACACATACATACAAATTTATCTGAATGTGACAGCCATGGCAAGAGGTAAGTGTGTGTGTTTGTGTTGCTACGCTCGTGCGCGTTGCTTTCACAACAAATTCAAATTGATTTATTTAAAGTGGCATTGATAGATGGAAATGTTCGGTTGGCTCGTTGTCGGAATTTGCGTTGCTTTCATTTTTCAACCAGCAGCAACAGCAGCAGCAGCTGGTGCAAGCTGTCTCTCAATATTAGAAAGATGCACCAGCTGAGTTCGTTTCGACATGGTCCAGGACACTTGACACCAGCATTGCTTTGGCTGGAACACTTTTCTCAAAGTGCTCTACTTTGCCAACTGGCTGAGTTTTAAAGCTATCGATTGGTTGGGCATTACACCAGATACACTAATTTTGTACAGTTTTCATGTTCCACTGATTCCAGAAATTCCATGCTTTTTGAGCAAACGTTGGTATTTTTTTTAACTGCATATTTATTTTCCCCATTTCTCTGTTGAAAATCTGCTAAAAAATTACAATATTTTCAAATTTTTATTTATTTTTATATATTGGTTTTTACATTCGCCCATTACACGTGTTGCCATCGAATTGAAATTCAATTCAATTCTCTCGCCTTGCAGCAATTTCCACAGCTTTGTGTTTCGTTGGGAAGCGGTGAGACCGCAATTTATGGCTTCAAAAGAGTTTGAGTTTTCAACGAAACCACTCAAATATTTTTTATTGTTTTAATACTAACTACAAATACGCCCAATAAATAAATTTGAATATTTTTGCACACAAATGTGAGTTTCATTTGCAGTTAGAAATACAACGAGAAATTGCATTTTTAATTAAATTTTTTTGTTTATCTAAAAACATTGAGTTTCATTTCGAATATGTACAAAATAATAAAAAATAAAATAAATTTTGTATTAAAAAAAAAATTAAATCTCACTACACTGCTTACGTACTAAAAACTTGAAATTTATGTTTTTTTACATCTAAAATCATTGAGTTTCATTTTCAATTAAAAATTCAAATGTGCACAAAATAAATGTTCACTACATCAAACTTTATGTATTTACTAAGAAATTTAAATTAATTTTTTTAATATCTGAAATCATCGAGATTCATTTGCAATTGAAAATACTAACACAAATCAGGTTTTCACTATCATCAACGTTTATGTATTTAAATTTGTGAAGTAACTTGACGATTATAAGTTTAAAAAAAAAAAATTGCAATTTAACTCAACTTTCGAGGCGAACATCAAGTCTAACCCTAAAGTTTTTGTGCGATTTATTAAATCCAAAAAAGTGAACCCTAGTATTCCCTCTGCACCAAGCCCGTAGACAGGATTTTTTTTCGGGGGGGGTTACTCAAATCAAAACCCGACAGCTGACTGAAAACAAGCTTCCAAGCTAAATTAAATGACTAATTTAACTTAATTAGGCACTTGGGCTCAATGTACATAAACGTAGCCATGCATGGTGTGATTAGTAACTAGTTTAGAATATTATAAATTAAAACAATGTTCTAACATTTCGGGGGGGTCAGAACCCCCCTAACCCCCCCCCTAGCTACGGCCCTGCTCTGCACTGTTTTACAACAGCTTTACTGCAAACTCTTCCCTCGAAGCAGTTAATCTTTTTGCTCAGTTTTGTAAATCTAACTTCCTCCCTGTTGATCCATTCCCATCTGGAGCGCCGATATATGCTCAAGATACTTTTCTTGACTTTGATGCTTTGACCTTAAGTACAAAGGATGTGCTGCGTGGTATTTCTTCTCAAACAGATGTGAATGACCTGTCTGCCCTTCTGCTAAAAAAGTGCTCCTTGTCGCTGGCATATCCTTTGAAATGCTTGTTTAATAAATCCCTTTCTACAGGTGTTTTTATTAACGCGTGGAAGGTTGCATTAATCACGCCAATTTTTAAATATGGGTATAAGAATGATGTTAATAACTACAGGTCTATCTCCAAAACTGTCAAGTATATCTAAACTGTTTGAATGCATTGTTAAGGAGAAGGTATATTTCGCAGTTAAAAGTCTGATTTGTCTCAATCAGCATGGCTTTGTTCCTGGTCGCTCGATCGTCTCTAGTCTCGCGAGCTTTGCGCATGACTGTATCTCCGCCTTTAACGCCGGATTTCAAGTTGATACCGTTTACACGGATTTCTCAAAGGCATTTGACAGGATATCTCATCGTATTCTGGTTCTTAAACTAGCCCAGCTTGGGTTCCACTCCATCTTCCTCGAATGGATCTGATCTTATATTAGTAATAGGTAATGCATTGTTGTTGTTGATGGCTTTCACTCTGAGCCATTCACTGCTACTTCCGGGGTTCCCCAGGGCAGCATCCTTGATCATTCTTTATCTCTTTACTCTTTATTAATGATATTAGTAGCTGCTTTTCCAGGAGTAAGTTCCTGCTTTATGCAGATGATCTAAAAATTTACACTGCTGTCCGCAGTCCTTGCGATGCTGACGATCTACAGTCTGATTTAGACAACGTCAACCTGTGGTGCAATAGAAACCAGCTCTCATTAAACCTAAAAAAGTGCTTCTATATGACGTTCTGTAAATCGTCAGCTTTTATCCAGTCCTCATATCATAATGCTAGTACGCCTCTCGAGAGGCTAAACGTCTTCACAGACCTTGGCGTAATCTTTGACCCCAAGTTGTCGTTTGTTAATCATGTGAACTTAGTTATCTCTAATTACTACTACTACTACTACTATTTGCTAGCATTTGTCCGTCGTAATAGTTTCGAATTCTCTGATCCCCACACGCTCAAGCTCCTGTACACTTCTTTTGTTAAATCTCTTCTTCTTCTTGAATTTTGGCCTTCGCTCTCTAAAGTTTTCCAATCCCATTCCTCCGTATCTATCGCGTTGCTTTCTCATAAACCTTAAATCTCTTGAGAGTTGAAGAACTATCTTGTCTTTGGTGTTCGTCTATGAGGTTATTAGTGGTTCTGGTTCTGTTGATTCTCCTTACCTCTTGAGTCTAATTAACTTCAATATTCCTTCTCGTGTCCTCGTCTCGTCACTACGACTCATTTGTCATATCTCCCTGCAGGTATAATTACACCTTGAATGCCCCTTTGGTGAGAGCGCTTTCCGAATTTAAGAAGATCTGTGGTTCTCTGAACTTAGATCTTTCGATCTCCAAACAAGAATTAAAATCGCGTCTGAATTGCTTTTATAAATAACGTCATTCTTATTGTAATTCTATTCTTAAGTTCTATTCCTATTGTTATTCTATTTTTAAATTCTTCTATTGTTGTTTGCTTAGTCTGTAAGTTCATTTACTGTAGACTTGAAATAAATGACATTAAATGGAACTTGTACAATATTTTCTTCTGCAATTTATGATTTTTTTTGTCTTACGGTGCTCAGTTCAAAAATAAAAAATATCTAACGAACCAAACACTACAAAAAATCATAAAACTTTCATCAATTTTTATAGTTTGAAAGAAGCGTAAACCACAAAGCCACATTTTACAAAATTTATTGCATGCAAAAATCGATTTATATGAAACAAAACAATGCATTTGTGTTCACAGTATCACAAATCTTCCAATTAGCAAATTTACTTTGTTACTGCTTTTTCCGCAATAAATCCTCTGCTGAGCAGAGATGCTACACAGATGACAAACAACAATTCCATAGTTTTTACAGAATTGTTTGCCACATTCGCAGACACATAGATTTGCTGCATGTGAAGCAAAATAGAGACAAATGTACGAGTAAGCGTGGTTGGGAATTGATAAATTCTGCATCAATATTGAAATGGAAATTCTGTTGAGTTGGCTTGGCTGAAAACTATGCTTTCATAGTCGAGCATTGTTGCAACTTCAGCTTTAGTGCATTTGTTGCCAGTTGGTTGGAAAATAGGCAACACTGCCAGTTGCAACAGGTGGGCCGACGTTTTTTTTTTGTGTTTGCTCCGTGGAGACACGCTCGTCTCGTGCACCGAAGCGCGTCCAGCCAATGTTTCGCACATAATCCAGACGGACGCGTACCGCTTAATCAAATTTATGTCCTGCGGCAGCCTACAGTGCCTAATCCCTGCTTTGTTTGCACTGCGTGCACTACGGTGGCCACATCTGCGTTGCGACTGATGGATACATCTTCAGCTTTTTTGCGACAACTCGATTGTTGAGCTCGGGAGCATTGTCGTTGGCGCTCCATTGTTTGCACGAAATAATGAAAGCGCAACAAAGCGGCCAGAGTGGGCTGCATTATCTGCTCTTACAATCAACTCGCATTTTCCTCTACCTATTTGAATTTGCCATAAGCAAAAATCGTGCAAGCATCTTTCGAAATTAAGGTTTGAACTTTGACTTCCATTTAGTTGATTGCGTTCACATTGCAGCACTTATGAAACTACACTTTTCAGCGTACTTACGATGGGTCATAATAATGTCACTTGGCACTGACATGCGGGCGCACGTGTCATTGGATATTTGTTGTGCCACCGCGACGTATCTGATAGGCGACGTATCTGTTGCAGGGGTCGTGCTTGTGGCTGTCAATTTAACAGTAAATAAAAGTTGGAAACACTGAGAACAAATATCCATTGTCCAAGTCTTATTCGAAGCCACACAAACACACAACAAGAAGCGTACAGAGTACACCGCAGACGATGTGCCCAAAGCTAATAAACCAAAAACTAAACGACAAAATCAACACAGCCAAATAATACAATAAGCCCACAAAGTCAACTTGAGAAAATAGCAAAAAGAAAATAAAAAATTAAGAGTAAAAAATAAAAAAGCGGAAGAAAATGAAAAGACCAAAGAGAACGAAGCCAAATGAACGGAAACAAAATATGCGCTCAGTGATGCGTATACGCCCCGACAGCCGGCCAGGAGTCGCATTAAAAGTGCCATTGATTATATGGGGAATACATGGGGAGTATGTATGTACTATATGTATGTAGGTGTGTGTATGTGAATTCAATGCTGTCAGCGCGAATCTTAGTCAACAGTAACACGAAATTCAGCTACAGAGAAAAGAAAAGAAAACTTGAGGTAATGAATACTGCCAATGATTGTGACCTGCAACGATGCTGGCAATAAGCTTGACAATGATTACAACAACAACAACATTAATAACAGGGACAGTAGCAGCAATGATGAAAATATTTGCAGGAGGAAAAAGTAACTCAACTTACTTTTCAGCAAATTTTCTGTAACAGCGAGACTTCAGTTCACAATCAACAAGAAATCAAAATTTTACTGAACTTGCTCTACTTAACTGCAACTACGTTAAGTACTATAAGTATGAAATACAAATATGCAAAAAATAATAAAAAACTAATAACAAAAACAAACAAAACTGTTTACTAAAATAGTAAATCTTTATGCTCAAGTTTTTGCTTAATTTTACTTGCCATAAGCTATTCTGGTCACTTGGATTAGTTTAAGTAATAAGAAGATATATGGCAAAGTTTAACTTTAACTAAGCATCAATAAATCAGTAGCCAAAACAATGAGAATTTCTGCCGAAAACGCAGACATCAGCAACTAAAATAGAAAAGCATTAAAGTAAACACAACGAATAGTTTACTTAGCAAAGTAGACAATAACCAAAGCAGACACTTGCGATAACAATAATAACTACTTACAACAACAACAATAAGCAATTACAAGACCAACATGTATCACGAAAGCAACAACAACAAATATCTTGCATCGTAAGCTGTCTTTACTATGTAGATTTAAATCATCCCTACGCAGCATCACAATCGCTGAATCAAGATTTGTACATGTAAACAGCACGAAAATTATATTCCCCAATGTTGGTTAGAGTCGCCGCATTGATGAGATAAGAATCTTAGAAAGTAAAACCAGCAGCAGTCGGGCGAACTTTCTGCTACTCATTTGGTGTTTGAGGCCAGAATTAAATGCAAAGTGTATGGATTAACTGTTATATACCGACATATAACTGTTATATTGGCATACTGATCTTTACAGTATGATTGCTGACCTTATGTTAGGTGCGTAATACTTAAACCCTAGTTGATCCATTGTGATACCACAGTAAGAACTAATTCCAAGAACTAATGGGTTTTAGACTGGAAACAAGGTAAATTTCTTAGGCTTTGTCTCATCCATACCTATTGAGTAGTGGTCGACCGAAGGTAGATTTTTTGCCGAAGCCAAAGCCGAAGCAGAATATTCGGCATAACTAAAATATTATGTCCAAGGTCGAAGCCGAAGCCGAATACTTATTAAATATCTTTTAACCGTAGACCGACGTTGGGCTCGTTTTCGACCAAATTTGTTTTTGTACTTTGAATATTTATTAAATTTGTTATTATTTTTAGCTGTTTCTTCATGACTTTCTTACTTGGACTATTACCTATCGAAATCAAACCGTTTCATATTTTAAAAACTAAAAAGTTGTGTCATTTTTGTCAATGTGGGTCGTTTTCGACACGTTGTAAGTTATAAGCGTTTTGTATTAAAATTTCATCGTGGTTTCATAGCAAACGCAAGTAAAAGTGTTAATTATTATTTAATTTATTACAAATAAAAAAGTTTATTGTGATAAAATGTCAAATTGTTTATGTCAAAATAAAACCGAGCTTGTCTGCTGTGGATGCCTAAAAAATATCTGCAAAAATAAGCGCAACCGTAATGTTGAAAGTGTTTAAAAACAACAAATAAATATTTCAATTGTATTGTTACGAAAATAAGTTCTTAGTTCGTCTCTCTGGATTGTGCTTGAAAAATAAAACCACTTGAATTACTCAACGCAAAACGCATTCTAAAACCACCATTACCTTTATTTACAAATTTAAGTTCCGCTTATCTTAACACTTGCTACTATGACACTTATTGCACTATTGCATGTTTCCTCTTTACTTGCTCAAATAAGACTCGTTCTCTGCGCTACACCCAGCTAACTTTCATACTTGTCTGCTTATCGCGCCGATTGTTCTCGCACATTCCATTGGACTATCTCTCGATCGTTCGTAAAAGCATTCATGCATAGCATAGCGACAGAGTGCCTCATCGTTACAGTATTTTATTTTAGGTTTTTGAATAAACCGTACCAAAAAGTTTTGTTATTTTTTGTATTAACTCCCTCATATGAGGGTCGAAAATTACCCTAACGTATGATTAGTAGTTTTTTTAACGTAGGTCTGCGAGTAAGGAAAAAACTGATAAAATTTTGTTTTACTTTTTTTAATTTAATACATATATATTTTTGTGCATATATTATTAAACGACAAAATTGTCTTACAGTTCACTTTCTAACAAAAATAAAGAAAAAACAATATAAATACCTGATTAGAGTTCATTTCTGTTAATTGAAATCTTGTTGTCCGAAATATCGATAGAACCCGGTATTTGATAAAATACTTTAAAACAGAGCAAATGGACTTGCGATAAGGGCGAAAACCTTCGCCTTAAACAATCAGCTAAAATATTCGGCTCAAATATTCGGCTACAATATTCGGCTAAAATATTCGGCTAAAATATTCGGCTAAAAGATTCGATAAATACTCGGCTAAAATATTAGGCTAAAAGATTCGATAAAATACTGGGCTAATATATTCGGCTAAAATATTCGGCTAAAATATTCGGCTAAAATATTCGGCTAAAATATTCGGCTTAAATATTCGACTCTTTTGGCCGAAGCCGAAGATGTAAAATTGGCCCAATAGGCTGAACACCGCAGCCGAAGACGAATATTCGGTAGGACACTACTATTACGCAAATCTTTCCAATAATTTTTCCCGTCCGACTGTTTTTGATCCCACGAAGCTAGAACTATGACCAGATTTCTCTGCATATGCTACCCAGAGTCTGTACGCTTGACGACTGTGTGCAACTATGTTTTATTGATAATCTGGCATGTGGTGAACGCCCACAAACAGCAAAACTCTAGTCTGCTTTGTGCTCTTTCAGCCTCACAGTTACCATCAGCTACATTCGTAGGTTATTCGAAACGTAGTTCAGCTACAACATTTTCAAAACAAGACCACACATATGTAAAAAACTGAGAACAATTGCAGCTAACATCGGCTTCTACAACAGCTGCAACATTCAACAAAATCAACAAAACAAATTACTTAAACAATTTCAACAGCTTATAATAATATTGCCAACTATAACCAATCCAACAATAATTCCTACTCATGCAACTTTCAATATACCAACAACAATAGCCATAACAACAATCTATAATTACAACAGCCATGAGAACAACGCACAACAACAAAACCAACAATGGCAAAATCAACATTCAAGTTCAACTGCAAAATAGCGAGTGAAGCCAAATCGAAATCCTTGATGTCCTCAATAATGACAAAGTACACAGACAAACAAGCATGCAAACAAACAAATAAACAAACAAGTAGCCAGGACATACACCCACATGTACAAGTACGTGCACCAATGCAAACGCACACACACTCACGGACACTTGCACACCCAGTGTCCATGTGTCCACAGTGTGCACTCACACATCTATGAGTACATTGAAGGATTTTAGTCATTTCACATTATTGTCGTTGGCCGCTGCTGTACTGTTTTCCACTACTGTTATTGTTGTTGTTGTTGCACATTGGCAAACAGCACATTTTTAACCTTTCGATTGCGACCGCTTGAGTGCTGCTTTTTCAACTGAAAACAACGTCAGCGGCTCACCGCTGTGTCGCTCCGCAGGCGGCACTCCAATCGTGCGGCCATGGCCAACGGCTTGACGGGTTTGCTTGGTCACACAGAGGGGTCTGTCTGTCTGGCCGGCTGTTTGCTTACTTACTGCCCGTTAATCTAGTTTGTTCAATTGCCTCTGCGGCCCACCCGGGCGCCTCACTCTTGACGCCAGCTGACGTTCGCTCGTCCATTCATTAATTCTAGCACTGCTGGCCGGTGCTTTCGCTGCCTTTCATGACTGACATTTTCCGCTTCAATACTGCTACGTTTTGCAGTTGTTTCTATGTATTATTGTGGTTGTTGCTATTGGGGCTCTTGTTGGTGTTTCAGCTTGCATTCACCTTTTTGCTTTTTTCTGGCTTAGTTTGCACGCTTCCTCTTCGACACCCATATGCTTAATTACAATTTTATAAATTGCCATCACTTAAGCCTAAAATCATTGTGCAAAAATCAGCCAGCTTGAACTAAACCAACTGCCATATCTTTTCTATATCCGAGTGCTAGCTTCCGTCTACCAAAAAAAATGTTCCTTTCACTCTGTGCGAGTGAAGCATTGGCAGCCAGAGTGGCAGCAAGTGTGGCAGTAAATCGAGCGAAACTTTGTTTTTGTATTGACAGTCAGCGGGTGACTGTCGACAACGTTTCCAACGTTCGCAGTGCCAGCGCTAATGCCGTTTTGTGCTACTGCTGCTTGTGTTCTGACGAACGACAGCAATTTCAGTGGTTCTGCTACTCCGTTCTCAACTATGCACACACGCACATATAAACAATAGATGTTGTTGTTTTTGTTATTTCTGCCACTGTTAGTCGGCAGCTCATATCATTAGTGTGCTTTTTACTGCCGAATGGCAATTTTGCAAAATTTTATTAACTCTGAAAATGTACCACTTTGCCGGGTGAGTGTACCACGCGGCGTATGAGCGATATTTAATGCAGCAACAGCAGTTGTAAAGCACAGCAGCTGGAACCGTAATAAGCCAACTTTGCGCAATGTAAATGCCGCATTTATTACACACCCGTTCTGTATATTTAAGGAAATATATATATTTTTTGCTGTCTGACTGTTGGCGCAATAAAATGCCAGAAGCAGTGGCAGCGGGACGCAGACGCCAAACTTGCAGCTTAACCCATTTTAACCGTGTTTTAAGTGCCTAATTTGAGTAACATTGAAAAGTTTTGACATGTGCCAGATTTACTGTTGTGATGGCAAGTTGCAGATTGTGCGCTGCTGGCATTGGCTGTGGCGGCGACGACGACGACGACGGTGAGCACGACGGCAACGATAACAACGTGAGAGATTGTTAGTGCTTTGCGTGTTTATTGTTGTGCTTTAAACAAGTCAGCTTGGCCTTTTTCAGCAACGCAGTGTAAGAATAGGATTACAAAGCATATTACAAATACACACAATACCGTAGTTTGACAAGTATCTGATATGGAATCGTACAAACTTCTTCAGTTCACTTTTCTATGTTTGTTTGCATATGAATCGCTTGCTTGGGCTGTCACTCAAGCGCACCAACATTACCAACATTGTCCAATACGACTCGGAACAGATTAAAGTGCACAGTGACAGCGCTAACAACAAATACAAATTCCAGCTAGAAATCACATCAAATATTCGCAGCCATGGCCGCCAACTTGCTCGCAACGACACATTGCAACTCAACTCATTGCGCCATTTCACCACTGACTACGCTCAATTAAATTGACTGCAATCAAATTGAACTGCTGCCAATGTCGGCACAGATATTGAAGAGAAAAATGCACAATCGATTTCATTGCAGTGCTGTTGTTGTCGTTTATGTTCTATTTTTGTTTTCAACAGCGTCATTGCCAACAATTGAAAATTGCTTTCAGCGCACTCGCGCGCTGCACGGATGGACGAATGGTTGAATGCGCCACAAGGCCGTAAGTCAAATATTTCGCGCAGTACCCTCTACATACAACAAAAACAACAACGACATGCTTTACTAATTACAACAACAACACTAGCAGCACAGTCAAATTTGCCGCTCAATTGCTGGCCACACGAACAAATGCACTCAACCACCGCGCGGCTGGTCGCGGCGCAGCACTAAACTAACTGCATAGTGGCACTTAATGCGCGCAATGCAGCAGCGGAGGCCGCGCGGCGCACGTTTATTGACTGTTTTAATTAAAGTGCTCTCGGCCGCGTCCCGCAGACACTGCGGCACTCATCGACATCGACAATGTGGCCGGCATTGTAAACTAAAGCAATGCCGAGGCCCATAGAGATAAATGCATTAATGATGGAACATGAGGGCAGGGAAGGGCAATTTTATTCGATTGCTACTAATGATTGGCTGTTTGCTTTATGGCCCACGTTCGCACGCGTCACAGCCAGCTGCGTTCTTGTAATATCTCTAAATTCTGCTCTATGTTTTATGCTCATGAGTGCGTGTGTTTTTTGTTGTTGTTGGGCTGCTACTTTTTAGTTAACCTTTCGAACCTTTCAAACTTAAATTCACATTAACCACACATCAACGACTATGCAAATGCCCAATCATTGTCATTGTTTCATCCGAAGATACACTTTGTGTAGATGTGGCAACGCTCAAACGCTTAACATACGCATGACAAATTATGATAGATGAGCAATTTGTTAGCATAAATATTTCATAAACCAAGTGACTTGCTAATGTGCGCGAAATTAACCCAAACTTCAATGTTGCTCATACGCCCCGACGCCCCGACGGAGCATTAATTTGCATATTTATTGCGTATTCATTGTGTTTAATTTGCAAACGATATTCGGCAGCATTATAGGCAGACAACAATTTCATTATCATGGGCACGTACATAAGTTGCCATTGTTGTTGTATCAACATTGTCAGTGTTATCATTTATTAGCACAGCAACTATTCAAAGACATGAACTTGCGCCTACTTGCTGTGATGACAGGTTTCGCATTCATTCATATTAATTGATTTGATGGCAAACATGTGTGACATTACATATAAACACTTACGTAATCATGACGAAGCGTTAAGCTACAATGCAGGGCGTGTCTCCACAACCACTTAAATTACTTTAAGGCTTAAACCTATGATTACTGATGCTGTTATGCTATTCAACTGGCACTTGGGCCTCAGCAGAGGCTGATGAACTACTTTATGATTTTGACCTAAATTTATTCAGAAATTCAGCTGTCAAAGCCCACTTTAAGGATTGGCAACGCTCTCAGTCTTGGACTGATGTGGCTAGTTTTGGACCTCTTCACTAATTCCACTGTGCAACAAAAATTAAGAAAATGTTCACACCGGAAAAAATCCATATGTACGTGAAACTAGAGACCAAACATAGTAATACTGCGTACTTAGTTTTTCATTTCTACATCCTTTGTCTTTTTAAAAGGACTTAAAATTTTGAAGGGTATAAAAAATTAAAAAAACATTAAAAATACTAAACCTCGTTAGAACATGGCGATACGTATATCAAATGAAAGAGGAAAGGCTCAAAAATTAAAAAAAAAAATTTTTTATCTATTTTAAAAAAAAGGATATGAAAAAGGTCCTTTGACAATTTTGATCCAAATGAAAGAGTAACTCAAAAAATTATATAAAATTTATTTTTTATCTATTTGGCAAAAAAAAAGGATATGAAAAGGGTCCTTTGAAAATTGTAATCCTTTATGTCCTTGAAAATTTATATCGAATTTTCTTGAGAAGTAAGTATATTAAAACCCAATATCTCCTTGATCACGTGTCAAAATTTCATTATTCTCGCTTCATTGATTTTGTATCTTTTTATTATTTTAAATACTGATATTCAAATAAATGAGAATTTTTGTACGTATGTATTTCATTAGAATTGCAGCTTCCGATAAAGTTAAAGTCATGAAATTTTGACACAAGATCTAGGAAATTGACTGGAAAACGAAAATGACTTCTCTAATTTCGATTGTGCTTTAAAATAAAACCACTTCAGTTAGTCAGCGCAAACGCAGTCAAAAACCAGCAATCGCTTTATTTACAAATTTACACTTGTTACTACTTAACACTACTACTATTGCATGTCTCCCCTTTGCTTGCTCAACACAGACTCGACCCTCTGCGCTGCACACTGCTACTTTTTATACTTGTTTTCTTATCGCGCCGATGTTTCTTGCAGTTGTGCTTTCTTTCTCGATTGTTCTAGCACAGCTCATCACTTCGCGAACCATCGTCGTCATATCGGAATTGTAGCCAACCGGCCGTAATCCAAAGTGCATGCCTAAAAGTATGCTTGGAAAAGCATTCAAGCATAGCACAGCACAGAGTGCCCCATCGTTACAATACTTACTTTTCATGAAAATTCTATATAAACTTTCAAGAATATAAGGGATTAACATTTTCAAAAGACCTTTTTCATATCCTTTTTTTACAAATAGCTACAAAATTAATTTTATTTGAGCTCTTGAGTCTTTTCTCTTTCATTTGGTATACATATCGCCATATTCCACCAACCAATTTAAGTATTTTTTATATTTTGTATCCAGAATTGTGAAGTGCTTTTAAAAGGATAAAGGATGTATAAATGAAAAACCGAGTACACAGTTTTCTAGTGTAAAAAATGCTGTCGCACGGTGCTCTATGCAAAATAATAGGAAAACACACAACTTTTTCCTGCATTAATCCATTCTTACTTGCATCCATTTCTGTTTAATATCATAGATTTTAGTTCTTCATGCGAATCTCGATATGATTGAAATTTGAAAAGCTTTATTATTATTTGGACTATAATTTTCCCAGCAGTTAGATTTTAGTGATTCAGCACAAACTGAAAGAAAACAATTCGCCCACAACATTTCATATGAAAAGAGATAAATACAAATTTTTACAACTTTCCCTTTCACTCCAAAAACTTTGTATAAGTTTGAACCATTGCAAAGTTTTGACGGCCAAATATTAAACAAATCAAAAGCGCAGGGTTAAACCATCTCCGGTCGTTGAATTTGTATCAAAGTTGAGTCGAATTTTGTATTCCATTGAAAATGCCAGCAGCGTTTAAAACAAAACACAATTTCGGCATATTGTCAGTTTGGTGTGAGAGCTTAAAACTCACTGGCTGCCAACTCGAGACAATTGCAAATATGCGAGTTCAACTTAAAAATTCCTCAATGAAATTCGCAACAGCTGCCACTGGCCACTGAAATACCACAAAAGTTGAAAAATGTACCCGCCCCTCGCAACACCGTTTCAACCGCACACTTTGCCCACAATGAATAAAAAGTGAATTCGCAAAATATTTCAGCATTGCTGGCAGACCGCCGCGCACCTCAACGAGCCACTCGCTGCTCGTTCGACGCCCGACCACACACCGCACAACCACTGGGGGTCAGCACCAATTTCTCTGCGCACCTAAGGGCAACAAAAAACCACTCACACTACTGTACAACTACAACTACGGCAGCCGTGTCGCATACATTTGCAACACAATGCCAAAGTAAACGAAGCTACACAACAACAAAAACAATAAATGCCATAGCAACAAAACTGTGCAAATGCAGCGTAAATGCGTCACAAAACAGAGAAAAACAAAGTTTGCCAATGCACTGGTAACATTCAGCAGCAGCAAAAACAACAACAAATATCAACAATTCTATAGCCGATTCTATGTGTTTCTGTACAACATTTTCCACACGAAAAATACACAATTTAGAGCAAAAAACTTTTTCCCCACCAGCAACAAATCAAACGCAACAAAACAACAGCATTACAAACACATGCAAATACTCTGCACAACAAAAATTTCATATGAACTTTTTATTTCCTGATTCACAACACTTGAACAGCGTCGAGAGCACTTGGCAGCGTTGTATTGCCGCGAGCGCCGAAAAAAAAATGCTCGCCATGAAAAAATGGAAATCGAAAAGGAAAATATCAAATGTTCAGTGAAATTTGTTATGTAATTGCCGCCATTGCTGCGTTGCACCAAAACAAAGGCAGCAAAACAAACTCATCAATTCTACAGCACACGCGCGCCTACAAGTATGCTTCGAAACTGACACACACGCAGCCACTCACGCGCGCCAATGCTGCCAGCGTCCAATACGAACAAAAAAGTCATTCGGATGTGTTTGCATAAAAATTGCAAATTTAAAAAGAGCCAACAGCAACAACAACAGCAACACGAACAACCACAACAGTTAATATTGCAAAAGTGTATAAGGTTTCCATATTTTGCCGCAAGCCACTGAAAGAAAGTGGGAAGTGTGAAAATCGAATTCAATAGAATGGACCACGTGGTGTTGAAACAAAATGTTTGTGCTTCACGAGACAGCAACAACTTCAACGGTGAAACGCTGAAGATAGGAAAAATATTGAGCACGAGTGACAAAGAGACAGGTGGCGAAAGGGTTAATCCCTGGAGTGGAGCAAGTGCGAAATGAAATTGAAAGAAAATACAGGAAAATGAAATTTATATAAGTTAGAGCGTTACAGGCGATTCGATCCGATACCTATGTGCTTTATCGCTGCAAAGTAGAGCATACCTTAGGGCTGCGGAAGCTACTACATCTTCTTCTTCTTCTTACTCAGCTTCTCCCAAACTTTGCATAATTACGAGGGAGCGCTTTGCGAATCGATAAAGCAGTTTGTATGAATTTGAAATTTGGTGTCATTGATTTAAAATAAAAGTAGTAAAGATCGGAATATTAACTGAAACCCTGACTAGAGAAATTACCTTCTTTTCACATAAATAGTCATAAGCCAGCAAGCAAAGTAGAGCCACAGCTCTTTGACCGGAAGTGCGGTCATGTATACCGTCATTGACTATGAACTTCTATTAAAATCCTTGCAGCCACATCTAATGACAGCGGGTCATTTATTAAGTATGTCATCATTACTGCACAAAAGCCACGCCCACTTGGTATTAACACATTCGCAGCCAGCCACACCTGACTGTAGCGTCTGTAAAAATTGAAGTGTCTTGATTGAAGTGGCGTTTGGTGATGCTTGTCAACGATTGATTTTGCGTGTGTGTGTGTGGCTGTGCGCTGGTATTTGTGCAGCGATTTGTCAAACGTACACCCACGCACACACCTGAAGTTAATTTAAATTCCTATTTTTCTTCTTCTCCCACTTCGATGAGTTTGAATTGAGTGCGTTCGCCTTAATGGATTTCCAGGCGCAAATGCACACACACACTCACGCTTAAGTATGTGAATGTGTGAGCGTGCATACCAAACCAGTGACACACAAATATACACGTTGGCGCTACATTTGCTCAGCATACATATGAATGTATTTATGTATTTTTGTGTTTGTATTTTTTTTTACACGATAAAATATTTACATTTCACTTGTACGCGCAGAACACACACATACACCGTGAGACTACGTTGCCGCATAAATAAATGCATTTACATGTAGATGCGAACGTATGGCTGTGTGTGTTTGTATGTATGTATGTGCATGTGGATTTGATGTTGTAATTTAAATTTAAATGAATGAAAAATCTTTTTTCTACTAAGGTTGTTTTCCTTACGGCTTTGCTTCGTTTTATTTATTCCTCTTCTTTTTTTGGTTACAGGTTTCCCCTCAATTTGTTGTTGTTGCTTGCTTGCCTGCTTTCGGAGAGCGCGCAAACAGCGTAATTTAATTTCACTTTTTCATCCCACACTCGCTGACTGTTAGTGCAAATTTAAACACATTCAATTATGCACATCAACCACACACTTACACACACACACATAGATAAATGCTTTCAGTTGGCCAACTCCAGAAAAAATGCACAGGGAACATTGGAAAAGAATAATTTGGTGTAGCACAACTTCTGAGTTCACATCGTCAATCTAATTTAGATGCTTTGATGCGAATAAAAGTCTCGTAAAATAGCAACGGAAATGGGAAGCGAAGTGACAGAGAAGCGAACGTCGCATTTCCACATAAAAGCACTAAGCTGTAAATGGCTGCGATTGCACTGATTACGAAGGCAAATGTGGTTTGTCATTTGAAGTGATGCTGAGCTTCATTTGGCGCAGAATATTGGCCAATGATTGGCAAAAGCTGTGGTAGCCTCTGGAAGCTGAAAAAATTCCATAAGTCGCAGCTTACGAGATTCAAGCTGATTTTTTTAGCATATTTTTGAAAAATTTAAAAATTCAGTTTGGCTGACCAATGCCGGCGTGTTTCGTTTCGCTGGATTGTGCCCAAAATAAAACATGGATGTGAATTCTTTAACGCAGTTCATCACTGGCAGTCACTGCATTTACAATTTATTGTTCTTACACTTGTCACTTACTTCATTTTACTTTCATTAGTCACTTTTTTATTTATTTTCTTATTGGCCATAACAACCCGTTATCGGGTTACGGCCTGCCGCAAAACTTCTCTCCAGACGCCACTTGCACACCCCAAGAGATGACAGGGTCTCTTCAACTTGGTCCTATCACCGGAGACACGGCCTCTCTCTTCGCCGTCGACCTCCAACTATCGCAACGAACACCTTTTCCGCCGGAGCTTCGTCGTCCATACGGCAGACATGACCGAGCCAGCGTAGCCGCTGGATGTTAATTCGCTGCGCTACGTCCATGTCCTTATACAGCTCGTTATTGGTTCGTATAGTTCGATAGTCGTCACCAACACGTACAGGGCCGACGATTTTGCGAAGTACCTTCCTCTCGAACACTCCAAGGGTCGCTATATCGTTTCGTGTCATTGTCCATGCTTCAGTGCCATAGAGTAGCACGAGCAAGATAAGCATCCTACAGAGTGCAAGTTTTGTCGGTCGAGAGAGGTCTCTACTTCTCAATTGCCTACCGAGACCGTAGTAGCACCTGTTGGCATGAGTAATCCTTCGCTTTATCTCCAGTTTGACATCATTGCTGCTGTTGATGGCGGTGCCAATTCCTTGACAATTTCAAAGGTATACCTGTCGGCCTCGACGTGAGACCCTAGCCGCTGCGAGTCCCTGCGTGTAGACAGCATATACTTCGTCTTGCCCTCATTTACCACCAGACCCATTTTGGCAGATTCTCTTTCGATAGCCGCAAAGGCAGCGGTGACATCTCGCTTGTTACGTCCTATGACATCAATGTCATCAGCGTAGGCAAGGAGCTGGACACTTTTGTGGAAAATTGTGCCATTACGATGCATACCGGCCTTGCGCAGAACACTCACACCATGGTGAAGTTGAAGAGGTCGCAGGACAAAGGATCGCCATCTCTGAAACCTCGAACCGTATCAAATGGGTCGGAGAGGTCACTTCCAACCTTGACGAACCTCATTATTTAAGTTATTTTTATTTATTTGCACTCTACTAATTTCTTTCGCGTTGTTCCGTTGCTTGTCAAAATCAAATTGCCCGGTGCACTGTACCCAGCGACCTTTTATAGTTACCTGCCTGACCGGAGCACACCTCGTTCTCAAACATTCCATCATTGCCTCGAACCATCTCTGCCATACTCCGTTACAATTATCATGCGCCTGTCGGCCTCGATAGCTCAGCGGGTAGCGCGCTGACTTCGATTCCTGGCTTGGGCTGAAAAAAACACTCATCTACTTCTATCGCTATCCACATGAATCCTTATCCACATCCGCTATCCCCTCCCTTCCTTTCCCCATCCGCTTGAAATGTGTGCTGTTACATATGTTGGCAAAACAGTGTTGCGTACACAGTTCAAAAACGGGTGAAATATGTGGTATCACAATGGGCCTTTCAGGCCTCCGAGTGTGTCTCTTATAGAGGCAGCCACCGCAACCTAACCTAACCTAGTTCACTTTACTTACTTACTTACTTACTTTTCTATTAATTTTTTATTCTATTTTTATTTATTTACTATTTTATTTATTGTTATTTATATTTATTTGCACTCTACTAAATTCTTTCGCGTTTCGCGAAAATCAGATTGCCCGCTGCACTGTATCCAGCGGTCTTTTATACCTGTCTGACCGGAGCACACCTCGTTCTCAAACATTCCAGCATCGCCTCGAACCGTCATGCGCCTAAAAGTAGGCAACGCTGTTGCGGTCGACACATATCTCTTCAGTTATTGTTTTTGATGTTGCTTTTGTTGTTGTTGTTGTTATTGTCATTATAATTGTTGTTGTTGTTGTTGCTGTTGTTGTTGCGCTGGAGCATCACAATATCTGCAGACGGGGTTTTCTCATGTTTAAATAAATTACTGAAAACTTAAGTCAGAAGTAAAAAATTTACTATTTTTAGAATTGTTAGTAAAAACGTTATTTGTAAGTGTTCGGAGTTGTTTGTGTAGGAGGTAGTTTAACCCTTCTGTCAATACGAAGGTACCTGGGTACCTATTGCATTTTTGAAGTAAAAATAACCTACTTTCGGCCAAGGAACGCTATGCTGGTATTTTTAATATCTTCCTAAATATCAATTGACTAGCTATTAGATAACTTATATAGAAAGAAAACTTTTTCTGTATAACTTTTAGAACCAAATTTTGAACACTACCCCTTTGTTCTATACGAAGGTACCCGGGTACCTTCATACAAAATACAGTAAAACAATACAGTTTCAACGTGAAATTAATCTTTCATATTCAAGTGCACCAAATTTCAAATTTGAAATCAAAGTTATATTCAAAGATAAGTTAATTTTAGGACATTCGATCGAAGTCATCGACTTCAGATGGGTGTTGCTCTAAGATGTTTAAACCTTTGAAAGGAGAAGTTTACTCTGAAAAACTAAGTAGGCAATTGCCAAAGTATGTAAGACCCAAGTAGGCGTAAAATTGTTATTCAAAAATATTTATTCAAAGCTTTAAATCTTACGTCCGCTATGCTGCAACGGATAATCTTTTTACTTCTGAAGCGCTGACGGAATACCTTTTCACAAAAAATTTCACAAATCTGGTGTTAAAAAGTAATACTCGACCCCTAAAGTCGTTTTTACAGCGACAAAATCTTTGGAGTTTTACTTTCCAAAGAGCAATGAAGCTGGGTGGTTCTTTCAACTATGCACCACGGCAAAGCAGTGCCAGGGGACAACCCGAAATTAAAAGTCTTTCGCATTTACAATTGTACAAAGGTCGCTATACGTTATGGCTCAAATATTGGCCCATTTCATTGCATGCTCAATATTTGCACCTTGGCAGCAAACATAAATTAGATACCACAAACAAAACCAGATGCTGTGGAGAATATCTTGAAAGGTGACATGAGGGGGAATTGGTGGTTCAAACTCCCACATATTTCCTAGCAACAAAAATTATGTGTGATGCATTGATTTCAAATGGTATTTTGGTCAAAAGTTGTATGCAGAACGCCTTCTTAAATGAAATCCTGTGTGCCCCGCTGAAGCCGAAAATTCAGAATAGACAAAAAAATTCCCTTGCTTCCACAATTTTTACACTAAAAATGGTTTTGAAGCAGTGGCCAAAAGCCAATGAGTCGTGCTATATCTGTTCCGATTAACGTAAGCAACAACGTAAAACACGAAAATGCTAAAATTATTGCACTATAAATATCTGTTTAATATTTTTAACTTGAATTATCAACAAATAACGCTTTGTTTTATAAGCCAACAACGATTTTCAACATTTTTGCGCAATTATTTTCACTTTTCCCATACAAATTGTATGAAGGTACCCGGGTACCTTCGTATTGGAGATAGGTGGAAATTATTCGTATTGACAGAAGGGTTAAAAGAAATAGTAATTTTGTGAACAATTTTCTATTATTTATTAACTTAAAAATTCTGTCTGAACAATTCTCATCAGCCGTTCGGCAAAAAGGTATAAGTTTGACCAACGTTGAGCTTCTTGTTGTTGTTACACATTTGGTTGACTTTTGGTTTTATTTGCGTGCTCATTGTTTAGATCTGAATTCTGCTTCCACAACTCGCTGGCTAAGAGTTATTATTCCAGTTATTTTTTGTTACAAAAAATATAAATAGACATTCAGTCATTGCGTTGCTTGGGGCACTCGTAGTTCCACTCCAATATGCTGCTGCATACCTTTAGGGTAAATTTACAAGTGCACAACTCTCCCTTCACTTCAGTTTAATTTAGCTTTCCTCTTCAGTTGCTGTGTATGCGCAGTAATTTGTCAGTGGACTTTGAGCACAGACAATACTCTCATAAAATAAATGTGCAAAACCCAAACCAAGCTGCAGAAATGCCCAGCAAATCTGCATAAATGCCAAATTGTCCAACGGCAAACGCGAGTAAAACGAACGTTGACTACAGTTGAGCCCAATAACAAATGTTGATGTTCATTTGCCCACATACAACACTCTAACTTACTGCCTGTAAATGCCGCCAGCATGAAAAGTAACTTTGCGCATTTGGGTGGCAATTTAAAATGTGTCTCTCGCGTAAGCCGCATTTTCCCGCATTCAAAACGAACAAGAGGCCAACAGCAAAAAAAACACCAAATACAAATCACTCAAATTGCTCAATTTGTAATTGCGTTGCGGTGGCGTGGGCGACAATGCCGACAGCCGACAATTGTTCGTTACATGTTGGGACCATTGCACGCGACACGCATACAGGTTCAACAAATCCCCGCCAGACGACGCCAGACTCCATGCCACCTCATCTCAGCCCATTCCATCCCATTCCAATCTAATCCAACCAAGTTCACTTCGATTGTGCGCGCTGCACAGTCCAGTCCTGATGAGCGAGACGACGCCGCTTATAATTAACATAAGAATCTCATTTAATTGCAGCGCCAACAACAACATTTGACAGAAGCGACCGTGTCGTCCACCGCACATTATGCGACACGAATTAAAATTTATTGCGAATTTAATTATGATTTCGCAAATTAAATTCGTAATTACGCATAAATGTCTGGCGAAGTGGCACTCAATGTGGCGACGCGTATGTCGCACGTAATGTGCATTTTGTGATCGTGGATTTAATTTGCTTGTGGCAGCGTGTGGCGTTTGATTTGTATTCCTGAATTGAATTAACGAATTGAATAAAAAATTTATACTGCAGCGTGCAGCGTGTTGAAGCAATTAATTCAATTAATTATTGTTTGTGTTAAATGTGCAATGAATCAACTTAATTTCATACAATTTAAACGAACACATCAGGTGAAGCTGCCCAAAAGTATGCTAAGCGTTAGAGAATAATTCCAAACAAGGAGATGTTTCAACTAGGAAACCAAAATGCATCTTTAACTATTTTAAAACTTCCTCAGGCTTCGTGTGGTTGTCCAAACATAATTTGCATGTTTACCGCCGGCAGCCAGCAAATTTAATTAGCGAGCAGCTAAACCGCCTCTCAGTAATTGCATTAAATTGCGCTGCTGCTCTGCACACACGCAACCAGCAGGGTCAGATTTTTTTTCAGTACTCGCTTGACATGCACACACGTCCTCCACAGGCGCCGTTGCCGACCTGCTGTGCTGTTTGTCATAGAATTGTGACTCCAGAGACTTGGCGTGCAGCGCTTGTGAGCGACCAACTTGTGGTCGTCCTTCTGCCCAGCAACAACCAACCAATGTCAACACATGCCGCACATGTGTGAAAACATTAGTGTGCCATTTAATTTCAATGATTAGCACAAATTTTTATTATGCATCGATGAGTTTACATTTCGTTCAAACTCTGCACGCCAACTCTGCCGTCCGCACCAAATGTTTGCTTGATTCTGGTTTCTGCTGTGATTGCTGCAAGACTGCAATTTTGCCAGTCAATCGATTGGTCGATAAAGTGATGGCGCATTTCTTGCTATTACTTATTCTACCCATAAGAGTTTGTAGAAACAGTCACACGCACCAACACTCACTCACACTCAGGTTGTTTTGACAGTCGAAGCGTTCGAGCGCTAATCCGCATTTCTTATGCCGAAGCATTGGATTTTGATTTGTGTTGAATTTTCGTTGAACATTAAAATTATTCATGAATGAGTCGTTGTTTTTTTTTTTTTTGCTTACGAATGGCAAATTTCTTGATTGACATCCACAGTGGGATGTATTGTAGATTTACATACTTGTAACAAAAAATTGTCACATTACTAAATAAACCAAAATACAAATCAGAAATCGAATGAAACAGGCAAACAAAGTTGTTGAACTACGAGAGTTAGGTGAACAATTTTCATTCAATTGTTACGTCTAAGACCGTAGGACCGTAAGGCTAAAGCTAAGCTTGATCTTGGATTCGTTGTTGTATGATCATTCAGTAGAGGCACTTTTTGGTAACCAAAATATAAAGAAACTTGCAACTGTTAAATCAGAAGCCGATAGCAAATCTCTGAGCTTAAAATTTTCTAAAATCTAATTCTGTAATTTTTTAAATTTTTCTAAACAGCTAATTCGCTAAATTCTCTAAAAAGCTTCTCGCCGTCCGGAATCATCATAAATCGTCATCATAAAACACTGATACCACAATTCGATTACATATTTCAAACACACAATGTGAATTGCTGCAGAAAGCTTAACACATTTCGGTCAGTTTCCGCATTTTTTGAGATTGAGACAAATTGTTCTTTCAAAATATTGACTCTCATTGAACATTTAAGCAATAAAATGCAACAAAATATAAAAAACATAATTTAGGTTGAGAACTTCAGCTCAGTCAATTTTGTTACATCGTACAATGGTCCGTAAAAAGGTGAAAACCCATCAAAATTTTGTTTGTTTTTTCAAGTTTTATGAACAATTGATTGAATTTTTTTAAAGAAAACTTAAGTTATAGCAACAAAAAATCAAACCGTGATTTAATTTGGATCGAAACTTATAAAAATTACATACATATTGTTACGAAAATGACTTCTCTACAAGTTCGTTTTGGATTGTGCTTGAAAATAAAACCACTTCAATTACTCAGCGCAAACGCAGTCAAAAACCAACAATCGCTTTATTTACTACTGTTGCATGTTTCCCCTTTGCTTGCTCAACACAGACTCGACCCTATGCGCTGCACACTGCTGCTTTCATACTAGTTTTCTTATCGCGCCGAAGTTTCTTGCACATTCCAGTTGTACTTTCTATCTCGATTGTTCTAGCACAGCTCATCACCTTTCGCGAACCATCCTCGCCATATTATAGCAAGCGAATTATAGCAAGTTTGCCGTACTTCAAAGTGCATGCCTAAAAGTATGCTTGGAAAAGCATTCATGCATAGCACAGCACAGAGTGCCTCATCGCTACAATATAAACAGTTGAGTCATATTTATTCGGCCTTATGTAACCGTTGTTGTTGTTGCAAAGTCCTTTTATCTTCAATAAAACAGCGAATCATTTAAAATTCATGCAGCTTCACAGAAAGATATTGAATATAGCCGATTTTTACTAGCGTAGTGGGAGTGGCAAGTACGCATGACTAATCCTACGTAACCTGTGCCTGTTCAATAAAACACAAAATCGCCTATAAACTCCATTTCTCAACTCAAATATACCGAAAAGTCCAATTTTATTAGTCGCGCGGTTTACTGATGGGCGTGGCATTCAAGTAAATGCAAAACTTCTGTTACCAAATCCACAACTTAAAAAAAATGCATACACAACTTGTATCCTTCGCCTTCCTTTGTACGATATATCGTACAATTTTTTAAAGGATCAGGAAAAAAAATTTTATTTAATATATTAAGTTTTATAAATCAACTGAGATTTAAGCTTTGAAATTGTTGAGCTTTTTGTTTCCAAAAAAATTACATATTTAAGAACTCCTACGCAAAATTTCTGTCACTTGCTGGTTTTTCAAATCCTTGCAAAGAGCTGCTTACAAAGCTCACTCATACTGCATAGTCACGGCTACAATGATTTATATTTTTAAACAGAATAATGCAACACAGCCTAATTAAAAAGAATTAAAAAGCCGTTCCATAAAAAGTATGTTTGCTAGCAAATAAAAAATCCTTGAAAACGATATATTGCAAAATTTTCGGAAAGGGTTAATTAGAAGTACAAAGAAAAATTTACATAGAAAAACTGGCACAGTGCACAGTGACTTGACTCCATACAACTGTGGGACAAAATTAAAAGGAATGGTCTGTTTTTAATAAAATTTGGTCTGCTGGTCTGGTCTGCTGAATTCAAATCTAAAGTTTTTTTAACTTTTGCTGTTTGACAATGCCTGAGCCTTAAATTTGCAATTTTTGTCATTTTTAGGAAGCTATAGCAAAAAGTTTGTGGGTTCGATTTTTCAAATTTTACATTTAATCAGTTAAGTCAACATTGATAATTGCAGATGGTAACAAAAATTATATTGGGACCCTTTAGTTTTGCAATAGAAACAATAAAAATGAATGTATGTTTAGCATTTTTGCAGTTTTTTTCGTTTTTCATATTGAGTGCATACTTTCTGGGATGAAATAAATATATTGTTACGAAAATGACTTCTCTAAGTTCGTATTGGGATTGTCCTTGAAAAATAAAACCACTTCAATTATTCAGCGCAAACGCAGTCAAAAACCAACAATCACTTTATTTACAGTTCTACACCTTGCTACACTACACTTGTAACTACTTTGCTTATTCAACTAAGACTAGAACCTCTGCGCTGCACACTGCTGCCTTTTATACCTGTCTGGTTATCGCGCCGACTGTTCTAGCACATTCCAATTGGACAATGCTCGACCATTCTCGCACAGCCCATCACCTTCGCGAACCATCCTTGCCATATCGGAATTATAGCAAGTTTGCCGTACTTTAAAGTGCGTGCCTAAAAGTATGCCCGTAAAAGCATTCATGCATAGCACAGTAACCGAGTGCCTCATCGTTACAATATTTTCTTGAAAAATATGTCTTTAGACCAGTTTTCAAATTGAATTAGTTGCTGAGATCGGAAAATATCGGAGAATGTGATTAAATTTTTCAACAAAGAAAGAATGTCTCTTAAAATATATAAAAATCCAGAACTATAATTCACATAAATTTTTAATTACTTTCCTCTAAGTTTTGCCATTTTTTAGTTTTTTTAATTTTGAAAAAAAATATTTTAGTTTTATGTGAAGTAGACAGACACAGCTTTGCAAGTTTTGAGAAAGTATAAAAACCAAAAATGCCCACTTTAACTTTTAATCGATATTGAAAGTTTCAGGAACTTATTGCTAACCATATATTTTTACGATTTTTCTCAATAGACTAAAAAAACAGAAAATGTATTTAAATTTTTCTGTGAAGAAAGTTTTGACTTTGAGTAGCTTTTGAGCTACTACACACTAATCAATTTTTTGCACAAATATTTTGGAGTTTGAGGTTTACCTCTCAAATAATATCAAATTTGTTCAATTCTGAGAATTCTATGAATTTTTTAGAATATTTTCTACAGAACTAATCATTGTACAGCGTTCACAACACCTCCGTCAAATTCAGTTCTCAATCCGCTTACAATGCATTTACATTCTATTTTCTCCATTTAAGGTGAACCATTAGAAAGGCAAAGCATTTAATTTCATACCTTCGCAAAGTCTATTCCATTCATTTATGTATATCTCCCAATAAAATATTCAAACAATAAATCGACTGCCGAATGATCGGAATAATCTTTCACATTGCCCACAATTATTGTTTACTTATGAACGCTGACAAAGCATTATTATTCCTAATAAAATGTTTGCGCACCAGTGCAAAAATAATGTGTGCTCATAAATTTCCACAATACAAATAACAAATTACACTACAAATTCGCACACGCAGGCGTCAAATATTACCAAAAATCGCACCACTGCACAGTGACTCGATTCCATACAACCGCGGGACAAAATTAGAAGGAGTGGTCCGTTCTTCATAAAATTTGGTAACTAGTTAAACATGGTCTGCTGAATTGAAATCTCTATTCGGTTTTTCTTAAACTTTTGTAGTTTGGCAATGGCTGAGACTTAAATTTTCAAATTTCGTCACTTTGGAGAGCTATAGCACCGAGTGTGTTGGCTAGATTTTTCAGATTTTACATTTAATCGGTAACGTCAACATTGATTATTCCAAAAGAGTAACAGAAATTGTCTTAGAACCCTCTGGTCTTGCAATAAAAACTATAGTAATAGATGTATGTCTTGCATTTTTGCAGTTTTTATCATTTTTCGTGCTAATTGCATACTTTTAGGCATCAATTAAATAAATTTTGTCGGAAAATACGTGTTTAGACCACTTTTCAAATCGAATTATTTTCTGAGATCGGAAATTATCGGAGGATGTAATTACATTATCCGAAAAAGAAAGAATGCTTCTTAAAACAAAAAAAATCCAGGAACATACTTTCACATAGTTTTTAAGTTTTTTTCCTCTAAGTTTTGCCAATTTTCAGATTTTTAATTTGGAAAAATATTTTAATTTAAAAGTGATGTAAAAGCCTCAGCTTGGCAAATTTTGAGAAAACATTAAAAGCGAAAATGGCCACATCATTTCTTATGCTATATTGAAAGTTCAAGCAACTTCTTGGTACCCATTTATTTTTAAAATTTTTACTCAATAGACCAAAAAACCAAAAATATGAGTTTCAATTTTTTTGAGAAAAAAGTTTCAATTTTGAGTCGCTTTTTCACAAACACTAATTGATTTTTTGTACAGATTTTTTGGGGTTTTCTTAGTTGGAGTTTTACCTTTCAAATGACATGAAAATCGTTAAATTCTGAGACCATAAATTTTTTGAATTTTGTCTATGGAACGAATCACTGTGCACTGTGGCGACAATTTTGCTACAGAACTCACTCACTCATTGCGCGACACACACGCACACATGGGCACTGCGTGTACGTTTGAAATTATAAAAAATCGCTTCAGCCTTGGCAAAGGTTAAAGATGAAATCAGGGCATAAAAATACACGTTACTTAGTCATTGCCATTGCCAAACAGCGAGCGAGCCAGCGTCGCAGGCGAGGCCAGGCGAGCAGACGGAGTGGGGTATTTGCTTGCCGTGCATTGCTTATTTGAAAATTGCGCGCACACACACGCCGCTAGATTCCAACAAGCAAAATGGCAGAAGGGCAGAAGAAGGAGGTCGTTGTAGCGAGTGAGTTAGCGAGCGCAGTAGCGCTTATTAATGTCATGGAAAATGATTTATTTATTGCGCTTTGCTGTACTATTTACATACTCGCACTCGTGTCTGGCCATGTGTGAACGAATGTATGCGAGTTTGTGTGTATGCGTGTGCTGTATGTGTGGTAATGTGTTTGTGATTTATTTTCGACGCTTCTGCGTTATTTCTATCTAACTTTTTTCGCTTTTTTTGCCAAATATGTATCAGGTTTTTTTTTTGCGACACATTTGCCGCAATAGGCAAAACGTAACAAATGAACAAACAAGCAAACAAATATACGCATGAAGCGTCAACAAGCAACACAAACAATCGATCAGAAAACAAAGCCCAGCAGGACACTTACGCACTTCGGCCGATTGAGCCCGAACAATGGGCGGTCATTGTATTGTGTGGTTTCTTATGGGCAAAAGCATCAAGCTGTGCTTGCACACTCTCTCGGAAAAAATCCCAACACTATTGCCAACGCCACCAACCACATTAGCCGCGCTAACCCGCAGTGAGTGGCAGCAACTAGAATGTGCACTAAGCACTAAGAAGCCATCGCAGCCAAATCTTTAGTCAGCAATCGTTGAAGTAGCGACAGCGACAGCGCCGGAAATTGAAATTTCGCACATCGTCTTTCCGACTCGTGAATACCCACAGGATATTTCAGTTCGTTTATTTGCAGTATTTCATATTTCCTCAGCCATCAGCAGCACTTGCTGTGCGCTGTTGGCTTCGTTGGCTGTCGACTTTTGTTTTACCGGCGCCCAGCTCGCTCTCGCTCCACCTGCGCGGCCGCTTCACGCCGTCAGTCGTCGCTCGGCACACGCTGCGAGCGCCGCTCCACCAACGAAGCCGTCAAGGCTGTTGCAGTTGTTTTTAAGTGTTTCAAGCCTGACAAGGATTAAGTAAACTTTTGACATTCACTTTTATTACTATTCGCATGCTTTTTGCAACCCACTTTAACTTGAGGGCGTAACTCGCGTCTTGCCGCTCACTTCAACACGTCGCGCAGCATTTCAGCTCACCTGTCGGTGTCAGTAAATGTCGACACGTCCGCATCTATATGGGTGTAGCTGTGTGTGTGTGTGTGGGTGCGTGAGTACAAATATGTGCTCAACTATTGTGTTTTTTTGCCACTGATGTCACTTCCTTGGAATCACCTTTGCGCAAATTCGCCTTCGTAACGAAGGGCGCCTGCTTTTTGCTGGCTGACTCTACTTTGCATATCTGCGTGAGCGCTCGGTGCTGACATTTTAATTTTTTGTCATTTCCAGCATCGACACAATTGCTTATAATGGAGGTTATTCAAATGAAGTTTTAAGTTAACTCTCAAACCAGCTGACATTCAAAGCGCCCAACATTCCTCCAGTCTTTTGAAAATCTTAATTTTAAGCACAACATCAGAACGATGCTTGAAGACACCGTGAGCATTTCAAGTGCTGATGTAGATTCGAATGTAGTCGGAAAAAGTCACTTGAGATGCAAGTGCCGTGTGCAAACACAGGAGAAAGATAAAATTATATGCATGTTTATTGTAAAGCAAATTAATGTGAGGCCACATACATTTGCCATAATATTTATAGATTTTGAACACATGACTATCAATCATTCGAATAATTATTATTAATTATTATTATTAAAGTGTGGCAAGTGTCCACAGGCACTTAAGCACTTTGTGGCTTTGTCAGCATTAATCAATTTCCACGCTACGTATGAGTGACATTTAATTCATTTCAGATAGAACAATGGGGCGTATGAGTAACATCGGTGCATTAATTGGTCATACAAGATCTGTGTGCTTCAAAAACTAAGTATATACCATATTTGATTTATTTATTTATTTATTTATTTATTTATTTATTTATTTATTTATTTATTTATTTACTTATTTATTTATTTATTTATTTATTTATTTATTTATTTAAGTTAAGGTCGCCGCCAGGTGGCCGCCAAAAAAATGAGCGCGAGGAACTCCCTCGGGGAGCTCCTCGCGCTAGCAAATAAAACTCCAATCTTACTTTTACACCGTTTATTCAAGTCCGCTCCCAAAAACCAACTGAAACTTATTCTAATTAACAGCTTAAACTAAACCTCGGCATTGCTGCTGGTAAATGTCGACTCAGCCGCGGCACCGCCGCCGGTAGAAGTGGAGTCAGCAGAATTGGGCAACGCAAGGAGTTTCGGGTTACACGGTGCTTCGATTGCATTCCGAGTTGGTGGGAAACTACACACGTTGCAGTGCCGCGTGATGCGTGTCGTAACGGGTGCACCGGTTGTGTTAACTCCTCCCCCTTCAAATATCTGCGTCCCGCAGATTAAGTGATGTTAGGCGTGGTGGTTTAGCGGGGGATGCCGTGTGCTCGATTATGGGGTATATGCGAGGGATGTTGAGATTCCTCGTAAGATATTTCCATATTATCAGCGAGCAAAGAATTATTATAGTGACGATAATTATGTCGGTGGCTAATGAAACATTTGATTTAACCTGCAGATCCTGGAGTCTGTCGATGTTCTTCAGGCTTAGCTGGTGCAAATAGCTTACGTCTATCTTGGGGATACTTTTCGTGATATTTGAGAGGATCGGGGGCATTATTTGAGTTTTCACATACGATCGGGTTGAAAAGAGCTTGTCCTTTATTAGCACCGACTCGTTCTGGATCTGGATGATGTAGGTTCCATTAAGATTTCTCGAGTAGTTTCCCGACGTGACGGGGCCAAAAAAGTTGCTGAGAAACAGTGTGTCTTCCTTTATTAGTTCTACAATTTCTTCGGTGTTTGACCTAAGGGAGCATTCAGCGTCTTCTCCCCTCAGGAGGTTTGACACGCAATCGTCGTCAGCCAGTTTGACGAGTGCGGATTGGTTGCATATGGTTGTGTTTCTCATCCGCATACATTGACCAGAGATTGCGAACGATTCTTTCTGATTAACAACCATTTCTGTATAATAAATGTCGACCTGTTTCCCATTTATTGCCGCTGGACGTATTAACAGGTGATTGTACGAATCGGTGTGTACTTTCGGCAAGGATATTACATATAGCAGCGTCGATGGTTTTACGAGGATTGAAGGTGTTGCGTACTCCAGGGCTTCTATTTCGTTGTCGTAGGGCAAGGTCTCAATTTCAGACAAAACCGCATTGATTTCCTCATCGTCCAGTAGGTTGGTGTTGACGATGCCTTTCCTTGCCATCTGGCATGCTCGGACTATTTCGTGTACCTTTTCTTTTACGATCTTGGTTTTTTCCAGCAGGATCTGCTCGAACCTTTCCGAAGCTTTGCCGCTGACGTCATTGTAAAACAGATTGGCTAGCTGGTTGTACTTTTCTATTGCTTGGTTAGTGACGTTAAAGAGTCTTTTGTTAATTTTGTATTGCTGGTTATTATTTTCAACTATTTCTTCCTCGCTCTTAAGGATTTTGTCCCAATCAGTGGCGTCCGGGGAGCCGGAGACCCATTTCCAGGCGGATCCTATCCAGTTGATGGAACGCCCCGATCTTTGCTTCTTTCCCCTTAGCTCACGTAGCCCCTTTTCTACCTCGTTGACGTAGAAGAGAATGATGTCCTTCCTTTCGGTCACTTCAACATCTTTGACAGCTTCTTTTATTTCTCCCACCAACTCTTCGTATTGTTGTATGTTCATGACGTGCACCAGGTTGAAATTCCCATTCAGAATCCGAGCGTTGCCCTCCTTCATGGTGACGATTGGAGACTTATACTCGAACACGTGTAGGCCGCGTACCGTCGTCATAGCCATCGTAATCATTCTGAAACATGTTGTATCTATTTTATTCTTACTTGCTAAAAATTATTCCATTCATTTAAGTGGACTTCTTCCTTGTTCTAGGACATCTCATTTGCTTATTCGTATGCAGTTTCTTTTGTTATTTTGATTGATTTCTGTTCAATGTGAATATTATGTAGTGGCTTCTAGGTTGTAATTTTCCGTAATTGCTAATATATGCTAATATATATATATATATATATATATTTTTTTTTTTTTTTTTTTTTTTTTTTTTTTTTTTTTTTTCATCTTTATTGATTTATTGATTACAGAGTTGAATTTCTATTACTGTTACTACTACTAGACCATTACCATTAATTCTGTTTGTTATTATCATACTCTTAAGGGTAAATTGACAATTGTTTACATAAGGATTCTTAAGGCTAATTTAGAAATCAATCAAAATTTTTCTCCTAGTAGATGTATTGTATTATATATATTATAATACATTTATCCTTTATTTTTATTGGTAAAATGTGTTTTTCCGTTTTTGTTAATTTGGGCTTTATGTATTTTTTCCTCTTTTTTTTTTGAATAGTGTGTTTTTTCTTTTCTCTGTTGCTTCTTCGGGCCAATTCGTTTCTCTTGTTTTCTTTGTGTCTTTTACTTGTGTTTTTTGCTTTTTATGTTTGGTGTTTTTTCCTCTCTTCGTGTTTTTTATTTGTGTTTTTTTTTTTTTTTTTTTTTTTTATTTGTCTTTTGTGTTTTTTCCTCTCTTTTTTTTTTTTATTTATTTTTCCTGTGAACCCCCCCTGTTGCCCTGACTGCTTCTGTTACCTTTGGAATTTTTGGTTGCTTGGTCTATGTTTTTAATGTGGCTCTTGTGGACTCTCTTTCCTTCCCGAGTTACTACCGTAACTTTGTTGTTTCTAGCTACTACATCCCTCCTAAATAGTGGTTTTGCTTTCGGTTTTATGCCTTTAACGGCGGTGTAGATAATTTCCCCTTTTTTATAAGTTTTTGGCGTCGCCCTTTTCGCGTTTCGGCGGAGATTTTGTAACTTTTGGTTCCTTTCTATGAGCCCTTTCAAATTCTCGTTGACGACTGCCCTAAAGTCGACTATGTTCTGGTAATTTATTCTCTGTGTCCTGTTAAAAAAAATGTCATTAGGTTTTTTACGTGTTACGGAATGTATGGTATTGTATCTGTCGACGGCAATTTCCACCAGCTCCTTCGTGTTCAGGTCCGCGTACTCTCTCTTGAGGCAACGGTAGATTTCTAAAATAGTTGAGTGGAATCTTTCCACCTGTCCATTAACCTCACTTTTGTGTATTGGGGTCCTATAGAGTTTAACATTCAGTGACCTGATGAGGTTCAGGATTATGGGGCTGAGGAATCCCGTTTCATTATCGGTGACAAGGACTTTTGGTATTGTGAAATAGTGTAGGGCTTTTATGATTTTATTCCTTAGGTGTAGGGCAGATCGATTTTTTACACGGAAAAGTTTTCCAAACTTGGAGAATTTATCCAGACAGCTGATGAATTTTTCATTCTGTATTTCCACTATGTCCATGTGCAGAATTTCACACGGGTAATTAGGGATGGGCGTGGGTTGTAAAGAGGGAATATGAGGATGGCGGTCATACTTGTTAACGTTACATGTTTCGCAATTTTTGGTGTATTTTCTAATCAGGCTGCTCATTCGGGGGAAGTAGTAGGATTCAAGTATCTGTTCCCTGTTTTCTTTCGCATTCCTGTGTGCTCTCTTATGTTCTGCCTCTATTATTGCGCATTTGCGCTCGTCGACCGTTACGTCCTCCACTAGTCTTTGCGTGACTCTTATCTTGTAATAACTGAAATGTCCTAAATAAATTCTCTGTAATAACCCTAAATATTCTTCTGGAATTTTAATTCCATTAACTATTCTTGGGCGGAGCCTCTCTTTCAGGATTCTTACGAGAATTTCTTCAGTTATTACGGGAATCGTCACAAAATAGCGTTGGAATCCGGGGTGGGGCTGAAGATAAGAGAGCAATTCTTTTCCAATTCGAATTACAATCTGATTGCGGAATACATTGAGGGGAACCTCCACATGTGGGATTAAATCAGTATTGTCCTGTTCTGCGCTATGGACTGTCTCGTTGCATGTGTCGTCTTCGTCCGCGGTGATCGTAGTGGAACCATGTTCGTCGGCAGTCATAGTCGTTTCCATTGGTCGTCCCTCACTTGCTGTTAGAGTGCCTGATTCGCTTGAAGCTTGTCCTTCACTCGCTGTTAGAGTGCTCGACTCGCTTGGAGCTTGTCCTTCACTCGCTGTTAGAGTGCTCGACTCGCTTGGAGCTTGTCCTTCACTCGCTGTTAGAGTGCTCGACTCGCTTGGAGCTCGGCTTACATGCGGCGAGCTGGGTAAATGGTTAATCTGGGTTTTCAGCCGGGAAAGAGCGTCAGCAACCACATTAGATTTACCTGGCTTGTAAATTAATTGGTGGTTGTATTCCTCGATTCGCGATTTCCACCGTTTTAGCTTCGCGTTGTAATTCCTATTACCCAAGGCAAACGTTAGCGGCTGGTGGTCTGTGAAGATGTTGACCTTTTTTGCTCCATAAAGATACGAACGAAGGCTATCCAATGCCCACACTATAGCTAACATTTCCTTTTCGTTAGCTGCGTACGCTTCCTCCGTTTTGTTTAAGGACCTGGAGACGTAGGCAATCGGTTTATCCAGATTATCCTGCTCTTGGGACAAGACGGCGCCTATTGCCACGTTAGAAGCGTCAGTGGTTAGGTTAAAGGGTTTGTTGAAGTCGGGAAAGGCTAGCACTTCGGATGACGTCAGTAATTCCTTCAGATTGGTAAAAGCCCGAAGAGCAGCCTCGTCAAGCTCAATTGGCACCTTCCTTGAGGCGTTAGCCTTAACCCGTGCAAGTTCGCCCCTGGTGAGATTCGTTAGTGGCTTCGCTACTCTTGCGTAATCACGGATGAACTTCCTATAATAGGAAGTCATTCCCAGGAAGCTTTTCAAATCCTTTAGGTTCGTTGGCGGTAAGATGTTGTTGATCGCGTGAACCTTTTTTGGGTCTGCCTTGATTCCACTTGCCCCCACGATATATCCCAGGAACTCCACCTCAGACTTCATAAAGTGAGTCTTGTCTAGGTTCACTTTGAGATTGGCATCAGAAAGACGGTTGAGGATTACCTCGATGTTTCGGATGTGTTCATCCTCATTGCTGCCGTATACAATTATATCGTCGATGTATACGTAGCAAATCCTCCCAATGTATTCTTTTAATACATCGTCTATCATTCGCTGGAATATTGATGGAGCGTTCTTCAACCCGAACGGTAGTCTGAGAAACTCAAATTTTCCGTTCATAGTCGAAAACGCGGTCTTTTGTACATCAGACGCCTTCATCGGTATCTGGTGGAATCCAGAGGTCAGGTCCAAAGTTGTGAAGAATCGGGCATTTCCAAGGCTAGCCAGAGTGCTGTTGATGTCGGGTATCGGATAGGTGTCGGCTATCGTGACCGCGTTTAGCCTTTTGTAGTCAATGACGACTCGGTACTGCTTTTCGCCGTTCGGCTTGGGCTTCTTCGGCACTATCCAGAGCGGCGAATTGTAGGGGCTTTTGGAAGGTCGTATAATTCCTTCAGATAACAGCTCGTTAATTTGTCTATCCACTTCGCTACGCATGCAACTAGGGTAGGGGTAGCTTTTAGTGTAGACCGGCTCGCTTGTTGTGGTCCTTATCTCAGCCCTGACCGAGGTTTTGGCGAGTTCGCTGTCGGAAATCGGGCCAAACAGTGATTTGCGGGTACGGACTATCTCAGCTAGTTTCGTTCTTGCCAGACTTGAGACTTCTTCACCGATGGTTATGTTTACATTTTCTGAACACTGAGCCTTCAAGGGGATTCTTACGTCTGGTTTTAAAATGAGGACATTAGCCTTGCGATCGATGATGGCTTCCAATTCCCTTAAGGAATCGTCACCGATTATACCATCGAAGGTCTTTAGGCCGGGAAGGACGTAGAACGTTAGAATGGAGTGTATACCTAAATTTTGAAAGAATTTTCCACAGACCTTCTGGCGGATTTCTATATTGCCTGCGGCGGAATGAACGTTAAAGGGTTTAATTACCGGATGGTTATGCTTATTAACTGACGGACTGACAAAGTTCTTATTTGCCCCAGTGTCTATGAGAAACTTCAAGACCTTACCTTCAGCAGTCACGTACTCTAAGTAAGGTACGCTACTGAGGCGTTTGTTGTAAAATTTATTTCTTCGTGGCCCTCCCCATGGTCCTTCGACGACTCCTCGCTATCATTTGTTAGGTGAAAGATCCGCTGCTTTTTGTTGGGCTGCCCGCCTTCTTGGGGACGGTTCATATAATTAACTTGTCGGGTTTGTATGGATCTATCCACCTCCATTTTTTCGGCTGGCTTAGGTCCAGGCCTTGGTGGAGGACTTCCTCCTGCCGAGAATGGGTTGCGGTTGCTTGGAGTCTGATCATTTGACCAGTGGCGATTGTAATGGAATGGATTTCTTGGGAAGGGTCTATGAGGAATTCTGGGTGGAAGGGGTGGTCTGGAAGACATGTCGTTCCTGGGCACAGTTACTACATTGGTGGAGTGCGGTCGATGCAGCACGGTGTTACGGAAACTCAGATTTTGAAACTCGAGGCAGGATGTATATGCTTCGGGCAAGGATTTCGGTTTGCGGATGAAGAGCATCTTTGATGCTTCCCCGTTTACCCCTCTTATAAAAACATCAAGTGCCCTATTCCTATAGGTATCTATCAAAACAGAAACAGTTTCTTGGCTATAGGACTCGGTTTTAATTTTGTTCACAATTAGGGAAAACTGATGATTCACTGAGGCGTAGAACTCGTCCAGCTTCGAGTTTTTCTGAGAGAGTTGATTAAGCTGGTGCTCCAGCGTCCGGATGTCTCTTTTATCCGCATAATGAAGAGATAGACATTCCTTGATAGTATTCCAGTCTTCATCGAAGATATTATAAGACACCAGAGCGGTGTCGGCCTCCCCGCGAATTTTTTGCCTTATGCTCTGTAATATAGCACGAAAAATTGGTTTATCTCGCACTAACTCGTAGTCATGAAGGATGCTTTCGACACTGTGGATCCACGACACGTACTGCACAGGATTCCCATCAAAAGGTTGTAATTCCTTCACAGCG